>JAWWEU010000158.1:57976265-58083392 GCA_035583155.1 Acropternis orthonyx | reverse complement strand
GGCAAGCTGCTGCAAATGATCCATTGTTAGCAGTTCATGAGGGGGCCAGGTGGAACTCTTTTCTGTGGGGCATGCAGGTTTTTTCCTGGTTCCACGGTTGAAAAAGAGAGAGGAGGTGATCCCTCTGAGGTGCAAGGTTGGTAGATGAAAGAAAAATTCCAAGATTTTAAACCCATAACAGCCAGGGACTGGCTCTGGAGCCCCCTAATCCCTTCCTCCACACTCTGATTGAGATGTGGCTCCCTAATGCTCTCATCTTACCCCAGGTTTTGGATAGCACTTGTGACTGTGGCAGCCGTGGCTTTGTGTCACAGCCAAGCTGCTTCATGCATGAGTTGCCCTGTGAAGAAGAGTTCAAGTAATGCCCTGGTGAAGGACACAGCAGTGTGTCCAGGCAGGTGCTGAGCAGGAGGAATGTGGGTGTGAAGAGAGGATGAAATTCCATGGATATGTAATGAACAGAGGGAGAGAGAAGACATGACAGGCCTGTGAACTCATCTGTAGCAGATGTGGGTGAAGGGAGGGTGTTATTTGAAGGTGGGGATATCAGACTTTCAGACTTAAAATGATGGGCAGAGATTTCGTAGCTCTCTGAGCAGTGCTGGCAAGCAGGGTGGCTGCAGAGGTGGTGGGTAGTGATGGAGATTCCAGTTTCTGGGTCCTGGTTGACCCTTAGAGACTGTGGGGGAAACCACAGCAGGATTTAGGCATGGCTTAAACTTGTGAAGCTAAGTGCTGCAGTCAGAAAACTGGTTGGTTTAGGACCTTCAGAAATAAGAATCCTATTTTGTGTTGTAGGACACAGGTGCAGAAATGGTTGTCCAGAAGGAACTATTTCCTGGAGTGCAGGTAAACACTGACTATTTTGAAGAGGAGCAGAAAGTTAATGAGCTGAAAAAGGAAGTGGCTGAGCTGGATATGGTGCTTATAAATGAGCAACTAAAAGAGCTGGAGGTATGGAAACTGCAAAACCATTCTCATTGCTAACATGATGTGCACTGTACTTACAGAATAGTGATTCATTTGGGCAAACCAAAATTGTTGCACACAGTTTTATCTGAGGTTTGACTGCACAGTTAGTCAGTTTGTCTACAAACACTGTGCCTTAATGCAAGTGTGTTTATGTAAATCCCATAGTTTGTACTGCTCTTTGGAATGCAGTAGTGGATACACCTGGGGTTGCACGTGTGCTTCCATGGGGTGCACAGACATCCATGCTCCTTTGCACGTGGATGAGCAGGCATATGTTTGTAGGTGAATCAGTATTTAACTCTATTTTGTTTTGAAAGCTGAAAGTGTTTTAAGATCATCCTTTAACCCTTTCTCTGTGGTGGCCTTGGTTGTAGAATTTACAAAACGAGCTGGAAACATGGAAAGCAAAATCTTTGTGCCATAGTGAAGAAGCAATTCCCAATGCAACAGGATCAAACGGAGCAGAGCTGCAAACCACGGAGCCTGCGGTGCCCTGCTGGGACAGGCTGCTCCAAGAACTAGATGCTGTTAAGGCAGTGAAGGAACAACAGTACTGCTTAATTAATGAATACCAGAAAAATCTTTCTGCTGCGCAATCCTCCATGAAAAATTTGTCAACAGAAAAAGATAACATAAAAATGTAAGTATGGCTGAGGGCTTTGGTTAAGAGGTTGCAGAACAAATACTGGTCCTAGACTGAATTTCATGCCATGCTTCACTTATGCTCAGACAAGGATATGGTGTTTATTAACATTGGGTGCCAAGAGAATTCTTACAGGTTTGTATGTTTGTAAACAGCTTTAAACAGAAGCATTGCTGGTGGTTCCCTGCCATCTTTAAACCATATCTACTGTCTTCATTCTTTAGGTAAAACAAAGAAATGGTTGCTGGGCTAAAAGTGCATAAAAAATTCCATCCTAAAATATTCTTGTGAAAGTATGGCAGATATGAAATATTCATTTGTCTTTAAGGACTCATTAGTTCTAATTATTTTCTGAGTGAAATATGTCTGGACTCTGAAAACTAACCGTATTTGATAGGAAGAATTCTGTAGTAGTAAATAAGTCTACGGTGCCAATTCAGAAAATGCACACAAAATATTTACCATGTTTTGTGAATTAGTCTTGAAAACACAACACTAATTTGTCACAATAATGAACAAAATAATTTGAAAATATTTAAAATTTATGAAATTGTTAATTTATAGCAAAGAGATTAGAAAAATGGAATAAAAATCTGGCTGCTAAATGTGTTTTAGATGGGTGTTTCAAACTACTCCTGGAAATAAAAGATGAGTAGATAAATTCCTCCAAATTAATCTTACATGAATGGAAATTTAAAATATTTTCATAACTTAAGTTTTACCTTCATTGTCAACCAGAAATTACCATAAAATATTGTTAATTCACTAAGAGATAACTTCACATTGCTATTGGTTTTTAAAGTTTTATTTGTTGTAACTTTAAATGGGGGCTACATTCTCTGTTAGTATGTAGTGAAATTTTAGAGCATATACAGTAGAATATATCCCAGTGATATCTGGGAGTAACAAATGTTGGACAGATAAGCAAGAAATAATGATCCTGCAAGGATGGTTAGGAAATTCATGAGAGAACACTGAGGGATATGTGTGATTAAGTGAATAAAGTGAGTGAATCATATTCTAAACAGTGAAATTAGTTTTTAAAAGTGTCTATGTTTTAGGAGATTTTTTTTTTTAAACACTACTCATATTTTTGCCAGGGGTCCTACAAACAACACAGTTCTTCTGGAGAAAATCAAGGCGTGCATAGAGTCCTTACGAAAAGAAAGACATGTCTTAAACCAGCTGCAAAGTCAGCAAGAAATTTTATCTCAGCACTTGACGTGCATGGATAAAGTGCTGACCGAAAGCCAAATGAGGCAACTGGAGCACTGGTGGCAACACGTGGAACAAACAGTGCAGAAGAAACATGACCAGGTTGTGGCAGAAATTGATGAATTTAACCTGCTGATGAACAAAGCACAGGATATTCAGAGGCTGATACAAGAACAGTATTTACAAGCAGAGTTACATTCCTCAGCTGCAGGAAAAGCCAAAGACCCTCTAATTTGGACCACAGAGCTACAGGACATTAAACAAGGACTTTCTGTATTAAAAAGAAGAATTGAGCTGCAGATGAAAAGAATTTGGAGTGATCAAGAGAAGGCGGCTTTGGAGAACTCTATACATGATTTGCAGAGCAAATTGGACGCATTATCAGCCCAACAGACTCAAGTGGATACTCAGGTCACTGGTCCTGCTCTCATGAAACATGAGATGATGAAAAGGCTGAAAGAAAATATTTCATGGGTCAAAGATTCACTGTCCCACCTTGATCAGAAAGCAGCACTTTTCCCCAGTGATGTCAAATCACAGATCAGAACTTGTCAGCTTATGAGCACAGAAGTTGTAAACAGGGAGCCTGTGATTCTGTCACTGGATTATGGGCTCCAACACATCCTTCCCAACTTGGAGCCAGAGGAGGTTTCTGATATGACCTTCCTTTTACAAACACTGCAGAATTCATACAAGGCTCTGGTTTTAAAATCTGCTCAAACATTGCAGCACCTAGAGCTGCAGCTGGAGGAGAGGCAAAGACTTATTGCAGAGATAGACAAAGTTCACTGTCAGCTTCGAAATGCTGAGCTGCTTGCCAGGCCTGACATGAACCAAACCTGCACCTGCTCAGAGTTAGTCAGTCAACAAACCACATTAAAGGAGATGTTAAAGGACATACAGGAAATAGAAGGGCTTATCTCATCCCACTGCAAAGAGAGTCAGGTCACGTCTGGGGAGCTGAGCTTGTCTGAACAACTGTTTTTAATTGATCAATTAAGAAGTCTGAAGAATAGAGCAAGAAAGACACAGAGGCAAATTCAGAACAAAATTCACGAAGTAGAAAAAAAGATAGCTGTCTACAGAGAGTTTGCTGAAGGAATAGCTTCACTGCAGCAGGATCTTAATGATCTACAGGATGGTGAAATGAACCTGAAAGAAGATGAATTAGTAGGTGCCAAGCAGGGAGTGAAGGAGAAATGCAAAGCACTTAAAGAAAAAGTAGTAGCTGTTCAGGCAGATTTGTCACAAATAATGAAGTACAAAGAAATCTTCGAATGTGTAGGTCTGAAATGGAACTCACTGCAGCTGGATGAATTGCAAACTGAATTTTCTAAAATAAAAAATAAAATTAAAGGAAAGATAATACACTTTGAGAATGTTGTTAGGGAATGGGATAAGATTCAAGCATTGCTAAATGAAATCCAGACTGTAACATCCACTGTAAGAAAAGAAGCTAACATCCTAAAAGATAGCTGTAGTTCTTCTCCTGCTGAGAATGTCATATCTGCACAGATTCTGCTGCAGAAAGTTCAACAAATCTTGCACTTAACCCAGGAGGCAGCAAATCAAATAAACAAAAATGAGGTCTTTGATATACTATTCAAAGAATCTAAGATGAAAGAAATAAGGAGCCTGGAGAAAGATGTTGAGGAATTGAATAAGTTTCTTCAAATCTTGGTCTCTGGGCTCCAGAGTGTAAACAAGGAAGATACCCAGAATGAAGTAGAAAATATATTCCACATCATAAAGCATATTCAGTTAGAGCTCCAGCAGCCACTTGTGATAGGCATAAAAACAATGCAGGATGAAAAGCTGCGATGGGAAGCAATTCAGAATATGATACAAGCAAATTTTTCTGCTATTAAATGTATAATGGAAAAGGAGAGGGAAAATCAACAAGAAAAATCTCTTGCTGCTGGTACAGAAACAAAGTTGGAGATGTTGCAGGGTCACGAAGTACAACTCAAGACAGACATTGCTGCCCGAGTTGTAAGTATATTTAATTAAAGTGAGGTATTGACATATGACGTATTGACATATGTCTTTCCCCAATAATTAGATTCAGTGTGTCTGATTGTATTTTCATGATTTATATCCTCATTTATTCTAATAGCTGAATTGACCTGCGATCATCTCTGCATTGGTGGATATGATGGGAGTCATGATAGAAACTAAGGCTACAAAGAGATCAGTTGTGTTCAGTTTGATTATAATCCATCAATGGGAATTAGCACAAGAAAAGAATGGTAAAGGGGAGGGAGGAAAAGGTTGTGTTGAAATGTTCAGCTGAAGAGAGACTGGGTGCAGTTGTCCTGTGATTATTCTTGGGACTGATTTTAGGTAACGTTTTCAACAGTAACAATGATGAAAAAGCCCAAGCTCCTTGTTTCTACTATAAAGAAAAGTCTTACCAACTGGTAATGATCAAGAAGAGTAAAGCGCCCAATGAGATCAGGAAGGGTGAGCAAAGGAAAGGCAGCTGGTATCTGAGGCTTTAACACAAATATATAAGGCATTGTTAAGGTATTGCTGGAGGATTGGCTCGATTCTTGGTGCCTTTGTCAGGAAAGGTTCACTCAAATGGGAACAGATGCTGTTGGAGGGATGAGGAATGTGGAGGGTGGTTAATAAAACTGAATTTGGTCAACTTCTTAGGTGAGGAAAAGTTGGAAATCTAGCTGAGGGATGTAATTAGGCTGGAAGCAGACTTCATGAGTGGAAAAGGACTGCCTAAGGTAATACAAGGAGCAAGATTAGTGAATAAGTTTATGTTGGAAACCAGAACAGTGATAACAGAGAGGTTCTGGAACTGTGTCCTGGTCAAGCAGACCTGTGTCCTGCCTACCCAAGGGATCAAAGGATACAAATGAGGAACATGAGGTGACAGTAACAGGAAGAGGCACTCAGCATTCCTGTTGGACTTATGGTCCTGCTGCCAGATTTCCCAGTTTGCTGTACTTCACAGCTTGGGTATTGTGTGGGAAGCACAGTGCCAAAGTTTCTATGCCCTGCAGGAATCCAAGAGCTGACAATACAAGAAGAGGGTTTAGCAAGAAACAGTTTGGCAAGTCACAGTGGAGTTATCCCCTGGAGCAGAATAAAGCATCAACATGTGGGCTTTCCTTGTCTGACCAGGAGTGTATACAGCCGTGTCCAAGGTGGAATCTTAGGCCTCTTCTGTCCTGCTATCCTTCTCTCTGGACTTTTCCAGTATTAGCAGTTCCCTCATTGCCCCTGTCCTGTGTTGAGGGCAATCAATCTGTAGGTTACAGCACTGCTCTGTGACTGCCTTAGGTAACAGAGTGCGTTTGCCGTGTGTCCTCCCTCACTTCCTCAGGCCAGTCCTGGGAGCATCAGTCTCAAAGGCAGCCAAGTGTGCAATTTTAAGATCATCTGGTGATCCAGAGGAGTACAGCAGCCTTTCTTGACTGTTCTTTCGCCTTTTTAATGCTTTCAGAGTGCTCTGGAGGAGGCATGTAGGATGGGTGATCTTTATACCAAGGCCATTCAGAGGGCTGCCAGGTTCCTCGAGGACTATGAAGCTCAAGCCCAGGCTGCTGCTGCAGAGCTCTGTAGCTCAGGGGAGACCTGTCAGACCCCACAGTGGAAACAGGAGGAGTTCAACTCTGCAAAGGCTGATGTAGAAAACCTGCACTCCAAGCTGAAAAGCCTAGTGAAACCAGAGGACAAAGTACGCCTGGAAAATACTTTAACAGAGCTAGTCGATAGGAGTTTGGCATTAAGGAAGAAGGCTCAGAGAATGGAAGCGGATGAACATAGGTAAGTTTGAGATATTCCTAGATTATGTGCCTTATCCTGAGAAACATCTCTGAAAATAAATGTGGTGTTGTTTCCGTTCTGTTAGAACCAGGTAATTCAGTAGAAAGAACTGTAAACATTCCTGCTGTTTCCAGGTGTGATTGTAATGGAAGGAAAATTGCAACACAATAGGCATATTGCTACAAATTTACAATTCAGTCATTTGTTGTATAGTTCTAAAAGTGTATTTGGGGCCTTCACTGAGGGCCATGGAGTGCCAGAATTAGAAGAAAGCACATTTCCACAGTCTCTAGTTCAGTGCTCGTGGGGGTTAGAATAGTTTTGAGTGGGGCCCTTATTCATGTCTTCCATAGGCTGTTCTGATGGCTTGAGAAAGTAAAGATCAAACAAGACATAGGGATTTATTTTCCTTCTTTCCTTCCCCTTCAGGTACAAAAGAAATCTGAAGGGTCTTCAGATACATGTACAAAAAAAGTTTGGGAGATAAAGTAAAGGAATTTTATACTGCTTGCTTGTGATCCAGTGTTTCTGGTTCTATTGAACATAACCTTAAAATCTGCTCTTTTAATCAAAGAATTGAATGACTAAATGCTTTGGTAATAGAAAAGTGATTATAAGATATGGGAAAAAATTGGAATTGTACAGACTACACATCATGGGAACATACAGAATGTGTGTTACAAACTGAGAACTCATTTTTTGATATGTCTGAGGAGGATGGAAACTTAGATCATTCTTTTGAGCAGCTCCATGGCTGATACATGGATATACATACCTGTATTTGGGACATACATACCTTCACCTCTAAACTATCTTTGGTATTGAACCTGAAGTGTATAACAAATGCTAATTGATGGTAACTTGCAAAACAGTAAGTACTACCAGTTCAGAAGATTTTTTAATTTGAATTTTTATTCTAGTGGGCATTATGGTAGGAGAGAGGAGCAACAGCAAAAAATTTTAATTGGTCAATTAATTGTATCTTACAGGGATTCTGAAAAATACAAAAGCTACAGAAAAACCAAAGATAAAGTGTGTGATAATCTTGAGAAACTGGAAAAGATGCTTAGACAGTCTTTGTCTAAAATTCCAATGTCTTATAAAGAAGCTTTGGAGCACTTAGAGGAAAGCAAGGTAAGAGAGGCTCTGAAGAACTTGAAAAGCTCGTGCAAAACTAATGCAGCTATGCACCCCATATGATACCATAGCAGAAAGAAGTGAAACTCTTTATCCTGTATTTTTATATATATATAAAACCACAGAATGTATTTATGTCCCTATAAAAAGACTGGATTATAATAGGCCGTCTGAAATGAGTGCATTTTACTGCTGTAGAAATCAAACATTATCTGTGCTTAAGCTCGTGCTGTGTTTCTGTTCAGATCCCTTGTTGCTTCTTTGCAGGAGCAGGACTGATCAGATTTGTAACATTGCTGTTGTTTTCCCTCAGAAGTGAAAACCAGAGAATTTCCAGTTTCTCCACTCAGGACTATCTTGCTGCCTCCCCACAAGACCTGTTCTATAATCAAATTCTTTGCTGTCTTTTCCTTTAATACTCATATTACAGGCTTGTAATTTTATATATTACAGGCTTGTAATTTTATATATCTCAGAATCCTGTACATTTCTCTTCCCTTCCAGCTGACCAGAAAGAACAACATAGTTGCCTGGGCATGCTATTCTTCTGTTTGTTTTGTGTTATTTACACCATCTTTCTTAGCCAACAGATTTCTCTCATCACAAATGTATTTAACCAGCTTAGTGGAGTGATTGCCATTTTATTGGAGGATCCTGATCATGTTACTGAATACTTTATAAATACTTCGGACTGTGGCACTTTTTATTTACGTGTTTGTTTTGCCTCTAAGATTCTGGTCTCCAACATTGACTCTGCTGAAGAGGATCTTGTGAAGCTGAGGCAGATCTCTGGAGAGCTGATGAGATTACACAGGGGAAGTGACAGGGCCCTGGGCAGGATTGTAGCAGTGCTGTGGGAAAACTGGCTCGGTTTGCTGGAGGCAGCGAAAGGACTGGAAATCAACTGCGAAGAACTAAAGCAGGAATGGAAATTCATCAATGAAGAGGTGAGTTACTCAGTGTCTGCAAGCTTGGGGAAATGTGGTAGGGATGGGGCTGTCAGTAAAGGTCTGAGATCAGTGCAGAACATCGTTTCCTCCCCACTGGTCAGTCAGTTATCCCCATCCTTGCTTTGAACCCAGAGGCAGAAATGGTGGGGATATTCACAGTACAAATTCTCTGAACCCAGAACCGCTCTGCATGGGGTTAAGTGCTTTATTAAAGCAAACCCAAGTGTTTTGGCACACTTCAGAGGTTCAAGCTTTGGCTATGTAATTCCCAGTACTTAGTCACCCGTATGAGTAAATGAATCGTGCAACTTAAGGTGATGGAGTAAAAAAACCACTTTATCTAAATCTTTGACATGTTGTTTACTTAGCTGGAACGAGAAACAATCATTCTTGATAAGCTCCAGGAAGAACAACCAGAAAGCCTTAAAGAGAAAGAAAAGGCCACCAGAGAGGAACTGGTAGAATTACTAGATTTTGTGAGCTCCTTTGAAGAAAACATCAACCAGCAACAGCTCCTCTTACTCTTGCTTCTTCACCGAATAAGAAACATCCTGAATACATCTGAAAACAATGAGGCAGAAGCTGCCCTTCCTGCCTTGTGTGAGATAAGGGCAATGCAGGAGCGCTGTAAAAAGTAAGTGGTGTGAAATCTCTGTTGAAGGTATGACATAGGACTATCGATAAACACAAAATTTTATTGGATATTAAAGAATATATAAAAGCTGTAATGCAGTTAAAATGACAATGAATGCTCTGCTGGGTCAGACCAATGCTCCCTCTAACCCATCTGCTGTCTGAAGCATGGGCATGGAGGGATATTGTTTAGGGAGAAGACATGAGCCTGGCTGTATCACTTGTGGGCTGCAATTTGTGTTCAAATGCAGTAGGAATCAGAAGGAATGACGGCCAGTTTTGGAGGTTCCAAGCTCTTGTAAGCTTGAATGAGATGTGTGGGTCTTCCAGTCCTTGGAAAATCAGAGCTTGTGCTTTTTGCAACAATGCAACTTTTGTCCTACTAAGTGAGTGCCACTGTCTAAAATTTGCCCCAATTATTTGTTTGCAAATTTGTGATTGTACTCACACTTCTCTGTGCCTGCTTTTGGACCTGGGAGTATTTGTGAACAGCATCTGCTCTGTCAGCATCTTCAGACTCTGAGAACCTGACCTCTGTTTGCTGTTTAAATATGCCTGCTATCTGAGTTGGTCTACCAAACATACTTTGTTTAGCAGTATCTGAAGACTCAGTCTGAAGAAACTGAGACAATAAACTCAGAGATTTTACAGAAAATTTTACTAAAGTACAGACAAGCATGGTTCTGGATATATATCTAGAAACTATCTGTATTAAGCATGCTCTTTGCTCCTACTTAGTGTAGAGTCTAAAACTCTTAGTGTAAAGTCTAAAACTTATTGTCGTCTTTCTGGCAATCTTTCATAGGTTGTATGAAAAGGCTCAAGACCATAAGGATTCTGTGAAAGCTGAGATTCAAGAGAGGAACAAGGTCACTGAGGAAATAGGTGCTGTGACAAATGCATTACAGAATGCTGCATCTGTGTTACTGCAAGATGCTGCTGGAAAGGCAGAACAGCTGGAGGTTGGTAACGGCTCTGTTATTGTGCAGGGACATGTGGAACATCTTCTGGTTTATGCTGACACTTGGACTTGCTCCAAATAAAATTAGTGGCACGGTGTATGCACACTGACTTAAAGAGAATGTACCTGGCTCAGCAGAATATCACTGGCCCTGCCATGTCCTTGGTTTGTGTTCCTTTCCCTCTGTGTTTCAGTAAACAGGCACGGAAGTATTTCCAAATTGCACGGAATTCAACCCAGCTGCAATCCTTTTAGGAAGGATTGCTTAGTGTCCATCCTACACCCTTTCCCCCTCTGCTTATTATCTAGCCAGGGCAGCTTCAGGTGCTCTGGATTTGATGTCCCATATTGGGGATTAACCTGGTAAATCATTTTTAGAAATCAAAATGTGATCAGGACCAACGTCCTTCAGCAGCCACCAGCACTCTGTGGCAGTCTATGCATTTCTGTCATTTCTTGACTTCATGACATGCTGTTATTCCTAACAACCCCCAAATGTGTGTTTCTCTATGTATTATTTTAATTATATTTGTTTCAATTTGGTCTTACTGTGTTAATGTTGCTATCATAATTTTTTCATCTTGACCAAAAATTTATTTTTAATTGTATTTAGTAGAGTTATCTTTTAACTACAGGAGCTTATCATTTAATTGTTCTAGCCAACAAGGCATAATACAAATTTAGGTTATCTTTGCTGAGTCTTGCATGAAAACTAATTGGGTGCCCCACAATTTATTTTCTTTAGAAGGTGGATCCTTAAATCTGGCAAAGGGCTAGGAAAAGTACAGACGCCAAAGACCAGGGTGAAAGATAGGAGTATTTTCTTAGGGGTTGGCATGAGAGAGAAATGTTAGCTACATCTTTAAGAGGAAGTTCAGAACACTCATGAAGCCAAGCATGACTGTGGTGAAACTGTGGATTTGTGTGAAAGGGCTGGTTTTCTATTTAAAATTGTTTAAGATTAGAATATAGAGTTGTGTCTGCTTTTTTACTGAGTTCTTGGTATCTGGGAGTAAATGTTACTACTGCACGTGTTGGCCTGTTCTTTTCCCTCACATTCAAACTCTGCTACTCTGAGCACCTAAAACTCATCCAAAACTGAGTTTAGACTTTGTTCTTGTTCTGGACAGCAATGGCACAAGCAAATGTTAGCAGCAATCCCACCAAATGATTTCTTTGTAACAGTTTTTCACATCAGGCCTGTTCCTTTTGAGAAGATTCAGCTGAAAACGTTGAAAAATCCATTTATTTTACATGTTGCAAATACCATTAAGCCAAAATCTGCAGAGCAATTTCATCTGTTACTTCCAAAGAAAACCTTGTTTCTCTAAAATCATTACTTGGGGCTCCATTGCATTTATTGAGTGGAAGTGCTTGTTTCGATTTCAGATGCCAAACCTAGGTGAGTTGGGTGGAAGAAGTTTTAACTCACCAACACAGATAAATATGCAAGGGAGAAGAATTACCATCTAGTCCTCTAGGAAAAGAAATTGAAACAGTTTTGACAGGCATCTGCTTTCCAGCTAAATAATCTGTGAAATATGAACATTAGTATACAGAAATCAGTTAGCAGGGAACACGCTTTGTTTTGGAGACTGGTGTTGTAACTGATTCTTTCCAATTCAGGTCAGGGAATCTACAAACTCCTGTAAATGTTGGCACAATCTTACTTGGGCCATTTGACAACAGCAGCTTTCTCCATGAGAGAACGAGGCACACAGCTATTTTGTGGTTTTGAGGGACTTTTTTTTAACACCAGACCCAGCTGTTGTGGGATGACAGGAAATAAATCAATCTCAGTCTCTTACACGTTTCTTCTGTGGGTTGTGTTGCTGTAAGGGAAAAGATTCCCAAGTGAAGATGGAGTTAATGGATTACCATTCCTCCTGATTGGAAAAGAAAAGGCAGTTAATTTTAATGTGCTTCATTGCCTGGTAGGAGCTGTAGATCATTTTTCCCCAATAACTTGAGTTGACATTTGAGTTTCCCAAACAGCTGAGCGTTGGGGAAAGGAACCATTAAGCACGCAAACAGAACTTTCCAACTTGAAATTCTAGAAAACCTCCAAAACAAATGAGTTTCTTCATTCTTTCTGAGACAGGACTTAGATCGGATTTTCTTTCTAGGCCACAAGCTGTAGACAGTTGTTCAAGTTTCTTTTATCTCATAAACCCCACATTCTTCACGCAGAACTGGAAACTACTGTTTTGAAAGGAGCCCGCTGTGCTGCTCTGCGTAATTGCCTGAAAGCAGACACTTCAGCCTGAAACCTGTTGCTTTTTGTGGCCTTTGTGTTGTTTATAATAATGAGGGAGTGGACGTTGGCTATTAAAGGGCTTTCAAAGGGAAAATGCAGTTTTGGCAGGAGGGGGGGAGCGCAAAGGTTAGCATTTAATTCTAGGAGCACTTCAGGTGGTTGCTTTGCTGTGCCTGTCAATGAGCATCATTGCGTCAGTTCCCCGACGTGGAGTAGTATCAAGTTTAATTAATTCTTACAGATTGAAAAGCATCATTTGATGAAATGAGTGAGTATTTCTTAAAGTTCCATCTGCTTGCAGAGGTAGTCAAATTAGGTTTGATATCACAAAACCAACTTTTCTGAATCATAACCATAATCATTGTAGGAAATATAAAACACACTATATATGTGTGTATATATATATGTGTATATATATATATATATATATATATATATATATACATATGTGTGTATGTGTGTGTGTACATATACACACAGTACTAGGTAAAACTGCTGAAGTTATTCTTCATTTTGTAGGAGCTTCAGAGTGTGATTGATAAGGAAAGCCAAGCTCTAAATGATATCATGGAGAAACTCCGGATCAAGTATTCTGAAATGTATACGATAGTTCCTGCAGAGATCGAAACGCAGCTGGAGGACTGCAAGAAAGTATTGCAAGACCTGGAAGAGAAGGTAACTCTTGATATCATTTTCATACCTTTAGCGATATATAAATAAGTACAGCAGTGTTTGATGAATGTAACTACAAAGTGTAACTATACATTTCAACTTGAAACATTTCTTTTTGGTTTTGCTTGCATTTTCTTCTCAGTGAAAATTTATGAATGAGGAAAGATTCCTCCTGTTAACTGTCTTCTTTTGGAAAATCCTTACAGTAAGCTATGTGAATATAACGTTTTCCTTTTCCATTAAAATAGGACATGCTAGAACCTTTAGCAATAAAGTTTTAATACCATATGGGTGCTGTTTTCTATCCAGTCTGATTTTTGAACTGTGAACTTGAAGTCGATTAGGAAGTTTGCATAGCTTAACTGAGAATGTATCTTCAAAATTGGGTTAAAAAAGGACTTGGAAACAGGATTTTTTCCAATGTAAATTGCACACACAGTAGGGTATTGTGGCAGTTTGTTTTACCACCCCTTGGGACATGGTTGCCTTCCTTTAAAAGCAGTCAGGGAATTTAAATAACTAAATAATGTTACATGAGGGTTGGGTTTTTTGCAATTTTTTCTGTCTTCAGGAGATCTAAACGGTTAAATGTAAGCAAAATTAAGGAAAAATGGAGTAAAACTGTTAAGTTTGGGCTCAAATTTTAGACTGGTATTATTACCATTTTTTAAAATTCATTTGTATTACTTTTAAAAAGAAAACAAAAGGTTTCACTTCTTTTATTTCAGAAATAACTATGTTTAATGTTAATTTAAAAGGCTACATTTCAGTAAATTTGATAAAATTTGAAGTTTTAATAAAACAGTCTTGGAACCCAGTTACTTGTTAGTGTCTATCAGATTATTCATTCATTTTATGTGGCATTAAATTAGCAGCATATTAACTACATCTTATTAGTTTTAATTTGGTTAACTTTATAGTTTCTGTTTCAAAATTGAACCATCTTTTCAGAACCACCAACTGGGTAGGAGAGAGGAAAAGGAAAGTAAAACAGTATTTGTGTTTTGGGTTTTTTTTTGTTGATTACTGTTCATTTACCCGGGATAAAAGATAACCCCAATGCACACACCACATGTTGGAGTGAAAGAACTGGACTTTCCATGTTTGCTTTTCACATTTAGGTATTGGAAAACAATATAAACTATCTTGGAATTTTTCAGAATGCATTTAGGAAACAAGAGAAGTCATAGTGGAACTGGAGGTCAGTTTAGTTACATAGTAGGAGGTACCAGCACGTGTTAAATGGAGTTAACTTGTCATATTTTAATGGCATTCTGCTTTTTTCTAACTTTGCTAACCAAACATTGTAAATAAATTGTACTTTTGATGCCATAAGTAATAAATTTATCCCAATAAGAATTTTTGAAAATAGAACCCTGCTCTTCTGATGACCAAAGCACTGACAGATGCAGCTTTTTCTTTTTCCTGAGGAAATATATGAAGTCAGTGCTTGATCTGCTTTCTCATTTCCAGCTGTGTCACATCACTCATAAATGATTCTCATCTATTTTGAAAACCAACACTACAACTATCGAGAATTTGTCATGTTTGATATACTACAGGGTAATGTAGTTTAAAGTGTTTAGTGATTACAGCCTGAATTCCTTTTTCCAAGAAGTCTAGGGCAGTAAGAACACACTGGACTTCATAGCTCCTTTTGTGTAAGCATGGGTATTTGAGAGGAGCACTGTAGTCCTTTTTGCTATGTATTTATTTGATTAATGCAGTTTTATCAATACAACATCTTACTATGGCTACTTTTATAGTGGTCTTATGTTGGCAACTATAAATAATGTTAATCAAATTAAGATATTAAAAGGGATCATTTATTAACTAGAAATTATTTCAATTCCTCTTCCCACAACAAAGATATAGTATGTCAGTATTAGGAGCTTCAAACTAGAATAACTACTAAACTAAAAACCTTTTGCATCAAGGCAGCGTAGAACTGTTCAGTGTGCATATGCCCCTAAACCCCGGGGCTGCAGCACACAAAGAACTAACCACAATTTAACAATTACCTGGTGCTTGGCTGACCCTAGCAGCTGGCAGGGTTTAGTAAGGAAAGATGTCACTCTGGGCTAAAAGCAAGGACTTTCCCGCTCCCTGCACTTCATTTAGTCTGTAGTAACCTGGTGTCTTACTGTGTTGCTCAGTCCTGTGCTCAGGCAATTACTCACCTTCAGCTTATTGAAGAGACTTTTCTCTTTACATAGAAAATCAGGCCCTTCAGTGTAGCAATTTTTCATTCCTATGGAGCTCTGCAGAGTGAAATTCAGTTCCACAGGCTTGATGGGCCTCAAAGCTTTTTATTTTAGTGATAAATCTCTAAGTTTATAATTAGAAATTCACTGTGCATTGATGCGCTTTCCCTAATTTGCTGTGTGTGTAAGTCATAGCAGCCAGCTGAGACATAAAGGTGTCATTCTGGGTTTCTTACAGCATAATTCTAAATGTGACCCTTTGCCCAGTGCAGCATCATCAGCCTCTGTTGGGGAGGAGAACAGGGGCAGCTGAAGCAAAGCACCCAGGGAGCTGCAGCATCTCTCATTGCTTGTTTCCTCAGGGATTGCTTTTCTGAGCCAGTCACTTTTTAATGAGAGGAAATTATTGAACACCTTGCAGACCTGCTCATGTTGATGCTTCTCCCTGCAAATGTAATTCCATGCCTTTGTTTTTAAGTGACTTGTCACGAGAAACATAAAAAGGATTTGAATATTTTTGGTGAGGTGGTGCACAGAAACAAGCAGATCTTTGTAATCTCCCTGATTGTTTTCCCTTTGCTCTCACAGGTTACCTCTGAAATCTTGCAGAGCTCTCCTCATTTTGTGCTGAAAAGCAAAGCAGAAACTATTAACAATGGCCTGCAAGCTATTGAAAAGATGTTGCAACAGAAGAGTGAAAACATTGCAAAAGCCAAAGAAGTTCAGAAGGTAATCTTGCCCAAAACACCCTGTGGGTGTTAAAAGATTTTTGGTTGTTTCTACGGAGCCTGGTTTATCAAAAGTGGTCTTCCATTCATTTTGTGTCTGTAAACGGAGAAGTACAAGCAAGCATTTAGCTGGTGAATATTTACCAATTCTTTCTCACAGGAAAATACATAGTTTTTTTCAACTGTGAATCGCTCCAGTAGATGCAGAGTGTTCTGTTCTCATCAAATCAGTTCTGAAATCTCTGCAATTAACATGCCCCACATGAAGAACAAATAACGCTGTTATCTTTGGATCTGACCTTATATTTCACTTCCTTTTCCCCTGCATGCAGCAAATCTGGGATATGCTGGATCTTTGGCATTACAAACTCAATGAACTGGATGCAGAATTGCATGATATAGTGGAGCAGAATTCCTGCCATGCCCAGGAGTTGATGGATATCTTGGTGGCCCCCCTTCAGCGGTACCAGCAGGTCTCACAGCTTGCTGAGCGCAGAACTGCCATTTTAAACAAGGTAGATGCAAGTCTAAAAGTCCTTTAAAAGCCACATCTTATAAAAAATCAGATGGAAGGCTTAGCATAAAACATCATCAGTGGCTGTCAAATGAGTGAAGAGTCACAAGCCTGCTGTAAGTGCATTGAGATATTACAGCCAGAGTTTCTGGAGTGCAAACTTGCCTCCGGGTGCTACCCCAAAGGACCAGCTCTGCCCCGTGGTTGAGGGAGGGTTACTGTGGGGAATTCATGCCCCTGGGTGGCTACAAAGTTGGTTCTCTGTTACTCTGATAATGGGCTGGCCACTAAAGCAACGTTGCCATACAAATTGCAACAACCCCCCCATGAAGTGTAAGCTCGTAAGCACCAAAATTACATTTGATTAGAGGAGAGAGCCTGAAATCATGACACTGTTTCAGAAAAATAATGATTTTTATTTCACCGTACTAATTTAACTAGTCACGATAAAAAAACATCCTGTTTTCTTTTAATGTTGTCCATAGATGGCATTTATCCTATACAATGAACAACAGTTCTTTTGTGCCTTTCTGTTAAATCCTGTGATTTCCTAGGCTGCCAACAAGATGGAAGAGTATGATGAACTCTTGAAGGATGTGAGAGACTGGATAGAAAGCACCAACTGTTTGCTGAGAGCAGATGCTCAAAGTGACTCTGCAAAAAGCTTACGCAAACATACTGGTGACCTTCAGGTAAGTGTTGATGCAGATATGTGGTCCTGTCAGAACTGGTTGCTCTCTACAGATGCAATTTGCCATTCTTAAGTCTTACTGACATAAATAATTTACCATTTTCAGTAAGTCCTTTAGTGAAAAACAGTTATAGTTGACACTCATGAATATAGATAGTTTTAAATGTTGGACATATCTATATTGTGAAAGTACTGAAGTGTTATATATATCTGTCTTGCAAAAATGTGTGACTGTGTTCTGTAACCCTACTGTGTGGCCATAATCAGTTTTTGCTGCCTGCACGTACAGTTCTTTCTGTATTGTCTGTATGTGATCCAGAAATGTAAAATGGTATTTTCATGTCTGTGTGTTAGATGGAAACTTTGAAGTGAGTTGTGGTTTGGATGGCTGTTCTCACTGTATCTTGAAGGTATTTCCAACTGGTAATTTCAGAAATCAAATGTTTGTACCATTACAGGGAAGATCAGGGCCAGGCAAGAAGTGCCAGGAGAGTTTTTGGCAATTTTGTGCTTTAAATTCGAGTTTTCTAAACAGCCACTCCTTGGTTTAGGCCAAGAGGGAAAGCTGATATTCTAAACATAGGTTTTTGTATTAAAACTAATGAGAACTCCATACAAGAAGCAGCAGACCATTCTGTATTGATATGTTACAACGCACATAGCCACAACGGGGAGACTGTGATTTCCAAAACCTGTAAACATTTTTTATGACAAAAGCTTATTGTTTTTTCTTGGTTTTGTGATTTGGAATGTTTTATGTGTTTTGTGTGAAACTCCTGGATTTGGAAATGCACCCAGGGCTTGCATTAGAGTGGAGACATGCATTCAGTCATTTCCTTCAAATGCTACCCAGAAAAATGGATCCACCTGCATTTCTTGCAACCCTCGCTGTTCTTCATGAAGACATTCACTGAATTATTCCAAAAGCTCAACCAGTTTGCTGCAGGAGATGGAAAGAAACTTCCATCATGCACAACTGGCCTAATATTTTCTGGAGCATTTTGTAACATGTGCCCTCTGCAGGCTTGGTGTGTAGGAAACCCAATTTGGGTGTCTGGCTGACATCTTTTCAACTACTTGAGGTCGGCCATGGCACAGGAGCTGGGCAGGAATCTTCTCCAGGATCTCATACTCTTCTTGTGTGGGACCTCTCTCTGAGTTTGAAATCTTCTTGTTCATGCCTTTTGTCATGCTCATCTAAACTTATTTTATCTGACTGATTCCCTTAAAATCACAGTATCAGTCTGAGTTTTCTGCCTGCAGGGTGCAGTGGTTTTGCTCCCGTAGGAGTGGAACGTTTTAGTTGGGAATATGTGCAACAGTCAATGACATAAAGGAAACTTGTTCCTTCTGGTTCTAAGCTCTGTGAAACTTTAATGTTCACCTCTGATAGATGAAACTAAGCCCTTATTTTGTCTCCAGATGGCTTTGGAAGACTCAGAGCAAAAGCAGAATGTTCTGCATGGTGTTTATGTGGAGCTGGAGGAGCTGACACCAGTCTTTGAAACAGGCAGCGTAGTGCAACAGCTACATGAAATCGATGACCAAGTAGCAACTTTACAGCACGAGATAGCAGAAATTCTTCCACAGATCCTGCATGTGGCTGATGTAAGTCTGGGTGACCCATGAGTGGAATTATCAGAGCTTCATCGTATGTTGCGAAATACAGGTTATATTACCTACATAGGGAAAAGGTGTGCTGGTTTGAGTAGCTGTGCCAACTGAGGAAATTAATTGTTTGGAAACAAACCATCAGAAGGCATTTGGTAACTAATTAAGCTGTAAAGTTCAGGATTAACACAGGGTGTAGAAGGAAAGGCTGGCAACCTGGGTTGGCTCAGCCTGGAGAAGAGGCAGCTTGAGGGTGGGGGTGTGGGTATTGCTGGTGTCTGCTGCTGTGAAATGGGAGACTATGGACAGAACAGGGCCAGACTCTTCTTGGGATGTGCAGAGAAAAGATGAGCAGTAACAGACCTAAAGTATAACAAAGGAAATTACATCTGCTTATTAGGAAGGATTTTTTCTGCAGTGAGATCAGTCAGATGCTAGATCAGGGGCCCAGAGGTGGGGTAAGGTCTGCATACCAAGAGATCCTGAAATGTCAACAGGATCAGACCTCAAGTGTCTTGCTCTGATGGGCATCAGAGGCCTCCTGATCTGTTCGATGCCTCTCTCTCTCTGAGATTCACAAGCAGCTGTACTGTATGTGATTCATTTTCCATAAGACTCTGCACAGGAAACCACAACAATCTAATTAGAGCAGTTTCCTATGATGCTGTCACCACTGGAAAACTCTCTCCTCACTACTGATGATTTAAAATGTGCCTTTTCAAGGATCTTTCAATTCTGTATTCAGGCTTTAAAACAGACCAGGTGATCTTGTATACTTAATTACCTCAGAAGTTATGAGAAGTAATTTATAATAACTAGCCTTTTGATTGTTAGCATCCATTAATGTGCTGCACTTGTTTTTGAGTATTTCTTTTTAAATTTAGGTGAAAGGCAGACATGCAAGCTGGCTTTGGTACTTGAGATATCTACAAATACTCTCTTTGTTCTCAAAATCTAGGAATTGGATGCCATTGAATCTCACATGAAAGTGTTTGAGAAGGATGTTGCAGAAATGAAGACAATTCTGTCATCAAAAGATCTGTTAGAATTTTCTCCTAAAGACCAACTTAAACATGGACAGGTGTGTGAAAACCCCTATGTAGGTTTTTTTCCCTCTATATATGTGCAGAAGTTAGCAAAAGCATGCTTTCAGAAGCATAAAGATGCTTAGTGACTGCAAACCACCATGAACAAGTTTTTAGTGTGTGATCTTGAAATGTTAGCATGACACAAATTCTAACTCTGGGATCAAAGATTCAAAGTGTTATTTCAGTCATGGTTTCTGCTACATTTCTACAGTAGAAAGTAGTTTAAAATCTAAAAGGAGCACGCTGGTAGGGCAAAGCAGTTGGTGTAGAGGACTTGATATCTCTGTTATATGTGTCTTGGGGGCTTGCTTTGGACTGATCCTGTAGAATGGACATCCATTAGTAGCTGAGTGTCTTTGAAAGCTCTTCTGGAGAGCATCTTCTGCTTTAGTTTCATTTGAAAGGAATTCAGTTTGCATCCAAGACATCTGATTAGTGTAACCCTAAGGAGAGACTGCTTTCCAGGAGCACAGTCATGGTTTGAACAAAACCACTTAAAATTAAAGCACCCTTTGGGAACGTGCCCATGGAATACTTGAGTGTGTCACTTCAGCACATGTTGTCAGATAGAGCTGCCATATACCAGGACCTCCATTCTCAGGGAAGTTTATGGCCTGATTTTCAGAGACCCTGGCCACATACCATTCTACTTGGCACCAAGCAGTAATATGAAAGTTGGAAAATTAGGCCCTATTTTTCAAAAAATGGAGACAAAATTTATCAGATATTTCTGGAAATGTAGGCTGAAGTGGCATACCATAAAATCATTTCATTGTGAAGGGACTTCACTGCAAAGATACACTGACCAGATGTTTTTTCTGTCTGCATCAAACAAAGCATTATGGTATCTTTTATTTTGTACCACATTCAGTCCACAGTGTTACCCGACTGAAATGCAAAAAGTTCAGTTTCAGGTGAGGAATAAAAATGTGATCATACTTCTTACAGCTTTGTTATCCAGAGAACAATTTTGTAGTGACTGCATTGTATGGAAAACTGAAGTAATATTTCTGAAAAATAATGTTCACTTCCTTACTTTAAATCAAAGCTGGGATAGTATGCCAATCACAAAAAATTCCTGATGCTTATGAAAGAGAGAATAAGCATCTTTATTCCAAATGGGGCATTTTAAAATGAAATCTTCTTAAGAAGAAATTTAACAGAAATGTTAGTAATTAAAAAGCCTATAGGAGGTTTGTATTTTTTTTTCTTCTGAAGTTCCCAGCTGAATGAGGTCTCAGTAGGAGTTCAGATTTTTAGGACTGCCAAAGAGTTATGTGTTGGTATTACCATTCTGTCTTTCTGAAGTTGATCACTGAGTCTTCCATAAAATATGTATTGTGGTATGAAAATGCGTATTTCTGTTCATCCAAAACTGACAAAGGTGGTTACAGACTGTGCATTCACTCGAGGTATTGTGGTATGAAATGCTGTCTTTGACAGGAAAGCCATCTTCACAGGTTTTCCCCAACCTTCACCCTCATTCATCATCTCAGCTATGTTGATAAGATTGTTTATAGGACCATCATAAAGTTGCTGGTTTGCAGGACAAACAACACAAGCCAGAATGTGCTAGAGTGACATCAAAGGGTTTGCACCAGTTTTTTAACTGTCTTCACTGCCCTACTTCGAAATGACCCACTTAAAGTAAATAGCACCTAATCTGAATGTGACCCTGGGCAAATTTTATGTATGTATACGCAGAAAAAGCAGAATTGTAAATGTGAATTGTGTCTTTATCTTGCTTTAGACAACCTCACCATGGATTGTTACTTACTTGTTCAAAGATTCATAGATTTGCAGAATATTGTGAGTTGGAAGGGACCCACAAGGATCATTGAATCCAGCTCTAAGGGAATGGCCCCTATGGGAATTAAAATATTCTTAAATGAGAAACTGACCGAAGAGAGCTTTTGCACATCATGAGAGTAGTATAAATATTCAGTGTTGATTTTTCTAACTCAGTATCACATCCACCATCTGTCTTTTATCCTGATAGGTTATACTTGAGCATGTTGGTCCCATGCAGAACACTATTGTTCATATACAGTCATATGAAGAAGCACTTCGGCTACCAGGGGTGAAAATGCAACCTTTCTCAGTCTTCCAAAGAGCAAGAAAACTCTTGAGAGAATTGAAGAAATTAGAAAAAATTACTAAGGAACAAAATGACCTGTTGGAGGTAATTTACTTTTTTTTTTTTTTTAATGTCTCCTAAACTAGCTTTATTTTATAGTAACTTTGATCTTTATCAATATTGCTTTTACAGGCATAAAGTTACTCCTACTATGTCTTCTGTAATGGTTTGAGGATTTTCTTTGGTTTTTTTTTTTTTTTCACCCCTGTTTAATTTGATACTGCAGCAAAGCACACTGAATAGTTTGAAATACAGCTCCAGTTTGGTCACAGCTGACACCATGTGGTTTTAACACACTCTGGAAGAATTGAAGGCTCAGGTGATTTGTGACCCAGGTTTGCACTGATGATTGAAGTCCAGTGTTAGTGCAGGTGTCCATATCTGCAATGTTCAAGTCTTTAAACTCATCTTGACCATGGAAATTCTTGTTGACAGCTGTTAGACTGAAATTGCTGACAGCAGAAGGTCTTTTACTAATCCAAATCAGTGAGCCAGGGAAGTGACTATTTCCTACAGCTGTGTCTTGGCTAATTCATTATTTTGAGGCAGGCCAACATGTGACAGGTTGCTTCGAGATGCTGTTGGCCAGACGGGGTTTGGGAACAGAAGTCATAAAACAGCAGTGGTGTGACACACGGCCCTAGAAGAAGGCAGTGCTGGCAGGTCAGTGAGTGTTCACTTGGGGGCAGTGAGGATTATGGAACAGCTGCAAAGGTGAAGGAATCTCTCTGCAGCACTTCACTGAGCAACGTGGTTGTACCAGCCCAGGAAGGTTTTCATTCAGGGCCTGCCACGCTCCATTGCCCGGGCTGGATGCACTCTGGGGTTGGGTTATGCAAGTTCCCACGTCAGCAGAGGTGTGAGAGTTCTCGTGTGGCCTGTCCATTTCTTGGCAGGATGATGACAGCACCTAGAAAAATGTTACATTATTTTTGCTGATGTGCTTTTCCTAACTGATTGCAGTAAGGCAGAACGCTCTAGAATATCTAACTGGGCACTTCAAAGGCCAGGCAGACACAAGTGACAGCTGAAATGTGAATGTCCATCTTTGATTTTGAGTTTGGAAATTAAGAGCACCACACTAAGAGATAAAACTCAAACGTGCCACATGACTAGTGCATGCCTGGAGTTCAGAAAAAAAGCATGGACTGTATGAGATCTGTAGTATCCCTGTGATTGGGGGCCCCCCCCCCCCCCCCCATTTTTTTTTTTTTTTTTTAAACCCATACAGCTTCTTAGGTCTGTATGTGGTAAAATGTACCTTTTTCAGAGTTCAAATACTTGAGAATTTTCACAACACTTAAAACCCATCAGAAACAGGGTGCTTTGCAATTGAATTGTTACCATGATGCTTCTAACTGGTTTGTGTGGAGCATTAGGTCAAGTTTTAGATTTTTCCCCTTTTTGTAAAGCTGTAATCTTTTTTGCTCAGCATTTGCCTTTACACTGTAAACATCCATCAATCTGTGTCTGAGTGAAATTTCTTTGTGAGAGAACAGATTGGAAAAATTGCAATTCTTGCCAGCCAGTATATCAAACTGTGCAAAAGAGATTTTCTACTGCACTTAAATGGGCTGAAGGCAGCAGTACTACAATAGAAGTCTAGCACCAGGATGTAACAAAGGATAAAGCTATTAAAAGATGGCATTTTGAGTGCTGCATCAAAAAGGTAGTAAGCTTCCTGTAGAAATACATGCATAGGGTTTCTTTCCTTGGGGCTTGATGTTGGGATGAGTTTGCCCAGAAATTGCTGTGGATGATGCAATGGGACATTGCACCAGTAATTTTTGTATAATTAAGTTGCATTGTAACCCCTGAAAAAATATAACAGAAACAAAACCTGTAAATAGGTATTGCAAATGCTTTGGGGCAGGGTTTTCAGTGACTTAGATCTGTGTTGAACGTTGCCCTCTGTTTTTTATTATGGCCTCTTAAGTACCACACTTAAATAACGTCATCAGGAAGAGGAGTTGGAAGCCACATCTGCTTCTATTGTTTGTGCAAGAGAGGGGCAGTATTTGTGTATCTGATGATTTATTGAGCTCATTTTCACTAAGCTGTCCAAAGCAAATACACTGTGGACAGGTGAGCCTTTTTCATGGGTAGGTCTTCTAGTGTTACCACAATATGAAAAGTCAAGAGCAAATGTTAAGCAGGAAATAACTCAAAAGAGAGGCAACAGTTGTAGGAGGAGATTCAGTCGCACGTATATGACATAATTTGGTGCATTGGATAAAGGGTAAGATTTTCTTGTCCCCGAGTGGAAGGCAGGGAACAGATGAATTTTCTTCAGGCAAGTGACTTTGTCACATATTGGCCCATGACAGAAGATATTGGAGTCTGTATACAAAATATTCATATTCTTTAGTTAATCAAGGAAATTTGAGATAGTACTCACTTAACCTGTTACCAAACACTTCTATTCATATGGCAGTGAAGGTGCAGGTAAGAGAATCTCCCTTTTAGAAGGTCTTTTACTTTTTCATTAAAACTGAGCAGGAGAAAATATATTTTTTTTTTCCTCATCTGATTCTTCAGCTTTGGCTGTAAGACTATAGACCACAATTAAATATCTTACTCTTCAATTTGGCTTTCTGTTTTTGAGTTAAACAACATTTTCTTACTTTTAAAAACTCTAACTAAAATCCTAACGATTATTTAGAACCTTAGTAGTCTGCATTTTCTTGAGAGGGAGTGTTACTGTGAAGAAGTGACAGAAGAAAGAGCAGTGTTATGTTTATAGCAGGAGAGAGTCTTTGCTCTGGAAGGCAGAGGCTGTGCATACTTTGCAGTGAGATTTTTGACCTGTCAGGTCATTCAGGTGCTGCTATCAGCAGACTAAGGTCAAGCCTGTTGACTTCATTGTTTCTTCATTACCTTTTGCAGACACCTGAGGAACAGTCCTTAGATAGTCTTTGGTTCTCAGCCTGTGGGTCAGAAAACAGAATGTTGCCAAGTGCTGGGTGTATTCAGTGTTTTCACAAAGTATTCTGATTTGCAGATATGATTTCCTAATTACCTGAGACATCATGACAGGCTGTGACTGACAAATAGGAGTGTGTGGGAAGATTGCCCATGTCTGCATGAACAGTCAAGCCTGGGGGTTGATGAGATTTTGCTGTTACTGTCAAAGGAGTAAAAGTGAATTTGGCTGTTTATAACATATGATATGTTTTCCTATAAGCCATGTAAGAAGAGGAAGTTCACATGGTGGGAATTACTTATCATTTTTATGAGAAATATTCAAATTGTCAGATACTGTAGTGGGCTTATCCTCTGAGCTGCAGTGTCTGCCTGGTGTGCAGCATAGTTCATTTTTGGTCAGTGCAGAACTAGCTGACTTGAGCAGCAATAAAAAGCAGGTAGGCTTTCTACCTTGATATGGAACCCTGTAATTTCTTTTTTTTGCCCCAATCTTTTAAAAATTGTAATAAATGTGATGAAATATGCTCCATTTCTATTTTATAGCCAAATTCATGGTTCCACTCTGGAGTAAGCAGAGATGTGCTCCTAGGCAGAATACTCCACCATACTTTGACTTGTGGATAGAGCAGTTTGTTTGGCTTTAGCAAGTGAATAATAAACTCAGTGAGGATGAGGTTGTGCAATTTAGCAGAAAAACACAGTTTCTGTTACAGGTAACTACAGGTACACAGGAAGCTTCACTGCAGCTCAACTTTGTTGCATTTCTGTCTAGTTTGTTTCTGTACTCCTTAATTCAAAATTATTTATGAAGATTACTATCTCACAGGAAACTGTAAAGAAAATAGAAGAATGTGAGCAAGAAATTGAAAAGTTGAAACAGCTCTTAAAGAACCACTTGGTTGAAATATCACATGAAGATCAAGCACAGGCTCAGAAGACTCATTGTCCAGAGGTGGGTTTCATTGTTTTCTCTCTCATATGTGTTACTTGTCCTGACTAACGCTAATCATGATGAAGCAGAGCACTGAGAAATAGCAGTGTGCTTAAATTCCCCACCAGAGTGAAGGAGGCAATTGAATACCATAGTGTGACCATGCAAGTAATTACAGTCAGTATTAGTTTGCAAGTTGGGTATATCTTTCATGATACACTCCTTATTGATTTTGTTGTGTCATTTGTACCTATATGAATTTCTAAGAAAAGCTGAGTGCTGTTTTCATGACAGCTGACAGCTGTTTTGGTGAAACAATATGCAGCACTGATAACTCACCTGTGTTCAGCATCCTGATAATTTTCCTGAGATAGCAACTTGGGATAGTGCATAAGGAGACAATTGATTCCATTTCCGATTACTGACTGTGCAATGGTGCTTTTGGGATTTCTGGTTAGAGTTAGATTCTTTAGACTCCTTTCCTCATCCTCATTTTCACACTGTGTTTTCATCAACTGATAAACGTGTCGCTTTTCTCCCTGCAGTCAGCAGCTTTCTGTAATGGATGAATTAGTTTGTAATGCAAAAATAAGATGTATTTTAAGGATAGAACTGCAGAAGTCAGGAAATTACCAATTAAATGTAATAAGTATTTATAAAGTGCCTCTGAAATGCTCAGCTTTTTCCAGTCAGACACAATAAAGTTAATACACTTATATGGTACTTGCCTAATAACTATAATCACTCAGTAGGTTCTAAGTACATGGCTGTTCTGCTGTCAGCTGGTTGGGTGCTGGAGGCTTGATGTAGTGCTAAGCATGACTCATTTCCTGATTCTTACTTGTTTTTGTCTTTGAGTGTAGGATTTTCTGTTTAATTAGCTCCAGTTTTAGCAGAAAACGCATTTCAGAACTGTAGCGCAGTAGCATGTATTACAGCAGTGGGCAATGGAATTGCCCACCTTATTGAGTGGTTTCAGATAAGGAAGTGATGTTAATAAAGATTTGGTTTCTGAGGAATTATGGCTAATTAATTAGATTAATTTGCAAAACAGTAGCTGGTAAATGTATGCTGGAAAGTCTCCTGCTGCAGTGAAACAAACAGATACACCATTCTTAATGGACATTTATAAACATATATCAAATTGTTAGGGATGTCTGTTTCTTCATTCCAATTATGTTTTCTTGCCTCTATCTTTGCAAGATTTTATCCTGTGGTTTTGAGTGTACAAAAGGAAAAACACATCCATGTCTGGGCAGAGTTCCCACATCCTTTAAAAATTTGCTGGAGTTTCTGCCTCTGCCTTCCCTGTCATGCCACCACACTGGAGTTATTAACAGAATAAGCTGTAGTCAAGAGAGAACCAGCAGTCTTACTGCTTTCATCTGTCACAGATTATTACTTGCATAACAGCATTAATGATAGGGCATGGTGTGGAGTCATTACTGTTCTGATTTCAAGCCCAGCATCAAAGCTTGCTCTGATCAACCAAGCCTCGTGTGTGATGGGATATTTAGGCAGGGTTTGGTTTTCTGAGCAAGGAGCAATGCTTCAAAGAGCTTTAGCACTTTCCTTAATGAAGAGAGTAGGGCAATTTATTCCTTGTCCTATCTTACTCTGTTATTTGCTGTGCTTTCTTTGCTCACCTGAAGGCTGGGTGGTAAGGAAAGCTCTATGAGAAGACTCTAAGGGCAGAACACTGGCTGGAGCACTTCTCATGGCCAGGAAGGAGACCAAGACAGATTTGTTTCCCCCTTTGTTAGTGCAGAGTTACTTGGATTATTGCTTAGTCCCTGCAAAACATTAAATATTTTTCTTGCACTTTGTTGTAGACTGTTTCTCCCAGTATCACATTCAAAGACATGGGATAGTTCTGACCCTAGACACATCCCTAAAACCCACCACATGATTTGTCTCCTTTCTTTAGATCCAGCAAAGACTCAGCCCTGAGGTATCCCTTATTGCCAACTTTGCCTTCATCAAGGCTGTCCTAAGTGTTTAGTGTCAGGTTTCCAGGGAAGGTAGTGGGAAGTTAACATCACCTACCCTGACACACAGAGTAATGTAACCCATCTGCATTCCCTTTGTCCTCAAGGAAACTCGTGTTCCCATGGGTATGCAGGAGCTAGTTAGAATTAGTTCCAGCCTGCCACATTTCCTTCCACGTTACCAACTTCTGCATTACAAGTGGCAAGTGCTGTCCTGAGCTGAATGAGTTGCTGCTGTTTTCATGTATCTGGACACCTCCTGCAGTGACAATGGGGAACTGTCACAATACCCTGAAAAAGGAAAAGGGGGAAACAGCCCCAGTCCCAGTAAGATGTACCACTGATATCATCTGTTACGTTCCTGTTTGGTTAAGTAAGAATAATGGATGCTTACAGATGTTGTTGCTCCTTAGGGAGAAATGGAAGCTGTAAAAGAAGAGATTGTAAAGCTGTGCCAAAAAAAGGAAGATATCCTTACCAAGATGAAGAATTCCATGTCTGAGCTTCACCAGCGCTTACAGCAAGAAGTGCCTGAACCAGCAGATGAATCTACAGCCTCTGTGTTAGCACAGAGTGACTCAGTTGGGACTGATGTTTCTGGTCAGCAGGTAAGTGATCATTTCATTTACCTGAGAGCCAAAGAGGGAAGGTAAATAACCCTTCTTCCTCCCAGAGGAGTGGCATGTCAGAGAGGAGCACCCCTGCCGCTGTGAATCAATACTGTTTCTCCTCCCCTCCGGGCTTCTGGATGGCCCCAAAAGGACTGAGTGCAATGCATTTCTAGAAGGCAGGAGAGGTGTCCCTGGGGTTATTTTTTGTCCTGAGCAGATTCAACATGAAGTTTGCATCAGTCGATAGCAAAATGTTTGATGTGTAGTTCTGTTGATAATCAGTTGTTCTGGGATTTTCAAGAAATTATTCTCGTGGAGCAAAATGAGATTTGTCCCTATTATAGCTGGGATGTTGAAACTAAACAGCGTCAAGTCCCAGTTTTCAGAGGTGCTGAGTACCTGGAGCTTTTGATTACTTTAATGTAGAGTGCCAGATGTTCAGTGCTTCTCCAAAAGTGGACCCCAGTTGGTAACTTTCTTTGGGTTTAATGTTCTTGTCATGGTTAATTGGGTTGTCTCTGTGTGTGTATTTTTGTAGCTGAAAAAAAGAGGAGTGGTATCTCTTTTACCTTCCTTAGATGAAGAATCAGAAGACTCTTCTTTCCACAGCAAGGTGAGTTCAGTATATATGTTATTTATACAGCTGTGTATGTAACATAGAACATTTTGGTAGAGGGCAAATTATGAAAAATGTGTAAATCTGAAATATTTCAGAATATATTAAAATATCTTTCGTCACTTAAGGATACAAAGAAATTGCACTCAAGCCAGTGTACTAATATTCCAATGCCAGTATTACACAGCACCTCATTCTGAGAGGTGTGATCCTGGTTTTGGTGGGATTGCTTATGTAGTCATATCCCCTTTATGGAAGTGTTAGTGGCAAAATATGGGCTTAAATATCGTTGTTTGTATGTGGAGATGGGCTTCAGAGAGAATTAGACAGCCTCTGGAATGGTAAAATGTAAAAGAAACAACAAAAATTAGTTGTATGTTTAAGCTTAAGAAAGAAGGCTGTGATCAGGTTACTGGAAATGAGGTTGAAATAGGCGAGATTTCTGGGAGGAACTGGGAGACACTGCCCAACACCTTGCTCTGAATCTCTGGGGAGTCTGAATGCCCAGGTGAACTGAAACTGGGAATAAGGATTCATGATGAAGTTAACTGCTTTTTGGGAAAAAAACCTCCCTGGCTAGACAGTGCAAACAAGTCCAAACTGCTTGGATAGAGGTGGTGCCTCACTACTCTGATCCAAGCACTCCAGTTTCTGATTCTGCACCTTCAGTGGTGCAGTTTTTTTAACATGCAGGACTTTTTAGGGAACAGAGCAGGAGAAAGAATATTTCTTTGTAGTTTATGTATTTATTTTTAAAATATTCTGAGAAGTCCCTAGAGAAGACTATCAGTGTCATCCAGCTGCCATTCATCTTGCAGCAGAGCTACAGGGCTAGGGGAGGAGTGGGATCTAGGAAATACAATAAAGATAGATAAACAAGGCAGGAATGGGACAAAGTGTTACTGGAAGTTTGTAGTAACTTTACACTGCCTGAAGGAGTATGAGACCTTCATGTTCACAAGCTAAAGCTGAGCTGTTACTGCTTTCAAAGGGAAGTTCAGCCACACAGAAAGATGGAAGCTTTTGGCCTTCAGAAAGAGATGATGAAAGGCACAAGGAAGACAGTGCAACATCTTGGTCTTCTGGTACCTTGTCAGATGGCATTGTTCAGGTAATGCACTCAGGTTTATCCCCATGGGGATGCAAATTCATCTTTGTGGAAAAGTCCTGCACAAGTCCTAGGTATTGCTGAAGTCTAAAAAGCAGGAGAGCTGTAGAAATGCAGGGCAGCATTGCCTTATTCATAACGTCCATATCCACTAAATCTTGCCATTTAAAATTTCTTTTTCTTTTGCACGTATTGGTTGGACCAGTGACCTAAAGGGTCTTTTCCAACATAAATGATTCTATTATTCTAATTCCTTTTAGCTGTACAAAACCCCCAAATGTAGAAGTGAACATTTAGTAGCAGCAATTTGTTTCACTAATTCTTGGAAAGTCTCTAAAATGTGGGGGCTGATTTGTGGAAGAGGTTCTCTTGGTACATGAGACAATCAGCATCTAAGACACCCGATCAGCCACAATTTTGGTTCCATTCTGCTTCTTCTTGGTGTCTCAATAATGTTGTGATAGCTGCAATTGTTTGTTTCTCTACACCAGTGTTACAGGCATAACAAAACCCCCTGTGAGTGCTTCTGAGCCAAGACCATGATAGGTTGAGTGGCTGCTGCTTTTTGGGACTTCTCTAGCACAACAAGGCAATGGATCATAGAATCATTTGATTGTAAAACACCTTTAATATCAGGGAATCCAACTGTAAACCTAACACTACCCAGTCCACCACTAACCCATGTCCTGAAGTGCCACATCTCCACTAAGAATGATACAAGGATTTCCACTGTTGTCTCTTTCTCTGCAGGATGAGGATGTAATAACTGAGTCACACGGCAAACACAATGAGGAGACATCTCTGCAAGCTCTGGAGAGCACTGACAGCCCTGGCACAGGTGATGGCAGTCTGGCTATGGTGAGTTTAAAGCCTGAAGCAGCTGAACAAGGTGACCTTCTGGGTGTGTTGTATGACCTGCCTAGTGGGCAGGTCTATTGTGGTTATGCTGCTGGAATTTGTTGCAGTATGATATGGTATATACCTGCAACCCTTTGTGGGCCTCTTCCTATTGCTGCTTTTGCTGATGACAAATTTTGATTTGCTCCTTGAAAATGCAGGGTTTTTTAGGGAACAAAATTAAGTATTTTCAGAAAGTAAGCTGCTGGCATTCATACAGGCATGAATGGAGGGGTTCAAGTGATGTAAATATACGTCAACTATGGGATTTTTAAATGGCAGTTAAAGGAGAAATTAAGGACTTTGACACTCATATATGTTGCTGCTTTGTGGAAGGCATGCAGGGGGTAAGGGAGGAGTGTGCAGCAGCCGATAGGTGGTGTACAAAAGTATGGAGATGTGATGCTCCAGGAAGGTCAGGAGCAAGAGTGTGGTGGCAGAGTGGCTTCATAGCATCCAAGAATTGTTAAAGTTGGAAGAGACCTCTAAAATTCTAGAGTCCAACTGTTAACCCAGTGCCACCATGTTCACCATAAACCATGTCCCTAAGTGCCACATCTACATCATCTTTGAGCACCTGCAGTGATGGTGATTCCACCACTTCTCTGAGCAGTCTGTTCCAATGCCTGACCACCCTTTCAGTGAAGAAATTTTTTCCAATATCTAGTCTAAACCTGCCCTAGGGCAACTTTGAGGCCATTTCCTCTGGTCCTTTCCCTTGTCTGGAAGGAGAGACCAACCTCCACCTCACTACAACCTCCTTTCAGGTAGCTGTAGAGAGCAGTAAGGTCTCCCCTCAGCCTCTCTGGTTAGCCAGGACTCCTGGTAAATGATTAAAAGTGGCTTGACAGCTCTTCACCAGCTCTCTCAGTACCCCTGGGTGGATCCTATCCAAGATCCCATAGTCTTATGCATGTCTGACTGGCATAGCAGGTTGCTGACCATTCTCTCTTGGATTGTGGAGGTTTCATTCTGCTCCCTGTCGTCCAGCTCAGAGGGCTCGGTACCCAGATAACAGTGTTGGTCTTGCTATTAAAGACTGAGGCAAAGAAGGCATTAAGTACCTCAGCCTTTTCCTTGTCTTTAGTTGCTATTTTTCCCCTGCATCCAGTAAAGCATGGAGATTCTCCTTAGCCCTCCTTTTGTTGCTGATGTATTTGTAACATTTTTTGTTGTCTTTTACAGCAGCAACCAGATTAAGTTCTAGCTGGGCTTTGGCCATTCTGATTTGCTCCTTTCATAGACTTAAAGCATCCTTGTAGTCCTCATGAGCTGCCTGTCCCTTCTTTCAAAGGTGATATACTTTCTTTTTCTGTGAGTTCCAGCAAAAGCTCTATGTTCAGCCAGGCCAGTCTTCTTATTCCAGTTTGGCTCCACTGGTGAATCTCCTCCTCAGAGCCTCTGATTCCTCTTAACCTTTCAGCTTTGTCTCATCTCCCCCACCAGGCTGAGCAGATGGTCCACCTGGTCACATCTTACATAACTCTTGTCCCTACTGCTGTCCAGTGGCAGGCTCTGGCACCCTCTGCAGCCCCAGACATGGATGGCCACATTATGTTGTGGGAGCTCCACCTGGGTCACCACATCCTTTCTGGCACATGCAGAGGATGTAGCTTTTGGCCAAGTGGACAAATTATGAGGGAGTGCAGTGATAGGACAAAGAGTAATGGTTCTAAACTTAGAGAGTAAATTTAGATGGGTTATTAGGAAGAACTACTTTACTGTGAGAGTGGTGAGGCACTGAAACAGGTTTCCCAGAGAAGTTGTGGATGCCCCATCCCTGGAAACATTCGAGATCAGACTGGACAGAGCTCTGAGCAACCTGATCCTAGGGGAAGGTGTCCCTGCTCATTGCAAGGGGGTTGGATTAGCTGGCCATTAGAGGCCCCTTCCCACTCCAATTATTCCATGATGACATTGATAGCTGAAACAATGCATTTTTGCTCAATGCATGAGCCAAATCTCATTTTAACATGGAGCTTGTGCACTGCCACTGACCATCTCAGTTGCCTAAATTTATGCTCTAGAGCCACAGCAGCATACAAGTAGTTTTGTTCTTGTGGTATTATGCTTTATTTACCTCCTGAGTTCCAGTGTTTGCATGTGTGGAGTCATATACAGACCTGTGCAGCCTTCCAAGTAACTGCTTATTATCTCCAAGCACTTCGGACTTCTTATTACACGGGTGTGGAATGCAATATTGCTTCTTAAAGGAGGGCATATAAGAAGCATTACACAAGATTTAATACTTAAAATACACCTTTTTTTTTTTTTTTTCTGGGTGACCTAGAGCCTGACTAAAGCATATTTGACTGTCGGAACACACGCAAGTAGCTTGTTAGCATTGCCCAACACTTGCTTTGCAGCTCGAAACTGCATTGCTTTTACATACAACTCCCACAGAAAAATATCACTCCTCGGGGAAGAGCTGCTTAATGGTGAGCCACCCACTTCCTGTGCGCTCAGGTATTACCTTCGTGCTCAGGTGTAGCTGTGCAAATGCAAATCGCTGCCTGGAAACCTGTTACACCAGATCTTGGATCTCCTGGCTGCCGAGTTTCCCTTTCATTTTATTTTTCCTTTCTTTTTTTTCTTTTTGTTCTTTCTTTTTTTCCCCACCCTCCCCCCCCAAGTCTGGGAACACGTTGACAGGGTCGTTTCAGAGCTCTTGTGAGCGTGGAAGTTAATCATTTCTGCCTGGTAAAGGGGAGGGGAGAGAAATTACAAACCGGAGAGGTAACCGCGTTCCTTTCATGTGCTTTCCTTCAGAGCGACCAGCCGCCTCCTGTCCCGAGCATCGCCCTGGGCTCTCGAGGGAAAGCGCTGGATGGAGGGAGACCTGAGCCAGAATCCATCCTCCTGGTGTGCCAGGCCCAGGTGGCCGAGCTGGAACAATGGCTAGACAAAACTAAAATGTCCCTGAGGTCAGACCCTCAGACCCCCCAGACGCAGCAGATGGTGGAGCCGCAGCTTGCCGATTGCCAGGTAAGACGGAGCGGCCAGTTCGCTGCTGCCACCCAAAGGAGGTGCCCTTCCCTGGGGGCTGTGACTGCAGAAAAGCTGTGCTTGCTGCTGCTGCTCCCCCTGCTTCATCCGCTTCATCACACTGTGCAGAGAACAGGTCACCGCTTGGCTTCAGTGTCAGGTGCAGCTTTGTAAGGGCTTAGTTAAAATACCTGGTTTTAGAGTTGGGGTTTTTGTGTATCCAGGGCATTTAGGTAGAATTCTGGAGTATTTTTAAAGCTTTGTTTTATTTTGGATTGGTTTCAAAAACGCAGCTCAGTGTAGTTTAAATCCTCTATTAAAAAGCAATTTTTCATTGGTTTCAGTCATAATAAATCAGCTGGAAAAGACTGTTTTCTTTTGACAGTTTTACTTTGTTTCGGTCAGAGTGATTTAAAAGACCAGTATAATAGTTTCCAAGCTGATAAACTCTAGTTTTGCACTTTTTGCTATAAGCTGCCAGCACAGGTAGAAAGATGGGGCTTCACCCCTGCCCTCAGTGGGAATGTTTGGACCTACTGCAATACTCACAGGGCAGCCTCTTGCCCCGTGGCAGTGGAACAAACGGAGTGGGTGGTACCTGTTGGTGAAAATGGGAGGAGGAAAACAAGACTGGCATGAGGGGCTGGGTGGGAGGCAGTCCTGGCTTGCAGCATGTGCAGATTAAAACAAAGAATTGAGGCACACCACTCTGAAGCTCCCTGGGGTGCCAGTCTGGAGTGCCAGTTTGCTTCAAGCACTCAGTCTACCTAGAGCAACAAATTTCACTGACCATAAAGGAGACAATACCAAAATGTCCCCATTTTAAATTGCTAAGAGACCGTTTCCACCTGTTTTGTTGTTGTTTTGGGTGTTGTTTTTATTTTTAAATAGGAACTGACTCCATGCCAAGTATGCCTCTAGCTTTAGGCTGTGATTCAGCCAAGTGCTCAGGTGCTGAACTCTCTGGGAATTAGGATCCTGAATGCATCTAAGCATCTGGATTCCATTCAGGGTTTGTGTCAGCATAGCCCTCAACAAGGCAGTTCCAGCTGGTGAAAACAAGCAGGCTTTGGGCAGCTGTGAGAGTTGCTCAGTTCCTGTTGGCTTCAAGCCGTCTGGCTTAATGTTGAGAACTTAGGGGGGAAAAAAGAGAATTTTCTAGCCTAGTCAAGACCTTACTCAAAAAAAATACACATACAACAAGAGAGGAACAGTCTCTAGGTGTGGGTGTGTGATGTAAAGCAGTTATTGTATTGCAGTTATTTACTTTGCAGTTGAGACACGGTACCTGTCTCCACACTCACCTTAAAAACATGAGTTTAAAGTATGCAGAGATGCACGTTGACTCAGAGCAGCTTGAAACAAAAAACAGATCCAAACAGTTTACAATGGCGTGGTTGACACATGGGAAAATTGCTGTGTGCTGGTCTTTCAGCATCATTCCTCCCAGAGGGGGAGACGAGCAGTCTGTGCACTGTCTCTTTCTCTCCCATTGAGGTGTCTTGTCTTCTTGGTCACATCAAATGGAGTCTGTAATTTCTGCTCCTCTCTTTTATTACTTCATATCTGAGTTCATATAACTTCCTGCAGCTGCTCTTGTTTGAAACAGTTTTACAACTAACTGTTTAAAATTTATTTAATTGTTCAGAATAAAGAGATTATATTGGAGAAAATCTAGGGGAGGGCTACAACTATTTCTCTTTTTGCCTGTATGTTTCTATTCCTTTCAGACTGGGGAAGTGTGAGCATTGACTTCAGAATGTTATCAGGAAAGGAGTGTTGTACTTCTAAGAATGAATAATTATCTGCTGTCCCTTCTAGGTGAGGTTATCAGAGATTGAACAAAAGGTCCTCTCTTTATTGGAAGATTGTGGAGATAGTGCAGACTACCAACAAAAAACAGAGGCTCTTTCCTTGAAGCTGAAGGAAGTGAAGCGCAATTTGGAAAACGTCCAGATGATGCTTCAAGACAAATACAATGAAGAGCAGGTAAAGCTTATGAATGCTGTGCAGAGCAAGAGTTAAAGTAATGGTGCTTTAATGGTCTGTAGTAGCAGAAGAACAGTTGGAGCTCACCATGTGAAGCAAGGAAGGGAGAGAAGTCAGTCAGATCAGAGTTGCTATTATTCTGCTTTACAGTGCTGTATAATTACTTGGAGTTTGCAGCAAGTAGTGGATTTTTAATGAATCTCTGAACAGCATCTTTCCTGTTTTAAGTGCTCAGCAACAGAGGTCAATATTTTGCAAGGAATAGAGGAAAAGGACTGGGGTTTTGGTTTGGTTTGGTTTTAAATGCCTTTAAAATGCCATAATGTTTGTCTGGAAAATGCCATAATGTTTGTCTGGAAAATATCACAGGCCTTTCAGTAACTTTCTTTTTGAAGAGTGCCTAAATGGCAAGGACAGTGACAGTCAACTCTCCTGCACCACAGCTGCACAGTCTTTGCTGAGTTTCCCAGTAGATGAGACAAAAACTCCTGGTTTTAGAGCTCATTTCCTCTCTGTTGTGCAAGGGGTCAGAGAAACCCACCTGATGTGTTTGTGTAAGAGCCACAGTCACTCCAGTGCTGGAGGAGCACAGTCTAAAAGGGAGCTTGCATGGCCCAGGAGAGAATTAGTGCTGGTAAAGGCTCCTGTTGAAATACCTCTGTGAGCACAGACAGACAGAACATCCAGGCACATGACTGAATTTATAAGTGGAAATTGCACATCCCTATAATTTGATCAAACAGTAAGAATGGAGGGTTAGTACCACCTAATCTGCTAACAGGCTAAAGAAAGCAACAGTAACTGTTGGGGGAGAAATGTGAGGACCTTGCCAGCAGGTTAGGATGGATTAAACTTTCAGTAAATGGAACTGGACAAAACTCTTTGCAAAAGTAGAAGTTGTGTCTCATTGTGCTGATTCTGTGTGTGGTTAAGTCCGAGACAGCTCCGCTTTTGCCCTCTCCCTAAACTGCACCTGTGGGGTTCTGCTCTCCTGTCAAGTCTGGAAGGTTTCCCCAATGGGTCTCTCCTTGCAGGTTAACAACAGGGAGAGGATTGACCCAGAGCCCCTTGAGATCCTGCACTCAGATGGCTTCAGTGTGCCCCAGCCTGCCCTTGCTGAACGGCAACTCAGTTGGCACAACGGTCTCCAGCACCCACAGGTAGTTCTCCTCCCATCCAGGAGCCAGGCTGCTCCACATCCCCCCCCTATAGGTGGGGGAGGGGACAGCTGCACTTATAGCTGCTGCAGAAGTTTGTCAGGATGGAGGAAGGTCTCACTCCTAAAATCCTCCGTCCCAAAGGCTTAGTAATATTGCAAACCTGGATGGTACCCTGACACTTGCCTTGTTTCATCACGATTCACATGGCATCACCCGTCCCTCCAATCTCCTCTCCTTGAAGCCTGTGTTTTGAAACCTGAATCCATATATTGACATTACTTCTGAAGACAAATTTGAAGCTAAAGCTCTGTGCGTGTTTTCCCATGGGCTAGCTCACAATGACTTTAAGGTGGTTGTTAATACAATAAAAAAATCCCAAGATGTTCCATGCTCTGCAAACTTACTTCTGTTTTACTACTTGAAAATGAGCTTTTGCCATTTTGATGCTATTAGAAAAGAGCTGGAGAAAATTATCCAGCTTGAGCTGCTAGAATTGCTCACTTGTCACTCAACACTCCCCTTTTAACTAATGGAACTCAACCTTGTATTTGAGCAAATGCCCATTTTCCCTTACCTGTCTCTCTGTGTAACGATTGCAGTCGGTGGACTTTACATTTCCATATCTGCATAATTTGTTTATGATTGATGGGTTTTGCTTTTAAAACTTCAGCTCAGGCAGAAATATATTCCATAAAAATACATGTTTGCAGAAAACTGTTTGTCTTGTAAAGTCATGTTTACACAAAAACTGCATTTTATTCTGACAGATGTATTCTCTTTTTCATTGCTAAATGACTTCACTTAAAATGTGATTGGAAAAGCACAATCATCATTTTGGATTATCACAGTTCACATAACTATTCATGCTATTCTCTGTGCACAGGACCTGGAAGTAAAAGCAGCTGAGCAGAAAAGCCTCATTGACTTTATTGAGTCGTGCGTGGAAAAAATGCAGCCACAGCTTGAGGACAGCATGACTCAGAAACCAGAATCAAGGTACAAAATAACAAAATCAGTTACCAGATTCAGTGATGTAAAACTGCCTAAACCTGACAAAGTTTTGTAGTGGCACTGGGGATTTCTGCCATCAACCATCTAGAGAAATGGAGGCTCATTTATGTGACAGCCTCCTTGATACTGGGCTGACTCCAGTGCTTAGAGTCAGTCTTGCTGTCAGGCAGGACTGATGCCTGCCATAAACTAAAACAGGCCCATCTGGAGGCAAGTTGGGTACCTCTGTTCACAACCACTGCTGTACAAACGCACAGACATACCCAGTCAGGTTCAAAGGCAGCAGCCTTGCAAAAGAGACCTTGGGATCGTGCACCTTCCAGTGTGGAACCACGACTTGCTACAGGACTGTGTTCCCCATGTTGTCATTTCAGACAAGGGGGCTGCCAGCAGGCTTCCAGGGTGTTCTGTGGGGAGGGGAAAGTCCAAAGAAATGTGTCAAAACTTGGATTAAAGATCATCCATGCACTTAGTTTCATGCTGGTTTTGAGGCAGGAGCAGAACTTAACCTTACACAAGGAGCCTTACAAAGCTGGTTTTACTTATTCTGCTTCAGTATTTGCTGTTCTAACAATGTTTTCTCAATCCAGCAATGGAGAATCTGATTCAAAGAGCAAGCAGGCTGATCCCACCTTGGCTCCAAAGGATCAAATGGGTAACAAATGGCAATATTTACAGCAAGAGCTGTCATCAAAGATGAAATCTCCTCTCTGCCAGCTTGTGGAACCTCAGGTTTGTTTAAGTTCAGTAAAACACTCTGTGGGCAGTTGGTTTTGGTAAAGATAACAATTAGTGCATCGTCCTCTGTCTTGGCTCTTCATCAGATAACTGAAATCTCTGCAGGCGTTCTCCGGAGGAGACTTGTTACTGCATAGTGTTTTCATGATTGTCTTTTAATTTTACTTTGAGGTAAATCATGTCTCTGAAGTAGAGAGTACCAAGCACAGTGTGGGAGCACCTTTGTAGTTAACGTTCAGACTAGATGTTATCTGCTTCATTCCTTCAAGGGAACTAAGAGAGTTAGCCAGAAAGCTCCCAGGTGATTTTTCTGGATGTGGGCAAAGTCTCAGTTCCTGCAACTGAGAGCATTTTGGTCAGAGCAAATCTCTGGCTGAAGTTTTGTTCTGCCATTCACCATTGTGCTCTCTCATTCTCACTTATCAAAAGCAGAGTTGGGACTGCAGCAAGAGCACACTGTGTTTGTGTTCTGAACAGACTGCAGAATTTTGTTGCTTGGACAAAACTGTAATTCCTGTTATTAACAGTCTTGTTCACATTAAATTAGAATAATTAGATTCTTGTTCTCTGAAATTGCTGCAATGGAAAAATATCAAGTGTGTAAAAGGATGAATGTGAGCTCTTTTTCAGGCAAGACTTAACCCTGCAGTGGGCAGTAGGGTTGCCTTAACACAAACTACAGCTGTAGCCCATAAAGCTGGGAATCAGAGGCTCCTTTTTCAGTCAATCTCCCATCAGCGCATAGCCTGTCCAACTTTTGCCAGTAGAAAGGGAACCCTGCTGTCCATGTGCTTGATATTAATGCCTTGAAACTTTCACTTTAATGCTTTTTCAGAGGAGTGTTATTTCGTTGCCCATAGCCCTGTCTTCATCTGAGCTGTTCACCTAATTGCAGTGTTCTTTTTCCAAATGTTAGATTACAACAAAGATGAACGTGCTGCCCCGAGGCACATTCACAGGTGCAGGGACCCCAACTGTGGAAGAACTGAAAACCTACACTGTCCAGCTGGGAGACCTGAGCCAGGAAGCAAATGTGGTGCATGCACAGGTGAAAATGGCATGTCCTAGAATTGCAAAAAATACCAGGGATTTTAGAAACAAGACACTGCTTGGGCATTGGGAAACAGTCAGTAATCATATTATTGCAAATGGCGCTCACTGGAGTGAGTTTTTGCATTGGGTATGGACTATAATGTAGAAATTGGCTGAGGATTTTGAGAGGAGACATTTCAAGTTTCAGCTTGGTACTTCTGCTACCTGAATCTAGATTGGTAGAGTAAAAATCCTCAAGTTATATAAAGCAAGGAAAATTATTTCAGTAAGTCTGCAGAACTGGAGATGACAGATTTGTTGTGCTCGTTCCTGAGATTAGAGACCTGTAAGACCACAGCCACTCTCCAGTAAATAAAGGTTATTGTCTCAGCTTTGGCCTTGACAGCTCTGAATGTTACATGCATATAATTGTCTCATGAGTCAGTGTCTCAATATTTAATTAACTCCATTTTGTTATTAGCTGACCAAACCTCTAACTTTATAGGAGTGAATAAATCTTAGCCATGCCTTGGGTGAAAGTACTGAAAACTTCTGGCTTGCATTTACTTAGGATAATGTGGCAGAGGAAGTCTCTTCCAATTTGGACAGAAAATTGTTTGAGTTGCTTCTGGCAATCAGCCGGTGTTTGAATAACATGGAGGAGATGTTAAACACCTCAGTGCTCTCCGCCGAGGAGGCAGCCGTGCAGCAGGCTCTTTATGAGGTAACTGTCCTAAGCCATTCAGGGAAGGAGAAATCCCAGTGGATTTCTGGTAAAACAGAACATATATGGCCTGATATTTCCCCTCTGTTTTGCTGGCATTATTCAGGAACAGCAGCACCAAAGTATTTGGTAAGGCACAGATTTGGGCCTGTTCCTTTTAACAATTACCAACTTGAGTCCTGCTGCCTTTTACAGGTGAGAGTCCCTGGACAGACCCGTTCTCACTCATGTCATTTTCCTTTCAACCCCTTTAGACTCTGTCTGTGGAGCTGCAAAAACTTCACGCTGATCTGAGTGATAAAAAGGATGATCTCCTGAAGTCCATTAGCTGTGCTGGTGGGAGCACAGATGTGTTCTGCGAGTGCTTTAACAACTTGCAGGCGCGGCTGGAACAAACTCAAGCTGCCACTGCTTCAAGGAGCAACTCAATGAAGGCTGGGCTGGATCATAATAGCAATTATCTGGTACTCCACTGCCAAATGCACATCTTGTTTCACAGCATCTGTTAGACTTGTCGGTGTTAATGCGTTTGGGTTACAGATGAGCAACCTCTAATGGGTTTTCTTTTCTTTTTTTTTTTTTTTTTTTCTTTTTGGCTACTAAACTTGTCTGGGCCTCTCAAGAAGCAAATTAATTTTGCTGTTTGTAGAGCTGACTGCTCTAGAGGCCCGGGTCACGGTAGAAAATCTGCATGCGGGAAGTATGGAAGGAACCTGGGATCCCAGGCAGGCTGAGCTACAGGCTAAAGCAAGTTTCTGTGTATAGGGATTAGGCCAAGGAGGGCCTCATAAATTCTCTCTGCTGCTGTGTCCTTAGGAGAGACAGGCTTCTTCCCTTTTGGAGCCCTGTCTGACACTGGGATACTTTTAGCAACGCACTGGGGGTTGATTTGACCCTGCTGTACTTACTGTTCCTTCAGATTTTGTGCCACAGTAGCAGGAGCCATAGTTTTGCAAATTTGCCTTTTTTTTTTTTGTTCTTTCTCAGAAAAGCAGATAATGAGAAGCTTTTCTTTAGATTCTCCTGGTGTGCTAAATCAACTATTGCTGGAAAATACTCGGGTCAGGTATTTAGTCTGAAGTAAGGAAAGAGCCTGGTCTTTGAAATACAGTTTGCAAATGTCCATCAAAACTCCAGTGTACTCATCATCTGCAAGGTGGCCTGGCTCTTTACTGCTGAATAATAAAGCAGTTCCTTTGAACAACACTGGGATGTTCTCTCCAAACAGCAGCAGAACTAGTCTTGCAGTGTTTACTTATGCAGAATCCATGGAGCTCCATCAGTTGCCAGTAATGGGCTTATTTTCTTATTTTCAGAAGAGAAGAATTTGATAAGTCTCACAGATTTTTACAGTCATAGAGGATCATTGTGACAGAGTAATCTGCTTTCTTACACTACACAGACTCCAGAATTTCCCTCTCTAAATTATTGCTTTAAGCCCATAATGCACATGCTTTATTTTGTGGGTTTTTTAAAGAAGAAAAATGTGTTTTTTCCTTAAGGAGTAACCATTTTGTTTGCTGTGTAATTTTGTCTGGTCATTACTCTATTCCTGATATATGATATATTTCTATGTTTGTTTCTTTTGCAGAATCAAACCAGGCTGCTCTATGATCAGTTAACTGAGAAAAAAGCTGCTCTACAACAATGCTTGAATGAACTACATGGGCACAATGTTGCTGAACAGCTTCAGGTAATTTTATTCAAAAGAAAGGAGAATTTTCACAGCCTTAGCTATTATTTCCTTTCTACTATCTATTAAGTTTGGTATTTTCTAAAGTTTGAGTCTCACTTAGGTTTTAAAATGGGGAAAGGAGAGAGTTCAGTATTTGCCATATTTGCCAACCCCTTTTTTTTTCCCCACTACACCCCAATCTGTAGTCAGATCTCATTTCAGCTCCTTTAGTGGCTGGAGTGGAGGAACCAGTCTCTCCACAACCTTTCAGGGCAAATACACCTCATACTATGACAGGGAAGAAAAAGAGTGCAGCACTTCACACGTTCAGCCTGTTTATAATGCAAAATTAGCTTTTTTTTGTGGGAATAGGGCTCTATTTATATCTACTCATGCAGCATCTATGAGCACTTTGTCATATGGAATTTGACCAGTTAATCTATTTTCTTTGATCTTTATAGGGATTAGCAGAGAATTAAAAATTAACAGACTGCATGTCCTTCCTGAAATGGTCATTGGCCATCTACCTACTTGTTGCTGGAGCAAAGAGGGTGTCCAGAAACTTTTTTATTACAGGCTCATAACCTTGTTTACAGGCATAATTGTCTGCCAGCCTGAGAGCTGTGCTGAATCCCCTATCAGGGATTGCTGCCTTGGCTATATTCTGTCAGGTAACCACTCTTGGCAGAGGAATGCCAGAAGTACATACCTTTCTTTCCTTCAGAGAGGACTTGTCTCAATTCATCCCTGAGTATTTCTGATTCATAAAAAAAATGGTGCTTTCTAAGTCCATGATTCCTTTTAGTGGCTGCCCTTGAATTAGTAAGCTGAAATGCATGTTGAATGTTGTACTGAGGTGAACCTATATCATGAACAGTCTTGTCCACTTAGTTTATAAGATCATTGGATCTTCTGAAGTGCTGCCACAGCAGAGATCCAGCCTACCAGTGATAATGGGAAGTTTGATGGAATAGAACTCTTCCTAATAGCTTATTTTGTCCTTCATTCAGAAAGTTGATGCCTATGCTTTGGAGCTGCAAAACTTTGAAAACCAAGTAACAAAACTGAGAGGCCATGGAGAAAGATTTCAGCTACCCATCACCTTAATCCAGGAAGCTTATAAATTAGAGGTAAGAACACAGCATCAAAAGGCTGATGGTTATTTTGTATTCTGGGAATGTACATGCAGGTTTGTGGTGTTCGTTTCTGTCCGTCACGAATCTCTAAATTGTGTTTACACTGCAGGATGTTTTGGATGACATGTGGGGCATTCTGAGAGCAAAGTATGTGGAGCTGAACTCTCCTTCCATCAGTGAAAGCCAGTATGAGGACTTGCTTCGTGGATTTGCAGAGCTGGTAGCTATTGGAAGAGAGAAGATGGCACAAGATCCAAAGCACCTAACAAAAAGCAGAGCAGCTCTACAGGCTCACCTGGAAAATCACAAGGTATCAAAAGCTATTCACAGCACTGCTCAGATCAGCATAGCAGGAACACTGATTTCTCTTGAGTATTATGGACAAGAATAACTTTTTCATAGCACAGGGAGGGACTGGGGTATGTGCAGAAGAAAAAGCAGTTTTTCAGCAGACCAAAATAGGACCCACCAAAATATGAAAGAGATGATGTTATTACAGATGCAGTTTTGGTGATAAATTACTGCTTTTGCTTACCTCAGAGCACATTGATGTGTAAGGAAAACACATGTCCTTCTAAGTACTGATAGTAAATCAATAATGATGTTCCTGAAATTGTCTCTCAGTTGGAAAGCCTTTGCTTCCAGCATTCTGTGCCATCATGATCTGGTGGAGGAAACTTACCCATAGCAGCTCCTTTTCTGCTGGGAGGAGAGTTGAGATCATCCCCTTGGCAGGATAGTGTCCCCTACGCCCAGCTGCTGCATTCCTGGGGGGAGATGCTGAGAAGCCACCTGCATCCTCACTGTCCTATGCCTGGCAAGAAGGCCTGGCCAGCACTAGTCACTTGAAGATCCCTCTGTCATGTTAATGCCTTGATGTAACTGTTCCATGTAGCTTAAACTCTCACTTAAGAGTTGCTTCAAACTGCTGAGCACTTCAAGCCACTATTCCAAAGTCATAGGAGTCTGTCATAGGTGGTTGCCACTCACAAATTTTCCTTAGCAAAGCCAAATGTTAGGAGTTTATTTACAAAGTAAAAGAAAACAGTGAAAGCCATTTTCCCTACCCTGGTTGGAATGTTCAGGGTGCTGAAACAGTCTATACCTTGGGTATGGTCCTTAAGTGAAATTCCTGTAGCAGTTATTAGCTCTTAGTGAAGAATGTATTGATTTAAGAGATCTTAAGTGACCTTATACCCTGAAACCTTTTTTTTTTTTTTTTTTTTGGTGGGGGAAAGTGCCGTATTGAGATTCAGATATTTACAAAGAGTCATAACTAAATCAAACTGTTACCTTAGTTATACGAAACAATTATTGTGCCTTGCCTGCTACTTACTGCTTGAAGTCACCTGGAATGCAGGTGAAACAAGCTGGATAGTGATTGTCTGGTGGTAACTAGCTCATGCTAAACTATTAATTTATTTATAGTTAAACTCTTCCTTCCATCATCTTCCTCCAACATCTATGTATTTCTTACCAACTGAAGGTATAAATGCAGATGTTTCTCCTTAGAAATGTATAAATAAGAACTGTGTATTCAACTCATCACTGGTTTCAGACTAAATGTAAAATGATCAGTAACTGTCCATCTTGGGGTGATGCAGAATCTGGGTAGCAGGCTCCTGACTCCAGCTGTCCCCTGAAACTGCCTTCTCAGTGAGTCTTCTCCTGCTGTGGGAGTGTGATCTCTCTTAGAGCTTGCTCTTTAACTTGTTTTTTTCAGGACTTTTTCCGCAACCTCATGACCCGCATGGCTCACATGCAAGCGTTTTCCCAGAGAGTGAGTCCTTCCGTCCTGCAAAAGAGAGAGGAGTTCTGGAGAGAGCTGGTGAACGAAGTCAAGTTGCTGGAGCAGAAGGCCTGCCAGTATGGTATCCACTTAGAGAGCCTGTTAAAGGTAATAAGTCAAAAAAACCCAAGTAAAAGCTGGAGGAAGAAGAAATATTTCATTTAAGGCAACTCTTTTCCCACCAGTGACTCTTTGGCTAGTAGTTGTCATTTTCTGTCTCCATTGGACAACAACAGTCTATTACTTCCTCTGTGTGTGCCAATAAACTGACTTTATTCTTAAAAATCTGTGAAAGTGGACATTTCAACTCGTTACGCTCACCTGGGTGGGACTTTCTGACTCTTTGCAGTAATTTTTGAGTGACTGGACTGGCAGATGGGTCCTTTAAGGCACAAAAATACTTCTTTGAAATACAACTTAAAATTTGATCTTAAAACACCCCTAGAGAATAAAAAATTATGTACACCACTTTAAAATAAGAATCCCTGAAGATATCAGAGGATGAGTAAGTAATTTATTTGTGGTGAAATCATGTCCCACTTTAACATTTACATAGTATTCACTTATTTTCTTGTTCTGTTTCATTAAAGCAAGAGCTGCTGATGCTTGAATAAACAATAAGGCCTGAGTCTGGTGTAGCAAAAATGCAGGTGGATGGGTGCTGTGTTAATGATGCGATGTATTTTTCAGGAATGGATGGTGTTTGATGAGCAATGCCTGGTTTTCAATAAGGAGTTAGAGGCACTTGCCTCTACATTGCCTTCTGTCAATTTGGTTGAAGAAACTGAAGAAAGATTAATGGAAAGGATTGCACTTCTAGAGGTATTTGTGTTTCTCTAACTGGTTTTCTTTGTGGATCTGTAGAACTGGCCAAAATATTAGTTAGAATATGAGAAGATGGTTTTTAGGACACTGTTGCCTTTGTCTCCTTGCCTGTGTGTGGATGGAAGCAGACAACTTACAAAAGTATCAGGGGGCCAGGGTGCTAATTTCAACCACGGGCTACAAGTTCATCTAAGGGGGAATAATGACTATTATAATGACTTGAGAAGTTGGCCTGCAAATGCAAATATTTGGGATGAGGTGGTGTGCAGGATCCATGGATCCCCAATACAGCAGGCAGCTTTGGAGTGAACACAGTGCCACTTCTCTGGAATTCAGGTATTATTTTCATGCCATGATGTAAAACCTGTGGAAGAGGAGAATCAACCTTGTGCCTTGAAATATCTGAAAATACCAAGTATTTGAACCCTTACGCAACCCTGGTTGCAGTTGTATCTCTGATGGCAGAGCTACATCTTTATTTAGAACCTCAACTCCAGCTGTGTTTAAAACATGGATAAAATATTTCCATTTCAATATAAGGACATAAAAGCAGCCTTTATGGTTATTTTATAAAATTAAGAAGAAATAGTTTTCAAAAACCTTAGTGATATATTTTCAGAGTGTGTTCTGCATTCCTCACAGGTTTGACCTTTCTCAGTCTTCAGAGGACCCACTCTTGTAGAAATTCTTGAATTAATGAGTGTTTGGGTTTATATTGAGTCCAGTTTGATATTTAGATTCATAGACTGTAAAGGCAGAAAGGACTATAGTAATTTAATCTAGTTGACTGCATGAAAGAGGACATTCCCAGAAAATTCTGAGCTACAGTAAAACTTTTGTGATAAATCAGCCATAGGTATTTACAATCATAGTGGCCTTCTGGTACTTTTGAAACCTGTTGCACTGAGACAGAAGCCATCGAGTGTGAAGTTGCCTGGTTTTCCTTGGCTTTTTAAGTTCTTAACTAGCTCTCCACTTTTGGTTTGTCTTTAAAGAAGTCAGAAACAAAATAATAAAGCTTTAGAAGACTTTTGGGGCAGAGTCCCAGCACTGGACCTTCACAGTTTCAAGGACAGGGCAGAATAAAATTCTCTGGGGCTTAATTCCTGTGAGAGAAATATCCCTATTAATACTACTGTACATGCCTGGAGAGTAGTGAGATACTTGCACATCACACAATTGCTGCTTTCTGTTTTCTCCCTGAGACTTATCTGCTCCCTGTTTTACTTTTTTTTTCTTTTTTGCCCTTTACTCCTTCTGACCTTCTAGTGAAGTGCAATAATGGTAAAATGCTGACTAAGCAAACCAGACCACTCCTAGGTTTTTTCCTTAATTACTTCACTGCTCACTCTTCATTCCTCCCTGCCACCATTATTCAATAATTATCCCAACAGTTTCCTTCAAAACACTGGTAACATTCCCTTTTAAATAGGATAGAGCCTCAAGGAAGCACAATGATTTTGAGGAGAACAGGAGGACAACAATTTTCTGGTGGGAACAGCCATATGTCTGGACGGTGCAGCCACATCTGATAGTGTTTGTCCATTGCCTGAGGTCTGCATGTGTCAGAAAAGCCCATCAAATCATAACACAGTCATTCTGATAATGTATGAAAGTATGTTAAGATCTGCCTTGATCTATCCAGAGGAAACAAAAAAGCCCCACCCACTCTTATTTGGAAAATAAAACACATGACAAAGTGTTAGATTAAGAAGTTAGAACAAATTATATGTGCTTTCCTAGCTGTGCTTTCTGTTTTTAAAATATTGTTGTTTTGCAAACTTCCCATATTCCGACAGCAAATCAAAATCAGTGTTGATGAAAAGCATGCCAGGCTGTACCAGATGGTGAAAGAGGGAAAGAAATTGCTGACTGCTGTGAGCTGTCCAGAAATAAGAAGCCAGATTGGGAAGCTGGAAGAGCAGTGGTTGTCTTTAACCAAAAAAGTTGGCCATGAACTACACCGGCTTCAGACATTACTGAAGCTCTTGGTCAGGTGGGTGTAACTCAAAAAGAATTATTAGAGATATCAGCTAGACATGAGTTTCTGATCTTTCCCTAGGTGACAGCTGTAGCCACACTCCTGCAGGGTCCTGTGGCAGCAGAGGTGCCAAAATAGTGTGCGCCTCCTCAAAGAGAGCGGGACAACTTGGAGGGTGAGAAATGTATCCTGACCTCAGCTAGAGGTGATTTTCTGTTTTGTTTCCTCCTTGTAGCTACAACAGAGACTCTGAGGAGTTAATGAAATGGCTGGATTCTGCTCAGCAGAGAATGAATTTTTGGAAGGAGCAGTCTCTCAATGTGTCGCAAGATCTTCCCACCATCAGGGACAACATCAGCAGCTTGTTTGTAAGTCATTTCTGCTGCCAGGTTTAGAAGAGGCATTGTGACTTAGGGTGAAAATGACCCTTTTGAGAGGTTTTTTTATTTGCCGCGATGTGCAAGCTGCCCTCGTAATTGCCCCAAACACCCCATTACCTTTGGGGAACCAGAAGGATGGGAGGCCACCAAAGACCTGCCTTCACATCTTGAGGTTGGCCAGAGAGTATAAATCAGAATGGAAACCTCTGTAATGAGCTCACAGCCCAGCCAGGATCTCTTCCTTATGCCAGTCCAGCACACTGGCATGGTTTCTGTTCTGCTCCTGATGTCAAACACCAGATACAGCAGTTCTGCCAAGCTGATGGGCCACTTAACAGCTGAACCTGGAGTGTGGGCTCAGGGTACAGGAGGGCTGAAGGTGGTCAGCCAAAGTCAGGAAAGGCAAACACACTGAATTGCATTTCCTGTCTTTGCCTGGCCCCCTGTGCTGTGCTCCCCTTGGATGATCAGACAGGAGGTTCAGCCCAGTGTAAGGCCAGACAGGAGGAACAGTGCACAGTGGGAAAGCAGAGCCTTGTGAAGGTTGGAGTGGTAGGAGTGAGCTGACCAGACTTGAGGACTGGAATTCCTCCCTGGACTTCTGTGTGAAGTGAGAATAAGGATATTCCCATCCCCGTGGAGCAAAAGGTGGCATTCAGCACTGTATCAAGCTGGGAAGCAAACCTGCTGCCAGAACATGCTGAGTTCAGTGTTTCTGAACTTTATAAACTTGCTAAAACCTGTTTGTTGAAGCATTTCATCCTGTGACTGAAAATGTGATTTGTCTTTTTCGTTTAAATAGATACATAAATATTTACCCCCTCTTAAATTTCTCCCCTGCACCTCAGACATTCTCTAAGGAAGTTGATGAAAAATCTTCCCTGAAGTCATCAGTGGTGAGCACTGCCAACCAGCTCTTCCACGTGAAGCAAGCTGATACTGCAGCACTTAGGTCATCTTTGGCAAAATTTGAGCAAAAATGGGGAGAACTGATTACACAGCTCCCAGCCATCCAAGAAAAGCTTCACCAGGTGAGGAGAAACTCTGCTGCCATCCCTCAGTTCAAGCTAAATAATTACATTAAAATGTTGCTGCTGGGATTCACTTGGCTGCTCCCCAAAGTACCTTTTTCCAAGTTGTCTGTCTTGCTTTCAGAATAACCCCAATATTGCACTGCAGTTGAAATATTGCAGTGTTCTTCCTGGGCTGTTTTTGCATACATTTATTATCTTTACAGTTTTACATGAAAGTCTGTCGCAATTAGAAATACTTTTATTTGAGATTTATGAATTCTTGAAGCTTTCTTAAGTCAATTGCCCCTCTGGAGCACAGGGCTCACTATGAAGTTCGTGCCCTAATAATGCGATTATAGTGCCTGAGCCTTTCTAAAAATAGAAATGTCATTTTCTTTGATATTTCTAACAAGCAGAGAGTAGAGGATTCATTATATGCCTTATCCCAGCTTCAGATGGAAAAACTTTCATCCCGGGAAGCTATTGCTGAACTAATGACCTGGCTGGGCCATGTGGAACAGCAGCAGGACCATGAGGAGCCAATAAATTCACACCACAACGCTGCCCAAGTCAAGAACCTCCTTCAGAAGTACAAGGTAAATGGGAAGCTGTAAGTCCAGGCTGTAAAAAGAATGGAAACAGCCCACAGGCACTGTCATATCCTTCCCCTTGCTCTCCAGAGGGTTCCTCAGTCTCAAAGGTGTCTTAACATCTTCCTTTATAAAAGCTTGTGCTTCCGTGACACACACAACACTGTCTGTCCTGCAGTACAGCCACTGCCTGCTGTGCTGTAATCTCCTTTTCCTCATGCTGTCCCATCTGTCTCGCTTGTTCTCTCTCTGGCATTTAGATTATAAAATGTGATGAGCAGGAAAGCCTTGCTTCCCTACGGAGATAGGCTGTGTTTGTGCTGTGTCCTAGTCTGTCTTTTTAACAAGGAATATCTCATAATGGAGAGGTAATAACCAGGATCAATTTAACTAGAAAACTGGGGAAATAACCTGCTAGGAAAGAGGGATAAGATGAACTTCCAGAGAGAGAGAGAGAGAGAGGGAGGGAGGGAGGGAGGGGCTGCAGCAGACTCCTGGTGCTGTTCAGGTGCCAAAGCACCAGTGGCAGAGGCTGATTGCCTCAGTCACGTATAGGATTCATGTTGTGTACCCACAGATGCCATGGAGCCCAGCCTGAGGGCAAATTTCATCTTCCTACAGAGCCATATTTTGCTCTGCCCTCGCAGAGCTGCCAGGCTCTGCTCTGGGCTCAGACAGTCTGACACTTCTCAGTCTACAGCTGCAATTCGCAGGCACTTTGGTACTGCATGCAAGGCAAGTGCCAACATAACCTTTTCTTTCCAAGGGCCTTGGTAGAGCACATATATAACATTTTGGTCTGTATCAGTTGGATTTGGCAGCTGGGACACGTAGGTGAGGTGCTGTTTGGACACGTAGGTGAGGTGCTGTTTTTAATCCTTTGGATATTTAGAGGTCAGTTTGTAGGTGTATCTTCTGTACCTGTCATGTGTATGGGGATGTGTGTGCTGAGAAGAAAGCTGAGATGAGGGTTGAAAATTCCTACAGGGAAGCACCTATGGCTTCAGTACCTCTCCTTGCATTCCCTGGTGACCTTTTTCTGGGTAGCCCTTTCCTCCTTCCTGCTCCTAAGACCTTCTGAAATAGTAAGTTATTCCCTTCTGTTTTCACTTTGTATTGTAGTTTCTCACTTATCTCAGTGGGCAAGGATATTCATGCTAGAGGACACCTTTTCCTTCAGATAGTCTGGCATTCTGTTATGATACCAGATATTTTAGTAAAGGAACAGAAGCCCTTGCTTTTCCTGTGGGTTTCAGGAGTGTGGGAAAACCTTGGTCTTAGCCTAATCAGGGCCCATGGCAGTATGATGGTATTGTCCAACAGATTAAGTATAGGAGCTGGTACCCCTGGGCTTCCTTCCCTGTTCCAGCACTAGCCTGTTCCTACCTTGAACTACCCATGCAATGATATTGAGGATTTATTCCTACAGCCAGGTCTCCTTCAGAAAAATATTTTAAGTGAGTGTCCCATAGCTACACCTTGAATTACTGGAACTGATCAGATTAAAACTACCAAACTAACTGGTTTACCTTTCTGTTCTTTTTTCTTTCTTTTTTTCTCCTCCAGGAATACATGATGGAAATGAACTTTAAACAGTGGATGGTAGATTTTGTTAACCAGTCACTGCTGCAGATGAGCACTTGTGACGTGGAAAGCAAGCGGTACGAAAGGACGGAATTCGCTGAGTGCCTTGGCGAGATGAACCTGCGGTGGCACAGGCTGCAGGCGTCCCTCAACAGGAAGGTTGGATTGAGTTCTCATGGCTTTCTCCCTCATAACTGGTCTTGCCTGTGCCACTGCTTTGTGTTTTGCAAGCAGCCTGCAGACTCCCTGAGTCTGAACATGCTGTTGACACACGGTGAGATCCCCTGTGCTCTGCTGTCCATCCATCTCATGGGAAGCTGTGGAGTGGTCTGGTAGCACATCAGCTGCCAGGTAGTGGGTAGGCATCCAAACCTCAGCAAGGTGCGGGGGAGTAAACTCTCTTCTGACTTGTAGGGAGGGAAAATAGACAAAATCTGCTCTTCATGACAGCTTGGGATTTACCCTAGTTGACTCTATTAGATGGAAACATAAGATTCCTCATATGAAGAAAATACAGTCAGTGGCATGTCAGTAAAGAAGTCCTATATTGAGAAAACTATGGAAAAGAAAGAATTCAGGGTAGTATCTGCAGGAGAACCTGTTAGTGAAATCTCTTGAAGCTTTGGGGTGCTGTGATGGGAGAAAATACTGGGTGGTTTGTGGAAAGGAGAGGTGCTACACTGCTTGGACAGCCAGGCCAGAAAACAGCATCAAAAGACCAAGCAACCCCTCCACACACCATATGATGGAATGAGAAATAGGGATATATTAAGCTACCACAGGGTTTCCTGTTGTAGTAGTTGGATTTGCCAAAAAAAGTCATTATTAAGTAAGTAGTGTTGACAGCCATGGGGGAAAGTATGACCCTGCTGGAAAAGATGTAGCAGGAATTAGGTCCCAGCCCTCCTAGGTCCCTGGAAATGAGCTATTCTGTATCTGTGTCCTCCTCCTGCAGGAATTAAATGCTTTCCCAATGGAGTGCTTTGAAGACCAGCAGCTGATAGGAAAATTCTACATCTAAATTGGCTCTACCAGCACATCTTCTGGTTCTCTGGGAAAAATCTGTTTCAAGCAGTGCCTCAGAATTGCTCTATTCTAGTGATGCTAGAAATAATCCATGCATCCAGAATTAGATGCTGCTGTTTGTGTGCCCCAGTGCCCAGAAAAGCTAGTGTGACTCATATGATATGGAAAAGCCCTGGGGAAGGTTAGAATCCCAAATTCAACCATGAAGCTTGCTGGAACGATTCCCTCTAGTAACATACTCCTCTCTTATCTCTGTTTCTCAATTTACACAGCTCTGGGAGAAGCTGCCCTATCTGAACCCACATACAAAGATCAAATGGAAAATTCCCAGGTTTTTATAGCTCAAAAAGGCTTCCAGAAACATTTTCAAGTGGAAAATTCAGTTCCATGATGAAATTCCACTTTTGTAGGAGAAAAAGTTAATCTTCTCTAACCATTTTCAAGAAACTGCAGTCCAGGATTTAATGGATCCTCAGGGCCAAGATTGAAGTTGGGAGACTTGAGATCCCTTTTTTATTAACTTTATTGGTGGGTTTTAGTGAGAATTAAGTTTCCAGACTCTATATGAATGTGTCCACATAACCCAGGGTCCCCCAACTTGTCAGGTCCGCATGCTCCCAGCTCCAGAATACACACTGCCTTGTTTCTTCCCAAGGAAAAGGTCCAATCCTAAAGACCCAGCAAAACTTTTTAACTTTTCTTTTCAAAATATTTTCTCCAAATAGTATTTTCAGTGTAGATTTTGTAGTCTCCAGTTTTGTCACGGAAGGGGAAGCCCTGTTCCTGCCCACCCGTAGGTTTAAGTAAGTTAAAATAGTTCTGTAACTTTCAGATACAAGACCTGGAGCACATTTTGGAGGATATTTCTGAAAATGAGAACAAAGCACAGAGTCTACACAACTGGCTGGAAGCTCAGAGGGATCGATTGAGGTCCTTACAAACCCCTGCAAGTCTGATCTCAGCACAGAACACGTTAGATGATTGCAAGGTAAAGCCTTACATGAGTGATATTATTGTAAAAATCCTGTTTAGCACCTTGAATTCAGACTAAGGAACAGCACAGATTTTAACAGAAAAAAACATAAAGGAAGTTGCCATTTCTTAGAAGAATGCTACAAAGAAATTTTAATTAAAGCATGTTATTTTCAGGTTGTAAAGAGTCAGATCCACTTTTAATGTGAATTTCTATTTTATGGCTTTTTTCCTTCCATGCTCTTTGGAGTGTTGTGCAGCAATGTTACAGATTGTATTCTGAGATGTCCTCAAAATTGTTCTCAGTTCAGCACAGCTGTGGCAAAAGCTATCAATTCCATTAGTTTGAAGAGCTCTGTGGTATCAGTGTAATGGAAACTACACAGTCCCATTTGGAAAAATAGCAGCTCTGCTTCTGCCCCAGAATGCAGTCTCTCTGCACCAACCTCAGGAATCCTGGTGTCCTTTGGTTTTGTTGTGTTTTTCTAGGCATCAGATCCCTCAAAATTAATACAGGTGGGAAGCCAGCTAATAACTCGTTCCTATTACTCTGACAGTCTGCTGTTTTCATTCACTACAGTGTTGCCCCTCTATTTTTTAACGTGGAATATTTGTTCTTTCATTGCCATGATTATGTGTCTCTCTCTTGTATTAGGCTGCTTTTATTGGCTAGAGTGCTCTGTTACACACCAAGTCACTTGTATCCCTGAAATCTGTGGAGGGGCAAGAAGGGAAGAAATATTTTTCATTAGAATTAATTTGCTTCATAAAAATGAGGTCTGAATTTGAAAAGGTTTTGGGCACAGTCAATGAGAGGGAGAAAAAAGTCATGGCTTTAAATGCACCATTAGAGGAAAATACCATGACCCATTGTGTGTATGGATAGTTCCCCATGTTGTGAAGAACTCACTCTGAGCTTTCCCCACCATGCCAGGACCAGCTTATCAACTTGCCGGTTGTGTTGTGGGGGTGTTATTCTCCCAGGCATCTCCACTGACTTCACTGGCATTTCTCCCATGGGAGAAAGCCTCTGAGCAAGAGGACAAGCTGAAAATAACTTCCTATAAGTTGTTAGGATGTCAGAAACCCTCATATTGCAAAACCAGTTCCTATCTTAGCTTTACCCACTGGAGCAGAGGAGAATCCAAATGCTAACCTGCCCATGGAAAAGTTCAGCTGCAGTAATAGAAAAACTTCTTGCATCTGGGGAGTTATAAAGAGGCCTGCATGGTAACTGTGGAATTGGCTACTGGTGATTTCCTTCCCAAGCATGATGTCCAGTGCTCAGGCTGACCCTAAAGGGACTGATTCTAGTTCTACATGCAGGAGACTGAGGCAGCCACTGGCATTTGGAATCCCTGTAAAGTAATTCTGTATGAATTGAAATGATGAGGGTGTTGCATGGCTGCAGAATTATGCAAAATTGGTTTTAAAGAAAGAATGTTTAACTAAGCTACTCACATGGAAAGTTTTTTTCCTATGGTCTCATTAAAAAATCTTATTTATCTTCCTTTTTTTTTTTTTCTTTTTTATTTCAATTAGGAGCTAGAAAATCAACTCACTGCTAAATCCCAAACACTTGATGAGCTCAAGCAGAGTTTGGCTTCGAGTGGTAGTGCAGAACAAGCCCCAGAAGCTCAGTCTCTCAGGATTGCTGAGCTGTGTGAAATGATGGACAGCATTGTAAAACAGGTAAAAGCTTTGCTTGTGTTCAGGTTTCCTCCACTCCCTGTTCTGACCATCACTGTTATTAATCTTCTTTATGGGGCAGCAGGAGCTGGTATAAAAAAGATGCAAAGTATTCCGTACTCTTAACTTTCCTAAGAACTTCCTTTTAAGTCTCTTTACTGTAATGTAAATCAATTTATTTTCAAAGCTGAGAGTCAAAAATCAGCCCGATCTTGAAACAGCTTGAATATGGAGGGGGAGGGGACAGACCCCCATCTGCAGTTTAAGAAAATAAAGAAATAGCACTGCTATATGTCTGTCAAATTGAAAACTTGACTCTCTTGCTTGATCTGCTTCTTTCATGCCCTGTTTTTTCTCCCCTGTCATATGCTGGTGGGAGCTGTCTACTCCTACCCCATTCTCACTGCAGCTTTTCCATCTCCCAATGACTCTTCCATCCAGTCACTGGAATGGCTTTTGACATCTTCAAATCCTGTATAGTTTCTAGTTGCTTCAGGGAGAGTCTGCAGGTTGTTTTTCCATGCAAACTGACTCCCCAGCAGTTTGTATTTATAGTTACATTATCTTTATACTTGGAGCTGATCTCTTTTTATGTGGATGTAATTGATAGGTGCAGGAGATATAATAATGAGTACATTTAGAGTTTTAGATGTGTGATAATAAATAACCATATACTGCAGAGAATTATAGATGATGCAGTGGTTGTGTTTATAGTTAAGATTACTTTACACTTTATAATATAAATGCCTTGTCTTTATTCCTCAAAACTTTGTGAAACCTGAACCCTTTTGCTTGAACTCTTCCACGTAAGGTGTCAATACAGTACAGATCTGCTGCTGCTTAGATTAAGTTTCAACAGAAATGATGTGACTGTTTCTTACCAGGAAAGCAGGGAAATTTATGTCTGTGTACATGAAGAAAGTTCTTCCTTCTGCTGTATAGCTGGGGGTAGAAATTAGCAGGATTACAGCCTAGTGCTTTTTTCTTCTTACAGTCACCATGGGTCATGTTAATTTTAGGAATTTTATGACTTAACTATCAAACTTACAAACTGCAGAATGTTCTTACAGCCGAGTTGTCTTGTGTGTGCGAAGAAACAGTGAGTGCAGGCTCCTCCCCATGGGTGACTGCTCTCAGCAGAGCCAGGCTGTGATTTCAAATACAGGGCTAAGGAGATGTCATACTTTGATTACACTGTCCGTAGGTTGAGCTCAAGACTGTGAGTCGGTGGCCCAGAGCCATTTCCCGAGAAGGATGTCTTTCCATCTTCCTTGTGTGGGCAGTAATTAGCTACAGGCTACAAAAAGCAATTACAGATTCCTCCCACCTATACCATGATTCAAAAGAGAATAGGGATGATTAATCCATCAGCCTGTGCAGGCCTGAAACTGGGATACTAGGATAAAGTGATCTATGCAGTCTATTTAGGGTGAACTACAGTGTAGGGAATTTTTGATCTTCCATTGTGTGGATGTATAGTCAGAATCTGGCATCTGGCTTTGTCAGGTCTCATGGAGACATGCTTGTTTGTTTGCCTTGTTTTCATGTTCTTCTCAAAGCATCTGGTCCTGGCATGACTGAAAATAGGTATTGAACTAGATGAATGCTTTGTTTAACTCAGACAATGCCTTATTCCCTGACAGAGAAGGATAAAAATGACAAATCACACTGAAGGAGGACTGTGGTTTTGTGTTTGCAAAGTCTAGGGGTGCGTGGCAAATGGAAGCCGTGCTTGCCTCATATAGATTAGAGAACTGTAATAATCAAAGTGACATAGCAAACAAAGAGCGTATCCATCATTTAATTTTATATGAGAGTCCTGGAATTGCTAGACTGGGATTCAGGTGGGCCTGAACTATTAGAGCACAATGGCATGAGAGGGATGACAGCTCTTCAGAGTATTGCAGTAGCATCTTCTTCCAAACAAAACAATTTCTGTTCAAATTGTCTTTGAAAGGAAACTTGATCTCTGGATCAAACTATTTGCTTCCTAAGATTAAGACTCTCAGCTTCCTCCCACTTCAGGTTGATTTTGACAGAAAGGAATAAGCAGTTTATTATTTCAGTACTTGCTACTTTTTGGCTTGTTCTGAAGTTGTGGCTCAAAGAATAGGGCTACCTTGAACTCCAGTTAAATTTTAATTGCCAACAAATTCTTATACTTCACTCTAAATACGGTTTACTGCTTTGTTTGAAGCCTGCACAATTCTTTACCAAGTAGGAAAATACTCCAACTAGTGAAATTCTTGTGAGCAGTGAACTTAGATTTTTTTTTTTTTTTAAGTCAATTTACAGGTGATTTATTGTTAAGACTACCCCAGAAATAGTAACAAAGGTGTTTTGTTTGCAGGTTGCACAGTTAAAGGCCTCAATGCAGTCAACAGTGGAGCAGTGGAGAGCATATGATGAGATTTATGCAGAAGTAAGCCTGATGACAACAAGATATTTGTACTGCATAGACCAATGCAAACCTGGGGAAGAAGCTTCATTGGAAACTTTGAAAAAACAGGTCAAAACTCTCCAGGTAAATCTACTGGAGTTGTCATATTTCTGTACTTCCTTCTGTGCCTCTGGGAAACGAACACTGAGAAAAAGACATAAAAATTTATCTGAGCAACTTCCTCTTTACTAGAATTACATTGAAATGGAGTATTCTTAATTTATTTTTTTACCTTCAGAGGCACTCAGGGGTCTTTTCAGATTTCTGACTTTATTTAATGGTTCAGTTTGACGTTGGTGCAATTTAGGTACCATGGTACATGAAAAAGGTACAGGTCACCTGCTACCATGTGTGCCGTACTGTGGCTGGCTGAGCCTCCACTTTGGATTACACAGATCCCTTGGTGTTTTAGTCTTCTGCACGTGCTGGAAGGCATCCCCATGGAAAACACCAGGTCCTCCACCACAGAGACCTTGGACCCATGCTCACACCTCTATCCCTCATGTGTATTCAGTCCACATCTAATTCAGGTAGACAGCAGAAAGTCTGGCTGAAAATACAGCTGGCAAAGGAAACCTTGGGCATTGCTGTACGTTTTTGCATGGATGTTGTTCAGCATTCCTGTAAAAGATGTTGGTTCTTGGTTCATTTGTTGAAAGGGAATTTGCCCCTTCACTTGTGCCTTCCAGGGAAATGTCCTGGCATAAAGCTGGGCACAGCCTGGGAGGAGATGCCTGGGCATCAATGCTGGGAGTCAGTGCAGAAACAAAGGGAACCAAGGAGAAAATTGGTGAAGGAACCACATCTCTAAATCTGCGATTTGAATGTTTGGGATACCATGTCCCAGCCACTGTGCAATGACCACAGACTCACTTTGCATTAGAGCATTTTTCCACTTATAAACAGTTCTGGAGTCAAAATCCAGGGACCAGGATTCGCCTTCCCAAAAGCTGTGGCTTGGGTTGGTGGGTGCAGCAGCCCTGGCACAGAGCAGGGGGACCCCTGAGCCTGACACTTCTGATTGTTCCAGTGCAAATTCAACTGTTCAGTCGTCCTTCAGAGAGCTGGAGTTTGCTGCACAGCCTCTGAATGAGGGGTGGGAATGTTCTGGATCATCCTGCTGCTCTGCTTGGCTGTTACAGAGTCCAAGTGGAGCATCTAGAGTAGGCAATCAGGCTGGCCCTGGGTTTGAACATTTTCCAGCTGTGGGTAAAAGCCCCTTACTTGGCTTTAAATGTGTGTTGAAAGGCTATGCAAACATTCCCTGTTTCCTGTAAATAAGGCCTGATTTGATTTATTTTCAAGTTATATCAGAAGTGGTGCAGGACAGAGTGAGGCTGTGAATGTTGGGTATGGGACTCTTGGCAGTAAACCTTGCATAAGTGCTTTCTACTCTCATATGGGGACGTGTAATAAATGGAAGGAACTGACCACCTTTCTGCCTCTTTCCTTCCATCGTCTTCTTTATTTTTAACCTGGGTCAGTTCACAGATATGATCCATGGCAGGGTACTGCAATTGCCTCTATCAGGAGGGGGAACATGCAGCTGAGGACAGAAGATGTCAAGCTAACTTTACTGTCAGTAGAAATTTCCCTGAAACAGTGGCTGAAAGTAAAAACAGTTCTTGGTTTCTAGTGAATTAATTTATTCAGTTTAAGGGTGTGGGCTTGTTAAGTGAGCTCTTTCTTTAACAGCCAATAAATTACTTCAGTTTAAAAATTAATCTCCTGAAGGATTTTTTAGCTTGGCCCATTTCACCTCTCTTAGCTTCCTAATTTTTAGAAACAGGTGTTACATGTTTTGCAAACATTTTAATCTGTTCTGCAAAAGTGTGGCATTGTTGCTCCCCTATCCCTACCAATCTAGAGGGGAAGTTATATTTAGGTTATTTATCTCCACAATTAATTGCAATAATCTATTCTGCAGTCTCTGCAAGATGAATCAGAGAACAGTGAAGAAAGCTGGGCCAAGCTCCAGGCTGCTGCCAATAACCTGAAGAAGAGCTGCTCCCCATCCTTTGCAGAGATTATTGACCAGAAGTGCACGGAGGCACACACTAGGTAAGGCTGCAAAATAATACCCCAGTTATTAGTATTTACACAAAAAAAAAAAAAAGGTTGCTGAGACAGGACTTGAAGGTCTGTCAGATTTTTAAATCTCTATTAATGCAACTCACCTGTCTGAGGGTACCTGTGTGAGGACTAGAATCCCAGAATGGTTTGGGTTGGAAGGGACCTTAAAGATCATCCAGTTCCAACCCACCTGCCATGGGCAGGGACGCCTTCCACTAGTCCAGGTTGCCCAAAGCCCCACCCAGGCTGGCCTTGAACACCTCCAGGGACAGGGAATTCATACCTTTTAACTGGATACTTTTGTCATGATGAGTCCCATAGCACAAACTCTGCTGTATCAGCAGGCTTCCAGTAACATGAGCCTGAATGCAAAGAAACTCCCATGGGAATTCTTTGCCAAATCATGTTCTGGAGGAGAACCTACTAGGAAAATGTCCTTGGGTATGTTGGCAGGTGGAACTCGGTAAATGAAGACATCACAGATCGACTGCGGGCAGCGCAGGCGACGCTGCAGCTCTGGGAGCCCTTTGATGCTTTATGCACTGAGACAGCAGCCAAGTTACACCAGTACAGCGAGCAGTGCACTCAGCTCTTGGATGCCCACGTGCCTGAGGAGAACATGATAGAAACCCTGGAGCAGAGGATACAGGATATGAAGGTACACGAATACGTTTCTGCTGCCTGGTACAAACCAAGATTAATTGTTGAGAAACAAATCTAAGGAACACACCGGTTCAGTCAGTGGAAAAGATAACTTCCGTGGGTTTTTTCCATGAACAGGCACCTTTGTATTTCCTTTAAATGCTTTGACCAGATCATGAGACCAAATCAGAGTTAGCATATGATGAGAAGAGGGCAGAAGGGAGTAGTTATATGCCAGCTGTGCCTATTTCTGCTCTACATGAAGAATTAGGGCTGTGTTGGAAGAAATCATTGAGAGAAAAATAGTTTAATTTATGGGGCATTGCTTGGGAGAAGAGATTAATATCTGCCAGAAGAATACCTGGGGGGAAAAGACCAGTTTTCCAGAGCACAGGACCCATCCTTAGGTTTTCTACAGTCTTCAAATTGGTTTTAATTGGATTTGGTACTGTATGTTGGCCTGGTCTGATGAGTTCACAGATTTCTGAGCTCATTAGATTATTCTAAATGCTTGTGACTTTAGGCAAATGAGATCTCATGCTGAGACCACAGAGCACACTGGGCTCTCTCAGACAGCAAAGCCCTCGTTAGGTTCTGACATTTTTCAGACTGCAGTAAAGAAATATAATAATCCTTACTTCAGGATAGAGCAATGATTCATCATGCTTTATGAGTCTCTAGCTGTGCATTGGAAGAAGTCCATAGTACTCCATTTTGCATGTGGCCAAATAAGAAGCTTTACATTACAGGAAAGAGAACCCAGATATTTCTTTCTGTGTCATAAACAATGAACAGCAGCAAAACTTAGACCAAAACACTTTCACTTTCTTCTGGTCTATTAATGGCTGTGACATAAATTCATCATTATGTCAGCAAAAAGGCATTGCATTTTCTGAAAATTTTGGGGAAGAGTGTTGTACCTACTAAGCATGGCATGACCACCTGAATGCCATTAGCACTGGTGTGTGTGGGTAGAAAGCATGGAATTTATCGTGGTTTTTTGAAAGCAGTGAGTTAGAAGAATGGGGATCAGTGATATGGCACATGAGTTATGTGCATTTGAAAATACATGTGCATTAAAAGACTATATTTTAATCCTTCTAATCTTTTCCTCTAGTATATATTAGGAAAGATTATGGTTCTGTGGAATTTTGTCACCACAATAAATAAAGTGCTATATAAAGAGCAAGAAATCAAAATGGGTTATTTATTCAAGGGCTGAAGTGGTACTTTGCAGTATGATCCTTTCCAAACACAGGGGTCAGGAAGCAGGAGTCATTTTGCTTTTTAGGGAAATGTATCTGCTCTTTGCTATCAATCAGAAGTCTTTGTTCATTACTCTCAGAAAAGACACTACAGTGGCAAATTTCAGGGGGTTTCATGTTTTCTTAGTACCAAAAAAAAAAAAAAAATCAAGTATGTTGAACGAGTCTAAAATTATTCCCTTTGTTCTTGTATTGCCTTAAGAGTTTAATTTTATAGCATCATTTCTGCAGTAAAGGGAAACAAATAAACCCAAACCCATAGTCCTCAGTCATTAAGGAATCCAAAGTACTGGTGTGTTTGTAACTAAATAGCATTCCTTATCTGCAGCATGGGCCAGTTCTTTCATCTGCTGGTGTACATCCATTTTGTAGAGAGGGATATTCTGATTTCCCACCCTAATTTCCTCTGGAAAACAGTAGTATCCCGCTGCCTGAAGTCACTGGTGTTCCACTGAACTTTGAACTTGCCTTTCCCAGCACCAGACTCAAAGGATGCAATTCCCATTATCCTCTGGGCAAAAGCCTGAGGCTTTCACCATAGCTGACTTTGGCTCCCAGATGAGTTCAACAAAAAGAGTTTAATTACAGCAACAAAAGATACCAAATAAAAGTGGCATATGAATGACGATCTGATTCTTTCACTGACTTTTTTCTTTCCCCTTCTTTCATCAGAATTTACAGCATGGCCTTCAAAACATAGCAGGATGCCGTACCCAGATTTATTTGCAGGCTGATAGGATAAAACAGCAGGCTGGGACAGCTGCTGAAACCATTCTGATGGAGAGGCTGCAGCCCTTCCAGAGAGCCACCTATCTGGAAAAGATGCTGCAGAGGAAATTGGATGAACTTCAGGTAGTTGGGGTTTTTTTTAACATTAACTTAGGTGTCAGTGTGGGGTAACTTCTTACCTAGAGCCCTGTGTCAGCTACATTCTTCATTAGAGCCCTGTAGTTCTTGAACTGAAATTTCTATAAAATAAAAATACTTGACAGCATGATCAACTATGTTAAGAAGCAATACATGAAGCCAGAGGGACATGTGAAGGAAGGATTTCACTCTTACTTGCTTGTGTTGCTCTAACAAGCCTTTGTAAGTGGGCCTGTTACCCCTAAGCAGTGCAGGACCCTCAGATGGTTAAGATTAGGAAATGCCTTGTTATTGTATGAATATTGAAGTAAGTTGTGAACTTTCTCAGATTTGCCTTGGAAAAAAACTAAGGGCTTCAGTTTGCTTTGATAAGAGTGCCTGTAATGAACCTAAAACCAAACAGAAAACTGTGGCCTTTTGCTGTAGTTTGGAAGACCAGATTCACATTCGTGTTCAGGCAGAGTGGGGAGGGACCTGAATCCAGGTTTCCCCATATGATGATCTGCTCTCCGGAGTGCAGGGCTGGCTTCTCCTCTGCACAGGTATTCCTGAGAAAGCTTCCAAGCAAATGTACCACTGGATATTTACTGATGTAAAACTAGTCTGTTCCTGCCAAAAAGTCTGGTTAAAGTGAATTGTTCTGTTCTAATGTAAACCCAAATTCATCAAGAAATTTTAAACCAGCTCTATTTATGATTCCATTTACGAGCACAGTTCAGTGGCTGGAAGCCAGATATCTTTGTGAAGATAACAGATTTCTCATATTCCCTGTGAACTTCTCACTGCATGAAAAATTTAATTTCTGGGTAGTCATTTTCTCTGGTGCAACCCTGAAGTATTACCACAGAAATCTCCCCCTGCACTGACTTTGGCCATTCATTCCTTATAAAAGTGTTGCTGTCTAAGTGGTTCTCAGAGATGTGGAGTTTAATTCTTGCAAGAAAGAAAAAGCTTTCCCAGTGCTCTTCTGTGTGATGCAAAGAAACCAAACTGGAGAGTAAAACTGAGTTCCAGCCCTAGTTATTTCTCCACAGAGCTCATGGAAGCTGCACAGCCTTGGCTGTAGGGACATGGGAGCAGGCCCTGTGTGTGGCTCAAAGGAAGCTCTCTTTCATGAGTTTCTCCCCTCTCATAAGCTGAGCGTTTACTTTCTGCTTTGGCTTAAATTCTTCCCCTATCCAGTGGAAAAAAGGGATAAAGTTCTATAAGAGAATTAGAAACACATTAGAATTTTGATTTAACATCTGTTTGTTTTCCTGGTAATACTGCTTGTTGCTCCTTTTTGTATACTGAACAGGTGTATTAAATAGTAATTAACATAAATTTGCAATATTCACCATAGTTCAATCTTTCACAACTGGAGGATTTCAACAACTGCCTTGACTCACTGGAGGGTCGTGTCAAGAATTGCACAGATGCCTTCGACAGTCTCTGTCTGGAGGAAGGAACAGACAACTCAGAACTGCTCATGGTATGTTTGCATTCCCAAATCCAGTAAGTTATTCCTCAGCCCTTGCCTACTCTAAGATGCATTTTGTGTCCCGAGTATCATAGACACAGGACTTCCATCAGAGTAACAAATTCATCCAAAGCACAAAAAGCAATGGTTTAAGTTTAAAAGCTCAAGATCTGCAGTGTAGGTCAAATGCCTGCATGGAAGGGAGGAAAGTCACATAGATTTGGGATTGATGTGAGGTCTTTTTCCCCAGCTTTGCTCTGGACCTACTCTGTTGCCCTCAACGTAGGGTACAAAATAAATCTGCAAGCACCAGGTCTTGAGTTTCTGTTCAGTGCTGTTGGAAAAGTTGGCCCTGTATAACAGAATTATGGCTTTTTTGTTTCCTATATTCTTTGAAGTTAACACAGAAATGCTGGAGTTTTTTGGGTTAGTGTTTTGGATGTATAACATTCAGATCTTTCCTACAGAAGAGGATAGGCTTCTATATTTCTTTGAAATGAAAGAAAGGCAATATTTTTTTGCAATTAATTTATTTTTTTTTACTTTTTTTACTTCCAGAATCACACACTGGAGCTTGCTGCACTTTCTCCAAGCATAGAGAGTTTGAATGAAGCAAGCATTAAGCTGCCACTCAGTGACTTCACCCTGAAGAAAATGCAAAGCCTGACTCGGCAGTGGAGTCAGAAGACAGCAGCTGCTCTGGAATGTTGCAGGTCTGAAATGCAGACAAAAAGTCACTACTAACAATTTCCTTTTCTGGGAGGAAGGCCAAAACTGAGTTAAAGCATTGGGAAGTCTGTTCTCAGCTCTCTCAGGGGCTTTCCAAGTTGAATTTTGCACTTGTAATTTACTCAATTATTAAATGGCTATTTGTATTGTGTTTCAAGTCACTTGAAGCAAAAATATGGATGATCACAGAGGAAGAAGATAGCAAAGTGCCAAGTGAACCCCCCACTATTTTAGTATTATTACCCACTGCATTAGACCATATGCAAACATATCCAGAAAAACAGTCACCAACACAGTGGTTTCTGATTATTCATTTTGTTTTACAGTATGCTTGAGGGAACTCAAAATGATGAAAAGAAATTCTTTCAGAAGTGTGAAAAATGGATGAAATTCCTAGAAAAAATGAAAGAGGCTTTAAAAGAAGATGTTCCAGGGCGATTTGAAGAACTGCAAGAGCAACAGAGAGTATATGAGGTAAAGCCAACTCTAAAAATGGAAGCAGCATGTTGAATGGTGAAGGCGGGGGAAATCACTAGAAAATGCTGTGCCTTTTGAAATTAAATCTGGGCAGAGTTTTACGGAGCATTTCACTCTTGAAATGCTTTTGAGGAAACCTCTGAAACCTGAAAATCCTTTTCCAAAATGGATGGATCCCTTTTTTGCAGGGATCAGACTTTTAGGAGTGCATCTTTAGGCATTGTGTCATGGAAGTCCTAGGTTTCTCCAGCCCTGAGGTGTACTTGTTTGTCTGCCTGTTCAGAGCACTGAAGCCTGTGGCAATTAACTGGCAGTTTGCTGGAGATCTGGCAGGAGTCTTTACCAGTTTCTGGAAGAACTGCCTTTAAAACAAAATGTTTTCACAGCATATTTCCATGTTGACCAGTTGTTAGATTTTGGTGGAAATCTGTTCCACTGGCATTTTCCCAAACACCTGCTATTTGTTACAAAGAGAGAGTGCTTCACATGTGCATGACAGTATCTGTTCAGAGGAGGAGACACACTGCATGCTGGCAAGGAGAAAATAACCAAAATAGAGAAAAGAAAATTATTTGGTGAATGCTAAACATCATGAGCCATTAGGGTGAGCCTGTTCTGCCACAGTGGCCCATGGTCTTATACTTACCCAGAGTACTGTGGCTGTTCCCAGAGGGTGTTAAGTCTCTGCATCTTACTAATATTCATTGGGGTCCACAGAAAGTTATTTTCTCTTTTACTTAGACCTTTCCAAATCAACTCATTCATTGCAATGAAATAATTTATAGAATAAACTTCTGCTCATTGTGATAAAGAGTAAATTCACCCCGAGATGTAGCCTTTTTATACCTTTTCTATGGACTTCTGTCTAGATTGCATTTCTTGTTAACGAGTCCAATAAACTTTAGGTTTCAGATTATCTCTATCATACAGCTCATGGTGGGTTCTGCTATCACACATATGCAAATTTATCCTGGTGTCCAAAAATATCCAAATGTAAATCTTTTAGGGTGCATTTGACACTAACATTTGAAAATTAAAAGAGTTTTCAGCATTTGCAATTAAATAAATCCTGTCACTGTGGAGCAGCTTTCATCACAAGGGCTGTTAAGTGAATAGTTAAAACTGCTGTTCTCATGATATTTTCAGATGCTGCAAACTGAGATTTCCATAAATCAGCAGACATTTAATTCCATCATAGAAAAAGTTCTACTTTCCTTGGAGTCTGGAGAAGCAGAAAAAAGGTAATCTGTTTGTCTTTCTCCCTAAGATCTTGGTAATTAAGTGAATATACTGTCCTCCTTTGAGTTAGTATTGAGTCCTTGCACTCATGAGGACATAAACCCAAATTCTGGGCTGGGCTCACTCTTTAAATAACCTCCTGACATACTTGGCAAAAATGTGAGGAGGTGCAATGAGAAGGAAACACAAAGTGCCCTGGCCAGACTGTATTTGGGATAGTATCTGGCTGCTCTGCCTAACAAAATAATTGCTCCTGAACAGGAGGCTTTTGTTGTGTAACTGTGCTTGAGAAGCTGCCTTCTTACAGAAGGTAATGAGGGTGCTGCATATGAAGGATCCTTTCCCTCTTCCTAGAGCTCTGTACTTTTCAAAGTGCACAGGTGTGGGCTATCCACATTGCCCTTGGCACACACAACAGGGCATTGAGCCATTGGCCATGAAACCCAAAACATATGGTAGCTAAACCTGTTTTTTTATCAATATGATCTTATACTTTGTTCTTGATCAATGTAACATGAGAAACTACAAGTAGTATTTGTGAGCAGAGGGTTCAGCTGCCTCAGGTGTTTGCTGAGAACACGTTCCCCCCTCTGTCAGAGCTTGCTGCTCCCAGAGAGGTGGCAGGACAGTGTGTGTGTTCCCCCTCTGCCACTTCAGTATGAAGTCCACAGCTTGGCTTAAAGCTCCCAGGGAAAGTCGGGCAAAGATAAGCCAAGCTCCTGGATTTTTGTGTTGGATGCAGGAGTTTGTGTAATCAGAGGCCATGGCCTCCTGCAGAGGAGCAGAATTGATAGATGGGGTTGTTTTAGTCAACCAGCTAGACTTGCTGGATCATCTAGCCATGTTGTAGAAGAGGACCAAATAACTGTTTAAATGGGTTCAATAACAACACAATTTTCAGTTGTGCAGATCAATTTTGCAGAATAATCAGCGACCTTGTCTCGCTTGCATTGTCCTTGTTCTTCAGAGAAGTGTTTAGTGCATATTGTGTCTGATTGCTGTACTGTGTATGTTGCTATACCAAAATTGCCAGATTGACTTGCTTTATCCATTCTTGTATCATGTAAAAGGATTTTGGATTGCTTAAAAGATGGAATACAGAGAGCAGGGCTGAGCTTTGGAATGCACAGAGCTTTTTGCATTATTGGGTATATAACTGGAAAACAAATTTGTAGATCGAAATCCATCACAATTATTGTAACATGCAGCCTTGAGATCAAAATTAATTAACACTCAACACTTGTGATTTTCAGGACAGAGTTTATTTCCAAGCTAACCTTGCTCAAAGAGCAGTGGCAGAATGTTATCCGGATGGTTCAGCAGAGGAAGAAAGATATCGATGGACTCGTGAGCCAGTGGCAGCTCTTCAGGAGTTCCCTGCAGAGTATCAACAGATTCCTTGATGATACAAACAGCTTCCTCACAGCTGTGAAGAGCCAGGATTGTTATAGCCTTTACCAGCTTAGAAATGTAATTCATGATTTCAAGGTACTGTATTTATTTCTCGTAAATCTAAAATACACGAGTTTTTTCTTCAGACTGAAACAACTTCTGCCACGTAAGGTAAAAAGCCTTTAGAATCTTATGCTGTTTGGGGGGAAAAGTGATTGTTGGCACTTTTTCTTAAAGCTGAGCACAGATGAGAAAACAGTGACGTTGTGAAAGGCTCATTATACTAGGAATCTTATTGGTCAACATTGTCATTTAGTAGCCTTGTATGCTTTAAAAATCATATGAAAATGGGTGCCAGAAGATTAGACAAACCCTGGTCAGTGGGTAACCTTTAGGTCTGTGTGTATCTTATTGACATGACTGCTGAATTCAGGCCTGAAGGAAGAAGGCACATATGTGGCAAGACAGGCCATATAGGTCCTGTGTGTGCAGGGATGGGCAGGAGATGCCAGAAGAGGATAAAGCACTTGCTAGGAGTTCTGTCCTTGGAACCATTGGTCCAGGACACACAGACTTGGGCAGCAGTTCTTCAGGGCAGTGAATTCTGCATTTCTCATGCAGTGGAAAAACATACTTTCCTTTGTTAATTTTAGATATTTTAGTTTTCCATTTAACTATGCACCTCTCTGTTTTATAGGAAAGTAAAAACAAGCAATGGTTGCTTAAGGCAATCCAAAACCTTTGAAAAACATTATTGAATGCCATTTGCACAGTCCAAGATTTATACTGTGTACCCACACACCTAATGTTGATGGATTAACTCATTACCAGTATTCCATTTGTTGCTCGTCCTGTTTATTTCATCTTTATTTTTACCTGCTGTGTAAAGATGATTTCCAGTAGATTTTACAAGTTAATGCTCGTGCTTTTTCTTACTGAGAAAAGCCAAAAGTCTTTTCCCTCCTACTCCAATTGCCCTTTCCCTCCTGCTGCCATTTTACAGAAAGAAACAATGATCATATCTCCTCGTGTTACCAATTATTTATAGGCAAATTACTATTAATGGCTTACTTCACTTGGACTATGTCATGATTAACAGAGCCGTTATCTCTGAAATTTTTCTAAGTTGTTGTTGGTAGAGGTGCTAACAGAACTTTCATCTTTTTGTAGCTGCTGCGCTTTTACCCTGTAGATTCAATCTGTGAAAAACTATTGTAGAGTTTTATGGACCAAAATATCAGAGAGAATACGATTTTTCTGAAATCAAAAAAGCAGATAGGAGAAGGTCTATTCACTCCTCTTTCATGAATGTGAACAAAGTAACACCTCGAAACTCCTTTTTGTGAGTCACCTTCCCAAGTGAAATACCATGAATTCCCTTCTGTAACTTCCTAACAACACCATAGGAACTTTTTTTTTTTTTTTTTTTTTGCCTTTTAAAGACTAAGACAGTGATTCTTCAGAGGTGGCAGGCCATGCACACCTTGGTCATCGACGTTGGGGAGAAGTTGCGCACTGTCTCCGACCCCCAGACCAGCGCTGCTCTCCAGGAGGAGCTCGGCCAGTTACAGCAACGCTGGGGGAAAACCCAGGCCCTGCTGGAGAAGAAGAAGATGCAGTTCATTGGTACCCTACAGGTAGATTATGCCCTTCCCAACGGCTTCCCTGGCATTGGGTCTCGAGAGCTTCCCTGTCTCCCACCAGTCTCCAGGGCTGAACTCTGCAGCCACAAGGCATGTGCTGAGCTGCTGCTCCAGAGGGGCTCCAAGGGAAGGGGCTGTCTGTCATCAGGGCTTGTGGGAAGCCAAAACTCTGGTCCCCGGATTCTCCAAAGAAAACTGATTTGGCATCCATTTGTTGCTATGATGGGTGTTCCTGCTCTGCTTGTTCTCATGCTCCCCATGGCCTGGAGCTTGCTCCTGCTTTGGCCTGTGAAGCCTTAGCAAAAATTTAGCTTAGAGAGAGTTAACATGGCTTGTTGCACCTCTAAACTGAAGGGTCAGTCATATTTTTTTTCCCTTAGAGCAATGAATTTGCTTTCATGGCTAGGTAGCAAATGGGTATGTCTTAAAATTGAGTACTGTTACTGATGCAATATCCAGTCCAAAAACTGTGCTTAGAGCCTCTTGGGTTGAACAAAACAAAATGAGCAGAAATGCTCTGTAAGGCAAGCCTTAATTAAATACCAGAGGCTTCAAGTTCTGTAAATCCAAGCACCCAATCCTTGTGGGTGGTATTATGTATCAAAAAGGAAAATTCAAAAAGCCATTGCCCATGATTCATTACTTCAGTGGGCTGAAGGTGCTATTTTGTAACATATCCATGTGGGTCAGTGTGTCATGATGAAGCATCCTCACCTTTTATACTTCCCTGGGTCTCCTTGAGCAGACTTGTGAACGCCTTGAAAAGCAAACCAAGGAGTTGGAAAGCAGACTGCGAGAGCTAAAGGAGAAAGTGAAAGATCCACTCCCTGTTGAACATGAAGAGCTCCACAAAGCCAAGGAACACATTAAGGTATGAACAGCCTTATTGTCTTTAAGTAGGTGTTGTCTTTGCACAGTATCTGATCCCTGTAAAGTCGGTTTTCCCTCTTTTCTGATCCTTATCGACACTGAATTTCTCTCTTTTATATCATCCTGATTGCTGCCAATCTGTAAGTCCAGCTGACCAAGAAGATGACAAGGACCACGAGTGTTTGGACTCTTTTTCTGCTTCTGCTTCCTTTACAGTCTGAATTTATATAAAACAAGTAATTTCTCAACAAAAAGAGATCCTTGTGTCAGCTCAGCTGGCTGCTATCTCTATGACTGAATCTCCCTTTTTGTTTTCCAATCCATTTTGGACAGGGAGCTCCTCAGGCAAGAGACCTTGTAAGTCTGCAAAGCACCACATGCACCTGCAGGATCTGGGAATAATTACAGAGAAGGAAAATTAAGAGTGAGGGAGTGGCAAAATCCCTTCCAGCCCGTAGTGTACCACAAAAATTAAATGGAGTGAAAAGTATTTCCAAGGGATAGGAGACATTTGTCTGGACTGGTCAGTCTTTCATCATCCTTTTATGAAGTGAATTGTTGACCTATGTAGTGGGAACAAATAAGCTTATTAATGAGCCAAGGCTTTGAACTCATTATCAGCTGTCTGAAATCTTCTTTGTGAGTGCTGGCTGCCTTTCCCACGGCAGCACTCTTGCTGTAGCCCTGAATTATCTCTGAGATGGCAGCACACAGCTCCTGCCTCTTATTCCAGTAAGGGAAATTCAGCTGCAGAGGCATCAGGGTCATAAAGTGCCAGTGCAGATCCTGCTCTCAGGTGTCACAGTATAATAAAATAAAGGACCAACATGGTATGGAGGAGAAGGGACCTTCTTTCTGGCCCTTCTCATTTATGTGTAATATACCTGTTTTCTGTCAGTCCTGCACGTTATATGAGGCTAGCAAAGCCCCATGAGATTCCATAGCTCCATTAGAGCAGGGATTTGCCCCATGTTAGTATATATAAATGCATGTGTGCACATCTGTAGGCAGTAATTTATTGTGAGCTCGGGTAAATTTTAGTCTCAGGTTGGTTTGTTTGGGTTTTTTTTCCTCAGCTGTTGAGGAAAAAAGACCTGTGAAAATCCTCGCAGGACTTAGAGCCAGCACACTTCTGATACAAACACTCACAGGTTTTTTTCTTCTTTTTCCCTATAAAATGAGACAAATTGGATTCTCTGGAAGAAGGTTTTTTTTGTTAGATGAGCCAGTGACACTTCCCAGCAGCCTCTTTGCAAAGTGGGACCTAGGACATTGTGTGCAGAGTCTCATGTTTCCCAGCTGCGGGCAGTGCTGCCTCTGCTTTTTAGGTGGCAATTTTAACACTGTTAAGGAAAATGTGTAACTTAATTACAAAAAGAAAGGGAAGCTGGGGGAGCAAAGCAGAAGGGAGAGCGAGTTTCTGGGAATGGGCAATTTATAAGTGCCACATTCCTGACAAATCCGAGGAAGTGCCTTGTGAAATCATTCATTAAAGAAGGGAACTGATTTGATTTTTTTTTTAGCATTCAGAGAAATAACCTGAAATTGGAGAAAATGCAGGTGGAAAGCAACTTGCCCAGAATAATTATAATAGAAAAGAAAAACAAAACCAGAAGGAAAGGCCAAAGAAGTGGGCATGTTTCAGCCTGGGTGTGAAACGCCAAAGGCTGCCCTGGAGCACGGGGAGCTGCCGGGGCCGGGCTGCATTCCGGCACTTTGGGAGTCAGCGGTGGGACCAGTGGATCAGCCGGGGCACAGCCCTGGGCTCCAGTGGGGCTCCAGTGGGTCTCCAGTGGGCTCAGGGGCACCCCTGCCAGCCCAGCCCCGACACAGAGCGCGGCACAGGCGGCTGCACATCCCCTGCTCTCCTCCCCCACAGGCCGGGCAGGGGATTAGCGAGCAGGTTTGGAAAAGCCGAGGAGCTTAGTGCCAACGGTTGTGCTGGTGCGTTTCCATGCAGGAGCTGGAGCAGTCGTTGGCAGACTGGGCCCACGACATGAAGGAGCTGCAGGCCATGAAGGCGGAGCTGGCGCACCTCATCCTCACCGAGGACATGATGGTGCTCAGGGAGCAGGTGGAACACTTGCACAGGCAGTGGGAAGAGCTCTGCCTGAGGGTAAGTCCTCGCCTCCTCTGGGGGGCTTATAGCGGGATGTATATCGACGGGGCCCGGCAGGGGAGGGGGGAGCGGGTCAGCAGGCGGAGTTTGGCTCACTTGTGCAGTTTTGGGTGGGACTGGGGCTTCTCCTGGTGCGGCTGACCCGGGCTGGGCTTTGCCCTTTGTGCCCCGGGCACAGGCTGCTGGGGTTTCTGCTGCAAACCCTTTTGTAACTCGTGAGTGCCGAGCCGCACAGAGCCCAGATGCAGCTGTTCGCTGGAATAGGTGCCTTTGTTCTGGGCTGCCAAAGGGAGGCAGGGATGGATGGAGGGATGGGGGGAGGGATGAGCACAGGAATTGCCTGCGGGTGTGGAGCAGGAAGGGGGAAGTTAAAATGCCAGGAGACTTGATAAAGAGAACTTAAATGTGTTTAAATACCGGCTCCTTGGGTTTTAAACACATTAAGAACGACTTGTCTTCTCTGTAGCAGTGAAATACTGTGAAACATTTGCATTCTTTGTGACTTGTTGCTGTATTACGCTTAATTCAGTGTTGCATGTGAAATTGCTGGGGAGCATTTACAGCAAAGTCACACGGGCTTGATTCATTGGGTTATTATGCAGTTTGAATGTGTGTTTACTTTGCCCTCTTAACAGGATTGGAAGAAGTAAAATAGTTCGTGGTCTTAGGTTACTCTGGGTGGCTCTACACACCAGCAAGCAAAATTCTTGCCTCTCTTTACTCACAAGTCAATAACTTTTATTTTGCAGTTTGTAAAGAAATATCGAAGCAAGTTAGTGTTTTCTTTCTAACCCTTACTCAGGCAAAGGTAAAGCAGTCTCAATGGGGATATTGCCAGAGTAATGAACAGCTGTGCTTATTTCACAAACTCTGTTGTGATGAAATAGTTATTTGGGTTAATTCTTTGCATTGCAATGAGAAAGAAGAATCAAGTATCTTTACCTTAAGCTGGATGGTTATTCCACAACCAGTGTTTTCTCTGTTATTGCTTCTGAACTCTGAAAATAATTCCAGACACATCCTCCTACCTCCTGAGAAATAAGGGCCATTATTTTTAAATCAAAATGCCTAAACCATTTTCCTAATGGAAATCTGTAGTTAAGCCTATAAAATGCGAGAACTTTTATGGTTTTCATTTTTTTGTGAGCTGCTGAAGCCTGCTGTCCCCACTGTGGCGAATAGCCCTGAAAATTAATCTGAGGGGTTTTTTTTATGTACCCTACTACAGTCTATCCAAGTAGTAATTTCCTGCAGTAATTTAGGTTCAGATTTTATTCAAAATTTCCATTTTAATTTCCTGCGGGAACAATGTTTAGTTCAGTCCGTCTTAGAGAGAGGGAAGAGGTGACATTAGCGTGGCTGTGTTAAGCACACAGACTCTGTAGCGGGAGGAATCTGTTCAGGGCTGCGGTGGAGGGAGGCACTGAAATGTTTGGAGAGGCGGCAGTGATGCTCAGCGCTGGACAGGAAGGCAGGGAAAGCAGACTTTGCCGGCTGTGCTCTTAGGCCCAGCTGCTTTGTTTGGGCTCACAAATTAAGAGTCAGGATGTATTGTGCGAAGAAAAGTCTGCAGAGTAAATGCAGGGAGGTGAAAGAGCGGGACGCGGCCGCAGCTGCCGCGGCAGCGGGACAGGCAGATGCCTGTGCTGGGCTGGGCAGGGACACAGCACACGGAGGGAGCAGATGCACGCCGGGGATTAGCGTTCCCAGAGCTGCCCTTGCAAGGTGCATGTAGGTCACAGATTTAACTATTCATATCAGTGAGCACCCCATCCCAATGAACACCAGCATGTGGGTTGGGGCTGGGCCTTGATGTTCTTTTAGCCTCCCTTAGGAATGCACGTGCTGCCCCTTGGATTCAAAATGGAGATGGTTACCAGGGCAGCTGGTCCAAGGAGAAAGTGCTCAAAGCAATGGCTTGAAGGGCTCATGTTCCTAGAAGCTTGTCTGGGATTTTTTTGGGTCATTCCTGTTTTATCCCCAGTCTGTATTGCTTAGCTAGTTAAAAGGTGGTTCTTGCTCTCAAGATCCTGCCTTGGCCCCGTGCTTAGCAGGCAAAATTGGAGAGGGGATCATGTCAGGATTTAATGATGGCTTTCCTGACATGCATAGTCTGTTCTTACACTGAGCAAGTTAACTCATCCCCACTTGTGAGAGATGCTGCAAATTGTAGAGGAAGGATGAGGCGTTTACCCTTCATTGCTCTGAGGCTGAGGGTACAAGGGAGCATCCCAGAGCAAAGACCCTCCTAGAGACTTTCTGAGGTGCCTGGCATCTCCAGACTTCTTCCCATGGAGAACTTTGGAGACTGTTTCCCTGTGTCCCCAAGACAGTGCTTTCAGCCTCATCTCTTTGCTTAGACCACCATGAAGGATTCAGAAATCACTTTCACCTCTCCATCCCCTCCTTAAAAAAAGTCAGAGTTTAAAAGACAAAGCAATATGTTGGGAGATGGCTTGCTGCCTTCTCTTTTGATCCTGGTGTTACATGGAGCTGGTCTTCCTTCCACACTGAACACTTAAACTTCCCTCTGGGTACAAAATAGTGTTAGAGATTAGTCTAGAAGAATCAATAAGGGCATTTCGAGGAGTCATGCTGTATAAAGTGCATGTGAGATGTGAAGAGGGAGTGTTTCCTGCCATGTGGTGATATTTGGAGTGGCCATTTGCAGCCAGGGCAAGCAAAATGTTATGCTCAGTCTTTAGACAAAGTTTATTGGTGAGGGTAAGGAGTTGTTTCTCTGGTTTTGGGAGAGCTTGTACTTTTCCCCCTTCCTTTGTCCCATATATCTTAGTACAGGAACACACAGAAGTAGATAAATGAATACAAATACGTATTTCGGACCCCTAGGCTAGAAATAGGTACTATTAGCTAGTATAAGAGTGACCCTGCTTCTTTCTGAGATATTGGAGCAGTGATAATAGCTCTACTGGTTCAGGCAGTATCAGACCTTAATTTCTCTGTCTAGACAATTTGTTTATCAGTCCTGACAAATGTAATTTTGTTGGGGGGGAAAAAAATCCATAGTTTTCAATGAAAAGGATAGATTCTTGATGCTGAGTTTTTTGGAACAGTTCTCCAAGAACTGTTTACCACATGGAAAGAAAAGAGGGAGGCTTTTATAGAAGTAAAGTAATTGCAGTCAGGAGTTGCAAAGTTTTTCTTACAGTGGCAGAAAAATAAGAACTTACCAAGGTGTTGTATCTCTTCTGTTATATATAAGGCCATACTAAACAGTGTGTAGTAATTATACATTTTATATTCCTTTTTTGTTTGGCATTTTCAGGTTTTCACTGAGTAACATTTAAATTATTATATAAGCACTTTATTTATAAAGCTGTCACTCAGTTTCATTCTTCTGAGGGAGAGAGTCTGGCATTTGCTTGTCAACTTTTTGCCCTGCTATCCAAAATAAGATGTAATAACCTGCTTGAAAAGAAAAGCAGAGATACTTGATAACTGCTCCTGCAAAATGGAATATGATCAAACACAGATAGAAACTAGAAGGCTCATAATTGCTGTTTTCCTCCCTAAGAAAGCTGTTGCAGGAAGTTAATGTGTGGTTTTCCATAGGTGTCTCTGAGGAAGCAGGAGATTGAGGACAGGCTCAACGCCTGGATTGTGTTCAATGAAAAGAATAAGGAGCTGTGCTCCTGGCTGGTACAAATGGAAAGCAAAGTGTTGCAGACTGCAGATGTTAGCATTGAAGACATGATAGACAAATTGCAGAAGGTAAGTAGGAATGCCACTTTCCTTCCATTGCAGTCTGGTTGCTCATTACAGAGACACCACTCCTCGGGTATTCCTTGCTTCTTTGGAAGTGATACATGATGTAAAACCAACAGGTATGGGCTTTTGTGAGAAAATGAGCTTTTCTAGCATCAGCTCTTATCTTCTTGGTGTTCAGAGTTGGAGCATAATGCAAAACAGAAATGCCACCTGAGTGAATTTGGGCATGGCATGTGAGCTGCAGTAGTGGGGGAAGGGGCTGCTGGGGCTTTGGGGCACATGTGCACACACAGCGCTGCTCCGAGCTTTCCCTGCTGGGGATCAGCCATGTCCTGGCAGCAGCTCACCGCTCTCACCACCTCCATCAGCTACAGAACTGGTAGTCAGAGGGCAAAGAAAAGATTGAAGGGCAGGGTAAGGCTTATGCCAGGTGAACAAAAAGTTTCCACAGCCAAAAATAAAACCTAATTCCGACCCTTCCCCGTGGTTGTTAGTGCTTTCTAATGCTTTCATATCATCTTGGTTTTAAACAGAACCATTATTTTTCTGCTGTGTTCCTCCCCATGGCTAAAAGGTCTCAATATCTAATCCTAAATCTCCTCTGCATAAGAATACCAGCGAAAAAAAGCCATTCTAGACTTGAATTTGGGTTCTTTTGAGGTAGCTTCATTGAAAAATAATTTTAAATCAGGCAGGCAGATAAAATTAGAACATTCAGTTGCTATTTTTAGGAGTACTTACTCCTGGCACTTGCAAGTCTTTAAGCTGCTTATTTTTTAATAGTGGCATCACTGTGAGAGGGCTTCTTCATTGAGATTTTCTTCTTTTAAGTGAAAAAGTTGTACATGCTAATGTAGAAACCCCAGACAACCCTGACCTGACATCACACACTTGGGAAAAGAAACAGATCATTTTGTTTTGGGTTATTGTTTTGTTTTGCCCTGTAATTAAGCAATGTTTGTGTATATTTATCAGGATTGCATGGAAGAAATAAACCTGTTCAGTGAAAATAAGCTTCACTTGAAACAAATGGGAGATCAGCTAATCAAGGCTAGCAACAAGAGCAGAGTTGCAGAAATAGATGACAAACTCAACAAAATCAATGATCGCTGGCAGCACCTCTTTGATGTCATTGGGGCACGGTAAGAAAATTATTTGCACTGTTTTATGTGAGATAAAAGTCAGAGGTTTGTGTCCTTGACCATCAGAAACAGACTGACATTACTTTTCAGTTCTGTTGAAATTTATTATTCAGAGTCAAGCTGAAGTGAATGCTTTTTCGTTATCACTTATTGCTGCATTATGACACCAGATGTCTTAATTTAATGGTAGAGGGCAGGTTGCAAGAATTCATATAAAATATAATTTTAATGATGGGAGCTTTGTAAAAGGAAGAGTCAGAGTGATGTTTCTGTTGCATGTGTTGAAGTACAACTTAATTTTGAGGCAGTATGGCAGGAATTCATTTGGGCTTTTTAGGAGAGCCTGCTTTTTTAACACAAGCCTCTATTTCACCCTATGTCTGAATGCACAGAATTTAGGAATAGATTCTGTTCTGTCTCTGTAGACAGTCAGATTTATATAATGATAATGTTCCTTTTTTACATTCAAAAGCGTATGAAATTTCATTTAATATCAGTGCTATTTCTTTACTCAGTCTCTCTCCTAAAAACAACTGAAAGACCATGTAAGCTTCTTTTAAATTTAGGATTCTTTTTTAGATGGTGAAATGGAAAATACTATCAGTTGAAATTAAAACAAAAACCTGCATATTCTAAGCGATGGCCTCTTCTTAAAGGATTAACCATCTTTATTATACTTGACAGAGTTAAGAACATCATGATCATTTTAGTATTAGCCTTACTGAGACGATCCCATTTCATTATTATCTCCGAGTTTCTACCACAGCTTGGCAGGAGGATGCTGGGCTGGTCTCGCCCCCTGCTGAGTTTATTAGTAATCCAGAAATAATAAGGCTAACACCAAATTAGTACTGGTCTAAACTTCTCTCCCAGGGTTTTGTTTCGACTGTAATCCCCCCTCTCAGAGCCCTCAGGAGCTCTGTTGCCCAGTTAACATTTGGGACAGATAAGGCGGGTGGCTGTGCTGTGACAATGTAGTGCTAAGTGTGCTGGGCCTTAATCAGGAATGAGATCTGAATTAATGGTGACACGTGAGCCGTGAATGATTAAGCAGAAGGTGCCTTCTTAAGGCCTGACACTTTGCAGATAGTCTTGCAATGGTTGTCTCAAGGTGTCCTTGTGTTTGATCTGGTGAAGAAAAGGAAACCGTCACTTTTATAACAGCACTTTCCCCATTCTCATCTGATGGTAATGTGTCACTTTTAAAGCACTTTTATGACCATTTGTATTCTGCGGTGTGTTAGTTTTGAATTGCAGAAATTTTTAAATGCAGATTAAAATGCACTATTTTAAAACTGAGGTAAACGTGGCACATTTCTAGCAATCTTTAGGAAAATACTCTAAAGAACCGATGGGATATTTAGAGAGATCTGGCAGTCTTATTCCAGTACTCTGTGACAACAGAGCACTTGTTTACCTACCTGGGATGTCTTCAATCTTTGCCTTCAGACAAGTGTACAGTGGTGCTTTGAGGTACATTAGTGTGGATTTGCCTGGAGCATCAACAAGGCTGCCAGTATTTGATGTCTAAGTGGGTATTGCAGCTACTGGGGAATTGGTGTGATGCTTTTTGATTGTTCCTGTGTCCTTAATCCCAAAATTTCTGTAATATGCCCACTTCTGTTTGCAATTTCCACCAATTTTCTGCTCAGGACCAGAGCAATGAACTGAAAGGGCCTGACAAAATGTGATTTTAAGCAGTTCCCTCGGTGGTCCAAGATTATCAGGCAGCCCCATGGTCCTCTTGGACTTAGTACTAATGGAGGTTCAGTGTATGCCAGTGTTTTGCAGCAGGGGTGCACATCTCCCTCACCTAATCCACCTTGCTTGGGCTTGGCCCACAGCTCAGTGGTTCTCAGCTGCTCAGTCATAAATCCCCACCACACCTGTGAGCATGGATTGGGATGCTCCATGCTGATAGACCATCTCCTTCCTTTTCAGTAAAAAAAAAAAAATGGTATTTATGTTGTGTTGAAAGAGCACACAAAGAGAGTGGTGGCAGAAATTTTTTGGCCCTGCTGGATTGAGCCACCAGAATCCAGACATCCTCTCACCACCTTGAACATCTGCCATCACCAGCTCTGTGGGTAATAGGATGGGTTGGCTCCAAGGAGGCTGGAGCCCTTAGGGAATGGTGCGGGGGCTGTGCACCCACTGTGGCCCCAAGGCAGAGAGACTGCAGCACCGCACAACTGCTGCCATGTCAACACACCCTGTGCAAAGCCCTTTTTGTTGGGCACTGATTCATGCCTTGGGGAATATAAGAGGAATGGAGGAGATGCCTCAGGGGAGGAGTGCCAGAGGGCCTTGGAGGGTTTGAGGGTAAGGGAGTTCTGCCTGGAGCTAAGTGATAAATGTGACTGTGTTGGGGAGAAAAATCTTATCTTTCTCCTGAAAAAAAGTTACTTGTAGGAACTTATCTTCATAGCACCTCCATGAAATGAGGAGGAGGTTTTTCTTCTGTCTTTTCAGATCAGTAGCTGTGGCAAGTAAATTTGAAGTGAAATTTTCTGAGTTTTTTGGTTGCCGAATCTGCCACCACTTGAAGCTTTTTTTTTAACAAGCATTACAACTTTAGCTCATTATGTGTTTAACAGAAACTGCTGCTGCCTTTATTCGTACTTGTGGGTGGACAACAGCCCACTGCAGCTAGGCCCTCAGTGGCCACCCACCATCACAGGGGCAAGGACCAGATTTAACTCTGTCTTCATGGCAGGCCAGGATTTGGACAAAAAGTGAACTACAGAGTCATCCACTGAGCAAGGGGAGAAAATGTATATTAAATAGCTGTGTGTTCAAAGCCAGTTCTTCATTTTGGGCACTGAGTCTTTCTTGTAGAAAAGCACTTTTTGATCTGTGGTTCAAGAGTATAAAATAACCTGTATTCACAAAGGAATCTAATTGAGATTTATAGCCAACTTCAGTTCTGTAGTTGCTAATACTCCATGGCTGACCCTGCAACCTGAGTAGCATTTTACCTTTTCTATAGTGCAGTGTCTGGCTGTGTGACAGCAACATGAAACCAAACCAGCCTGGAGCCAATGTATCAATGCAGAGCATTCCTCCTGATAGCTTATTTCACCTTTTTAAACCAATAAACGTCCTGGGACAGATGGACAAATTAGGTGAGCTCCCCATTTAGTCCGTGAAGTGATTCTCTTAGTTCATGGTGACAAGCTCAGATTTGCCATATGGCTGCACTTGCAGGACTTAACACTTTCTTTGTATGCCTGTGCTCGGCTTGTGCACGGACAAAAGCTTTGCCGCCTGTATTGCAACAAGAGCCCCTCTGGCTGCAAACTTGGAAACGTCTCAAAATGTTAATTTTCCTGGGATAAAGTAACCATCAAGGCCATTAGCATGCCTGGAAAGGAGGACAAATGAATTCCTGTTCAGCTCAGAAGATACTCTTACCGGGGGAGTTGCTCCTGCTGAAGTCTTAGTTGATGGATGAGGAATACAAACATACTAACAGGCAGAAAGGGAACCTTGTGCTGACTGTAAAAATGGACACAGGAAGGCTCTTGCTGTTGTTGCTGAAGCAATAGAAGGAGTGCCCAGGCTGCACACGGGTGGTAGACAAGCGAAAACTGTGGAAGTGGGATTTACATCCCCAGCATACTCTGGAGCAGCGCTCCCCAACCATGCATTAACAGCCAAGAATTGCCAAGGAACTGTTTTGTGCACAGCCACGTTCCTTGGTGCCCTTCCCTGGCCCATGCATCACTGATCCTTACTCCACACTTTGCTTCCCAGCCCCGTGGAAATGTGTTTTCCTTCTGCACTGCTGTTTGCACAGTGTCTGCGGTCAGGCCAGAGGACCACCTCGGTGCCACAACAGGGTGTCTGTGCTGCCTGGGATTGTGCAAAGCGTTTGGATGGTGCTTGAGCCTTCTTTACAGCCACCAGCTTCACCAGTGGTTGCCTCCAGCAGTTTTGGCTTTGCAGATTGGTCTCTACGGTAACTGATGTTGCATTTCTGTACCTCTGGGCATCCTGCAGCTCTTGCCACTGCTGCTAAGCTGTGGAGGGAGGATGCCATTTTTCAGCTGCTCTGGCTGTGGGCACAGTGTGATGTGTTTTCTTCCTTGTTGGGTCTGGTCCCTGTTTTCAGCCTTGTGGAGAAAGGCAAAGCTTTTGTGTATGTAGCAGGAATGGGTTCAGATGACTGCAACCTTTAATGCAAGCATGAAAATACTTGCATGAACCCAGCAAGGTCAACTGTGCCTTCTCATTCTTTTAAATGTGAATCCTTGGCAACTGGGCATTTTCCCTGTGTTTGCAAGCTGCCAGCTGTCCTTGCAGGGTCCAGGAATCTTAAACTGACACGACCAAGGTCAGCCCTTCCCTCCCACATCGAACTTGGGAGATTCAAGGTGTTTTCAGCTGGTTACCCACATACCCTGGGGGGCTAAAATTCCCAAACAGCCTGAAGCTGCTCAGGTTGCAGAAGAACTGGGAAGGAGTTTGAAGCTCTACAGTGACTTCACTTTGTGGTGTGCTGGGTGTTCACAGAGGCTTTATTGATTCCCTCTCCTCCCTGCCCCCACACTGTGGCTGGGCTGCCCCAAAAGCTGGTCTGGCAGCAGCAGGCTCCAGCTTGGCAGGTTTGGGGAGTGAGTTCATACTGTCCCTCAGCTGGTTTCTGTTTATCTTCCACCACCTTGCTTACCCTTTGGCAGGGCAGACCATCAGGCACCATGTGCTGGTGTGCTGTCCTACCCTGTCACAGCCCACAGTCAGTGTGGGTGCACTCCAAGTTCTCATGTCTCCTTGAATTGCTGCAGATCAATATTGCATGGCAAGGGAAGCAAAATATGCTGCAGAGAGGCCCTCAGGTAAATGATACCAATGTCCAGCAGAATCATACTGGTTTGTGTCAGTATGACTGTAAAATCTCATTCTTGGATAATTGTGGATAATTGAAGTCTCACTCACAAAGTGCCTGCTTTCTTTCCATGTTCTGTCTGTCCTTTGATGATCGCACTTCGGTGCAAAGGTTGTGACAGAATTCATTATTGTGTCAGGCATGATGGTTGGGCTCATTTTGGTTACACAGTGTGTGCTGGGAGCAGGGGGAGCTGGCAGTGCAAGGGGAGTCCTTGTCTTCTGCACACTGTGGCCATTCCCGGTGTCTGCTTGTAAAGCTGGTGGGGTTGTTATCCCATTTTCTCAGACTGATAAGTCAAATATGGGTTTGAAGCACCCTGGGCCATAACGTTAAACTGTGGAGGTGACTGGATATGATTTACCTGTGTAAATGTCCAAAGATCTCACCCAGTGTACCATGTCTTCCCAGGCACTGTGTTGTCCTGCTGTGTGAGTGATCAGCAAGCCAATACAGGTCTGCTGAAGATTATCTGAATACTGGAAAACCTTTGGTTTCAAAATCATTCTTTGCATTTTTGTTGGGATTATCTTAACTTCATTTTTTTTCGTTCCTCATACTGGCTGGATGGGGAGTGATTTGTAATCCAAGGTTCTCTGACTTCCGCCTTTTCTTCCCCACCCCGTGATCTCTGGCAGTCATAACATAGAGAAAACATGACAGTGTGTTTTTCCACAAACTAATGATATCATAAATGAAGATTAGGGGTTACTTTGTCCTCCAGTATAACAGGCTGTTTGCACTGGAGGCCTTCCGCCTGCTCTGGAAGGTTAAAGAGAGGCCAGGTTAGTGTGTGGGAGATTTAATTCGTGCTTAAATACCTGGGATATAATGGCAAAGGCGAGAAAGCAGAATGCAGGGGAAGTAAGGATACATCTTTGTGCGTGGTGCCTGTGCGTGGATGTAAGCACTCTCGGGGTTTTTTTTGGGTTTGCTTCAAATTGACTCTGCTGTAAATCATCCGGGTCTGAGGCTCCAATCCCTCTTTTGCACAAGAAATGAGCACTGCATCCACCTTTCTTGGTGCCGGAGGCTCCAGCTTGCAACCTTTTTGTCGCCAGCCGCAGGCAGCCGCCCGGCGTGCACTTCCTCATGTGCTAATTCTCTTGTGTCAGAATAAAGCTCTCGTGGTTTTGTTCTGAGGAGGAATGCGGCCGTTCGCCAGGTAAAATACCAGGGCAAAACGCAGGGGTTAAATGGGGGAGAGCTCCGGTGTCTCCCCAGCTCGGGGTCGGGGGGGAGGAGGAGGAGGAGGAGGAGGGCGAGTCTCCCCCCCGCCACGCGGGATGCTAAAGCGGCGGATAAATAGGGCATCTGTGGAGGAGGGGTTTCCTCTCCCATGCCTGCCTGGTCGCACAGACGGTCCCCCCTTGCAGCCTGGGATTTGCAAACTGAGGAATGGTTTTTTCGTGCGAACAGTAAGTGCCGTGTTGGTGCGGGTGGGCGGGAGCGGTGCCGGTGGGTTCCGTGGGAGCGGCGGGCGGAGGGAAGCGGTGCGGTGCTCCGGGTCTCCCTGGACAAGTGGATGAGTGGGAGATGCGGCGTGTCAGCGGCAAGAAATAGCGCTCAGGGGCCTCTCGCTTAAAAATCAGCCGTGTTTGGGGGTTGGCACCCGGGGCGGCGGCGATCTGCGACAGCAACCTCCGGACTCGCCCGCGGGTGACGCGAGAAAAGCCTCCTCCGCCTTCCCCCGCGGCTCGCCCCTGTGCGCACACAGCCCACGGACACCGGGCTTCTGGCCGGGTACCAGGGCCGGGAAATGCCCTTGCGTTTTGTAAGAAGGCCTAGGATTTGCCTTCGGCATCACCTCTCCAGATCAGGTCTTTTGTTGAGCTCCCCCTGCAACTCGCTGAACAAAGGTTTCCTGGGATGTGCATCTCATTTGCTGTACCGGCTGGTAAACAATCCTGTCAGCTGGCAGGGCAATTTCAGCCCCTCCTCCTCTCAGCCTCTTTCTCTGATGACATTTGTGCTCGTGCAGGAGGGCTTGGAATATATGTCAGAATATTGTTCATTCTTTCAGACAATAAGAACTTGAATGTTGCTTTTTACATTATTGGAGCTTCCCCGTACCTTTTCCTGCAGCGTTTTGACATCTAAGGTGATGCAATTGACAGGCATTTTGTATTTATTTTTGTTTATGTGAATACATTTCAGTCAACCTGGAAAATCATTCTACTGCTATATATTTCCTGAGTAGTTACTACAAATATTATGTGTATTTCTGGGGCTGTACAGTGATTCAGCCTGAGACAGCTTAATGTCTTTCTCCTGTAACCCAATGCTGACAACTTCATTGAGAGTATTAAGACCCAAATCCAATCTCGAGTCAGGTCAGTTAGTCCTTCTGTTCACTTTTGCAGCCAGCTTTTAGTTATAATCTTCCAGTTTTTTTCTTTTTCTGCCACTTCTGTTTTGGTGTAAAGATTAAGACCTTTAGAAACTGGCTTTGTTTGGCTTATCCCAGGCATCTTATGCATGTGTCCCAGTGCTGTAATGAATCAGGGTGTTTTTTTAGCTGGGCCCTTTGCAAAGGACAAGACAAGTCTGAGTTTGTTGGGGTTTTTTTTAGACCAGTGGTGATATTTATTGGATTTTTTATATTTTTACTGTGGTTTTTTTTGCTTCTGGAGGCATGTTGAATGGTGGCAGGTGAGCTCTCCTTGGGAAGTGAACAATGGATAGGTAGGCCTTTTTTCGATAAGCAGTAGTTTTTCCTGTTTGATCAAATAACGTGAGAATTACACTTGATAGAGGAAGAATTCGATCAACAGTGGTGACAACCTTCTCCCCTATGGCTAACTGGGAGGAAGTGGTTTCCTCTGCTGCCCTTCAATTTTTATTGCTGTTAATTCACTGTGTGTTGGGTGGTTGGTCCCCTTGACCTGGGGGGAAGCTTTTGCCCCCAGACTGGGAGGCTTGCACTGTGCACCACCACCCAGCTCCCAGCAAGGCTGTCTTTCCCTACACATGAGCCCTTCAGGGTGCATCAGGTTCATGAGTTTTCTGTCAGGCACAGAGCAGGTGATTTACAAGAATACTTGCAATGTGCAGATATGCATCTGAGGATGGTGGTTGTAAATGTCAGACTTTTATGGATGTAATGAGTCTATTTTATTCTTTTCTTTGAGCTGTAGCCAGAGAAATGGCAATTCCCAGTGACTTCTGTGAAAGCTGAGGGTGCTCAAGGAGGATGGTCACATCTTTCATGGTTTTGCGTGTTGCTTCAGTGTAAAACCGTGCCCTTTACCTTGGGCTCTGTGTGCTGACCAGAGCAAATCAGCCAATGTGAACACCTGGACAAGGCTGCCCTCCCATTTACACACTGCACTACTGTGAACTTCTGTTAGGTTTTTGTGCTTCTTTGGCTGTTTAGTTCAAGTTTGAGATGAATGACTTAAAGCATGAAGAGTGGTTAAGTGACTGACAAGTGCTATATTCTATCCAAAATATGTAACAGATGAAATTACTTAATTACAATGGTGTGTGTATCTAATGGCAATTGCTGGAAAGTAAGCACAAGCTCCTCCTAGTACCGCAGTGATGCTATTTGAGACTTTGCTTCTAGTAACACTAGAAGATGAAGACTTACATGTTTATGGTGATATCCATAACTTGAAATTTAGAGTGATTTCTAAATCAAAATAGTATTGGAATGATGGTGCAAAAACCCACACTTGGATTCTAAAACTGTTGTTTTTTAAATTTATTGAGTGTATTTTCAGTCATAGAGACATTTATGTGTCTGATGATCTATCACTTGGTTTTGCTTTGGACTTCCTTGGCTATGTTTACCTACCTATTACCCAATATGCAGACTGAAGAAAGATGTTTTGCAACCTGTGAATTTTTTCTGTAATGCAGTTTAGGAATGGGAACCAGGTGGATACAGGCAGAGGAGGGGGTACAGAGAAGCAGAGATGATCCTGAGCAGCACAGCAAGCTGTGCCCTCGGCAGGTCAGCTGTGGCATCAGATGGTCCCAGCATGTGCATCTCTTGCAAGTTGCTGGAGAGACATTTCCAAAGCACTTGTGGGAGACATCATAGGATATGCAGAGAATAAATTCCCACAGGATACGGTCAGGGACAGTGCAGCAGTCAAGCCTTGCTTTCCTTCCAACTGGCCTGAAATCATGCAGAGTTAACAATGCAACAGCATAGATGTTTGGCTCAGACTCTTCTTCAGGCCTGGCTCTTCTAGTGGTTCTTCCCTTCAGTGCTCAACACAGAGCCTATACTGTCCCATTTCTCCAGGGAGAAGGGTTCCTGGGTCACCTCTCTTTGGTGGGCCACACACCCTGAGGAGTCACAGGCCCTGCTGAGTATTGTAACCAACTGGACCCAAGTTGACTGGTGGGAGCAGGGTGGACGAAGAATTCTCCAGGGTAAATTACTGCCAGCCCATGATAGCACAAGAAAACGGTGCAATGACATGTTCGTTGAGTACCACTTAATAGAAGCAGAACCAGGAAGATTTGTACAGCAGCTCTTTGCTTGGGAGCTAGATGATGTCTGCATACAGGATTGAACTTGGGAGCAGAGTTCTGAAAAGAGCTTGTTAAGGAAAGTGAGAGCAGCTAAATGCTTTTGTCATCCACTGGCTTCCTCTGTATCAGCTGTAGCAGTGGAAAGCACAGTCACTGCAAAGGGGCAGAGGTAGCTGCTTTGCACTTTATACCAGCATTGGCAGCTTTGTGGGTGCAAGGCAGGAACAAGGTGGACCATGGACTTGGGCCAAAACCTTCAGGCTGGCTTGCAGGGTTACCTCAATCAGACAATACAAATTTTACTTTTTAGAGAGTGCAGAGTTGCTAAATACCTTTGGGGAGTCCTAGTGTAGGTCTGTGCTCTTCTCATCCTTTCTGTAAAGCAACTGAAAGTACTGCCTGGTCCTTTTGGGGCAAGAGGTAGGGAAAGGTGCTTTTCATGCTGCTAATCCCAATGAGACCCCAGATTTGCTGGCTGTACTCTGTACCTTCACAGTAACCAACAGGACTGAACAAATCCAGCAGGATCATTCCCACATCTCCTCCACAAGTGCTTTACCTTAAATCAAGTGTCTAGCTGACGTATATATCTTCTTTTGCTACCTTAAGGTTGCTAATGAGATCAGTTGTTGCTTACAGAGTGGCGTATTCTTTATGGATTAGCTGTCCTGCATATCTCCTGTCGTTGTATCAACAGGCAGCTGCAAAAGCTGCTCTGTTACAGGCAGTTTGGACCCCTCTCCTCTAAAATAGTTTGGCAGCAGGCAGGACAATGGGCCAGGAAACTTCCCATTTTCCTTGCAAGGGAGAAGCCGGTCCTTTGCATGAAGCCAGCATCGGGGTACCCTGTCAGGGCACTTCTGTCTTGCATAATCTGTCCCTGCCTGCACTACATGAGGTCACATCCCTCTGCCCTGCCCCAGACCCAGCTCACACAACACAGGTGTTGCCAAGTACTTTAGGGTTCATCTCAGACTCCTCAGCACTCCCCTCTGTTACGGGGCATGCAGTGATCCCCTTTTACAAGCTGGTTTTGTTTAGGTGACCGTTCCCAGCCACTGTGGTCAATGAATGGGAAATGTTTCAACCTTTTCACAATAGATACTTAAAATTTTTGTGCTGCACTTGACTTCAATAATGAGGTTCATCTGGGTAGTTGCTAGAGCAGGCAGTAGCTAAAGGCTTAATTTGTAAATCTACACTTTAAAAATTACATGCAAGGTCCGAAAATCTATCCCAAGGCAGAGGGACATAACTAGAGGGATGCAAGCAGCTGGGAGAACAGCAAAGTGAAGCAATGCTGGCTAATAAGTGTGTTTCCCTGGTACCACAGGTGGAATGATTTCACCTGACCTTAGTGCCTGCAGTTTTGATGTTTACAATACTGCAGTTCATGGGGAGAAATACATGCTTTTTGGTTCAGTTCATCTCATCTTGTGATTTGGATGTTTAAGACAGATCTGACAGAAATCATGGTCTGCTGTTTGGTTTTTTTTTTTCCTCCATTAACTACCAAGGCCTAGATGGCAAGCTCTGAAATAAGTCTGAAGTCAAAAGAGAGAAGTGTCACCCTGGTGTTGCCTTCTTAGTAATCTTTGTTGGGAGTTGCAATAAATGAGAATTTCAAGGAAAAATTTGAAATCAGTGAGGTAGTTCAGCAGATATTCCTCAACACATGGGGACAGATTTGCCAAAATATAAAAATGTGCTACTTGGTTAGTTTGGGGGGGTTTTGACATGGGAATATGCTGTCAAGGCTGGAAATAAGGAATAGTTTGTCTGCAGTTTGAGAGCTGTGATACAAACAGCTGTAAGAGAAGTAAATGCCCTCAATGGTTCATTTGCCTGTCCACTTCATGAGTCTCTCCAGCCATTGGTGATTCTCCCTCTTCAGGATTGTCTTTTTAATTCTTCACCCATCAGGAGAGTCTGGCACATCTCTGCATGTTCCTGTGTGATATTCAGAAGAGCTTTTAATGTCGTGGCAATACAAGTTCTATAGTGGTCATTGTTCAGCCCTTCTCTCCTGTCAGCATCCGGAGGGTGGTGAGGCACTGGAGCAGGTTACCCAGAGAAGTTGTGGATGACCCATCCCTGGAAGTGTTCAAGGCCAGGTTGGATGGGGCTCTGAGTAACCTGTTCCAGTGGAAGATGTGCCTGCCCATCCAGGGGGTTGGAACAAAGTGATCTTCTAGATTCCTTCCAACCCCAACCATTGTATGATTCTGTGGTTTGCCCAGGGTGTTGGACCAGTGGTCTGGGCAGATCCTGCCTCTGCTGGCAGAGTGGTACTTTTTGCTGATTAGTGTGGGCCTGTCGATTGCTGAAGAAGACACAGAACATCATTCACAGCAGGAAAATCAGACCATAGATACCCATTTTAGTTTAACTGTGGTGTGTTATGGTACAAATTCCCATTTGGACAAATGTCCAGTGCTCACTTGCAGATGAACATTCACCCTGCTCCTGTAGGTTCATGAAAGCATTAACACAAGACCACCTTGCAGCTGTAAAGCAGGGACCTGCTGAGCCAATTTAGGTAGGTTTTGACTAAAACATGGCTCTGATTTACAGGCAGGAGCTAGGTGTGACAGTAAGTGCTTCATAAAACCCTGCCTGTCCTCACCTTCTGTTAACACCCTTTCCACTAATTGACGACCTTTGTAACAAAGTGTTCTTCCTGATTTGCTTAGGGTGAAGAAACTGAAGGAAACATTTGCTTTTATACAACTTTTGGACAAAAACATGAGTAACCTTCGCACCTGGTTGGCCCGGATTGAGTCTGAGCTTTCCAAGCCTGTTGTTTATGACATCTGTGATGACCAAGAAATCCAGAAGAGACTGGCAGAACAGCAGGTGGGAAATAGCAGCAGTCAGAGTAAATGAGCTAAAATGCTGCTGATTAGTCCTGGTTTAAAATCATCTGTTTCTTTTCTTCAGTGAGCCCTTCTAACTCTTTGCTTTTCACTACATGTTCCTGCCAAGATGCGTTACATGGAAAATTTTTATTTGCTTGCAGTAATTTCAGTATTGTGTTGATTTACCTCCACTTCTCCCTTCCTCGCTTTGCACAAGGAAAACATGCAAAATACAAACATAAGCCTTTTAAATTTGCTCAGTTCAGTACAGCAGACTTCCTAAGGTCTAGGCAGTGGGCAGAATACATGAGGATGACTTAGACTGACAAGGCGTGAATGCTGCTCTGCTGCAAAGTGGCTGCGACTGATGAAAGTGCTGTGATTTGATGCACTGCCCTCATCCCCTCCATGCAGACAGCAGAGCAAGCGTCACAGAGAAGGATGCTTGAGCTTTAGAGGGTGGACTTGTGCAAACACACCTTTGGCTGAGGCCTGATCCAGTAGGCAGGCCCTGAAGATCCCTCAGGGCTGGGTGAGATGGTGTGTGAATCCTGCTGAGGCACTAAGTGTGAACCAGCCTGGCACTGCTGGGTGTCGGATGAGTGCGGGTGGGCATTTATCCAAGGCAGTGGCTCACCAGGGGGATCTTAAGAGAGGAGCTGGATCGTCCTAGAGTAAATTTCTCCCACTGGCAGCCAGGGAACAAAAAGGAATTTCTCCAAAGCACAGGCTTGCTGGTGGAGTCAGACTTTGCTCAGGGCTGTGCTATAAGTCTGCCCAGGTTCAAAGTGCTCGGCTTGTATCTGGCCTTTGCGTTAAACAAGAATATTGGCCCTAAAACTAAGGATCAGGAAAAAAAAATCTGTCAAGCTTGGAAGCTTTATGGCATATACCTTTAAGAACACCTATTGATATCCTTCACATCGATCCTGTCTTTTGTCTCTGGCTTCTGCTTTTGTGTCTAGGGAGCCGTCCCCGAGTGAGCCAGACCTGAGGGCTGTGTTCTCTGCTGGTTGATAGGGCTCTCCTTGCACTCATGTCCCAGACATCACGGGGAGAACCAGCTCCCCTGTGACAGGGGTGGAGGTGTCTCCCACCGATCCCACTGCAGGAGCTGGTCAAACCCCGAGCCATGGCCCAGTGCCCGTGATGGTTTCATCTGCATTGTGCATGGTCATGTAAACAACAAGCAAATGCCTTCTCCCCATCCAAACCTTTTGCATTCTCGAAGGCCGTGATAAATTGCCAAGCAGAGCAGAGTGTTGGGCACAAAGGAATTGTGTCCAAACTAATTTATTTTTATTGTGAGCATTCAAGCTTCCGCTGGCTGTAAGAGTCATCATTTGCTGCTCAGAGCTACTTACTGCTTGGTTCTTTGGATTCTGTTTCAAACACAGACCCCTGGGCACCTCTAGACTCCTTCTACTGTAACTTTTTAACAGGCTGAGTATGACAAAACTGTGCTGACTGAAAAGACCACAGTGGAAAAAAAACCCTCTTTTGTTCCGCTATAGAGTAACATTTATTTGAGTGCAACAAGTAAAAAGATCTTTTCTGGTTTTATCTGAACAATTATTTCATCAAGAACAGAGTGATTGTGGGAAATATGCCCTACAGGCTTCTTTTGTTTGACATCCTTGACTGGAAAAGCGTTACCTGTTCAGTCTTGAATAATGACATCTAGAAGTGTTGTGCATCCACAGAGATGTTCTATGGCATGTTCAGTTAAAGGATATAGATTACAACATGAATAATAATAACTTTAAGACTGCAAAGGTGTTTCACTAATGCTGAAATCTAGCACTGTGTAGTCTGTTTATGGTCTCTGGGCAGTGTTTTGCAGAGTTGAAGGAAAAGTGCCTTTTGGGGCTCAGTGTATCTTCCTGGCCCCCTTAGTTTGTTGTGTTTGTCTCACTTAATACAGTCAGGTCGTTTGGAAAACAACAGGGATTCTGCCTAGGGTTATTCCATGAACCCAGACATGACCTGAAGTGGTGAGCAACGTTACCGTAGTGCAAATTAGAATTCATTTCTAATCTGTGATCAAAATTCTCATTTTCAGTAAAACAGCTGTAAATCTAGTGGAATTTAATGAATTCAGAAGAGATTCTCAGGTACCAGTAGTGGGTGGAGCCTGCTCCCAGCTATAGAACCTGTGTTGAAAAGACACTTACGCATCTTGCTCAGAAAACAGCTGTGAATCCTTCATAACCTGTAAAAAATTCTGTTTAGTCTCCTTCTGGCACTCTCTCATCCATGTAAAGATTTTCGCTTCTCCATTCCTTAAAGCTGTTCATTTCTACAAGTCCCACAAGCCATATTTTGCCCATTTATGGCTCAGCTCTTCGTTCAGGTATCCATGTAACCACTGAACATTGCCACTGGGTCATACTAAACTCCTTACAGCTTGTTGACTTCTGGGAATACCTTCTTCCAACTCCTTTTGTGTTTATGACGATCTGTGTCTGTCTTGGGGGGTTTTACTTGTTTTATTATAGGTTTGTTTTTGTTTGGTTTTTTTTAAGTCTAGAGCAAAACCAATTCTGCTTCAGATGTTCACTGAAACCAGTAATACCATTCAATGGGAGTTCTAGTTCACTAGTGTCAGAAAAATATTAATTTGCGTTTGTTATTCTAGTGTTATTCAAGCAAGTCTCTGTGTTCTTCATTAGAAATGCCAGAAAGGGATTTTAAAAATGGAAATGTAGTGGATGTTGTCATTGTATTAATATTTAGAGTTGGTAGCTTTGTATAGAGCTACCTTTTCAATAAGAAATATTTAGATAAGGCTTTTTTTTTTTTCCCCCCGTCACTCAATTACAGTGACTTTAGGAGTAGTGATGGTTACAGCATAAGAGACCAGATTGTCATGGCTCTGGAGAAGAAACCTGTAGTGTAGATTAGACAAAAGGTCTGCCAGATTCTTTAAAACAGCCTATCAAAACAGTAGCTCTACAAGAGGGAGTAAGAAAAGTACTGTAAGTAAAGTAGCATAACAACAGGTACTTGGGTGCTTTGTTTCTGTGTTTCATGCTAACAGCCTGTGATCATACAGTCACTAAAATACCTATATTGTACTAGGAGTTCTCGGACAAGTCTTACAGTGCAGTAAGCTGATACGAGACAGTCACCTTGTGCTGTCAAAATTAATAAGAATTTATTTGTGACATATGTAAGATTTGAATTTTGAATGTACATTAGAATTGTCCAGGCTGTTAATGAGAAGATTGAGTTCCGACTGAGAAACCAAGGCTGGACAATCCCTTTTTGCATGGCAATTGTGTCCTGACCTCTCAGCCTGTCATCTGCACAGCTCATCCTGCAAGTCTGTTTTCCAAAGCTAAATAAGCTTTTCCTGACACACAGATTGCTCTTTCCCCATCCTCTACAGCATTTGGAAAGGGCATGTCTGAAATGCAGCTGCACATGTTTCCTTGCACTGAAGCTTTCTTTTGCCAATGGCAGGATCTGCAGCGAGACATAGAGCAGCACACGGCAGGCGTGGAGTCCGTGTTTAATATCTGTGAAGTGCTGCTCCACGACTCTGATGCGTGTGCTAATGAGACAGAGTGTGACTCCATCCAGCAGACTACCAGGAGCTTGGACAGAAGGTGGAGAAACATTTGTGCCATGTCCATGGAAAGGCGAATGAAGTAAGTCTCTTTTCCTTGTCCCTTCTAAAGAAGCCTGTGGCAGAATTTTGTAGAAATGCTGTAGCTTTTGCCGCAAGCTGAATTTTTAAAAGGGAAAAAAATAATCCAGAATTAATAGGGGGCTTGTGGTAAAACCTCTCCATTTTTACTCTCTCAGAATTGAAGAAACCTGGCGTCTGTGGCAGAGGTTTTTGGATGACTATTCTCGCTTTGAAGATTGGCTAAAATCATCAGAAACGATAGCAGCAAGGCCTAATTCTTCAGAGGTTTTGTACACACATGCAAAGGAGGAGCTGAAGAAATTTGAGGTGAATTTTTTAACTTCGTTTTTTATGCTCAGCAGCAGGCTGAATACTTACTGTGTGAAATGCCTGGCTCATCGGAGAGCGCTAGTTTGGCATATGAGATACAGACAACATAAATAATTTGGCCGGCATGTGGCTGCTGGATGTCTGGCTGATGTGTTTGTCTCCAGAATTGTTTTTAGTGTGGAGAATCCAATGCTCTGAGCTGACAAAATCCTGCTTATAGGTTAAAGATTTGCTTTTTATGGGCAAGAGACCTTTGTAGGTTGATATTTATTTATTTTCCTAGTGAGCTAAACCTGAGCAGATGATGTAAAGTATGGGTCTTCCTCTGGGTATAATTTTGCAGTTGGAAGGTCTGTTTTTAGGGGGAGAGGATTGTCTCTCTTGATGGCTGGTACCATCAGCATCCTTTCTCTTCCCAGCAAGGGATTGAGTTCATTGCTCTGCCTTGCAGGCTTTCCAGCGGCAGATTCACGAGCGCCTCACCCAGCTGGAGCTGATCAACAAGCAGTACCGGCGCCTGGCGCGCGAGAACCGCACCGACTCCGCCAGCAAGCTGAAGCAGATGGTGCACGAAGGAAACCAGCGCTGGGATAATCTCCAGAAACGAGTGGCTTCCATCCTGAGGAGGCTCAAGGTAGTTGCGCAGTGGGGTGAGAGAGTGAGGAGCACGTGCAGGTTTCTGTAGGAATTACCCAGGAGCAAAATATATCCTGGACCAACTGTCTTGTGTTGGGTTTGTGCCTTGAGCGACCAGTGTAAGAGAGCAGCTCTGGAAAGGTCACCAAGTATGTGGCATAAACCTGTCCTTGGTAGGTGGGCTCTTGGTAGCTGAAGAAAAGCATAAAGGAAGAACGGGTGTAAATTTTGGACAGTCAGTTGCCAGTCTCACTGCTCACATCACACTTTCCTCTTATCCAGTCTTGTAATGTGTCCATGAACTTGCACCTTTCCATAGATAAAAGGCAGAGAGACAAAAGGGCATATGTGGTTTGGACTTTGCAACTCAGCTCTAGTTCATGCCAAGTTGTGATTCACCTACAAGGCTGTAAACACAGACCTGTGATGGAGAGGCACAGCTCCTGCTGTACTGCCTGCCTGACAAGGAATGTTGTCCAAGTGTGTATTTGTGACACTTCAAGAAGTATCCTGCTTGTCAGTTAAACTGATCTCTGGGCAAGTGTTCTGTGCTGTGCCTTGGGGGAAACCTACCACTGCCTGATTTTTAAATATAGCAGTGCTGCAAGCAACTGGCAGGTCCCAAAAGTCAGTGATGAGGCTGTGAGAGCAGTGATGGGGTTTGATCTGTGCAGTTATGAGGTTTTTTGCTTGGGTTGTTACCACCTTCCTGAACAGTAAATCCACCCAGGAGAACAGGCAAGCTGCATGTCTGTTGGCAGCTTCTGTGGGGGATGGCAGAGGGAATGTTCCTCCTGGCTACCAGACCAAATGGTGCCTTAATTACACTGGCATGGTCATCCATGATCCAGCTTCTCCATTGTAAAATCAGTAAAAACTGATTTTAATCTCATAGTTTTAATTCCTTTAATTATAGGTGGCTTTGCTTCCTTTGTTTACCTCTGTTTTAAATTTAGAACAAGTAAGATGTCAAACCTGAGTCTAGATAACTATTACACTGGTGTGATGATGTGGGAGAAGGCCTACAATGTGGAATCAAGACTGTAACTTTATAGAAACATCTTGCACTGCTGAAGTTTTATTACAAATAATCTACTAACATAGAACACTCTTCTAGCATCACTACAGGAAGGGGACAGGTTTTATACATGGCATGCTGCCATTTGTGCCCTGAAGGCCTTTATGGTGAACAGGAGTTTTGAAACAAAACACTGTTTTCAGAAGGGTCCTGTGACCATCTCTTTTAGCAGCTGAAGTCTTATAACACTGGCTGTTTTCTTCCCTTCTAGCACTTCACCAATAGGAGAGATGAATTTGAGGGGACAAGGGAAAGCATCCTTGTTTGGCTCACAGAGATGGACCTCCAGCTGACAAATGTGGAGCACTTTTCAAAAAGTAACTTTGATGACAAAATGCGACAGTTAAATGTACGTATCCTACAGAGCAGTTGTTTGATATAGCCCCGCTGATCCTGTTGGGGCTGCCCTCTCTTGTCAGAATCATGTACTTTTCTGGAACTTCACAATAGGCACCAGGTCTTTATAGGGCTATATTTGTTTTAAGATGCCAGTAAATTGTTAGGACATATTGCCTGAATCAAGATTAAACTGTATAGTGTTTGACTCAGTGGTCAGGGTCAGTTCTGTCCTGCCATTTTCTCCTGACACTGCATGTCAGTGGCAGTGATACCTGGCCTGCAAAGTAGCAGGTGCTGGTTAACAGTAAAAGCCACATTCCTAAGTTCAGGTGGTGTTTTTCTGGTGAGAATTTTTTTTGAATTGGCACCCTCTGGGCACACCGTTTGTAGCTGGGACTTTCAGCAGAGATAAGATGGCAGGAATGTGCAATGATTCTAAAGAATATACTAGTTCCTTGTTACCTGCTCATGGGTTTATTTCCCTGTTCTCCCTGCACTATTAATTGTTTTGGAATGTAGACTTATTGATGTGTAGGCTGGAGGCCCAAGCAGCCAAGAAAATTTGCTGGCTACTGAGAAAAAGATCGTGGTGTACCCAGCAGAAGAATAATCTCTGATTAGCAAACTCTTGCATCATGATCCTCTGCAGGCTCAGACTGCAGTCATATTGATGCACACATGGGTGGAAAATGCTGCTTCATTTAGAACTGTAATTCTGCTAATAAAACAAACCTTTGGACTTGTGTAAAAAGGTATTCACCAAATTAAATGAGACAACAGTGTCAATATTGTCTTTCACTGCAGTGAGCCAGAAGAGAAGAGGGACAAACCCTAGGCTAGAAAGGACCCATGCAGAAGTAATTATTTTTCTTCTATGTTCCAAAATAGGGTTTCCAGCAGGAAATAACACTGAACACCAATAAGATTGACCAGCTAATCGTTTTTGGGGAGCAGTTGATTCAGAAGAGCGAGCCTTTGGATGCTACCCTGATTGAAGATGAATTGGAAGAACTTCATCGATATTGTCAGGAGGTGTTTGGGCGAGTTGCCCGGTTCCATCAAAGACTGACCTCAAGGGATCCTGTAAGAATCAATAATTGTTCTGATTCTTGGATGAGATTTTGGTGCTTGAATTGCAATGCTCATTGCTTATCCCTAGCACCCTGAATGAATGGTTTGAGCTCAAAGGGGTGAGGTGCTCTGCAGTAGATGTGCCAACTTTGCTAAATCTTTGTTGTCAGTCTTGTCTCCTCACGCCTCTCCTGCTGGGACTCCATCTGCAGAACCAGGATAATAGCATGGAAGTAGTTCACATGGTTCTTATTTATATAGTAGTGGCTTGAGGGCTTCAAAAGCTTTTTTGGTATCACTTTGTTTTTGTGGGGTTTTTTAAATTTCAGTAATGTGCTTAGAATATCTCTTTATGTATTTGTGAGGCTCCATCTGTCCACTTGGTTGTGAGAACCCTTGAATGGGGAAGAGCATGCACTTTGCTCTCCCTTGGGAACATTCAGATGATTCTGTCTGCTTTGACTCAAGAAGAAAGAACATCTGTTAGAAAGGCAGGTGAAGGAAGTAACATGAACAACCACAGGCAGCTGTTCACCCCTCCCTGCGCATCATTCCCTTACTGATCTTTGAAGTCCATTTGGAACTGGGTACCCCTCCCTCTAGACTAAAGAGAGATGTTATGGTGGTGACTAAATGTCTTGAAAGAGGGGAGGGAGCTGCTGATGAGGATTGTTTTGGGAAAATAGGAGGCAGAAATGATGCCTTTCTTTAATTGTAGGCACATGGTCTTTGATTGCCACAGCTGACCACAAAACCATCCCTGGTAGTACTGTGTGGCTCAGACATTGGCTCATTAAGCAGTGTAGATCTCTTGTAAGTCTTACTAATGTGCACTAATTGTTACTTATTTGTAGGGATTGGATGACGAAAAAGATAACTCTGAAAATGAGACAGATCAAGAAGACTCCAGAGAAATCCAGAATGACCCCTGGCATAAGAAGGCCATCAGTGAGGGGCCCTCATCGACGCAGTCCCTTTGCCACCTCATGCCCCCTACTCAAGGTCATGAGAGATCAGGCTGTGAAACCCCTGTCAGTGTTGACTCCATCCCACTCGAGTGGGATCACACAGGTGATGTGGGAGGTTCTTCCTCTCATGAAGATGATGAAGAAGCAACATATTACAGTGCTCTGTCAGGTGAGAACCAATGTCCAGCAGTTTGGTTTGACATGGACAACTGCAGGATGTCCCTGTGTGGGAAGGGAGGGGGATTGAAGCCTTGCTCCCACGTGGCTGGTTGGTTTTCAAGTACCATTAATAGATGTGAGCAGTCTCATCTCTTAGATCTCTTGATGAAGGGAATGGTGTTGTCTAAACCAAGCTTCTATCTGTAGCAACATTAGGCCTTTAATAACTTTATTTTTTAAGAATGTTTGAAAATAGTACCAACCACTTATTTTGTTCTCTGTCTTTGCTGTCCCTCGTTGTTGCAGTTGTTCTTAATAGTTGAAAAATACTGAATAGTGAGGAAAATGACATTATTCTTTTTTCAGATGTAGAAATCACTGAAAACCCTGAGGCATATCTTAAAATGACCACAAAAACTTTGAAAGCATCTTCTGGTAGGCACCTGCTAATGCATGTGTCTGAACATGGCAATCTCCCTGTGCTGCACGCTATATTCCTCAACCTCTCTCATATGTAATGTCTGACTTCCTGCCTTGTGTGGACACCATGTCTCATCCTGTCATGGTGTTCTTACGCTGCAGTATCCACATGTACATTACAAAGCAGTCCAGAACATACCATTTAGATTTTGCCTGGTAAATGCCAAGGTGGTTAATGTGCATTTCATTGTATTGATCCAAAGTCCTTTTGGTACTCTCTCGGTGGTTTGCTCTGGGTAGTATCACTTTTTTTTGGTTGTTTCTAATTTTGGTTGCATAATTACTGAAGGCAGTAGCTCCAACTCTGCAAGTGTTTTTTGTGGTGCATGACAGAACCGTGTGTGTCCTGTCTCTTAAATCCAGAACAAACGTTTCTCCAAACCAGGACATGTCTATACTTGTCCCTACTGACACGTGTTGCAGATGTGTGATGGTATTGGTGGGATGCAAACTTTCCAAAACCACGGTGCAGCCTTTTTTTGACTACTCATGCCTGTATTCAAGCATTTTCCAGAAGAAAACAGAATGTCCCATAACTGCATGGCTCTCATCTCATTACCTCTCGAAACACTGTTGATGTTTTGCAAATGTGCATGCTTTGCAAGGAAAGCTGCAAAACTGTCATTTTTATGCCATAACTTGATGCCATTTTATTCAAAGCGCTTTCTAACTTTAAACAAAGCAACAGCTTCCTCGTGGAGATGGGATTTTGCACTCATGGTGTATGGTTTTGGTTTTATTTGTTTCAGGGAAGTCTGTTTCCGAAGCTCATCCTTGGCATTCTCCAGGTAGCCCAGTCTGCAGGAAACACAGATATAACCAGGCAGAGATGGTTGGAAATGTGTTGTCTGGTCCAGAGACAAGTACTCCCTATAAGCCAGACTATGTGAGTTGGAGACACTGTGGGCACTGAACCTGTTCTACAGAGTCTGTGTGTTGTTCTGTGTAACTCCATCCTCTTCCCTTCTCCAGCATCAAGGAAAAGATTAGTTGTGGGGGGAATGTTCACTTCATGCAAAATTAGACATTATTTCTGGATAACCAGGGGGAGTCTCTATCCACTTGCTAGAAAAGCTTCTTTAAAGCCGTTCAGAACAGTCATGTTGGGCTTCTGGTCAGAGTTAGTGTCTAGAGGAACTTCCTTCCTCTATTGTCATAGGACAAATCTAGGAGAGTTTAACCCCTACAAAGGAGAGGGTGTGAATATCCTCTCTTGATACTTACTGACATACCTCCCTTTCCCAGGCAGACAGATTTGAAGGGTCCTTTTCTAGCAATCCACCATTTAATCTGCTTCTAGGCACTGAAAAACATACCAAAATGGCTTGTTGTTCATTGGTACCTCAGCCTTGGTGGCTGTTTGCCAGCCATGGCTTTGCCAGCAGCTGCCAGGCTCAGTGGATCTGGACTGTCAGCACTCTTCCAGACAGGATGGTACTGGTATCTGACTGCTTTTTTCATCATTAATCCAGTCTTAGAGCCTTAGAGTCAATATTGCCAAGACGCAGAATCCAACAAAGAGCGTCAGCAAATGTACATTGTCTGGTACATGTAGTGCAAAAGCAATTAGTTTACCATGTCCAGTCTTGCAATAATTAGCACCACTTATGGAGTGTGTTTGTTTACTGGAACGGCACAGAGAACCAGTATAAACTGTTAGTAAAGACAGAGAAGCCTGCTGCTAAATCTGACGTGCAAGAGTTCAGCAGCAGCCCAGCCACCCCAGAGTAAAACAAAATAAATTTAACCTTTGACAGCTTGTTATTAACCTGCAGGGCTCACCCACCAAAATGTCATTCCAGGTGAAGCAGCTCAGCTCTACAAGCAGCAGCAGCAGCAAAGAGAAAATTCCATCTGCTAGTATGAGTGATGAAGAACCCCAAGATGACCAAGAGCTGATGAATATAGCAGCAGCAGAGAAGCAGTCAGGTACAGGAGTGGCTTTGGGGCTGTGGTGTTTGTCCTGTGACCCCAGGGGCACAAATGCAGCACATTTGCCTTGGGAACAAAATTGCAATAAACCACTATCATTTAAATTAATGTATTTTGCCAAGTGTCATTGAGCTGCCTTCTTACCCAGTTCGGTCCAACCTGGATGTGCTGTTCTAAGCTTTTACATTTTCTGCCAGAATTAAGACTTCTGTCTCTCATAACATACTTCTGTCTCCTTGCTAGTTGTAATGAATGGTAACAATTTCAGTTTTGTGTGATACTGAATACTTCAGAGACTTTTAATCAGATTTCAAGCCAAAGAAGTGTGTCTCTATCTAAAATAATATGGTTATATTCAGCTATTGGTACTCCATGTAACAAGATGCTGCAGCTCCCATTTGCCGAAATGTTTTGCCAAAGCTGGTAATGTATTCTGTTCTTTACTGTCCTCATTGTGGTACTTATGTCCAAATAGACCAACAAGATGGTTCTTAACCTTTTAGGACCTCATTCCTGCTTTCAGGTGCTTGAGGTTGTAATAACACATTGGACTGCAGTCACAAAAGTGAATTGTGATAAGAAGGCTGCAGTTATATGCACCAGCTTGCTTAGTTTGTCTCTCTGGTCTCAAAAATAGTCCAAGGTTTTGTTCCATACATGGGATGAATAGGAAAAGCTCTGAAAAGGGCTTTTCCAGAAACAGTACTAGTGATTGCACAGCTGGCATCTCCATGTCATTTACCACTGAATTGATGTAACATAGAATTATAGAATGGTTTGGGTTGGAAGAGACCTTAGCGATCCTTCGATCCACCCTCTCTGCCATGGCAGGCACACTTTCCTCTAGAGCAGGTTGCTCAAAGCCCCATATAACCTGGCCTTCAACACTTCCAGGGATGGGGCATCCACAATTTCTTTGGGCAACCTTTTCAAATGTCTCATCACCTCACAGTAAAGAATTTCTTCCAAACTTCTATTCTAACCCTGCCCTCTGTCAGTTTAAAGCCACTTTGTCCTATCACTCCATGCCTTTGTCAAAAGTCCCTCTCCAGCTCACTTGTAGCCCCTTAAGCTCTCCCTGGAGCTTTCTTTTCTCCAGGTTGAACAGCCCCAACACTCTTAGCCTGTCCTTATAGGAGAGGTGCTCCAGCCCTGTGAGCATATTCATGGCCATCCTCTGGACTCGCTCCAGCAGCTCCATGTAGACATAAAACACAAACCCAAGTCTTAACTGCTAGGTCATATTTGTCCTATGAGGAATTTTGATGTACCCCAAATCACAGCTGGGCTCACTGAATCCCACCTCCTTAAACTTGCTCTGTTCTTCCAAATGAATTAATGTGATTAAAATCCTTTGTAGCATTGCTATGTGGATAACTTGACCGGTAATATGAAACTTACAGACTGCAGAATCTCCAGGAAAAAAAAAGTCTGGATAACAGTAATACACGACAGCAATTATTTGTCCTTGAGTAGATTAGAGAATAATTTATTTGTAAAACTTCTTGCATCAGTTTTACACACTCAGCACATTGCTGAAGATTTGCATACATCTTACTGTATGATTTGCAGGCATTATTGATAGGTGGGAGCTCATCCAAGCTCAAGACCTCAGAAATAAACTTAGGATGAAACAGAAACTGCAACAGTGGCAGCAGCTGGACTCAGATCTCAGCGACATCTCTGCTTGGCTTAATAAGACTGAGGAGGAGCTGGAAGAGCTGCAAAAAGGGAAAATTCCAACGAGCATGCAGGCATTGGAACAAAGGGTCAAGAAGCTGAAAGTAAGTTATGGCATACTGAGGAGTGGGATTTCAAGATGTCAACGCACTTTTTCACTGTGTGTGTGCCTCTGGGATCTGTTGGGCAGCGTGGATGCCAGTGGCAATGTGGAATTGCCAAAGGGAATTGCACTCAGCTAAGAGGACTAAAGAGGGTGGTGCTTCTCTCTTCATAGGCAGAGATTTGCAGGCAGTATAGCAGGCAGAGAGTCAGGCTGAAATAAAGCCCTCTCTTTGGTTTTTTGCAGAGTGACATCAACATCTTTTCCTTGTGCCATTTCCCTCTTTGCAAACCAGAAACAGACTGAAAATCAGCCAGGTCAACAGACTGCAAAGTCTAGGCTGATTTTTTTTAAATCGAATTAAAGGTGTAGCTCCAACAGGGAGGCTGAGAAAGATCTGCTCTAAATCTGTGGTTTTAGCAATATGGTGTTTGCAAAAAAATCTTAGCTCTAAACAGCACCTTTGCCCAACAGTTGAAAGATTGATCCTCTCAAAATGTGCAGGATTTTTGTTAGGCACATCCAGATTTCTCATTGAATAGAATGTATCACTTAAAAGCAAGGAACAAAATAAATCCAGTTCTCTGCTAATCTTCAAGTAACAGAACAGTTACAGAAACAATAACATGAACATTTGTCAGCATGTCATAATACTATGTTGCTTACTGGCTCAGCTTCCATAAACTAGGACTAGGTCAGGTCTTTAAGTTGAACCAGCAGGTTCCCAGGGTACATTTAAGTGCTGGGTCCCTGGGACTCAGGTAACAAAATGTCTCAGGTTGAACTTCAAGAGAGTGAGTGTTCCTGACACCCGTGGAAGTGCAAAATCCTTGTGTGCTCACCCTTCTCCCAGCAGCCTCATATGGAGTCACCCAAATCCTGAGGCTGCCAGTCAGTTTGGCATCACACTTAGTGGTGCTCACAAACAAGACACTGCAGGACAGAGGAGGGATTTCTTAGCCATGCTGAGGGTATGCCTAAGCCTACATATCTTGGAGTAGTCCTTAGGCCAGGGAGAATAACTGCACTCCAGTAAGATTGACTGTTTCCATCAGCCAAACCTGGCTTAGGCACCAAGTGCTAGGAAAGGTTTGGTGTTGCCTCTCAGGTGGAGGGAGGTGCTTCCCTTCAGCCTGGAGCTGGGTGTCTGACCTCTTCAAGCAGCAGAGCTTCATTTCTCTTCTGCATCTGCTTAAGAGGAGTCCAGCTGGCTGTAAATCCCCTTTTCAGACAGCTTGGCTTTATAGGGGTGTCTGAAAGAGCAAGCACGCTCCAAGAGGTGAATTGCATGAGATGTCAGGGCATCCCAGTTGCCCTGGATAAGGACAGCCTGCCTGAAAATTGGCTTACTGGTGTTCAGAAATCTGTGATGGACCATTTGCTTTGTTTGATATTAAGAAAAACTTTGTTGCTTGGAAGAGGGAGGCAGGATTCTTTGTTGGGTGAAATGTAATTTAGACCAGAAGCTTTCAGCAAGTGGAACACAGATCTTGAGAATATATAGATTGACACTCTTGTTGGAAAGGCTGCTCAGAAAAGCAGTCTGAGTTGTGTGGATTGCAGGATTCATCCTGCAGCTCTTACTTTCCTACTTCAAGAGCAACTTGAAAAAGACTGAGTACCCTTGATGCAAACTGTAAACTTGAGGGTATAATGTATTGTTCAGCATTCATCTTTTAAAAAAACCTTCAGAAATACAGGCTCTACAGTAACTTAAAGGTGGTTAGATGATACAGCCAAGACTTCGCAAATTCCATAATATTTCCCCCTGCAGTTCTAAGGGAGAGGAGGAAAGCAGGCAGGCCTGCTTTTGGGGGGATTGACAAGTCAGAGAAATGGGCTGACAGAAACTCTGACTAGAGAGAAAAAGAATTTCTCACAATGGGGTGGCCTGGTGTGGGACCAGGGGCCCAGAGGAGATGGGGAATCTCCGTCCTGCCAGATACTCAACATTTGACTGGATGAGGCCCTGAGCAACCTGCTCAGAGTTTGAACCTGGCCCTACTTGGAGCAGGAGGATGGAGGACAGAGCTCCAGATGTCCCTTTCAGCATTATTCTAGGATTCTGAGGTGGCAAAACCTTTATACATTAAGAGGAAATACCATGTGATGACCTACGGGAATATTTGTCCAAAAGTCAGGGAAAGAGGCAGCTCAGAGTAATGAAGAACATATGTGAATTAAACCATAAAGCCTATCACTTAGGAAGAAGCACAAGCCCAGACAGATTTATTTTCTTCAAAGTTAAGGTTTTGGCTTTAAAAAAAAAAGAACATAAAGAAGGCCACCTACCTTAATATGTTTCTTAGCAGTATTGAAAAACCACGAGATTCCAACAGCTTTCCCCAGTACCTGTGATTCTTTTGAGTGCATAGTTTTATTGTAAATAAACAACATGTTTTTCGACATTCGGAGCAGTTCCTAATCCTCTTTTTCTACCAGGACATGCTTAAAGCATTTGATAACTACAAAGCAGTGCTGCTTTCTGCCAACCTGAGCAGCAAAGAATTCCAGAAAGCAGATAGCACAGAGTTCAAGGAGCTGCAGAACAGGCTTCGGAAGGTGAACTTGCACTGGGAGAAAGCAACTCGTGCGCTGGACAACTGGAGGAAAGGTTTACAACAAGCCTTACTGAATTGCCAGGTGCATATCACATGCCAATTTGTAAGGGAAAACACTCTTTGGGATGCTGCTGAAGGTTAGATAAGGGGAGAGGGCAGCTGGGTAATTCCTGCACATCAGTGGAATGGTCACTTGCAATCCAAGACATTTTGTTTTCTTATGAAGTTGACTCTGTTGGGTTTAAAGGGTTAAATATCTTCCAGCTGGATAATAGCCTTTTACTACACAGGTGGAATAGTTTTAAGTGGATCTGTCTACCCTCACTAATTGTGAGTTTGTGGTGGTTCTGTCTAATCTGGGCTGGGCATTTTGTTAGTAGGCAAAGCCAGGTGAAAGCACTTCAAAGGTGTTTTTTTCTCTTATGTGCAAATCTTTTGTTGCTCTAGGACTTCCACGACCAGAGCCAAAAGCTAATCCTGTGGTTAGCAAGTGCTGAAAGCCGAAGGAATGAAGCACAAATCACAGATCCAAATGCTGACCTCAATACAATACTGGAATGCCAAAAGGAGCTAATGGTAAGTGTAGTCTTAACTGCAGCACTTCAGCTCTTCCAGTGAGTCAGTAGCTCTCACCACAACATAAGAGCATGTTTGTCTCAAGGGGACTGCAGTCTGTCCTCAAACCTGCTGTAGTCAGGCATGGGGATGGTTTCTGAAATGAACTAAGGTATTGCTTATATGAGGCAATTTTTCCATAGTTAGACATCATAATTAAGTTGCTTATGAACAGTCTTTATGCTGGAGTAAGACTTCCAATTTCTAAAATTTAATGTCTTCTCTATATGAATTACCTACTGCTGAAACTATTTTAAAATGTGAGTTCAAGCAGGTACAACCAGTCTCTTCAAGAGAACTTCATTTCCTGTGTGGCTGTAATAGCCATTCCTATGTATTGTGGATTCTCAGGCAGGTTGAGTTGTTCTTTAAAGCCTTCCAGAGTTCCTCCCTTTTCGAGAACATCCTTAAAGCTGAAAGTAAGTCTGTTGCACTGTTTTCTGTTTGTTTGTTTGTTTGTTCTAAGCAACTGGAGAAAGAGCTGCTGGAGCAACAGCTTAAGGTAAACTCCCTTCAAGAACTCACTGCTTGCCTGCTGCTTAAATCAGATGGTGATTACATTGAAGAGGAAGAGAAGGTCCATGTAATTGGATTGAAACTGAAACAGCTTATTGAACAAGTCTCTCAGGACTTAAAAGCAACGCAAGGAAATCTGGTGAGTTGGAATTTAAAAACTTGTTGTAGATCTTCCTTAATGAAAAGTGGTAACATACTAAGAGTAAAGGTATTTATAAATAAGACTTGACTTAAAACTTAAGTACTTCTGCCTTCATGAACTGAAAAAAGAATAGTGAAGTCTAGCTGGTAGGAAAAACAGCACCATGAGGGTAGAACAGTATTGTAAGAGATTGCTCAGAGAGGCTGTGGTGCCTCCGTCCTTGAGGGGCTTGAAGAGCAGGGAGGATAGAGCTTTTGAGTAAGGCTTTTGGTCAGGTCTCATACCTGGCCTTGCAAGAGACTGGAGTAGCTGAGCTTCCTGAAGTCCTTTCCAACCTGACTAGCTATGATCCAGGCCAAGTACCAGGCTGGGAGTGTGCAAGGAACACAGAGGAGTTGTAGTTTATAGCAATGGGTTGCTTATTCTAAGAGCAGATAGAGAGATTTTCAAGTTAATACCTGTGTGCAACCATTCCATCATAATTCCTTCAGGTTGGGCATAATAAAACATTTCTTTATGCCAGAGAACTGGAGCATCAGTTCACCACTGGTTATGCACAGCTGAAGAGGCAGTGAAAGATTCTTTGTGCTTCATTTGTTGTGAGTTTTGAATGTGCATTTTAAAAAGGAAGGTGTTGTTATCTTCTAGGATACCAAAACGTTCCTGCTAGTTCCAGATGACTTGGACTCAGGAGACTATAATCCAGAAGCAGAGAAATCCAGCCCTGCTGTGAAGAAGGCAAGTGTATTTTTCTAATATTTAGCTATCAGCATTTAGCATGTTTTGACAGATTTAATGTAAAAGTTGCTTAAACATAATCATTTTACTTTTTATATCTGTTTACCTGATTACAGAATTTACAACCAGTCTTTAAAGTCTACAACTGTCGTTTCTGGAACTGGGATACTAAAAGCTCTTTTTCTCTCAACAGATCACCGTGAGGAGAACTGCTGATGGCAGAAACAGCAGCAGCACAAGGTATTCTTTCATAT
>JAWWEU010000158.1:57838888-57976165 GCA_035583155.1 Acropternis orthonyx | reverse complement strand
AAATCCAGCCCTGCTGTGAAGAAGGCAAGTGTATTTTTCTAATATTTAGCTATCAGCATTTAGCATGTTTTGACAGAGTAAATGTAAAAGTTGCTCAAACATAATCATTTTACTTTTTATATCTGTTTACCTGATTACAGAATTTACAACCAGCCTTTAAAGTCTACAACTGTCTTTTCTGAGAAAGGGAAATTCCTTGTAGTTTCTGGAACTGGGATACTAAAAGCTTTTTCTCTCAACAGATCACCGTGAGGAGAACTGCTGATGGCAGAAACAGCAGCAGCACAAGGTATTCTTTCATATTTACCTGATCTCTTGAAGGAGGATATTTTACATTTAAATCCTCCTTTAATTCCACCGGCATACCTGGATAAAAAACTTGCCTTTGACAGGCACTGAGTAGAGACAGGACACAAAGGACAAAGGCAGAACTTGAACTTAACCCCCAGTGCATTAAGGATCCTGTTCAAAGGACAGACCTCAGTAACACCGAGGCAGAGAAGAGCCTCATCAGTGTGAATGATTCTTTCCTTTATACCTCACCATGTATTTGGAGTAGGTTTTTTTGCCTCTTGGGAAAAGTTAAGTTTGCATCTGAAAACAGGGTAAAAATGCACTACTCTAAGCTATTGCAAGTAAATGTTTCTTCTTCAATAGTGAATGTCTTCAATGGTAAGGACAGTAAACCCAAACCAGCAGCTGGCTTCCCACTGAGCAGCCTTGCACATTTTCAAATTACAGTTAAAGTGGTTTTTTGTTGTGTTTTCCTGTAGATACCCAGCCCTGCCTCTCAGAAGGGTCATGTGAACCCTAAAAAGGGTTAAAACAACTTGTTTAACTCTGCTTTTCCTTATTTCTCCTTTTCAGAAGTGAAAGCCATCCACAGCCTGTGCAAGCAAATCCTCGCTCTCCCTCCTTCTTTTACCGAGTGTTACGGGCAGCTTTGCCTCTTCAGTTGTTCTTTCTCCTCCTATTGCTGCTGGCTTGCATGATTCCATCTTCTGAGGAGGATTACAGCTGCACCCAGGCAAACAACTTCGCCCGCTCCTTCTACCCCATGCTGCGCTACACCAACGGGCCTCCACCCACCTGAAAACAGCCTCACTCACACCAAAACACTCGGGGTGCTGCTTTTTTTCGTGCTGTCAGCATCAATCAAGCAGCAAGTTTCACATCTCAAAATGTATATCTTGACAAAATTTCGGCATTTTTGTACGGAAAACTTTTTTTTTTCTATAGATTTTTACACTGTAAGCGACACACTTTATACTTTGATGCAATAGATACACTATTTTATAGGGGCAGGGCTCTTAAGCTTGCAAGGTGTTTGAATAATATTAGATGCAGAGACAACATCACAGTAATCTTAAACAGAGCAACCTGTCTTGGGTTATCATGACAAACAAGCAGTTGAAGAGGGACTTTGTTTAACATGATTACTGCACACACATCACGTTACCTGTATCTCTTGGTACTGTAGTCACTTCGTGGATACAAGAAAAATTACATATTTTTGAATCTTTATTATTGTATTTTGTTTATCTAACACATTCAAAAACATGATGCACATTTGTTTTGTTTGGCATAAAGTGTTCTAGTGGTTAGGACTGCTGTGTTGTCTTTTTATACCACCTTTGACATAAGAAATTGCTGCATTGCATGGAAATGGTTTATAATGCACATATTTTCTAGATGAACATGATTATGTAGACTATCCCTGATGTATACAAATAGTGTAATGACTTTTTTAATGAAAGATTTTTTTCAGTTTTTAACCTGCTGAATAGTGTACAGTATTTGGGAGAGAATTGTGCATTTTTATAAGCTTTGTTTTTAAAATGAACCTGACACTTGGGCAATGGCTAGAGAAACAGTGTACAGTCAGCATTGCCATTGCTCCTCAATTGTACAGTTTGGGTACTGTCATTAAAATTTTGCCACTGTCTGCAGGACTATCAGTGTGTCTAGTGGGGGGAATCAGCTTTATGTTCCAACACTGCTGCCCCTTCCCACTGCTGTACAAGTCAACTTCTGTGCCTGCTAATGGGGCAGTGGTGGAAGAAGCACAACCACTCTCTCACTTACCAGAGCAAGAAATTACAAATCCCGAAGTGGAACCTGTGTTTGGTGGCACAGATCCTTTTCTTTGCAACTCTTAGTGATTTCCTTAAGGAAGAACACAAAGTTCAACCAACTAATGCTTATTAGTAATTTGAAATGCTGAGCTATTTCCCACCCTGGAACTGATTTTCCATAGTGGGAGTTATGGCAGTGCTGGAAAGAGGGAAGTGCACATCAAGAAGAGGTAGTTAGGGCTTTGAATGAATGCTTTTTGTCTTTGGTTGCAGTGAAAATCACCCAGGAATTAGCCAATGTATGTAATGCTTACCCATAGAAAATAAGATCTGTGGTTTGCCTGAGGGAATTCTCCCACCCTTGCTACACTTGGCACACTGGTTGCCCGTCCTCTGGCAGGGGGATTTGTGAAGCAAGCTGCTCTGTTGTTCTGATGTTCAGAGACAGACCAAGCCAACAGTTTTTTCCCAGCCATGGTGGCAAACCCATCATGGTTTATTTCCAGGATATTGAACTAAACTAATACAGCTGTGTTGAGGCTACCACTGTCAGAGCCCCAGCTCTCACACTAGTGCTGTATCCAGAGGGAAATGATGGATCCTCCCCACCCCTCACAGCACACAGGCTCTCCTGGCTCCCTCTGCCACCATTATTTGATCTTTTCAAAGCAGTTACTTTCAGATGGAGCTCATTTAAGTTTCTGTCTCAGTAGAAGTTATTTCATTGCCAGGTTGTCACAAATGCCCATGCAAACCTTTCTGCCAAGAACTAATAGTCAGTTGCTGACATGATATTCTGTTCTTCTGCCATTAAAGAACCTATGCAGGGGGAAAAAAAAATTGAACAATGTTAAAAGGTCTAAAGAAAATTTCATAGCCTACAATTTCCTTTCATTATGTACAGTTATATCAAATTGTTGAGCTGATGTAATATATAAAAAGAGAGGAGCTTTCAAGAAATTATCTCAAAATGTCATAAAAAAAAAAGTCTGGGAAATCACTTAAATCTTTTTTTCCCCCAAACCTATTTTAAATAGTTTTATTTCCAGTTGATTATAATCACTGCACTGTAGGCTGACACTGAAGTCTACTTTAAACAAGTCATTCTCCATACCCATCCATTTCTTTGTGTCATCATCTTGCTCAGGAGTGGGTTATTAGTGGTCAGGGAAGGGGAAAAAATTATTTAAAAGTGAGGGCAGATGCAATAGTGAGAGCAAACCCTAGTGAGACCTGTGCCCATGCCTTGTAGGGATGTCACCAGCCCAAAACTAGTTTGGAGTTGAAGTCTTATTTCTTTGGCAAGGAGATGAGTCCTCAATCTGTTTTTCAGCTCTATGTACCCCCAACTCTCCTCCAAAAGAGTCAACACCAGTGACAAGGCTCCAGGGAGCTCTAAGAGCAACTTGTAGCACCTAAAGGGGATCTACTAGAGAGCTGGAGATGGGGCACGTAGTGATAGGACAAGGGGGAATGGCTTTAAATTGACAGAGGGCAGGGTTAGATTAGATGTTAGGAGGAAATGCATGACTGTGAGGGTGGTGAGGTGCTGGAACAAGTTGCCCAGAGAAGTTGTGGATGCTCCATCCCTGGTAGTGTTCAAGGCCATAGTGGATGCAACCCTGAGCAACCTGGTCTAGTGGGCAGTGTCCCTGCCCATGGCAGGGTGTGGAACGAGATGATCTTTGTCTCTTCCAACTCAAACCATTTTGGGATTCTGTGATAAAAGTCCAAACAAGACAGAAATTCTTACCTCAGAAGAGGATGGTCACTGGTGACAACTCAAAATGGATCAACAGGCAACTTTCTGGGGGCTCACTGTGTTTTCAGGGCCTGTTAAACCGCTGTAATGATGCAAATACAGCAAATATCTTCCATACTCCCCAAGCCATCAGCAGTGAAAGAAAACATTCCAGCAGCTAAAGAGATGCTCTCCTTTCACCACAATGATCCCTGTATGGATCTACCAGTCAGTAAGGAAGTAACATGTTATTACTAGGGAGATATACATATTTATTGACAAAAAAATCTTCAAGTGCTACCTGTCTTAGTTTGCTACACATTTTATAGAAGGACCGGCCCTGTTGGGCACTATCTCAAGGGAGATTGTTTCCATACATTTACACACCTTTCTGCCACACTCTTCTCTGACTGGCACCATGACAGCACTAAAAATAGATAGTAATGTGCAAGAAGTCAGAGGTGTGCAAAAGGTCTCACATTCTTGGAGACAAAGCGTTTCACCTGTCTGAAATGCCCTGAGACTTACCACATATCTCTAAAAACAAACAAACAAACAGAGAACAGGGTTGCTTTCCCAATTGGTTCTAATTCCAGAGTTGAGAGGAACGCCAGCGTGTTTTACCTTGTGCGTGCTGTCTGGGGGATACAGAGCAGTGACAAACCCAACATGTCCCTGGAGAGAACACAGGCACCCTTGTCCAGCCATTCAGTCACACACCTCCCTGTGCTGCCTGAGACGTGCAGCTTCTCCTTATCTGAATCTGAACACAACTGCATGGATCCAGACTCGACAGCTATTGACTTTGGACCATTATAAAACACTAGTAGTAACTTTTAATAAAATTGTGTTCAACAAGACAAAAAGCAGGTTAGAATCATATCATTTTCCTTTTTGCAGGAATATATGAATAACAACACGTGGCACAAATCTGCAGCATCGCCCTTTTTTACAGAGTCAATCCACAGCAAGTTTCCATTTAGAAGCTAATTTCATGATTTAGACCCAGTGTTTCCCATTTTCTTTTTAAGAGGTTTGTTCCAAGACTGTACATAAATTCAGCACTTTTACAGCAAAAGAAACAAATAATCAAACTTCTGTGAAAAACTGTATTAAACCAAAAATTACACAGGATAAGGAAAATCACAGAAGGAACAATACAACAGACACTGAGGCCAGAACGTGATCAAGCCCAAGAAACACTGAGATAGGTTTGTCTCACAGCAAAATGTCCCTTGAAATGCAAGTACCAATGAATTCCAGACTCTACTCATATTTTCTGCCCCCCCCCCTTTTTTTTTTGTTTGTAAATATTACACTTCTTTAGAAGGGCACTGCTATATTACAGTTTCTTAAAAACAATAAAAAGGTAGCAAGTAAAAACTTAGATCAGCAGCAGTATCTGGTATAGTATAAGATCAAAACAAGACAATAGATTTGTGTAACTCACCAAAAACTCTTTATCCACCTCCTATAAAAAATACTGTCCTTGGCTTTGAAAAACCACCAAGATTAGGTTTGACTGATATTCAAAATATGCAAATGGCATATTTTACCAATACAATACTAGTACATACTAATCATTACTAATAATACTAATACATACTAATTAAAGTCCCTAATCCAAAAGATTTATTGGCTCAAAATAGACTTTTGGTGTGATCCCAATTTAGTTTCACCATACCTGAAATGCCCAGAACATGCATGTGTTGTATTTAAACATACACATTTAGAGTGACAGTGCCACCCTGCTGATCACTGGGGCCATCAGCCAGGCTATTTCACCTGGGTTTTTGCCTCAGTGCAGCTTAAACACATGCAGAAATCAGCGTGACAAGGGAGTTCAAACCCACTGCGTCTTCAGTGAAATTCAAACAAGTCATCACACTGGCAAAGCAAAGTAGTGCCAGGACCATTATCCCCATCCTCACTCTTTGAGGGCTCCTATACAAGTTAAGAAAACCACAGCATAAGGTGCCATGCGAGTTGAAAACAAGCAAGCAGCAAACCTCAGGGCAGCAGGCAAAAACAGGTCCCAGATTATGTTCCCATCCACTTCCTCACCCCCTGCAAAGAGGTTTGGGGTGGGCAGGACAGAATTCCACCCGCCAGTCAAAAGGGAAGGGAAGATGGTTTGTTTCTAAACAAGGCCTGATTAGCAGATCATATACAAAGGCAAACAGTTAATATTCACAGAGAGAAACCTCTTGTACCTAAATATTAGAATAGATTTAACATCATTAATAAATATATAAAACAACATGTTAATTTTCACAGACAAAACACATTTCAAAAGTAGGCATTGACTGAAATACCCAGACAGTTTAGTCATTGGTTAAAGCACTGAAGAATTATACACAGATAACAGCGTGAGCATAAAGAACAGGCTCACAAAATACAAACTTAAGCTCAGTTTAAACTTTCTGAAGAGGCTCTGAACTGGCCCTAGAAGCTACTTCAAATGACCTTCAAACAAAGGCCCTTACAGCCATTGCATATTTAAGAATAGAAGAAACTTCTTTACACTGTACATATCTTGGCATTTTGGATCAGCTGCAGAGCAGGCATTCCCCAGGGACCAGCACTCACAGGTGAACAGATCTGTCCCAAATAATAATGCTCTACATTTCATACCATCCCATGCCGAAAGAGGAGATTGTCCAGTCAGTGCTTAAAAACCCTTGCTGTGGGAGGCAGAGACCTTGGTGCTCACTCCAGGCTCTGGCACAGGCTTCTTCTGCCATCTCAAACCAGCCCCTTTACCTCTCTGTCTCAGTCCACCTGCCTCTGAGAAGGAGAGGCAGCAATTCCCTGTCCCACAGTGCTGTTCTGAGGCCTGATTTCTTAAGGTGCTTTTGAAAAGTCTCAGAAAAGACACTATAAAAGTGCAGCTGTTTTAATGTCAGAAGCATGGACAGAGGTGTGCCTCCCACAGCCATTCCCAACACACCCATGTGCAAATCCAGAAGAGATGAGAACTCACACCAGGTCACACTTCAGCAGCCCCATCACAGCAGTTGTCTTCTCCCACAGCTTTGACAAAGCTTCTTATTTCCAGGTCTCCACACAGTCACTGGGCCGCCCCATTTCGCAGGCTGTCCCCAGGCTCCCTTTGCTCCAAGGAGCCATACTCAGGATGTGTGGCTGGGGACTTCCTTTGCCCTCGGAAAGTGTGTGCATTCAGCATCTCCAGCAGCAAGTCATACACCGGGACCACGTTTTTACACTTCATGCTCAGGAGATGCTCCATTCCCTTGTTACTGTGCAAGAGAAAAGAAAGCAAGTCAGTGATCTGGTTCCAGCACTGCAGAGAAGAAGAACACACTCATGGCTTCAAGAGAGTCCTTTTAACTTCGGAGCTAAGAGGATTTAGCTGCTGTGGTCCCTGAGATCACTTATCACTATCAACAGTAACAACATCCCAATACTTTAAGGCTGAGTGTTTTACTATTTGGAGAACCAAGTTTTGTTTTAGACCACACACAGCAAATAATTCAGATGTACCACCCTGTTGAAATGAAAGAGAAAACCTCTTGGATGCTGTAAATGTGGGAGGCCACACACTGGATCTTTGTATAAAAGGGGAATTTACTGCTACCTAATTACCCTGGCTAATTTCAAGCACTTTCTTTACTCTCTGCATGTCCAGTGTCAGATCTTGCAGTTGGCTACAGAGTTTTAAAGTGCTTTTGTTATGCAGTAAGGTACAATGACACTGTTAGCTTGAAGGCCAAGTGCTGTATCATGGTTTGGACCAACAATGGCTATTGCTATTGCAGTCACACATATTGATACATCAGGTGCACTCAGGGGATTGGGGTTGAAATCTGAGGGTGTTTGCTCAACACCAAATTTATCGCAGTGGAAATGGCAGCAGACAGCCAGCACATAGCTGACCTGGTGGAATGGGTTGGGAAGGGGGCAATGCTTCCAGATAAACAGGGTTCTGCTGTAATTCAAGACTTAAGAACATGTTAATTCTAAAGAAGAAATTGCAGCCCCTCTCCTACACCCAGCTTTCAAGGGTCCTGTGCCTTGTGGGAATCAAGGCTGAGTGCATCAATGAAGAGCAAAGTCTAACTGGCCAGCACTAAGGAACGTAAAGGAGACAGGACACAAGTAGCCTCCAAACTTTGGCTGAGGGAGACACAGCATAAAAAGTCTTGGTTTAAAGAGAAAATATAAAAACGTTTCCAAATATTCACAATGTTTGTTCACAGAATGCCAGAACACCTCCTGCAAAGCTGTGCAGTGGAATCCCACCACAGAGGGCATCCCAGGGCATGGCAGTGCACTGGAACCATGAGGCAGGTTCAGCTCTGGCTGGTGCTGGAGCTTCTGCAAGGCCAGCTCTCAAACTCACCCCCAGTTCACAAACTGTTAAAAGCTGCCTTTCAGCACAGGTAAGTCCCTGCTGGTGCCACCGGCTCTCCCCGGAACCTTGTTGCAAAGGTGGCTGTCCCTTTTCCAGTGTCCCCACAGATATGCCCAGCTCTCCTTTGTGTGCTCCACCCTGGTCCCAGGACCATCTTCCCTGGATATACAGTCCAAAATCAAGCCATAAGACCTTAGTGAATAGCTGGCCTCTGGGCAATAATTTAAATTGCAAATAGCCTGAAAATTAAAGCATCTGTTTACAGGACTCTGCATTTCAGCCTGCTGTACTACAAGCAAAGATGGGCAGCTCAAGGAGGTCCGGAAAGTGGCAGGGAGGAGGAGAGCTGTTTCCCAGAGGGAAAGCAGGAGCCTGGCATTGCTGTAGCGTGACTCACTTGGCAAAAACACTGTGGTTCCAAACAAAAGACAACAAATTTGGTCTGGGAAAAACATGGTGCCCAAAGTCCACACAACAGATCAGTTTTGGAGGAGATTTTTGCTTTGAACAGAAGAGTTTTGATGGCTGGGTGGGGTTTGGGTCTTTTGGGTTTCTTTTTTTTTTTTTATGAAAGGCTGAATTTGTGCTATTATTGTTACACATATCGGGCAGATGGATAATGAACAATATAACGTGATAAGGTTAAGTCACCATTTTAATATCATCAAGTTTTTAAGTGCCCTCAAACATTTGAGCGCACTGCCTGTTGTGTTGTGCTGGGAAGGAGAGCCCTACAGTAACAGAGTAGTACCAGGATTCCCTCAGGAGTTCTCTGGAGTCCTGGCCTTCCACTTTTTCTGTAATAAACAAGCACCAACTCACACCTTACACGTTACACACACTTTGTAAAATGTACCTTGCGTGTCTGACATGAGAGAGGAGCATCAACAAGTTGGCCAGGCGAGTTGTTTGCTGCTGTGAGGGGATCCCACTCTTTGAAATAACCCACACCAAAGCATCTGTGACCACGTTAAGCAGGTGATGCAGCTTCCTGTTGCTTTCAGGCTCTTCTGCTGACAAGGGGAACATGCCTAACAAGAGAAGAGAAAGAAATATTTGCTGCTCATAAGGAAGGAAAAATGAAACGATGACTGTGGATTTTTTTCTGATGTGCCCACAGCGAAAAATCTTAAAAGTCAGCAAAAACAAACAAACAAACAAAAGAGATTGGGGATATGGAGAAGGAAGAGAAAAAGTCATCCCTACTAAGGTCTGGAAACACACAATAATATTATTGATAAAGCAGAAGAGACGTGGGACAAAAAAACCCCCCAAAACAGCAACAAAACCCCATTAACAATCCTTCCACAGATATTTATGGAAGGACAAAGCATCAGAACAGCTGGAAATTTAGGAGCAAAAGATTTATTTTTACAAGAAAGGAGAGCAGGTAGCAGTAAAAGAAGAGACTTTCTGAGAAGTGAGACTCTGAAGAAAATACGGCTGATAAACATGGGGGTTCTGTTGGGTTTTTTGGCTGGTTGGTTGTGGTGGATATTTTTGGAAAAAAGAACAGCTTTTACTGTCTATTGAAGTAATGGTATCCATGGAATTATTTAGGTGGGAAAAGACCTCTAAGACCACGGAGTCCAACCTTTAACTCAGTACTGCCAAGCCCACCATTAAACTATGTCCCCAAATGCCACATCTACACCTCTTTTACATCACTGCAGAGATGGTGACTCCACCACTTCCCTGTGCAGCCTCTTCCAATGCCTAACCATCCTTTTGGGGAAGAAATTGTTCCTAACATTCAATCCAGACCTTCCCTGGCACAGCTTGAGGCCATTTCCCTTCATCCTCATCATCACTGAAAATCTCTCCTCATCATGAAATCTCATTTCATCTCATTATCGTCACAACTTTCCAACCACTTTGCCCCCAGCCAGTAGCACTGAGGGGGCTTATTGTGGCAAAAGTGTAGGACACAGCACTCGGCCTTGTTGAACCTCGTACCATTGATCTCAGCCCATCAATCCAGCCTGTCCAGATCCCTCTGCAGAGCCTTCCTACCCTCCAGCAGATCAACACTCCCACTCAAACAAGTGGGAGGACAAGTGGGATGACAGCTGGACTATTCCCCTTCGGTGCTGGACTGAGAATTTACAGAGCAGCTTCTTGCTGAAAGCAGTAGATGTAAATAGTTTTAGCTGCTATTTTATTATTGGATTTTTTGGTCAATGTTAACTACAAAATGTGTCTGAGGCAAATAATAATTTTTACTGCAGACTACCCTAAACCAGCAAACACACACTCCTATTTGCCTTGTGTAAAGGGCTGCAAAGCAAAGCTCCTATCCTGAAATTCATCTTGCAGAACTGTTGAGTACCTTTCAATCATTTCTACCATCTAATTACCACTAAATAGGAATACTTAAGACCAATTAATCATCATTCAGTTGAGTAACTAGTTTTACAAGAAGTAAGAATTAATGACAGGTTTGTAAGCTGTACAGCAACTTTACACATGATCAGGATCCACAGAGATGGAGCAAAAGTTCCATTTGAAAAGCACAGACCCACAGCCTGGGCCATGGGCCCCACCTCGTGAGAAGCTTTGGGTCTTCCATGCTTCCTTATAACAGGATATAGCCCCTAAATCCAGCAAATGATACAGCTTAGAAGTTTCTTAGGCAAATTCTTTACAACCTATCAGAGAGAAGTCCTTTCCTATTATTCTCTTTCAACAGTTTTATCTCATTTGGTATTTCTGTTGCTTTTTGAGGTTGATTTCCCAGCCACCCTCAAAATAAAAAGTACAATTTGATGAGTATTAGACCCAACCACATACTCACTGGAGTTGAGGAGGATCATTGCCTTGACACACAGATACTCCTTGTGCTGCAGCTTCAGCTCTCGGAACCTCGAGGTCATGGCCAGGAGCATATCAAAGATCTCCAAAATTCCTTCTACACATTTCCCCTCATCCCTATGGAAACACATTCGAAATGTTACAGAAAAAGTAGAATTAAGCAACTCTGACTCAGACAGATAAAATTCAAAGCACAAAAGAGGCTGCAAAATGCCCATCTAGCTAATCTTTGGGATAATATAAAACGTTCTATCATGAAATCTAAATTGAAAATTACACTGATATAAAAGGTCAGCACTTATAAGAAACTGATTTTCTCTCTAAAATGCAAGAACGATTGATCATAAGTAAGATCATATTTCTGTAAGAGGCTTTATCCTCTCAGCCAGTATAATTTTGGATAATCAGTTTGAATCCCTGCAGTGCAGTGATATCACCTTGAATCATTTTCCAGATGTGTTTCACAAGGAGTTACCACAACCAATAACATCACGTTTGTGCCTGGTGGAGGCCTCAGGACTTGGTGAAAAAGAAAGAGGCCCTAAAATAAGTATCTTGGAATAATAAGACTCTTTTTAAAGAGTAAAACAACCCTTGTCCCTATCCCCTAGTACCTTTTTGTTTGAAGTTATTGAAATATAAACAGATTTTTTTAGTTTTGGTGGGTTTGTGGTTTGGTTATTTTTTTGTTTGTAAGAATACAACTTTCTCTGTTTTGGATATTAGAATTAGTTCCATTTTCTGATCTGAAAAAAAAAACAACAAACCCCAAACAACCCTAAGTCATTCTAATGTGTTTAAAATTAAGCAGCAGCAGCACATTTCAAACCACTGGAGTTACTATTCCAGTTTTTTTGATTAGTTTTTTTTAACCTGTACTAGACTAAGAAAAGCAATTACGGTCTACAATGCAGTATCCAAGAGGAGGCTTCTTGTACTATTTGTAATAGGAGATTTTTTTTTTTTTGTTCCTCTGTAATGTTTTTAAGATGAGACAGATTTAAGCACAGCAGTGCAGGAGAATTAAAGAAATTTACTGGGTCGCCAGAGAAAGGTGCTGAGCCTTTGGGCTGGAGGCAGGCACGCACAGGCGACACCACCCAGGGGCAGCAGGTAGTGCCTGAATATCAGCCAGTTCCTCGTGTTCTCACAGTAAAGCAGAATGTTAAGCTTTGGAGGAGGACAGAGAGCTGCCAGCTTCCAAACAAGGACACAAGTGTCAGTGTCTGCAAAGACACATAGGAAATATATCTGAAGGCTCCAGGGAGACCTCTGAGCCCCTTCCAGTGCCTAAAGGGGCTCCAAGAGAGCTGGAGAGGGACTTGGGACAAGGGCATGGAGTGTCAGGACAAAGGGGAATGGCTTCACACTGACAGAGAGTGGGTTTAGATTAGATATTAGGAAGAAATTCTTCCCTGTGAGGGTGGTGAGACACTGGAACAGGTTGCTCAGAGAAGCTGTGGCTGCCCCATCCCTGGAAGAGTTCAACGACAGGTCTAGTTCAACCTGGTCTAGCGGAAGGTGTCCCTGCCCATGGCGTGGGTGTTGAACTAGATGACTCTTAAGGTCCCTTCCAACCCAAAACATTCTAGGATTTTAAGTTCAGCTAAGATAAAAAAATCAAGTTACAGACCAGTATCATATAAGGATGTCTTAAATAATATTACGCCGTGCCCAGATGCTTGTGAGCTCCCACTCTACCATGTCATGAGGAAATGAAGGAATGCATCAAATAGGATGACTCTATTCAGCACATATTAGCTCCTGAGAAATACATGCATCATACACGTTCAGCAATTTCTTATCATTGCACTGAACAATGCAGCATGTCCTTGTGTTAAACAAATTTTATACAAGCAAATAATAATTTATTTCCTGTATTTTATAAATTAAAATTATTTCTCTTATTAGCCCATTTTGCCTTCTGTATCTATGAGGATAATTACTCATGGCAAGCCACAGAACTGGTGCAAATCTGAAATTCCTTGGCTTGAATAGGCTAAGAGACATTTTAAGACAACACAAGAAAGTAGATTGTTTCCCTGACTTTTTACAAATGTGAAGCTCAGGTCAAAAACCCTTCTGAGGTTCTGTAGAAAAACATCCTTACTAATCCATAGTCATCCCTCTTGGTACATGATGCTATGGAGAAATAATCTTTATATTTGAAAACACACTGTTTTGTCTTGAAAAAATATTCTCAATATTCAACAGCAAGCAAGGGGTTTTAAATCCCTTTAGGCTAGTGATGCAATGTTCACTATTACAGATAGCTATGAAGTCTGCAGTAGTGGCAGGGAATAAAAACAGATAGGGAAGGCACCTAAAATAATTAAAATATTGCCTGACATTATGTCTCCTTTTTAATGAGGAATGTGGGGACAAATGGACAAGGATGTACCTACAGTTTCAGCATCTGGAGACACAGAACAAAAGGAACAAACCCAGGAAAAGATGTGGAAAACGCAGAGAAACTTCACACTGTCACGTGCTACAGGAATTCAGGAATTTTCAGGTGCAGCAATACTGTTGATGTTTAGCATTCTTTAAACCCTCCTAAGGATGTGGAACCTCATGACATTATTGTTACAAACACCAGCAAATTATAGTTTTAGTTAAAGTACTAATAGCATCTCCCATACTTAATCCTCTTCCTCTTACCATTCACCTCACCTCCAAAGACACTAATAAAAAGTGTTCTCAAGAAATTTATTTCTGTTACCTGTCTAAGACAAGGTCTGGAGCAAAAATCAGTTTCCCAGGATGGTCAATTGATCTCCACATCAAACCAATCATTAGAACTTCCATCCAGCAGCTCTCCAAGAGTCTTACTTGGTCATAGAGGCTGAGATCAATGAAGCCTAAAGTGATGAAAACAGCACAAAATACATCAACTTGTTTCTTTCTCTGTTTTAACAAAGAAGAATGTTATATGAGAAACAAAGAGAACTATGGGTCGTGAAGAAAGGCAGACAAGTTGGCACTGACACTTGAAGTGTCATGCTGCCATTCCAAATAGGAATAAAAGTATTTGTTATTATCAAATCTTCCACAAAACATTTGGAATAAAGCAGAGTGGTTTTCAGGTGCAATTACTCCCACAGAGCTGGGGTAACTCCAGTGACTGCAGAGGACCTGCTTTATGCTTGGCCACCTCTTTAGATGATGGTTCCACAGCCTTCTGAGAGGCACCAGGGAATCACTTGGGAATACACTTGGCAGAGATTACTGCATTGTGCTGCAACACTCCTAGGGAAATAGGAGTCTGTTTCCACAGAACACATAAGGTTGTTGCTTGCAGGGTGTTTTTTTATCACTTGAGAGGTATGTTTTTGTGTTTTTTGGGTAACTGTGAAAGAACATGCATTTCGGTGCTTCTGTATTTTCATCCCCATTATAAATGAAATGTGTTGATCCCATCCCTTTTCTGCTGCCTCCTTCCTGAAAACTTCAATAAACCAGAAAAAAAATTAAAGGGAAGGATAGTCAGTGAAGGCAGTAGTGTCCTCATTGCCTCCATACAAGGAATTCCAGAAGGAAGAACAGAATCAATGTGACTGTGAATAAATCTGTTCTGCATCCTGCACCAAAATCAGAGTGGCCAGCAGGTCAGGGGAGGTGGCTGTGCCCTCTGCTCTGCCGTGGTGAGTTCCCACCCAGAGTGCTGTGTCCAGCCCTGGGGTCCCCAGCACAAGAAGGATGTGGATCTGTTAAAGCAGGACCACAAAGAGGGCACAAAGATGATCCAAGGGCTGGAGCACCTCTGCTATGAAGACAGGCTGAGAAAGCTGGGGTAGCTCATCTTGGAGAAAGAGAAGGCTCTGGGAACACCCCATTGTGACCTGCCAAAACTTATAGGAGGTTATAAAAAAGAGGGACAGTGATTTTTTTTTTTTTTTTTTAAACAGGCAGACAGTGATGGGAAAAGAGGGAAATGGTTTTAAACTGAAAGAGAAGAGGTGTTAGGAAGAAATTCTTGACTGTGAGGGTGGTGAGGCACTGGAGCAGGTTGCACAGAGAAGTTGTGGATGCCCATTCCTGGATGTGTTCAAGGCCAGGTTGGACAGGAATTTGAGGAACTTGCTCTAGTGGCAAGTCTCCCTGCCTATGCAGATGAGACAGTCTTTATGGTCCCTTCCAACCCAAACTATTCTGTTATTCTATGATTCTGATTCTATGATTTATTTCTCCCCAGTACTTATAGTAAGGCCTCAGATAGCACTGCAGCACAGCCAGAAGGGAGAGACAGTCATTGCCCTCCCTCTCCCTTCCCCTGCGAAAAATAACTGCAGGAAAATAATAATGCCTAAAAGCCAGAAAAGGAGAAATAAAATTTATACACTGCAAGCTAAAAGGGCAGAAGTGGAAATTATCAAAACACAAGTTTTCAAATTATCAAAACACTGACTGCTCAGTCAAGGAGGAAAACACAGATGTGATGAAGAGCCACTCAGAGGTCAAAACCAAGATCAGGCCACAGTTTCAAGGCTGAGCTCCTTTATCTCGGTCCCTTAGCACAGGTGCTCCATTTTCAGATGAGTTGGCACCTACAACTCTGCATAGTGAGAAATCCTTACAGCCTGGCCCTGGGACACAGGTTTCCTACAGTTCTTCTCAGTTGTCTGAGGTCTTGAAATACACACAGGGCTTTTTTGCTGCCAAAGAACCTGCTGTCAGTAATTTATACAAATGCTCATTGTATTTTAACCTTATTAAACTGCTATGCCAGAAGACAATCAGTGAGAGCCTCGAGCTGACAAACTGTGTAATGCTCACTCTCTCTTATCACCACTAAACCTTCTGCCTTTTAAAATCAGTACAACTTTGCTTCTGATTTTATAAGAAGGGTAAACAGGAGCCTGGGAGTGGTACCTTCTCTCCTGTATTCCACTGTCACTGAATTTACTACAGAATGCACAGCCAACAACAGATTATCTGCCACACACACTCATAATTTAAAAGTGCTTTTAGAAAAATAACCATGGAAGTGTGAATAGTATAAACTGACAGTGGCAGTTTCCTGGGAAACAATAGCTGAAAGACATTTCAGGGTTTGTTTGAATAAACATTTACACTGGCATATACTGATTTCTCCAGCATAAACGAGTTATCAGGGTTAAAAACTCTGTCAGACCAAGTCCCAGCATTCAATCTGCAGGTACTCAAAGATCCAGATTTATCGCGTATATCATCTGCTAAACTTACATTTTCAGCTGCAGTAGGATTTATGACCATTGAGCACAGCTCTTGGAAGGACTATATTTTTCCTTTACCTATCAACTTCATGTTCTAAAGACTGAGGACAGCAAACAAGCACCACGGCTTCCTCTGCAGTGTCACAAGTCCCATGTCATTTCCCGCAGACTACATTAAACTACTGATTTTTCTATGGCTGTAGTACACATCCTTCAAATTGTGTGCTTATTGAATTATAAATTGCTAAGACAGACAAAAAAAAAAGCACATGCTGGATGTGTAATGACTAGAAAAAGACACACTGCTCTGGTCAGCAACACACTGGGTTGCATAACGAATCCAAATTTCAATATTGTGACAGCATCTTATCGATTTGCAGCACAGGTTCAGCAATGAGCCATTTTGAACTCTTTCAGACTAGGTCAACAAAGCTAAAAGCAATTATAGAAGCTATGTCCTGCTGCCTGACAACTGAGAATTAAAATACTTGGAATTCAGAAGGGAAAAAATCCAGATGTCAGGTTCTATTTTACTGAGCAACAGCAAAAGTACAATCCATTAGGCCAAAAGTACAGACAAAAATACAGCCACGGAGTAACATTCCTAACAAAAGACTGTCATTAAATATTAAAATATATATTTTTCCAGTTAGGCAAAATGTTACTAGTAATATAAACATCTATGAGGAAAAATTAAAGTATTTTCTTTCAGTTTCAGTGAGTGTCAGAATAATATCCAATAATAACTTAGAGAAGAAAATGGGCTGCCAATCCGGGTATACAAAATAAAATATTCAGCTTTTCAGAAAGTAAAATTACTGCTCACTGGGCCTTTAGTCAGGACCTCTGTATGTTTTTTCTAAGACTTTACCTCCAGGAGCAAGGCATGGACTGGTATTATTACCCTCAGGCAAGAGTTTTTGACAATTTAAATTCCATGTCCAGAGATTTTGTCATCACAGGTTTTTTAATAAATAACAAAAAATAAATCCACATTGAAGTAAATGCTCCAACTGCCATGAAATATGGTAATATTACTTATAATTAGGTGTACATTAAACATCACATCTATTTTTGGCATTATTCTAAAATGCTGCTTTTATCTGTTCTGTGTAACATGAGTGATCAGAAAAAATAAACACACACGATCAAGTGTCAACATTCCCAGGAGATGCTTTGAAGGGGTTTGATGCTTCAATGGGTTTTCCTCACACAGTTCTCTTACTGCCAGGAAAAAGGGGGTTTTTTTGGCATATGTTGAAGATAAACTAAGAGTGATTGATGTCAAAATTGGGGTAGGGTGGAAACTGATTTAAAAAAAATAAATAAATAAAAAAAATTAATCTTAACTGGCTGAGGTTTGAGTTTGTGGTTGTTTGGTTTCTCTTTTTTAAGGAAAAAAGGTGACAGAGATAAAAGACAGAAATTAATAATGATCAGAAAATGCAAAAGGTTGGGGTTTTTTTCCCATTAAAGTATTGCTTAAAATGAGGTCATTTTCTAAGACTGCTTTTCCTTCACAGTTCACTTCCTACTAGTACACATAACTACGTGGAGTGCTCTGAAATGGTACCTTTTAATCAAGTTTTTGTGATCATACAAGAAATTATAACAGACACCATTTAACCCCTTCTGATTACTTACTTCACAGTTATTTTCAGAGTTTCTTAAACCAGGAAAATTAAGGATTCAGGCTCTCAGTTTCAAACATCCCACATTAACAGCAAAAACACTATCACCTTGCAAATGTCCAGCACGGCTTGAGATGCTCCTGCTGCAAACATCTCCCCAGCAGCTCAGCAGCTGACCTGGGATTTGCACACCCTAAAACCACCACACCTGGGCCTCGCAGACTAATCTGCTCCCACAGCTGGAGCTGGTTGCACCATCAGCCACTCCACCTGGACCTGAAATAGGATACCCTTCGCTTACTATAAATCCTTAATTTAAGGATTACACGAAATACTCTCCCCCAAGTTGGTTTGTTTCCTGCCCTGTGCACACACTCTGTTTCTAGAGGGACGGATTACTGTCATGTGTTCTCAAGCAGCAGCAGCTTGTTACAGTGCACACCATGACCAGCGCAGGGCTCACACCAGCACGCTCTGAGTGCCTTTGGCATAAAATCCAAGAGAGGAGCCACAGTGTGCTGGCTCCTCAGTCCTGCTGGACGTGGGGTCAGGGCTATCAGTCACACTGCAGAATATATTAGCCATGCAAGGCAAACACAGCTGTAGGGATCACTCCCAGCAGAGCAGTCTGTCTGAAGCTCAGGATCGAGCCCCATACTGCTCTCTGTCCACGAATTATTCAATGTTTTCAGCTCACTGTTATTATCTGGTTACCTTAGGTCTTGCTAAAGGGCCACAGGCTGTGGTTTAGTCTAAGGCAGCCACCAAGCTTTTCTCACAGCTTTGTCAATTATCATCTCTGCATGCTGACTGTTTTTGTTCTGGCTTTTATTCTTTATTCTGACTCTTTTAATCACGGGTGCTTCAGAGAGAAGAAACTGCAAATGCTCACCACTTCTGGTTTGTAAGAAGATAAATGGTGCATTGCCATGATGATGTGGACACACTGGATACATTCCAGGCACTAACATATGTACTTGTACTGCAGTGCATGTTCTTTGAGTTGCCAACCAAAAGCATCTTACTGGTTTTTGTTTTGAAGGAGTGCACATGATAATTCTGAGATCAACACTACACTCCACTGATGCGTTTGTGTAGCAGCTCTGTCAAATGAAGAAACTGCAGACACACAGGACTTGGACACACTTCAGTCTTTGTCACCTGTGTTAGGAACCTTCTATCAGGATTCTAGGAAAGAATTTGGTGTTAAATGAGCCTTCTAAATCAGCTTGATCAGATGTTTATAGCTGATGAGGTAGAAATTGTATACAACATCAGCTAAGTTCTTTAGAATGCATGCTACTAGTATGCAACTAACAATGGATGACAGAAAATTATGGGCTAGGCTGTTGTCTAAATCAAAAGACATCTGGGTCAATTACTGAGAGCAATAAATTGCACATTAGTTTAAAGGATAAAAGGATTGACTTTCATACCACACACTTACTGTGCCGTGCTGTTATTTCAGAGTAGAGAATGGCACACTGACGGTAAAAGCATTCACTAAAACAAATCAGAACAAGACTGAAACTCTTACCAGGAATTTTTTTGGCCCAGCCGATCATGTGAACCAGCTCTTTGTCTGCCAGTTTTGTCAGGGACATCATCATGGAGGCCTCTGTGAATGGTTTGCTGGGACGACTCACCAGCACGTTGGGAGGCTCCGCTTCCAGCAGCGTTAACACGAACTGCTCGGGACTGACCGTGCTGAGCAGGATCTCCTTCACCCGCGTCACTGCCTCGTTGTACTTCTTTGCTTTGCCCATGCAGTGCATCCGATCTTCGGAGTTCCGATGGCTGCGCAGGATCCGGTATCCACAGCGCTCTCTTCTTGAGCCTGACACGAGAGGCACGTGATTGCACCGAGGAACATTTCTCACGGGTTGCGTTATGTACATCCAAATGTTTGTGGAGAAGGGGGAAAACCCTTTAGCACTGGATGTTCTAATATTGAACATCAGGTTTCTAGGACATTCAGCATTGACTTAACTGTGTTCCCACTGACTTCTGCTGAGGGGCTTTTTTTATTCTACTGAACAGAAATAAAGTTAAAATACATTCATTTTTGAACTTCAGTTAACTCAGTTTAAAAATCCAAAGGAAAACTCCCATTGACATTAAAAGCGTATAAATCAGGTCTTTAAAGGCAAATGAAGATAGCTGATTGTAAATTCTGTTTTAGATGTCAGCTGGGGGAACAAAAGACTTCTGGAAGTCCGGGCCATGTGACAGATTAAACACCTCAGGAAGAAGCAAAACTGGGCCTCAGTGTTAGCTGGGTGTTCAGCCAGGGACTCACGAGATCCAACACATTTTCTCCCCACTTCCCAGTAAGCCAGCAGGGGTTTCTCCAAAAGGAATTCAGATATCTACAACTAGGAGCAAACACCCTGTTCGGAGTTCCGCCTGAAGAACACTATTTCTGTTGCAAAGAGCAGTCCTTTAAATCCATGGATTTAATTTATTGTTCTTTCTGACAGCACCAAACATTCTCCAATTCTCTGTCAGTGTTATTGGTGACATCACTGTTACCTGTTCTTGCACAGCTGCCAAGGAAAGAGTCTCAAAGCTTCTCCAAAAACATCATACAGAGATTTGCCAGAATATTCATCTGTAGTTCTACTTAACTCATCCCTTGAGCATACTCTTTAACAAGGATCATGTTCACTCATTTACAACTAATCATTGGAAGTAATTAATGTGCAAGATTGTACCATATTAAAAATCAGGATATTTAAAAATACGATGTTACTGAAGAGCTCCTTAGACTGGAATCCTCCAACACTTAACAATTCTAATATCACAGCTAAATTGTCCTCTAAATCTTTTAGAAGTTAAATTTTTATGCTAGTCATCAACAATTTTACTGACACATGATTTCTCAAAGGTTCAGTTTTCAAAGCTATGAAAATGCCTGTGTCAACATAAATTTATACCAGACCAACATAGAGACCATGGAGCCTTAAAGCACAACAAGTTGTCTCATTGGGATTCAGTCCCACAACAAATTTGACAGAAGCATCCCTTCTGCTACTATCTTGACATTACTACATTAATGAAGTCTTTTTAGTTTGTAGCCTAAAGACTTCTTGCCCTTGTCACAGATTCTGGTTCTTCTCTATTAGGGTGTGTGATTAAAGGCTTCACACAGCATGTGAGGACAAAGAAGCAAAGGAACAATGAAGGTGGAAGAACCCCAAGAACCTAATCAGTGACAGCAAGCACACTGACTGGGTTACTCAGGGCTGTCAAGGGAGAATGATCGGCCTGTGGTCTGGCCATGATGCTCAGCAGGTAAATCAACAGAAGAGGCTTTTCTGTTCACCTGGAGGGACCAGGCATTTCAAGCCACCTACTAGAAAGGCAAGAGGATCTGGGTGGCATCTACTGGTAGGATGATATGTTTGGGCCAGCTGCCAGAGAGGAAGGGGTGGGTGGGGTTGTGTGTGTGTGTGTGTGTGTTCACAAGAGAGTTTGTGCACAAAGTACCTGGAAGAACAGAAGATCCACAGATCAGCTACTGGATAACTTTGAGTTACTGTCTAAGGCCAGTAAACCATGTCACATGTAAAAGAAAACAGGATGACCATTAAAGAAGTTCTCAATCTTGGAGAACACACTTCACCTGAAAATCTAAGAGACTGCAGAAGACATATAGGCAAAGCTGGTTCAATGAACAGACCTCAGGTATGGAGGTATGCAAGTGGAACAAGGCATTTGGAACTGAAAGTATTTTTCAGATAGAAGTCCAGCTTAAAGTCTGCAGCATTTGGGGCAAGGATGGTTTTGCATCCTTGAAAGAGATATGGGTACAATGAAATGGAGTGAATGCAGACAGGATATTTGAACAAATAATGGTAGAACAAAGTGCTCAGATGAATAACAACTATTTAGAAGCTGCCAGAGCAAATGAACAGCAGTTAAGGAAAGATAACATACCAGCAGAGACAACTGGAGCTTGAGACATCTTATGGTAGATTCATGAAATGAGATTTGATGATGATACCCACAAAAAGGTTATCTGCAGAATTACAGAAGTCACAGAGCAATTTCTTCAACCATCTGTCTGTGCAAATCCTTTTCTTCCTGAAAGAGTCCAAGGCCAGCAAGGAATAGACTAATTTCTACAGAGACACCTGGATGATTCAGTGAACTCTGTGCTAAGCCTCATTTTTGGACTAATGCACCAAGGTCAAGAGGAAAATCTTGACGTGATTTGTCAGCTTCCAAAAAACACTAGAATGGCACAGTTGGCTGCAGACTATTCTGAAACCATGTGATGCACAGAAAGTATGTATTTTCCATCAGAGAAGACAAAGAGGAAAAGTCAGCAGTGAGCTAAGCACCTGGAATGAAAGTACAGCTGGAGACAGATAAGGAAATAGCCAGGTATCAGAGTGCTCTGCCTAGAGAGATCCATCGCTCTGATTCCCACAGGGGTCTGTATGGGAGGGGCTGTAACCAAAAGGAAACACAGAACATTGTTGGCACTGTTTAGAAAGCTGAAACACATTGAACATGGGCATCTTGAAGGACAGAACAAGAAAAATAACAGACAGGACTAAAAGCCATAGGCAGGGCAGAGAAGAAATTTTCTTGGGCTATGAAAAAATACAAACTGTTACGTGACGTGAGTAGTTTTTGTTCTCCAGCACCTGTTGGAGCTGTGAAACCCCCTCAAAAGAAGATGCAAAAACATCAGTCTTTTAATTAAAGATACAGAAAGTTGTTCAGTTAGGGACAGCATCTAAAGTGATAATGTCAGAAAAATTACTGGTATAAGAGGGAACTGGAGAGTTTGGACACCCCTGGCAGAAGCAGCATGTGGTCAAGAAAGCACTTCCAACCAGCTGGCTGACCCCAGGTCAGCTCCTGGCACTGCAGTGAACCAAGAGCACACTCGAGGACTCCACAAGAGCTGGTCAGCTCTGTTATGCTGCCACCCAGCCTTCTCTGTGGCACTGAAAATATCAGGCCTTTGGTGCCACAATCTGAGTTATCCTTTCCAATTCACTGTTGTGAAGATCTTTAAATAGCATTTTGTAGCCTACTCAGGATATAAACACACAGGTAAATGACCAGGTACTTTAATGAAAATTTAAAAAATCAATTAAATTTTTAAAAAGTAGTCCAATATCCTGTCATAACTGACACAATCTTATACAATATCCATTTGCACAGCTGCACTCCATACCCCACATTAAGATAATTCAGTCAGGTTGTGATATTGAGACTACAAAAGGTCTCAGTACTTGTGAAGGGTTCTTACTGGGAACTGGCAATCCCCTTTAAGTTAGTTTAAGGTATTGAACTAAATTAAGTTTCATATGTTACCAGTACTTATTACATAAAAAAGTAATGCTCCATTTAAAACATAAAGCCATCTTCTAAAGTAACATCACCAGTTCAGAAAGCCAAGCTAGGAGTGTTACAACATTTCAGCATAAAAAACTTGTTACTAAAGAAAATATAGTTGGTGACATTAAAAAAAGGGGGTGGGGGAAACCCAACCAAAGCAGATTCTGATTTATAGCAGATTTGCTGCATTTATTGCTTGTATTTTTTAATCACAAATATTTCCAAATCAGATGAAGGCTGATTCACTGAGCAGTGTGCATAAAACACAGCTCATCAGTAATTAAGAGATACCATTTATTTCCACTTTAATTTGTTTCTGTTTGTATTTAAAGAAAAAGAAAACATTTAAGCTTGCTAGTCAACACACACAGCCAAAAACAGCAGTCTTTCCAACTAAAACAATGCATTTCAACAATGTAAAGGAACTTCTTAGCTTTTTATTGAAATCCAAAATTTAGGCAGGACTGAGACATTTTACCTATACATCTACTAACATCCAACAGGCATAAGTGCTTAGAAAACTATATATTATAAATAATTATCAACCAGCTTAATGTTTGGCTTAACTGGACACAGATATGTGGATCAATGTGTGTAAAGGCAGAGCAATAAAATTCAGCTTCCCAGACTAGGGACTATATCTGACTTTACCACCAACTCCCTAACAATACTTAATACCTAATATTCATTCCTGCAAATGTAATTCAGGCAATTGCAGAAGTGCAAAATGATCAAACCTCTCATTCTTCCTACCGCACTCTCCTCATTTAGAGCTATTTTGTGCAAGAAAATAGCTGTATTCAGCTGAGAATGCTGAACCAAGGGCAAGACCTTGAGGTACAGCACCAACCACACGAGTAAATGATCACAAGAATATAAGAAATGAGGCACATTGGAAAAAAAGTCATTAAAATGAGCCTATTGTTCTATCACCCATGAACAAGCCACAACAGGCATTACTGGCAGTGAAACAGTTTTTCAAGCAACTCCTGCTTTACAAATTCTCTGAAGAACACAAATGCTGTCTGATACGATGGGCAGTTCCATGGCATGTTGCTCTTCGGACTGATTTTCATCCCTGGTCAATTGCTTGTGTAACTAACCAGTTCAGTAGCAACTGCAGTTTCTACCCAATTGAGTAAGTTATAATTGGTTTTTGTAAGTGTTTGAGCTTAAAACCGGCTCCAGTACACACTAGTAAATCATTATCACTCCAGCGACCTGTGAAAGCAAATGCAAATGTTCTGGTGAATGCCCATGCCAGAGCAGAGCTGCTGACAAAGAAGCTGCCTCTGCCATACTGCATGAGAACACGAGCTGAAACCACAGCAATTTCTGTAATAGCTAAAATGCAATTAATGCATCTGATGTCCAGCAAACGCCAGGAAACATTTCCCCCCACTTACTTTCTGTGTGAAAAGTACACACAGCAGCCACATGCAGGGGAAAGAGCCAAATCCTGAACCCCACCAGTCCACAGGGAAACCTGTGTTTCTTTCTGCCAACTCGTTGAATGATGCCAGTATTGAAGGGCAGCATCTCTCCACCACTTTTGAGTGTAGCCCCTCAGCCTCCTCACTGGGGGCAACATGGGGGCTGAAAAGAGCTTTATCTTTGGATCATTTTCAACAATGTTGAGAACAGACACATGGGGGAAAGGATACACGAGTGGGGGAGAGGAGGGAAATAAAAGGTGAGTCTAGTTCAACAGGGAAACTGAAAACTCCCTATGGAAGAAGGTCTGTTTGAGTCTCAGGAAGAAAATAAACAAAGTAGAGCACAACTGCTCTAAGAGTGGCTGTAGAAAAGCAAAGAACCAAATTCTCTCTCCTTCACTGCCTTTGTCCATTTCAGCTCCTCAGGTAAACACCAGAAAGTTCCAAGATAAGATCAGTTTTATCCTGATCTATTTTATTCGAGTTTGCTGGACAGAGTATACTGAAGCATTTCTGTTTTCTTTGTTCCTGGTGACAGTACAATTTTTTTTGTGATTAGTTTTCTACCGTTGTTATTAGTCCTGGCGCCAAAATTTAGCAGTAGCTTTCTTGTTTGGAACAGCAGGGAACATGGACTTCCTGCAGAGAAAATTGCAGATGCAATGTCTAAGACCTTCACTATGCTTTTGGCGAGGATGGTATATTTTGTAAGAAAATCCATTATCACCTTAACACAAGGCACTCCCAAGCTGGCCTCCACCAAAATACCTGTGTCTTGTTGGATTGACTTCTCAATATTTATGAAGGTGATGACATTCAAGAGAATTTCAGACCAGAAAACTCCAAAGCAACACTTTTCTACCGCCTCCTACTCTATTAAAGTTGGCATGTAGTCCCTAATCATATTTAGACACAGAAATGCATGTTCCATACAAACACATAATTGTGTATGTATTGTTTCTCAAGGTGTCTATCAATAATAAGCAAAATGAGGATTTAAAGATTTGATGCAAATGGTGCAGAGTTTTTTTGAAGAGCTTTAATAAACTGCAAAGAGGTAATTGAGCTCCTTTTATCACTTCTGCTGGACAATAAGTCTCCACCGAGCAAAAGTGCACTTACAAACCATTCTATCCTATCCCGAGTTTTAGCAGATGTGAACCAATGCATTCACTAAGTGACCTGGGAAAGGAGCAGAGAGGGGGGAAAGCCTTCATTAAGAAAGAAGGTGTACTCTTTTATGGCTTTCTACAGAAAAAACTGTTATTGAAGTATGGCTGTAACAAGACAACATTTGAAAGATAATCGCTCTGGTCTGCAGGAAATAGAGTCTTAAAATCTGTCTGGTTTAAATGTCTGTCACCATGTGTCCATGCATCAGCATTACTTGCAGGTGTCCCTTAACTCATCAGGCAATTCAGACACTTCTGAGTACTTTTCATGTTTCTTTTTCTGCAATTAAATTGTTGGGACTGTCCAATTAAATTCGCAAGTGCCTCAAATTTCAGTGCTACTATTTTAAAAAGTAACTTTTTAAAAAATACAATAATTTTTATTTTCCTGTTATAGCTTCAATCTGTCATTTTTTTGTCTGGCACAGTCATTAATATCCTCCAAGTATTCATTATTGTAGAAAAATATGTTTGTGAATATGTGGCAAGATTAAAAGGAACCCAGGCTAGGACATAAGTGCACTCTATAATTTATTACTTGTAATACCATAGTGCCTATGCAGTCTAATCACAAACTAGGACTTTCTGGACAACTAGAATAAAAGGATTAATTTAAGGCAAGCACTGTGGAGGTTCACCTTATAATATCATTCTGGGACCAATCTTTACAAAACCTTTCCAACTCCATAACTGGGGCTTGATAGGAACCCCCACCAGAAAACTTTGAGTAAAATTCTCAGCCATAAAGATGAACAAAAGACAGTGGCATGACTCAGAAGTTAAGGTTTTGAAGGGAGTCTTATTCGCAAGCTTTTCTTTCTGCAGGTAAGACCATATTAATGAAGAACACCAAAGACGTTGAGAATCATCATCACTGCAGGAGAAGACAGGAGCTTCACATAGAAAGAACCATCTGACTTTAGCAAAAGAAACTAAATGTACTTCAGGAGCACAAAAATAATACAAGGAGCAGTTGAAATTGCAGTTCTGCACTTGGAGTTATCAGCTAGAAATGAACAGGGAGGCTGCAATCTTAAGAGATCATCGTGTGACTAAGGACTGCCAGCAGGATGTTACCATGAAAAAGGCAAATAGGATCCTGGGTTGTGTGCAGAGAAAAGCTCTTGCAGAAAGAGAAATATATTAATGCTACTGCAGTGAGGAGAGTTCACAGGAATAGTGTCCATGATTCTGGTCATCTAAGTGTAAATTGGGCTATCTCCATCTGGAGCAGATTGAGGGACAAACTACTTTGATGATTTCCAGATCCTGTCTACTTCCCTATTTCTCAAGAAGGTTGTGAAGGGATATGATGTAGTCCCTAAATACAACCAGGTGCTTAACAGTAAAGGGGAGAGGAGCCTTGAAGCTAAAAAACAATGTTGCCACAAGAACAAAAAAGCATTAATTGTCCAGCAATAAGTGCAGGCTGGAATTCTAAAGAACATTCCTAATGAAAGTAATTATATTCTTCAAACAGCTTTCAGATCAAAGCAGTGAGAGGATGAAAACAGTGCCTAGCCTTGAAATAGAAATAGAGGTACCTACATTAAATGGGATTAAATGAGATGCACACCTGCAAATCATGGAGGGCCAAGCACAGTGACCTTCTTCTTTCCACTCTATTGTTCCTATGTGACGTTTTCCCAGCCTGTTTCTAGCACGTACATGAGGGAATCCATCAGAAACAGCAAACCTTGACTGTGAACATACATTAGATACTGAAACACCTTTCAAATTATTTTCTTCTTAAAAGTAACCTTTAAAATATCATCTCTAAATGTACAACTACATCGAAGTCACATCACTCTAAATATAGAATAGGAATAACAGAAAAGGCTGGATAATTCTGAGTGGTGCAGAGACAAACAGTGTTTTTTCACTATTTCTTTTGGTGGAAGAGCTGCAGGGCATCATTTGAAGATAGCCTGTTCAAAAAAGAACTGCCCTCCCACTGCCTTCCCCTCACAGTCCCAGCAAAGCCCCACTAAACCAGCCTGGCAACCAGAGAGTGAGTGAGTGGTCAAGCTGCTGAGAGATGTTGCAGATGCTGAGAATTTATGGGATTAAAGAGGGACAGTGGAAAAGTTGCCATTCTATTAATGTCTCCAGCTGCTAACTTTTGGAAGCTGAGAGCTGTCAGCAGTAGTTTCACATAGGTCTGCTCTCATTCTTACACTCCTCCCGAGGCACCCACTCTTGCCACTGTTGGAGGCAGAACACGGAGTTAATTATCTGCTGCTTTGATGTGACACTGCTGTTCCTGCAGCACATTCAACAGCAGAGCACAGCATGGGCTGTTTTACCTGGTATTAGCAGGGATTTCAGACTGGCTTGAGGCTCAGAAAGCAGCAGTTCTTGGCTGCCCATTGTGCAGAACACAGCAAGCAAGTAACCTGCTTGCCTGGAGCTCTGCAGAGGTTATGTGGTTTTCACATGCTTAACCTACACCTTGCCCCTTCCCACAGGTTTTCTTCTGAAAAGGAAAAATCTTCCCCAGCTTTAGGAATCTGTATGTTCTTTCCTACAAAACCAGCCTAAACCTTCCTTTAATTGCCTGTTGTGCCTTCTTAGGATTTTGAGAAAACAAAACAATAAAAAAGAAAAATACATATGCAGAGAATTGGCTGAACGGAAAAAAAAAGCCAGAAAACCCCCAAACTAACACAGACATGCAGAACTCACCACATTTCATCATTCCCACTTCGTAGCATTTCCGCAGCCGGCAGGCCTGGCAACTTTTGCGCCTGTTTTTGTCTATTGTGCATTGATTGGTGGCTGGGCAGATGTAATCGTTGTGTCCTGCAGCAGAGCAGGAAGAGAAAGTTTAACATTCCCATCCCTCTCTCTTCGCCATATCTCAAATCAGGAACGTTCCTGATTTTAAGCATCTCAACTTTTTCATATGCTTACGTCTAAGCTTCATTAATTTAACTGATGAAAAAAGATCCATATTTATCCTACATTAAAAACATCAATTTGTGGCCTCAGAATTAACCAGACAACATAGCCCAGCTTTACAGAGATAACTGTGAGATAACCCAGCACATTCTAACACCAACTCATTTTTGAGAATGGAACACGCACTCTTGTGGAAATTTGCTCCCAACCTCCAACTTCTTACTGTATGTTGGGACTCTGCAGGTGGCAGATACTAGATTTTATCTTTTTTGCCTCAGCAGAGTTGAAAAGAGCAGTGCACACAGCTTCAGTAGTGCAAAGATTTAAATAAACTACAGCTCTATTTACTGAACTCTGACGTGGTGAGTTCCAGGAATGAAGAAGCCTTTGGAGGATTGACCCTGGACCAAAGTTAATAAAAAAAAAAATCCCAAGAGAGAAAGACCAGTATGAAATAATGCATACTGTAAGTACAAAGAAAAGCACAAGCAGAAGGTATAACTTTTAGATATTCTGGACAAGTGTTTCTCTTCTTTTCATCAGTTTCCACTGCAGCCTCTTTTTAACTTCTCTCCCATCTCATCTCATTCCCATCCAAAACCCCGTTATGTTGTTTTATTTCATTAATCAATAATCTGGTCCAAAGGTTTATTACTGTAAACTGAACTTGGGTAGGCTCCTGCTGTAAATACAGTCGAGTCATCTCCTGCCAAATACTGGACCTATCTCTTGCAGCAATTACCAAAGGATTCAAAAATTATTCCATCATTTACATTTCTTAATGTCTTTTCTCCCAGGTTGTCTTTTAAGTTAATTTCTTTTTTCAAACTGTAAGAATAGATCAGGCAAAGATACAGCTACTGGAGTGGATTTTTTCACTTGATACAAGTCCAAGAGTTCAAGTAATTATTTAACTGAACCATTGTGACTATTTCCTTGCAAAATTAAAATTACTTTAACCTTGAATTTTTGAACTGACAATTTTAGAAAGAAGCAATCAGGTTACATTTTGTCCCATTTCCTACTGCCAGATCTGATTGAAAAACAAATTACCGTTTATCACTCTTCACACAACATGGGGGGGAAAGGAGGAGGAAGCTCTCTGTTGCACTATAACCCAAGCACAGAGGAGTGTAAAGGGATGTAAAACTCTTGTGGCCTTGGGATAATTTAGCTTGCAGGCAGATGTTCAGGGATGAAACAGATTACACTACAAACTCAGACAAGCTGAGGAGACCACACACAGTTGTTCAGTCATACCATCTAATTTTAGTTAGACATTGGCCCAACGTTTTGGTTTATGGTAGGTCCAGAAGTTTTTTATTTCAATATGAAATACCCTGCATACCAGCAGTTGCAGTTGAGTGCTTGGTAGTGTTTTATGCCAAGAAATGAGTTTATTTGAATTACAAACACCATTGCCTGACAGGGTACACTGAGGTGTACAAAAGACCACAGTGGGTAACTTGTTGATGGCCCAAGCACATGTGAGCAACACAGAGCAGGCAAATTATTTACTTGACAGAAAATACTTTGAGATCCAATTCAGTCTCCACTTCTGACAATCTGGAGAAAAAGTTCTCTTCAATTATTCTGGAAATCAGAAGTACTTACACCAGCTTATAGAACTTGCACAGTAAATTGAAAAGGCAAAATAAGTTTTGAATTAAATTTCATTCTCGTGGTGACACCAATTCTGCCATATTGAGCCAAAAGAAAATATCTGAAGATTGCTGAAAGCTTTCTGGGCAGAAGAGGAAGGGGAACATTGGAGACCAAAAAATGGCAGGATATTCTGCGTTGGTATCCACACGTAGTATCCAATGTCAGGACAATTAATTTTCCACCCAGAGGGCCCAGATGAGGCCAAAGAACATGATAACTAGGCCAGGTTTAAAGAAAAGAGGTGCTTCAAATCTGCAACACGGTGCCTAAGTGACTTCCATTGCCTGTGACAGTAAATATGGAGCCCCACATTAACACTGCAGCCACTCGGCAGACTTGAACTAAACACGAAATATTTAAGAATTTAAACATGGAAGTGGAAGTCTTAGATAGAGAGATCTGGCAGAGTAAGAGACACTGCAATGTAGGCTCCGGGGGGTGGAGGCCTGAGTATTAACAATGGCTAGGTTAGGGCCTAATACGTGCTACACATGTTTTTATATCATACATAGTGCGCAGATATTATATGCTATGACTCAACAGCTCCAGGCAATATACATTTGTCACGAATAATTCCTGGCAAGCAAAGTCTCCAGATAATTGCCTACTTAGAGTCTATGACAACAAATTCAACACTGGGACACAAACTGCTGTCAGATTGACAGGTCTGTTGTGCCATCCCACCCAGGACTCCTCTGTGGGGCCTCCCCATGCTGTATATTCCACCTCTTCTCTAAAGAAATTTATTGCTCGCCCTGTAATGTTTCCAGAGCCAAAGGATGGGGCAGTCAAACAACGTGTTGCTCTATTTTTAGAGTGCAGCACCATGCACCAGGATTTGAGATCTACTAGATCAACTGCTGCAGCCCCTGGTCACATGAAACAACTTATTTGAGCAAGATTATTAAAAGTTGATTGTCCTACCTTGAATACTTCTTTTAAAGAATGCTTTGCAACCTTCACAGGACCAGACCCCATAGTGGTATCCTGAAGCATAGTCACTGCAGACTGCACAGAAGTGGGCATCCTTTTTTGAGCCAAGATTATTGGCGATTGGGCTTGTACAGTCATTGCCATTAGTTTTTCTTTTTAATATTTCTCTGATAGAAAAGAAAAACATCTGTTATAAAAGAGGAAAACTTAAATCTGCACTGCAAAGAGTTTCATAATTGTCCATTGTCTTCTGGTCTAGAGTCTTCTTATTTCTGAACACAGGAAAGTGTGAAACGCTGTTAAGTCTTCCTGATAAGGTGACTTAAAGCATGTAGTCTGACCCTTGAGCTTTCAGTGATGACAGACTATAAGGTTTTAAAATATTCAAAAGGCATAAAAACTGGATTGCTGATACATCAATCACATGAAACCCAGGAAAATCATATGGAATGCTGATGGAACTCAAGGAATTATTGAAAACGTAGAAGTCCAGGAATTCGTGAACCAAGTGGACTTTGCCTTTCAGAAGCTTCACAGAGAAAATGAGAACTCAGACAGCTCAGACTGACACAATAAATGCTACAATGAACAGAGCTGCAGTTTGTACTGTTAGCCAAAATACATTACACATCTATTCTCAAGTATTTCATCCTTTACATGAGGCTTTATTCATTCAGTGACATTCCGGAGAGAAAAAACTTGAGATGTGAATCTCAGCCCCCAAGATTAACTCAAAATATTAAACAAAGCTTTCTGTTCGAGGGGATGACCCAATGTTGATCACTCATAGTAAACAAAAGGAAGCTTGAATACAAGAATAATGGAAAAACACAATTAATAAAATACTTTTATAAATAAAAAAATTAAAAATTGCTCTATCTAAATTAGTAAGATATACATGTTCCTGAAGGGTTGCAAATTATTCCAACATACAGGAATTATTCTTAGTGACTGAATTAAAATGAAAACAGGATAAAAACATGAAATCAGAGCCAATTCCTGACACCAAGATCCTGTAAACAAACAGCAAGAGGAAAGGAACTTAGATTATCAGTAATATGGGGTTTAGGTATAGGAAGTACATCCATTGAATCCTTTTTATCTGGACATCATTTTCTTGGTGGTTTTATCACATTGTGCCTTCAGGGTACAACATTTCTGAGCAGAAAATACTGTTGTGCAAACTCTCAGCAGTAGTTTGAAAAAAGGAAAGGTATAAACTTAATCAGAGAAGCAGAAGTTAGAAACTCTAGAATCTTCCTCATCCCTCATCCTCATTAAGGATTTGGGATAAGACAGCAGGTAGCACAGTTTATGACTTCTACAGAACAAGGACAAGATTAAACAGAACTGCAGAAACATGCTGAAAGTGCTGTCAAAGAGGCTTTAACTAACATATTAAAAGAAGACTTTGTGCTGGTTTCAAGACAGGAGGTAGGGACAAACACACCCACTTGCCAACTAAAAATCATCAAGTTCATAAGTGTTTGAGGGGAACGTGCTCCAATTTCCTAGTAGAAAATTTAGAAAGGAATAAAAGTTTTTTCTTGGACAAATTTCAAAACAGAAAAATTAAGGTGTTTGTTGTACAATTAAGTTACTGAAAGATTTTTTTTTAAATGTTAATTCATTCAGATATTGCAGGGCAGAAAAGTGTTTAGACGTTTAATGGGCTTAGCCTTCGATAACACACACTCCCCACTAATGGGTTGGTGAATCACTGAGTTGTTTCCCCTTCTGCCATGCTGGGAAGACCAGTGAGTGGGAACTCTCCCTTAGGGTAAAGGGACTGTATCACACATGCCTAATATGTTACTAACGCAAGGAGTTAAAAACACTACTATTCCTCCCCGTTTTCCTGTATCTGGAAGCAAAACAAATTTCACATTAGTAAAAGAGGTTTAATTTTAAGCTTTACTTGGGAATCATGATCCAATTGTGAGGGTCAGAAGAGACTCAAAATCAGCTGGAGAGCCTCCCTGTGACTGATTGATATGCTGTGGAGAGCAATGTTTATTGCCCTCATTAAAGCACCGAGATGTTATGGATGAAAATAAAGAAAAAGCACAGACTGTAACATCTCCGTGAGGAACGCTGTTTTTTTACCTTGCAGTTATGAAAGTGTTTTTGAAAAACACTTTTTCTTTCCTTTCTTAAAACTTTAATGACAGCCACCCTGCACACATGTGAGCCGGAAAACTTCCCCAGACTGTGGCAAGCAGCTTGCACACAGAGGAACCATCTGGAACAAATTGCTCCTGCGGGCCAAACAGACATCAGAGCCGCTCGCCTGGAACAGCTGCAGCAGCACAGGAGGGGCTCGAAGCCCATCAGTCTATTACCGCTGTCTTTAAGGGCAACACAACCAGCAGACAGTCCAGAGGTTCAAGGGACACGTTCCTTACCCTGAGATTCTCAGGCTCAGACAGCGTATCCACACCAATGGCAATCCCCACACGTGGTTAGGGACCACCTCCCCCCTCCCAGTATCCTTGGGAACGCTCAGCAGATAAACGAGCTGCCAGGTCTTCCAGGTGAGCTGGCAGTAGCTGGCTGGATGACCACAGTGCTCCTGCACCAAAGGATGCAGGAAAAATCAGGGATTTACTCTGGCTCCTACCAAGGAATCACATGGAGAAAGATTTATCTCTTTACACCTCCTAGTATTCCTCTCTATTTTTTGATCATCGTTTCTATACAGAGATGCTATATTTCCATAAAAAGAATTAAGACTTTTTAAAAATTAATTAGTCAGTGATTTTCTCCTAGTCAACCTACTACTCTGAGCAACCTGGTCTACTGAAAGGTGTCGCTGCCCATGGCAGGGGGGTTGCAAAGAGATGGTCTTTTAAGGCTCCTTTCGACTCAAACCATTCTGTGAAAAAAAAATTACACTCCAGATTTTCTTGGTTTCTCTTTAAGTTACGTCATCTTCAGCTACATGACCAATAGCCCTTATAAATCTATACAAATAGCAGAATTATTTATTTAAACTCCAGCATGACAGGTTTGGTTTCCCATCTGTCTACATAGAGAGGGCACTGCAGAGCATCAGGTAGGGGCTCTTGGGTTATTCCAGCTGCTGCCTCATCATCTGGACAGCTTCAAAGACTAACCTACAGCAGCCTTCCCAGGGCTGTCAAAGTTTTGCAACCTTAACCAAAGTGGGAAGAGTTTGGATGTTAGCCCTATTCACATCAAACCTGCCTGGGGAATTCCTCTGTATCTAAGTGCTACCCAAACTGCCTCTTCCAATCCACACATGTACACTGAAAGCAGATTTGCACTCCAGAATTGCCTGCTACTCTCTGCCAGCTAGTCAGGTGTCTGGGCTGAAGGTCTGTGCAGCCTACAAGTCAGAGCAGGCGTGGATCCCATGCGTTAGTCCTGTACAGACAGCATAAAGCCTGCCCACTGCGGAAGGAATGTGGGTAGTTTCAAAAATAGCACAAATCCTTTATCAACAATTGAATTAAAACTGTTGCCAGGACACTCTATTTTTCATACTCAAAATTACTGCTGAAGTTAAAGAAGCCCTGTGAATAAACATACAGCTGCTAAAGCAGGGACACCACCTGCAACAGCCCGAGCTTTCATCTATCCAACAACTGTTGTGCCCATGAATGGAGTAATTTCATCAGCTGATGATTTACACACCAATTAGAGTTTGCAATATGAGTAAAGGTGTGAAACAAGAACATGTTTTTGCAAACAGAGTTTTTTGTCAGCTGAAAATTTAGCCCCCAACTCTGCTGTTCACAACACCTTTACAAAGCTGAGAACAGCAACAAGAAATAAAATACTTTTTCAGTAGCAGCCCCCTCTTAACATGATGCTTGCTGCTGTGTGACTGTTTATACTAGGACCAAAAAGCAAAGAAAACACTTCCCTTGAATTTCAAGTTATTGAAAAGCCTTCAAAACTATTAGATGCAGTTAAAAAAATCTGGATAAAAAGGAATTCAAACAACATTGTATGAATAGGAAAAAAGAATGAACGTTTACAGGTTTCACTCAAAGGACTTAATTTGCCAGAGCAAAATTAATTTTTATTATACAAAGTAGTACCTGGCAGTCTTGAACTTTTGTTTATAGAGTATAAACAGTTTATACAAAGTTTCCACATTGAAGGTGTTTGTACTGCTTTGTGTTGGTGTATAGTTCTCTAAGGAGACATTGAAAAAAAAAAAAATCTCATTTCAGAAGTTACATTAGAAAAAAACCCATGAGACCAAGGACTGATTTGGTGCCTGGTGGACTTTTTTTGGCTTTGTTTCGTTTTTCAGAGGGACCAACAGGCAGAAGTCAAATGCAAAAAGAAAACACTTGAACTAAAGAAGCTATAAACAACTTTAAGCCAAGTTTTAAAGCAACAAACAGCACTGACTTGCTCACGGGCAGCACCGGCTCCATCGGTCTTGCTTCACACCACAGGCTCTTGGGCTGCTCTGCATAGAGCAGGGATGACTGACAGTGCAGGGTCAGAGGGGAGAGGTGGCCGGGAGCAGACCACAACGCGCTGGGGCTCGAGGTTTGCCTCGCAGACACGCTCTCTGAATCCCCAAAGCTGCTGGCAAGGTTGTAATTCATCATAGCAGGGCTGCAGAATGCCATTGCAGAATACTCATGCCTGTTGTCCATGTAAGACGGGGGAATACAGACTGGGCTGTGCTCTGCTGTCAGCGTGGACTGATTGCAGCTGTAGGGAACTGGCGAGATGACACCGGCAGATGAGTTTTTAATTTCTGTTTTATTGCATCCAATATCCTGAAGTGGCAGCAACTGAGAGAAGTCCTTGTGAGAAGATGCACACAGGGACATTTTGAAGCAAGGTTGAAGAATGGTGTTTAAATATTCATCCTAAGATGTTAAGATATTAAAAAAAAAATAATAATTTAAAAAGTAAGGAAGCTCTGTAGTAAGTATTTTATATAAAAGAAAAAGGAACCAGCAAACTAGAAAATATAAAAATGTCTCATTAAAAGATTAAACTGCACTTAAACAGTCAGTGTATAAATTTACTACTTTTAAGAAAAAGAAAGCTTTCTAGAATATCCTTAAAAATAAAGGCTAAGACACACATTGAGTTCAGATTCCCTTAAAAAATAATAGCAAGAATTTTTAAAACTAAATTATGTAAAGCCTGACACAAAGATTGAAGGTGACAACTTCGATCTTAACAGGAGTAATTTGTTACAACCAGGGTAAAACTGCTCTATATCAGAGGCAAAATTGCCCCATGGTCCACAGCTATGGAAGAGAAATCATTTCTGCTTGTAACAGCTCACCATCTCCTGCTGTAACTGCACTACAGTCTTCAGCCTTGCACTCCAGACTACTTCCCTTTACCATCACAAACATGTAACAGCAGATATTTTGAAAACAAAAACACACACACAGATATATCCCCTAAACCTTCCAAATCCAGAACTCCACTGCACATCTCTCCACAGAGGAGGAAGGTATGTGATGGATGTCAGCAATCAGTGCAACTTCACCACTAAGAGGTCCCTGGATAAGGCATCTCTGAACAGAGCCACTAGAAAAGCAGAAGTCACACAGTGCAGGTATTTCCAAAGGTGACAACACAGCTCTTGTGATTTCATAAGGTCCAGAAGTTTTCTAATTCCCTGCCACTCTTCATCCCCATCCCAATTACTCACCATCCTTCCTCCCATCTGGCTCAGCTATCAGAACAGGGCCTTTAAATTGCTCACAGTAAATACTCTCTGCCAGATTTAGGTATATCCAAATTATTTAAGAGAGAAAAAAAAACTTACAGGGACAAAAAAGCCCACCAAAAGCATCCCCCTAAGACAGAACCCCTGTCCTGAAAGCATTACTTCACAGTAGCATTTAAAAATGTTTTTTCTTTATTCTTCCCTAAAAGTTTAATCTGCAATTCATTCCAACTCTGAAGACATAGTTTGCAATCCAAAACAATTCTGTATCCAAAACAGCAAGTTCCAGCCCCCCAAGCTGATACTGCAGTGTACTTTTACAGAGGGTAATAAGACCTTAACATGAAAAATCACAGATGATTTTAAACAGTCACCCACAACTTTGCTATTCCACAAGTGGCCAAGGTATAGATGCTAAATATTCTTACCTTTTCTTACCTCACATGACCAAAAAGCAAGATGAGGAAGATTCAAACACAAGTTTGCTGAAGTACAACAACCTCCCTGTCCCCCGAGTTCTCAGCCAGATGACATTTTTAGTATGCCATCTTGGGGAACTGACATGTTTTTCTCCTCTAGGACTGAGAGTAGAAGCCTTAACAAAAAATTTAAGAAATAGTCTTTTTTACTAAAATGGGTAGTTGAGAGTCCATTCTCCCTTCTGTCTTTGCATGGTCGATGAAACTGAAGATACACATAGAAATAACCAGGAACTCATTTAAATCAGCTCAGGCACTTCAGACCCAGCTGCTGTTTTTTCCTTTGTGGGAAACAGGAAAATGAGATATCTCAGCAGCTGTTTGTGTCCAGCAGCTCTTGGATTGGAACTCCAGCGCAGTCAAAGTGGGAGAATCTGACCTCACTCCTCACACAACCTACTCATTTCATCTGACCCCCAGATGCTTCACAGCCTCCTCCTCTAAGAGAAACCAAGCATCGTGCAAATCTCACTGCAAACCCCAAAGGTGCTTTCACTCCCAGATTATGGGATGGGTAACTCAATTTTTTAGCAGCCAGTGATGGAACTAAGAAATTATCTTAAGAGTATTTCCAGTGGTTACTACGAGTGGGCCTGGGGACCACACTGGATTCAACATGCCTTTGAAGATTCTGTGTAGGCAAAGCTGCAACACTTCCTGCTTCAGAGGCTGCATGTATTCGGGATGTGCATGGACACTCTGCCAGAGCATCCAGAAAGTCCAGCAAAAGCTGCCTGTGCTACCTGTGTCCCTCTGCCCTGCTTGGAAGGGCACACAGTACAGGGGAACTCCAAACCCTTTGTAAAGAAGGACCTGAGCAGCATTACAGCAACACCTCTCTAAGAGTCAGCTAGAGACATTCTGCTCTGATACTCCAACAGATTTTGTAGCAGGCCACTGTGTAGTTTTCCCTGCAGCATTTGGAAAATAGATGCTGTAGGAGCAGAGAGAACACAGAGCTGCTACTACTCGACTTCATGAACTGAAATCAGCTGAGATTTAAGTCATGTTTTTCTGCAAAGGGAATTCACTAGTGTGTGTATGCAGGGTAGCGACCTGTTTAGCAGAAGGATATATTGTCCCCAAAGTGGAACACACAGTATTTAGAAACATACACAGAAGTCACCAGAAGCAAGAGTGAAGTTTGTTTTAGGGACACAATTTCATGCAAGCACAAGATGTCAGTACAGCCTTCCTGAAAAACGCACTGCTTATGACTTATTTACAAGCAAAAGGACTCTGGGATCCAGGAGGTTAAAGAAAACTGTACTCATGGTCTTCAGCAGGCTGTAATATAGTGAAAAAATAACAGCACTGTCCTGAGATAATTAACTTGGGTAGCAGAAATAGGTTAGCCACAGTAGACTATGGATCTACATGATATCACATTGTTCATGTTTCCTTATACCCAGAGAGTTTAAAATGGGAAGCCCAGAGCCTCACAAATGAAATAAAACTGCTAAAATTGTCAACTGTTGCTCAGAAGGTCCTAAAAATTGGCTGCTGGACTATGAAGTTGTGTGTCTTAAAGAAGGACTGAAGATTGAAGGAACCAGATCACAAGATCTGAGGCCAGAGAAAAACTCCCCTAGCACCAGCAACTCAGAAGCATAACCACATTTAAGACAAGGATTACAATAAGTAGTGCAACAGACTAATAAATTTGTTTCATCCTGTTATAATGTCCTCATATCTTGAGCACTATCCATTAAGCAGAAATTAACAACTTCCTAAAGTGAACTCCTGTCCCAACAGTCCCTCTTCCTCTGAAGAAAGATTTAAAAAGCAGGATTCAAGTATAAAGTACATTAGTTAGACCCAGTATATCAGCACTGCACTAGATCTGTACCAAACACAGAAACAAAACATTATTTTTGTACTCGTCTCCTGGGAGTCTGCAAATGTTTCAACCCACTCAAGTCAGTTTAGCTTAGCAAGATATTCAACAACTGAAATGCCACTATTAAGTAAATAGCCATTCTGGCCAGTTTCTTGAGTAACACTTACCATTCACAAATCTAAGACACTACAGGCAGGATTCACATCTGACATAAGAGGAAACAGCTCCATTTCTCCAGTACCCAGAGGATGACATCGGTGTCTGTGAGGATGTAGAGAAAAACAGGGGTGTTACCAATGTTCTCCACAGGGGAAAAAAAATAGGTTTCTTGTCTTTAAACAAGTCTACAACAACTGAGTGTATCTTGAGAGTCACCATGCAAGACACAGCAGATGAGGGACAAGAACTGGTTTAGATGTCATAATCAAACAGATACATGGGTAAATAATTAAGCCAACTGACCTATTTGAACAAACTCAAAAAACACTTATTGCATGTTACCTATACCTAGAATACCTTTAGAAGCCTTGTGTGAAAAAACTAATTTAATTTTTTTTGCTTGTGTTTTGGGGCGGGTTGGGTTGTTTTTTTAGGTTTTGAAAGGGGAGAAATAGGTAGAGAGAGCAGGATGTCGTGTTTTAGAGCCTGCTTGGGTACATAATACAACAGCTTTTCCTAGAAAAATGCAACACTGAATAAAGCAAGCGAATGATGGGTGTTCTCAGGCACCCTTCCATCAACATACAATACAACATGTTTAGAATTTTATATATATTTTGAGTAAAGACCTTTTGCAATAGATAATCAGGATGACCTTTTTCTCTGTGAGGCTTAATTTAAAGTGCAATCATTCTTCCTTTCAGTTTAATAGAGGTGACTCAGCAAATGTGCATTCCACTACCCCACAGCCAAAGCCCCTCAGCCATCCTGTGGAGCATTCTATTAATATTCTGCTAAGCTACATTTTACACAGCTCACTGCAACAATCAACTGAATCATTTTCTGAAAAAGGGATCATTAGAGGAAAGTCATTCCATAAAATGACACTTGTGCTTCAGCTTTTGTGAAAAACTTATTAAACACAGCAGTGCCAGATATTGCCAACAGAAGGCAGGCAAGTAAACAAGTTTATTATTACCTGAGAAAGACTAGATGCAACAAGTAGGAGACAGATAGGGAAGCAAAGTGAAACCACAGCTATCTGTCCAGACCTCAGATGTTGTACGCATTCCTGCAAAATTAATAACCTCAATGACCTTAAGACCTTCTCTGAAGAAAATATTGCAGATCAAAAGCACACAGGAAATAATTCGTTGAAACTCCTTGGCCTATGTTAGCCTTTGAGTTACTGAGGATGCTGACAACTTCTAGATTATTCTAAACATTTATAAATATATTTCAGGGCTCAATGCATATGACATGGAGTCACCAAGGGAGCTGGGTTTGTTCTGCTAGAGGAATACAAGCCTGCAGTCTTCTAACCCCTGAAGTGGAGTTAAAAAAGACAAGAAAGCCAGACTCTTTTCAGAAAAAGTGCACAAGTCAGGACAAGAGATCACAGTGACAAGGCAGTACAAGGGGAATTTCAGTAGAACATATGAAAAATTCTCCACAGTGAGGATTAAGTACAGGAGCAGGATATTCAGAAAAGCAGTGAAATCTCTATCTTTGGAGTTATTTAAAAAAGAAAAAAAAAACTAACTGAAAAAGGTCCTGAATGATCTGACCTCGCTTTGAGCAGGATACTAAACTAGTCACTCTCCAGATTTCCTTTCCTACCTTCCCACTACTGGAGGTATTTGTAGCAGAGGAAATTCCATTTTATCTGTGCTGGAAAGGATCATGGACACTGGCCACCTTGTCAGCTTTGCTCAGGAGGGTGAGACCTGTGGGTCCTGTAAAGTCAGAGCTGTGGGTCCCGTCCAAAGACAACCATCATTGAACACTTCATGGTGCACAAAAATAGCCGCCTGGCATAACTGCAATGGGATTAGTTCAGTAGAAGTTATGCATAAAATTGGAAAAGATTTTCAGATCTCAGTTCAAATTAAAGTTGACTGCACTGGTTTTTAGCCTTTCAATTTGTAAACCCTTAAAATGTTCCCATACCTCAGAATGGATCTAAGCATTCTATGATTTGCCTAAGTACATTTCATAGACTTAGGGATTCAGACACCAGAAATTAAAAGTCATTGTCCTGCTCAAGAATACAAATGCAAACTGAGACACTTCAGCTCCTTTAGTCTCTATGTCATTATTTCTAAGTATGATGTGGACACTCAATATGTACTCAAGCAAAAAGAACATTTGAATTTCAGCATGAAAATTTTAGCATGTTCAGTTAGAAAATAAACATCTATTAAAACTATTACACAAGTAACAATTACAAGGTTCTATCTGGGGATTTTGCAATCACACTTCAATCCACAGCAGTATCATGGCAGAAGTCAGTACACAGAACAGCACCCTTGTCCAGTAACAGCTTCATTGTTAAAAGAAAGCATCTCCCTCTGATGCAAACAAGAGCAGGGAAGAGCAGCACAGAGATTTAAGATTTCCATGGAGGTGGGATGTGCGCCTGTATCCAGCCTCTCTGAATCAGACTTTGGTGTCTCAGCACAGACCAATTAATTAAACTAATTCTTAAAAAATCTACTCTTGGTCTGATGATCAGACAATTGCTCTGTGCCAACAGCCCAGAATACACCAGTTCTATGGATCCAGAAGGAATTAATTTCTTCAATCACCACTTCTCCCTCAATGACAGTGTCCTGGCACAAATATACAGGAATCCTCCTCCACTCCAATACTTTCTAATCAGTTGCAAAGTGTGTAGTCATAGAATCATAATAGAATCTATCAATGGTTTGGGTTGGAAGGAACTGCACAGATCACCTAGTTCCAATCCCCCTGCCGTGGGTAGGGACACCTTCCACTAGAGCAGGTTGCTCCAAGTACCATCCAACCTGGCCTTGAACACTTCCAGGGGTGGGGCAGCCACAGCTTTTCTGGGCAACCTGTGCCAGTGACTCAACCACCCTCACAGTAAAGAATTTCTTCCTAATATCCAATCTAAACCTGTTCTCTTTCAGTTTGAAGCCATTCCCCTTGTCTTACCACTACATGTGCTTGTAAAAAGTCTCTCTCCAGCTCTTTAGGTACTGGAAGGTGCTATAAAGTCTACCCAGCCTTCTCTTCTCCAGGCTGAACAACCCCAGCTGCCTCAGTCTGTGTTCACAGGAGAGGTGCTCCATCCCTCTGACTATCGTCATGACCTCCTCTGGAGTCACTGCTTCTCATGCTCCATGTCCTTCTTATGTTGGAGGGCCCCAGAGCTGGACTCAGTACTCCAGGTGAGGTTTCACAAGGCAGAGCAGAGGGGCAGAATCACCTCCCACGCCCTGCTGCCCATGCTGCTTTTGATGCAGCCCAGGACACAGTTGGCTTTCTGGGCTGCAAATACACATGCTGAATCATGCCAAGCTTCTTGTCAGCCAACAGCCCAAGTTCTTCTCCCCAGGGCTGCTTCTAATTCATTCTCCAACTGCCCCGACCCAGGTATGGCACCTTCCACTTGTGGAATTACGTGAGGTTCACACAGGCACACACCTCCAACCTGTCCAGGTCCCTCTGGGTGGCATCCCTCCCCTCCAGCGTGTGACAGCAGCCCACAGCTGTCATTGGCTAACTTGATGAGGGTGCACTCAATCCCACTGTTCAGGTCACCAACAAAGACACTAAATAATACTGGTCCCAGTAGGAACTCCTGAGGGACCCCAATTGTTGCTGCAAAATCTTTAATTTGCATGACTCTGCTGAGGAGCAGAGTGCCACACTCAATCATCTTCCAACAAAAAGGGCAAAACTGCAAAATATATGGATAAAATGCCTCATTTTGCCCAGCAGGACTTTTATAAGGCTTGGAGGACTACTGAATAATTGTCTCTAAGTTATTGCCATGATGTAGACATGAGCTGGCACAGGGGCGGAGATTCTTTGACTCAAAAAGTCTGTTTACTCATTCAGCAATTCAAACATCTCCTGTATTATAAATAAATTGGGGACTGAAAATTCTGCTGCAATTATTCCCTTTTCCCACAGAAGTTCCCACACACAGGTCTGCGTGGATATACAGCAGCATGTGGAAAGCAGAGCTGGCAGCAACGTACTCATGCCAGACAGAAATTTGAGAGGAAAGGGAGGGTGGCTAAAAAAGTCAATATGTGAAGAAAAACAAGTAAATCAGGCAACAGGGATAGAGCAGGAATTGAAACTTCCTGCTCTCTCAGGGGAAATCCTATCTATCTTGCTTTCTGAAGTAAGCAAAGATGAGAAATTTTCCCTGGCAGCAGGTGTCCATCACTAGGCATAAAGACCTGCGATGGGATTCACAGCCCTTTGGCCAATGGGCAAGAGAGTAAAGTTATAACCGCCCCTAAAACCTGCCCCCCTGGCAATCTATAGGTAACAGCATTAGGTAGGAGGACAGACAAATGGAAAATACCCCCAAATTAAGTGAGATAATTTATTTCTGCAGCTCAGGCTATACCACCCCAGCAGATCTGACCCGCCATAGCTCCAAAGGACAGGGTGGGAGTTTCTATTTGGCATGTGTGTCAGGAAATGTAGGATTTAATTTCTCCTGACTAAGCAGACACAATGCATTGGCTGCTCCCCTGACCATGCCATGTCTCAGGCTCCTCAAATGACCTCCTGCTTCATGAGAGTGAGAAGCAATGGTCATAACCATAGCTGTCTTTGGCAAAAGAAAACCTTCCTTGCAGAAATGCTGTCAGGGAATCATTTCTCCAGATCTAGGTGACCAAGAGTGAAGAAATAACAGTGGGTTTTTTCCTGCCAGACCAGTATACAGTATCCCTTTTCCCACTTTCTCCTCCCCCAAATAAAATGATGGGTTTTACTGTGGTTTTTTTCCAGATGGCCCCATTACTATGCAAATTATTTATGCTGTAGGATTAATTTAGATAGTCAAAGATTCTGTTTAACTAATGGTCTTATTAAGCAATGATCTCAAAGCCTCTTCAGCTAACAGCACTTGTTAGCATTAATTTCAAGACAGTCAATTGTGTCTGTCCAAGAGAAACCTACCACATGCCCTTTTCCACTATTGCCACTCAGGCAGTGGGGTTGCACTGCACTTTGGGAGATACTGAGAGACCTGTTTAACTGCGGGACTGTGGCAGCAAGGAGTGTCCCGTTTAATCACAGAATCATAGAATGGTTTGGGCTGGAAGGGGCCTCCATCATCCAGTTCCACTCCCCTGCCATAGGCAGGGACACCTTCCATTAGTCCAGGGTGCTCAAAGCCCCATCCAGCCCGGCCTTGAACACTTCCAGGCATGGAGTTTACATTTTATGTTACTCCATATCCAAACAATGTGCTTTGGAAATCCACAGCTGCCTTACATAACATCTGGTTACCTTACCTTTACACAGTAAAAGTATAAAACTTTTGTTCTTTTAGTCATAAAACTTGAACAAATAGTATTTGCTGTAATAGTATAGAAATTAAATCTATGTATGAATATCTATGCAAAGCAGAACACCTTTAGCTGCTTTTCCGGTTTTAGCTATAGGAAATTAATTTTCTTATTGGAACTTCGGTAAAATATTATTTCCATCTTATTCATTTTGTTGTACATCTTCACAGTTACAGCAAATTCAAGACTAAATGTTTTGTTGCTGCAATTTTATCATAACTTCTTTAAAAAGAGAGTTTTTCCAACACAGTTTTTTGATACCTGATTTTTGATGACTGAAAAGACTTAAAACCACCGAACAAATCAGTAATTATGCTGTAACTTTTCCCCATCATCACTAATTCACTGAAATAACACAGAAACCAAGGCATTGCTTTTTCTTGCCTTTCAAACTATGAAATTCTGTTATAATCCTGCATGCAATCCCAGACCAGATATGCTTAACATCATCCACAGGTAACAAAAGTTTCTCTATATGTCCCTTAAACAAAAAAAGCTATTCTATTATTTCTCTTATCATTAAACTGGACAAGAAATCCTGCCTTTTACTGTGAGTAAAATCCTGTCTCAGCTGAGTCAGTCAGAATTTTGTTGATGATTCCCAGAAATGGACATTTGTCTGATATAGTAACTAAGACAAAACTGTAACATCCTCCTAAGTCTTATTAAAAGAAATTTGAGAAATTATTCTGGGATTTCTGTTTTCTGAGCTTCTTGCATCCTGTCTCTCAAGGAATGGACCAGCAAACTCCACTGTGTGAATATTTCTTGCTGCTGGGAAAAGCATGTTGCAGGTAACTGAAGAAAACTACAGCAAAGTAATGGGTGCAAAATCTGTTCAGCCCCCGGGACCACCATCCCTTCTCACTGTAACTTCTTTACTACTTGTACGTTTCAGTCTATAGTCAAGAATCAGAACTAAAACTACGATTATTTAAAGAGGTCATATACTAACATGGATTTACAGTGGGTTTAATTAATATATTTTAATGCATTCTTTATCAGAACATCATTACAGACACTCACACTGCCTGAATTGCCAAAGACAATTCTGCAGCATTTTAAGAACACCTCTAAAACTAGGGGTATTTTCTTCCTGTGATGTTTTAAGTTTTTCAGGTTATCAGCAAACAAATCACTAGGATATGAAATAGTTTTCATGTTTCCACTTTCTCCAGCAATACTTCGAGCTCTGTTAACTGATTCTCATTTCCAACACTAAAGAGATCAACTGCAAAGAAGCATCACATTTACTCCATCCCTTCAGGTCTCAGATTTTTGTTGTTATTTCTCCTTTGAAAGCCTGAGGAAGTTGAGCTTTCACTTGCACACACTCACACAAGAGTGACCAGCCTGAGAATGAGGACATTACAGCCATATTCCTCTAACACTGTTACAGCCACTGTGTCTGCAAAATGTAAGTTACATCTTATTTAAAAGGCTATAGGAAAGTTGAGAAAGCAAAGCAAAAACAAGGATAACCACAGAGGAGCAATTCTATGCTTAAACTTTGTTCACGAACATAAAGAAGAATTTTAACAGAGTTCTCAAATAGCAAATAAGAGTTCAAAAGTTTAAAATTAGAAATATGAAATGTACTTGTTGCTTCAGTAAAGGCATGGGTCTTAAAATCCTCCCTCTCTTGGGGGCACAACAGATGAGCAAGGAATTTCAAGGATACAGATGAGGAAACAGATTGCTGGTAACACTGAGCACATCAGAATCAAATAGTAAATGACTTTATGGTCTAAAGTGGTTTCTCATGCAAACCACAACAATATCAAAACTTCCTCTGTACATAAGTGGTAATTGTGCATCATTCTCTATATGAAAAGGCTGAACCCTTTCCCCAAAAGAAATAGCACATTTATCAGCCATTCCAAGGTCTAAACTGCACAACTTATTGTTTATTCCTTCCTCTCCAGACTGAAATTTATTTTTTCTAATAAAACCTTGGTTATAAAAGAACCAAGATTAAAGACCAGATCATTCTTGCCATTGCTAGCCAAAAATCTTTATGAGCATTCAGGCAGAGGCTCTGATGGGTTTGATGACGATTTACACACATGCTGTACAATCTTTAGTTACTGTTAAATAAACCTTATAGCAGTGCCAAAAGCAAACTTAAGAAACAGGCTTGTATCTCATTGCCTAATTAGGAAGACCCTTCTCAAAACTGAAAACCTTATTAGAAGAGTGTAAATCTTTATCATCGACTTTAATGGATAAACTACTTCAGTAGACACAGCAACTGTAAGAACAAAACCTGAGACATTTATCAGTCTGAGACCTGGAATTTGAAAAGTCAAGTCAAGTCAATGAGGAGACTTCCTGTAACTTCATTTTGCTTTGGATCAGGTCCTACCAAATACTGTAATGCTAAGAAGAGGCATTATCTTTTGTTAGCATAGTCATCCGTGGAGTTTTCTAAAAACCTTAAAAAACCAATCCCCTAATGTATGTTCCAAAATACTCCTCCTACTCTCAGTGCAGCAAGCTTATTCTAATTGGATTCTTAAACCAAAGTCCTAAAATACAGCAAACTTCCATAATTTTCTCTGTATCCAGAAATATTTTTAAAAAACAAACCTATTGAAAGATCATTTAATCTGCATAAACTGTTAGACTTTATGAGGAAATTTACACTGGAACCAAAACAAAAACTCCTGATAATTTAACTGTTTCATTTAACTTAGAGAAGCTATTGTTCATAAATCCAGAGACTATCAATTGCAGAGCTTTGGCAGCCTTTACAATAATAAATATTTCATTCAATATAGCACGTACCTGATTGACACTGAATAGGATTTCTGCTCTTTATAAATGCTGTGACAGCATCACATGTCAGCAAGATTTTCACATAGCAATTCTGGATTTGTTTTCCTTCTTTCCTTTATCTGTGATTCTAAAGCAGCTGTGCCCACCACCACTTAGTCATCAGGTCTCAAATATGAATCTTTCCAAAGCAATGTGATGCCTGCTCATCAGTGCAAGGTTACACAGATACTCTCAGTGTTTCCTTTCCCTGTGAAGGCAAGACCTAAACAGAAGTTCCTCCTCCTCCTTTCTGACATAACAAGCTTCTGAATTTGTCGTTCACTGCAGTTAAAGCTCTTACATGATGGAATCATTTTATAAGCCAAGCATTCTCATGTGTAGCACAGAGATCTGAAGATTAACTAACCAGCAATTCTGGCAGCAAATACTGAGATTTTAAAAAGATAAATCAAACTTTTTATATCTTTGTCACAGAAAAACCTGAAACATAATTAACATTTCCTCTGAAGCAGAAATGTTCTCATGTTAGACATTCTGGGCAGCATAATTAATAAACTCCTTTGGCGTTGTTTTTAAACACCAGATGCATAAACACAGACAAGGAGAAGGGGTTACTTTTTTTTCAATATAACTACGTTCATTTTCAAAAAAAGTAAATTAACAGGAAGCTATTTAGGGTGATATCTTTGTTTTACTGAGTATCATGGTTTAACCCCAGCTGGCAGTTAAGCACCACGAAGGCACTCACACACTTCCCGTTGGTGAGATGGGGAGAGAATTGGAAGAGTAAAAAGTGAGAAAACTTGTGCGTTGAGATAAAGACAGTTTAACAGGTAAAGCAAAAGTCACCCACACAAACAATGCAAAACAAGGCATTCATTCACTGCTTCCCATGGGCAGGCAGGAAAGGAGGGGTATATCATGTTTAACAGTGACTGGTGAAGGCAAACACCATCACTTGGCGCGTCCACCACTCCTTCTTCCCTCAGCTCTATATGCTGACCCTGGGCCACATGATACGGGACATCCCATGGGTTAGTTGGGGTCAGCTGCCCCTGCTGTGTCTCCTCCCAACTCCTCTTGCACCCCCAGGCTCCTCACTGGTGGAGTAAGAAGTGGGAAAGGCTTTGACTCTGTGCAATAAAAAAACCCTCTCCTCAGCACAAACTGGAACATGCATGAATTACCAACACTGTTTCCAGCACAAATCCAAAACACAGCCCCACACCAGCTCCTGTGAAGAAAATGAACTCCACTCCAGCCCAAACCAGCACATTCTCCACTTCTTATCCCATAGCATTCACATCATGCTCAGGTCTCACACTACCCAACACATCCCCATTACCCACCATCGCCCTTCTCATCCCTTGGTACAAAACACAGATAACATTCCCTTAGTCTATGAACCACCCCTGTCAGATGACCATAAAGTGTCTATAAATGTTCACAATTTTCCAAAAAATGACCAATAAATTAATTTACTCTGTGATTTTGGGCTCCATCTGTCATGGTGGTCTCTCAGGAGAGGAGAAATGGTGTGTTACATGGAGTTACTGGGCACCAAAGCCAGCTCAGGTCAGGTCACTGTTGCACTTGCACTGATTCTTGTAAGGCTCCTCCTCCATTTGTTTTGGTGGCTCCTGCTGTAGCAATTCCCATAATATAGCAACTCAAGTCACAGGTTATAACAAATTAAAGGTATTTCCACTACAGTCTCCACCACTTGTCCATTTGAGAGAGGTTATACTGTTTAACACTGCAGTGAACTCCTCCCCTTACCCCTGATCCAACTTGGATTTATCCACAGACTGGGAATCCTTAGCATTGTACCTGCTTCAAAGGAGGCCTTATCAATGAGCCATGGTCTCTCCAGGGCTATACCTGCTGTGGCATAAGACTTATTGACAGTCACAATCACTTTGACGTGCACCTGCTCCAGCATTGCCTTATCCATGGGCCACAACGCCTTCAGATGTACTATCTCCAGCATGGCCTTACCCACAGCATCAGCCCCTTCAGAAATTAACCTACTGCAGCATGGCCTTACAGTCCCTCCAGGGATGTACCTGCTCTGTTATGGGTTTATCCATGGACACAAGTTTCCAGGTGCTCCATGTCCTCGTGCCCAGCCACTGATGCTTCAAAGTGTACCTGCTGCAGCACAGACTCCTCCACCACTCACAGGTGCTCCAAAGTGTACCTTCTCCAGTGAGCATGCCATCCTTGGGCCACAATCCCTTCACAGGTACAGCTGCTGCAGTGCAGACATAACAATGGCCACAGGTGCTGTGAGATGCACCTGCTCTGACAAGGGCTTATCCATGGCCACAAACATTTTGGTGTGTCCTGCTCCAATACGGACTTATCCTCAGGTCACCATCCCTTCGACTTGAGTTCGCACTGGAATTCCAGCCTGCCCAGAGCAGCACAGGAACAACAGCAATGCACCAGCACAGGCACATCATCATGGCCATTCCCAGAGTATTCCCAGCCACCACAAGGTGAGACCACAGCACTACAGCAGCACCCACAGCAAAAAGCAGCCACTAATGAACACCAGACACTAATGTATGGCCAGGCAAGCGAGCCCCATGGCAAGCACAGGGGCCTGCCAATTAATAGCTAAACAGCACTGACAGCTCTAAATTTCATTTAGCACATCCCAGTCAAATCTGTCTTATTTTGAACCCTTCTGTCTCCGTGTTGGGCACCAAAAAGAATGTTGTGGTTTAACCCCTAAACATCACCCAGCTGTTCACTCACTGCCCTCAGGTGGGATGGGGGTGAGAATCAGAAGGATAAAAGTGAGAAAACTTGTGGGTTGAGATAAAGAGAGTTTAACAGGGAAAGCAAAAGCCACACACATAAACAAAGCAAAACAAGGAATTGATTCACCACCTTCTATGGGCAGTCAGGTGTTCATCACATATTATGGTGAGTGGGAAAGACAAACATATCACTCCAAATGTCCCCTCTTTTATTCTTCTTCCCCAGCTTTATATGCTGAGTTTGACCCTCTACGGTAGGGAATATCCCCTTGGTCACTTGTGGTCAGCTGTCCTTGCTGTGCCTCCTCCCAACTTCTCCTGCACCCTCAGGCTACTCACTAGTGGAGTGAGAAGTGGGAAAGGCCATGATGATGTGCAATAAAAAACCCTCTTCTCAGCAAGAACTAAAACATCCATGAATTATCAACATAGTCCATACCAGCTACTGTGAAGAAAAACAACTCTACCCCAGCCAAAACCAGCATACTGTGTTAACATTTATAAAAAAAACCTCCACAAAACTAAATTCAAAAAAACCACAAAAAAATTAAAAATTGAAGACAGGCAGCAAGGTCCAATTGTCAATTATACATTGGGATTGCTTTGAAAATACTTGATTAGTTGCAAATTATAAATCTAATTTACTCTAGGAAAGCTGACAGGCTTACTAAATTTGCTTGGATAAAGCCTCATGTTATTCATCCTTGGAATTTAGACTTCAAAATACCTCCAAGTCTACCCAACTTTCTGAAACTACTTGTCAGAATTAGGAGCTGAAATAGCTTTGCCCCCTTTCCTATCAACATCTTCTGTGCAAGCACAGCCAGGTTACTGTCCACTCAGACAGCCCTCCCTGTAATTATATTATGCTAATGCAATTTTTCTCAGTACCAGATATGCCTTCCTACCTTGTTTTTCTGTGCTTTTTCTTAAGCCTTCCATCTCCTCTCATCACTATTTTGCAGATCCAAACACTGCTGCTTTTAATTTGAATTTCCATTGTTTTAACAGATAAAGCCTTTCACAAGCTACAGGGTATTTAAATGCCAGCACTTTTTGATGACTAATTGTCATATGGAGTGTGATCTGCATCTATCCAATCCTATTTATGCCTGTGACAATCCTTTAACACTGTGCAAGGGCAAGGTCATGTTCCCTACCATCCTCAGTGCTAATGAGATAGACAGTAAAGGTTTTCTGCTAAATACTATAGAAGTGCACCTTAGTTTTTTGCACATATAAGGGTTGCTTTCCCCTCCTCCTGGCATAGCCCTTAAATAAACTGTACCGGGCCCTAGTCCTGCAAATCCCTTACTCTAAATATCTGGATACCAAATAAGCACTGGGAGCAGCATGAAGTGGATTGTATCTTCCCTTTCCATTCTGATGTTCTCTCAGTTAGGAGCCACAGCTATTTTGGGTAATATAAACAAAATGCTTCAATCAAGGCTAATTAAGATTGTATTAAGGATTTTATGTGTCAGATAACCAGATGGAATAAAGAGTAGTCAGATAAATGATGAGGGACAGGTTGGCAGTAGCCAAAGAAAAATAAGTCCAGTTCTTTTCTCTCTCTTTTATATATATGATGTAATTCAGTATCACTTAAAAAATATAAAATGAAGGCCTTTAATGTATTTTCCTCAGAGGTTTTTACTGGGGAATGAGTGTCAAATAGAGTTTCCACACATAGAAAGGGATGATTAGACTCCAAGTTACTGCAGTTTGTAAGTGGAGCAGCACCTGCCTAGCAGACAATGAGGAGCAGCTACAAGGAGCACTGAGACAACACACAAGACAAAAATTATCCAAGTCAGATGTAGTTCAGGCTGTTACACTCCCCTGTGTGTACAAATGCATGAAGGAGAATACATTAGTGCCAATAGATTCAAAAAGCAGTTCCTTTAGACAAAGGTGGTGTAGTGAATAAAATGGGTAGATTTACCTACTTAACAAATCAGGCCCATCCCTGGCGACTGTGTTGTCCCAGACTCAAAGAGGTACTTACACCATTATCCCCTAAAATTACTCAAGGCTGAGCAGTTCCCGGGCCCACAGGATTCACTGTGCCCATTCTATGGTGTGCACTGTCCACACACTCCACAAGTAAAGCAACAACTTCTCTCCCCAGCACTCCCACTACATTTAGCACCCCAAGTCTCACAGTCATGGCTTGGCTTCCCAGCACATTCACGCTATAAAAGCAATTTGAAGAGTGGCTTGACTTGAGGATTCACCTAACAAAGAACATTTTTTCCACTGCCCACAGGTTTTATAAGGGTGACACCAAAGGAGGAGTGAAGAAACAGGTCAAGGCAGAACTCCAGAAGGAATCTTTCTGGACAGTGTTCATCAGTGGTTACATGTTCTTACATACGTATTATTGAACTGCTGTGGCATTCTCCTCAAGAACACTCCCTGACAGCTGTAAAAAAAGCTAACACATATCTCACATATCCATAAAAATACGTAGATTTTCAGGAAAAGAAGGCTGCAATATTAATTTGCAGAAACAAATAGCAAAATTATGCCTAAAAGAATTCAAAGGAAATTACAGATCCCTGTGTTATCTTGGATAAAGGTATATTCTCATCACCAGTGGGTGAATACCTTGCTTTGCTACTATGGCTTCCACTGCAGCACCACACAGAAGAAAATCACTATCCAAAGTTTGAATTCTTTAAAATTAAATTATTGCAACATACATTAGGATTCAAGATTGCTGTAGTACTTTATTCTCTTTCAATTTGTTGCAGTCTTGGCAGTAGACAACTGAAGTCAAAGGCTGAAAGTCACTAGCTGAGAATGTGGAACTTGTTTTTCTTGATTCTACGCAAGAGAGAATTCTCTCTTCCTCCAATTTGCCTCATACAATAAAGGTTCAACATGGGTCATTTTGAATTGAAGTTTTTAAATGTAGAAAGCCAGGGTTTCCAGAGACTCAGCTTGGATCCAAAACTTCTGTATAAATCATGAAAAAACCAGCATGTACAGTATAGGATATTACTGAATAGAAGATTTGATCTGTTGGGTCTAAAGGACATCCCCTCCTGCCACAGCTCAAACTCCTTTCTGCCCTCATTTAAGTCTTTCCAGATACAGCCCCCAGCTATGCTCATGGCTTTACAGCAGATTCTTCTGTCTTCCCTTGAACCTCTTGGTGTTGAATGAGTTACTAGAGTAGAACCTGTTAGGACAGACATGTCCTGAAGTAGTAATTAAGCTATTATAAATAAACATAGTTTTTCTTCTGAGGTCCTCGCTTACTGGCTCGTGTCATGAAGGAGGCAACCCTGCTGCCTCTAAACCAAAACCAGACTTTGTTTCTTCAGCCTTTGTGCTTCCAGGAAAGTTGGCCCCCAGAAATGACAGAAACGAAGCCCTTTGCACAGCATGAGCTCTTTCTCGCCAGTTCACATCTGTGGTCAGATCATTCAAAAGGAGTTTGTTTCTTGTTGTCCAGGTGTGGGAGAAAACAGCTACGAACAGTGGAAGAACAACCTAAGATCATGATGGCTATGCAGCTGGAGAAGAATGTTTGAATTATGTGGACTCTTATTCTAGTTATGGACTGTTTCATGTTATGTAGACTTTCCCCTGTTTGAAGGTTTTATGATATTGTGTGGTGTTCCCCAGTTTTCTGTTATAGTGTCCCTGTTGAAATTTTCCACCTTTTCCTCTCATGATTTGTGACCCTTCCCTCATTGGTCCCTGCAGTGTGGCATTTCCCCCCTACGGTTATAGCCTGCACTTGTTCCCCTTATTTGAAATGTTTGCTCCCTTGTGTGGCAGGCTCCTCTCTAACTCCTCCCCAGTTCAGCCACTTTCTCTAGAACTTTCCCTGCCTACCCTATTTAAACTGGGCACCAGTTTAATAAAGTGCTTACTCTGCATCAACCCCCAGAGTGTTGTCGGTCTCTGTTACCCTCCAAGGCCGCATCCAGGAAACAAATGTATGTTCTTTGACCAATACAGTCACTTAAAAATAAGTTGTCACCTCAAAGACCATGTTAGTGAAACTCCTGTATCACTTCTCAACATCATCACAAAGAGGTAGATAAAGAAACTGGTGACTCTACCTGCATATCTTTTTAATTTACAATTTTCTATATCAGATTTCATTTCACAATAAATTTAGTTCAACTTCCCCTCAAAAACAAACAGTTTTCAATGGCAGGACATACCAGCTGAGGTCAGATTCAGCATCTCCTCTTGTCTGACAGCTCACTGCCATCAGCAGCAGCATTGTGTGTGTTTCTCTCTTGCCTTCTCAGGACCATGCACTCTCTCCCTTCCCCTTATGCTGGCTCTGAAGCTCCCCTGACCCAGGAAAAGTCACTGCAGCTTGGGAACTTTGCAGGAAGCTATCCCAGCAAAAAGAAAAGGAGGGAGAGAGCACAGTGGGTTTTTTTCTTTCTTTTTCATCTCAAAGCTTGGCTAAGGAAAGGAACCTGCTCATTGAGAGGTCAGACAAATGGCAAATCAAGAGAAACACAGGGTTGCACAAGCAGGAATGAATGAAGAAAGACTGCTCCTTTGACTGCAAACTGTTAGATCAGAGCAGTTCCTTTATTCCTGCAAGAAGAATTTCTGGCTGCGACTGAGGCACAGACTGGATAAAATTAGAGGCCACACATTCTGTAGACACCCCTCCTCCCTCATCATCCCAAATTGTGAAGGAGTCAACCCCCTGCCCAAACTCAGTAAGAACCACTGGGAATCCCACTTTCCTTTGCCCTCCAAGAAAACTCTCCTTCGCCACTCAGGGAAGTAAAGCTACAAATATGATCCACCAAGAGAAAAGGATGATGGGCAGCAGGAGCCAGCACGAGGTGCCACAAGAACATTAGGATATTCATTGCAGGGTGGAGTGGCCAAGGTATCCTTTAAAGGTCCTTTCTAACCCAAACTATTCTGTTATTCTGTTCTCTGGAGCTTGAAAGGCCTTGTTGCCACACTATGCAGGTGACTTGTTCTCCTACAGCACAAATTCCTGTAGTCACTTCACTTCAGTTTCACTCTATACCAGCCTTCTCCCAGTTCTCAAACCACATCCTTTTCCTATTTTTCTGTCCAGCTGATCCATAACCAATATATACCCCGCCCAAGGATGTCCCTTTCTCCTACTGTTCTCATTGCCTCATAGCACAGAGAAGGGATCCAGACTAAAATTTACCAAAACCCAAAAAAAGTCACCACTTTCTCAAGGAAACCAACAAATAGAAAAAGTCTGACTTGCTTTAACTGTTGAAAAACAAATAAATCTTAAAACTAAAAAAAAAAAGAAAAAGAAAAGAAGATACAATCTCAAAGAAGTCTGGCTACCCAGTTGAGGGGATCAACAAGGATCATCAGCTGGGTGACTGGCTGCAGCTGCACACTTGCTGTGTTGACATTTTTCCTGTCTGTTGCCTGGTTTCTCAAAACTGGAATAACCACATCTCCACTCCTGACTACATGGCCAGTAGCAATGGAGAAAGAGCAGCACCAGATAAGCACCTGGACCACTCAATTCAAACATCACCTAGTGTTATTTCATGCATTGGCAGAATAAAAACCAGTCTTCATAGTCATGTATCTTGACTGATTTATCCAGAAGGAGCCTGGTTTTTATGGTTTAGCATGTTAATTCAATAAATAATGAGGCCAGGCAGTTAAGGGCACTGTGTCTTTCAGCACCCACTTCTATTCCTTCCTGGAGCACAGTTCAGGCTCAGTACAGCATTAGGGAGTTAAGTACAGAAGACACACAGCAAGTAAGTGAAGACCATCCTGGTAAGCTCAGTTGTAGGACTTCTAAACCACCACACAGCTAAAGATTTTAATCGAAGTGCTCATTAAATCACATCATTATGAGTGTTTATGGTCAAGCTTTGTTCTAAGTCCATGTTTCTATACTATGTGGGATCTACAATCACCTCTCTCTGACAGATTATTGTATTATTTGCAGAATACACGTAAACCACTTCTTCTCTGATCAGGGTAGCAATAATTCAGAAGTTCATTTTATTCTTCCAGAAATATTTTGTGCAAAAAGATCAGAGCAGTTTTTGTTTTTCTCTCAAGCTCATACTAAATGCACTCCTCTTTTAGTTGCTTCTTTCCTTGCTTATTTTAATCACACACCCACCCACAAGGAGATCAACACTTCCAGCTGGTACTTGCATTCAGAGTGGTCTCTGAAGTACCTTCCCATGTTCCAATTATTGTTAAACAAAGGAATATTTCATTGTTCCCACTCTTCTAGAATGGAAAGCAACTAGAAGACCCATCAGCTAATAGAGTTTTTAAACAAGAAGGATGTGGAAAGCAAGAAACAACAATGGTTGGTTTTCAAAGGGCAGCTTCCTTCTGAAAGTCCAATAATGCAGAGAGCACTTGAAAGGATCAGGACCTGGACACGTAAAATCAACACTGAAAATTGAGAGAAACCTGACATTTTAACCTTAATCTCTTTCTATCACTTTCCTCATCTACAAGATGAAGGGCAAAACTCTGAGGGATCCTCACATGAAACCAGAAGGCAGAAAAAAAGACAGAAAAGGACATTCACAGAATCCACAGGATTGTGAATATTGAACATTGCAGAGACTTGCAGTCAGTTCTGCTGCACCAGTTATGAATGCAATAAAAAAGTTATGCTAGAGACTAGAAATGGTGGCTGCAGTTGAGTGCAAACATTGTTCTTACTTATCTCTCAAAGCTGTTTTGTCTTGAATAGCCAAAAAAATCATGAATATTAGGGACTTCTCACCACTTAATTTCCTATTTCATGAATCTCTGCCTGGGCAGCATTATGAAGAGATATAGTAATAATGATGGTAGGAAATAGGAAGGAATAGAACAGGCCTCTCAATAGAGGTCCATGCCTGAACAATTTTTACACATAAAATAATGACTATTCAATTATTCCATACAGATGAAACCTTTGTAAAATGCAAACTAAAAACCGCTGGCTAATCTATCTCTTTTGAAAGATTTGGAGGGGAAAAAAAAAAAGCCAACAAGCAAACCAAAACTGGAAGTGTACATATAGGAAGACAAAGTCAAAAGAAACAAGATATAAAAATACATCCAGTCTAGGGGTAATGGGGAAATCGCCAAGAACACAATACTAGAGTCCAGTGCCTGAAGAAGAAACTAAAACATTAGAACTGGATTAGAGGAGAAATATAAGGATGGAAGGCACAGATATTCACCAGATTAATATTTTTTTTAGTGTTTCTGTGCAAGAACTAGAAAACAAAATTGTCTTTACTTCTCCTGTCTCCCCTACCCCTACCTGAAGTACCCTCAGATTTGTTCCAAAGGTAGTTATATATATGTATTTAAAATTGTTTCTGATAACACTTTAATCTAGTGGGCACTAAGCACACTTAGAAGAGCCCTACAACCATTTACTGTCCAAACAGAATTTAGCACACACCGCCAGCTTTCTTAATTTTAGAAAAGACTTCTGGGTAGCCCACCCCACTTCCCTACCTCACTGACAAACAATGATTTCATGCCACTGCAGAGTCCACATCCAGTTGAAGAAGGTTTCAACCAATTCTTACAAGGGTGGCCCGTGTGAGATGAGACCAAAGGAAAAGTTTTATCTTTCTGGCAAGAAGGAAAAGGCATGGCAAGGTCTGCATTCCATGATCTTCCACCTCAGCTTCTCATCACATCTCTCAAACGATGACACTAGAGGGACACCATCTAACAAAACTGAGACAGGATCAATATTTACAAGCATTCAATAGTTTTTTTGTGAAGTTAAACTTGCATACCCCGGCTGTTTTAACTGTTGGAAATATATATGTTCAAATTGGCTAAACAGAGATCCTAGGAGCAGATTAGGATCTATTAGACCTGCAGAGGTCTAATAGTCACAGCAGTTAGCAAAACAAAATGAGATTTAGAGGGAAGAAGGTGGCTAGAGGAAGCTGTTCTCTCTCAGAGTCTGCAGCACATTTCAGGTTACAGAACTGAAGAGAAACTGCAGCTGCCTATGTATATCTGACTAAGTGAAAGTCACTCTTCTCCTGGGACCACAAATAAAATCTAGAAATAACAGTAGGGTGTGAGCTGTTGCATATTTACCATACTGACTTCTCCTTCAAGCAAACACTGTATCTGTTGGAAGATCATGGCACTTAGCCAGTTGCTGAGAGGCAAACATAAGAGTGCTTTATTTCATCTCAGGTTTGCCTCTGTGCTCAATATTTAGCTTTGCTTGCATGCCTGACTTTTGCTTTCCTTGTTAAACTGTCTATCTCGACCCACAAGTTTTCTCACTTTTACCATTCTGATTCTCTCCCCCATCCGAGGGAGCAAGCCACCTGGGTGATGTCTAGTTGCCATCCAGGGTTAAACCACATCCGACCATTCTGGCATGCAACTTGGGGATCAAAGGGTTCAAGATAACAACAGATTTGATTGGAATGTGCTAAATGGAATTTATGGCTGTCAGTGCTGTTTAGCTATTAATTGGCAGGCCCCTGTGTTTGCCATGGGGGTCACTTGCCTGACCATGTATTAGTGTCTGGTACTCATTAGTGGCTGCTGCTGTAGTTCTTGAGTTGCATGTTATGGGATCAGTACAGCAGGAGCCACCAGAACCAGTGGAGTAGAAGCCTTACAAGTACAGCAGTGACCTGAACTGTCTTTGGTGCCCAGTGACTCCATGTAACACACCATATCTCCCCTCCTGAGAGACCACCGTAACAGATGGAGTCCAAAATAATAGACTAAATGAATTTATTGGGCTTTTTGTGGACAATTGTGAATATTTATGGACATTTTATGGACATCTGACAGGGATGGTCCATAGACTAAGGAAATGTTATCTGTGTATTGTATCAAAGGGTGGGAAGGGAGATGGTGGGTAATGAGGATGTGCTCGATTCTCTCCCCATCACACTGCAGGGGAAAGAGTGAGCGAGTGGCTGCGTGGGGATGAGGTGACTGGAGTTAAACCACCACTCCACTGAACCTTCAGCAGGTGCAAGAACAGGGAGATCTTTGTCACCTGCTGAATTGCTGTTGTTGCTGTCACAAATCCGAAGAAGGACCCACCCCAGGGCCAGTGTGCCTCAGGGATGCTCTCACAGGCCCAGGTGGCAGATCTTCCCTAAGAACACTTTGAAAGACATCAGCCTGTCTTTGGTAGACACCCCTCAATGCTGATGACTCTTTTACAAGAACCAGAGGGAATTGAGTGAATACTGCTGGTTAATCCGCTCTCCTTCAAATCTTAAACCCTATTTTTTTTAAAGTGTGCTCAGCACTGAAAGGAGAGCCCATAATTCTGGAGCAGACAGATTTCTATAGAATTTATTTGCAATGTTCATATTATTTCTTCCAGTGTCTTCTGCGGTCTTGGAAGAAAGAGAAAGCCTCACAATACAGGATCCTTTAGTGTAATTTACATAAATAGCTTATGGTTGATATTTAAACTACTTTTTGCACATGCATTGTTATATTCTGCATCGCTGACCAGCAAATTGTATTCAGTACCTAATTTGTTAAATAGTTTCCTCTGTAAGGAGAATGTGCCCACTGTAATAGTGATATTTTAACCTGTCAAAAAAATGATTAGACTAAAACATCTTAGTAAAAACCATAAACTACCCAATAACATCAAAAATTGAAGATGTACAAAGGCTATCCAATTACTCAGGAAACTTCTAAATTTTCAGGTAAAAGGACTCATTTTCTACTTGAATGAGTAATCAAGGAAACATCATTTTCTTTTATATTGATCATGGTATAAGGCACAGCCTAAAGGACAGGAGCATAAAATGGTCTATTACATTTTCTTTATTAGTGTCGGGAAAATCATTTTCAAAACTATTTCAGTGATTTTTTTTCTGGGAAAGTAACCTCCTTTCTAGCTATTTTAATGACCTGTCTCCAAATTCTTAGCTGAATGAAGCTGTTACTGGTGGAAGGGCATGGTCTTCTTGAGAAGTTGTGTCCTTGCTGAAGCCACAGTGCAAGTCTTGCCATTAAACTCACCAGGAACAGGATCACTACTTCCATATGGGATAAAACTGCAGGAAAACCAGTATTCAAAATCCAGTGTCACCCCAAGACAGACTGCATTGACTAGGCTTTACTTGCATTCTGTGCCAAAATTAACCAAAGAAGAGCAAAGACAAACAGCATGTTCAGGTTCCCAGCATCTAACTGTCCTGAAGCCACTTATCTGAGCCCACTGAAACAACGGTATCACCATAAGAGGTTTTGATTTGAAGGCTGCTTGTAGACTGCTTCTGTGTCTCAGGGAAACCAAACCCACCCCTGGGATGCTCCAGGACTGCCAAGAGCAGCCCCAGCAGTGCCAACCATCTTTCTCCATTGACTGCACCTACTTGCCAAGATCCACTTGTGTCACAGAGTGAGTGCCTCATGAGCACTGTTATGCCCAACTCCACTTCCATTCATGAAACAACCTTGATTAAACATGTTCTCCAGAGCTGGGATACATTTCTAACATATATAACCTGAAATATGACAATTTGAAGGTAGTCCAAAGGTAGCAAAAGTAGTTTTTCCTAGAAGTCACACTACACAGCTGTGAGGAAACAGACTGTTCTACTATAGCATGCAGTAGGACTGGACTTGCCTACTATTTCTTCAGTTCCATTTTTGGGAAGAAAAAATACATGTATTAGATCTGCATGTAATAGACCTCATTATCTCCTGACTACAACTTGCACTCCTTTGATTTTTATTTCATTTTAGTTCCAATTTCCCATATAGTGAAAAGTGGATTAGACAATTTCTACAACTGTAATTGGAAAAGCACATGGTAAATGCTATCCATGTACTGGAATATGAGATACTGATCTATACACAAGTTTGTTTAAATTACTTTCTATACCATGAGTCTTTGCTTGCCACCTTATAAGGGATCCTAAAATATTCCATGTAGTTTGTAATCCCCAGGTTTCTCTCATGAAAAGCAACTTTGCATCTCTTACAATCATCATTATGCACCTGCACCTGAAGATGCAACCAGCTTAGCAAAAAGGCTGCTTGAAACAAAAATCAAAGATACATATGAACACACACACAACTATTTTTTACCTGCTTCTAGATATATTTCACTATATAATTCTAAGTATAGTTCTGAAAGAACAAAACAAAAGACATCACCCTAGGTATTTCTCCAAGTTTCTGGATCAGCAACTGGTCACTTGTGGTAAGTTTTTCTTCTTCTACCGCTTGTTCAGAAACAATGGAGCAGGAGTCATGAAAATGTACCAGTAAATAGGCAAGAGGAGGAGGACTTCTTTCTGAATACTTCTTGGTTTCTTAACATTCAGGCTCCCAGAGGAAGAATGGCAGTGTAAGAGTTCAATTAGGGGGCCAAGTAAAAGAAGTGTACTTCAAAATCAGTCTCTGACTCCAGATCTAGATGAGATTAGCACTGCAATTCTGGAAGTGCTATCAAGCAACAACCATTCCTCTCACATTTTGTACTTTAAATGGCTACAGAAAATAAAAGTTCTCATTTTGTAATATGCTTTTAATAAGATTTTTTTATTTTCCACACATGGAAAGAATGCAATTAATAATGAATAGATTACATTAATCTGGGCTACTGTCTACCAGGAACTGCTAGAAGTCCAAGGGCTGTCCATCCATTAAATTATAGCATGAGAAAAGAATACATGTGCTTGTACTACCCTGCATCAAAATAATCCAATTACAAAAATACACAAGAACAACTAGCAAATAGTTCCTTTACTATGATTTATGTTAAACACCATCGCAGATATTAAAGGCAATATATATTCTTGAGGCCCCAGAAATGCCTAATTTGGTCCAAATATTTGAGATAGAGACCACAAAACTGAAAGCAGCATGAAGCCTACCTAAAATAAGGGTCTAAAATGGATATGCAGCAGAATTGTAGGGTTTCTGCAAGACAACTGAGCAGTGAAGGATAATGTCAGAAAGCTGGTTTTAGAATGTAGTTAGAATTTAGAGTTCCTGGTGTTAAGTCCTCTGTTTAGGGCTTATGCATATTCTTCACCAGCTTTAAACAATGAGGACATATGGAATGAAATCAATAATTTCAAGAATTTTAGGAGATCTTTTTTCCAGATTGGCAACTGTCGTTCTGAAATAGATTCTCTTTCTTCCTCTGTAAGTTATTCAGATTCAACAGCAAAAGGCATGAACTTCAGATACTCACTCCCCAGCAATTTTAAAGAAAGCTGTTGAACTTTGAGAAGACATTGATGTGCACCAAAACGTCTCTGGTGGTGCAGCCTACAGTCTGAGGTCTCTCTCAAAAATTAGACCTGGGTAGTCAGACCAAAGGGAAAGTTCAGGGGAAAAAAAAAAAAAAGTGGCATAATTATTTAATTTCCTTGGGTTTGAGTTTCTTCCTTCTCTGTGTTTTATCCCATAGAACATTTCCTCTGACCAGACCTACAACTACATCTATTTATTTTATTAGACATTTTATTTAGGTTTACTTCTTTGGCCACACTCAGAATATTTTTAACCCCTCTATGTGTTGTGAGAATAAAGAATGTTAGAAAGATGTCATAAGCAACGGGGACTGGTATAGAAAAACTATAAGATTGAGCTCAGGCAGAACAGTGAGAAGAAGAGTTAAGATAAACAAACATAATTATAGAGACTTTCTAATAATTCTACTCCTAAGGTGTACCTGTTAACTGAATCTTTGTTCTGTGCTCATGTCTCTACTTTCCATAGGAAAAGAACCTGTTTTGTCTTCAGCTTAAATTGTCCACAGTATTTTGAACTCCTGCAGTCTTGATATAAATAAATACAAAGGGAAAGAGAGCTAGTCTGTGTATTGCAAACAAGAACAGAGCTATTCTATGGTCTCATATTTTGATCACTTGAAATTAGTGCCCATATCATCCTAATACTGATTTTACTGAATATATTTCCTGACAGCCTAGTTGCTCTCATTCTCTGAGGCTAAAGAACAGTTGAAGTTCTAATTAATTTTTTAGGTAACTGCAACAGTTACTCTATGGATATAATGTTTACAACTGAAACAACCAATGCATGTCTATTAAAGCATATTATCTTCCATAGCACATTCTGTGAAGCCAGCATGCTGTAGTGAACCACTGAACATGGTTACTTTCCACAGCACTGTGCTAATAATAGTTTTCACAGAAAAAAATGAAAGCCAGGAGAGTGTTACTAGAATGACTTTTATTAAAAGATCAAGATTGCTTTTAATTAAGCCTCTAAAACTGTTCTTCGTTAGCTTTTTTTTTTTTTTAAGCTCTGGATAAACCAACTCCTGAGTGCCTTTTAAAGGAACAATACAGTTCTTGTTACTCCTCTAGTACAAACAGTACTTCTGCAATGTGCTCTATCTCTCTTTGTGAAAAAACTCATTCTTTCAGGTTACTGAAGAAGTCTCTTAAAAACTCCTTTAAGCTACCATCATTTGAACAGAGAGCCAACTTGCATTAGCTAAAGCACCCAAAACCTGTTTAATAAGGTTCTAAAGAGTACCTTAAGAGACCTTAATGATTCACTGTAATAGCAATACAGAGGAAAAAGAAGTACCTGGCTTTTTTTTTCCTCATCTTGCTATTTCTTCAAGTGCTCTTTTGGCCGAGTGCAGCTCATCAGTGACTGCTTCCAGCATACGTTGTCTTCATCCATTTCTCTTACATAGCCTGTAGAGACTTGATCTGTTTTCAAACTGACCACCTTTCTAGATGCTTCTTTTTCCCTAGTCCTCTAAAATCCTTCCAGAATACTTAGGGCTTTGCTGTGAGGGTTTTTTCCCCCTGAAAAATATAATTTGAAAATGCAGGAAATAAATCAGAAATTACATTCAAATTGTGAAGAAAGAACTAAAGTCCCCAAACTAGTGACTTTGTCAGACACATTTGTAGTGTAATTAATCCAATAAGCAGTTTAACCTGGAAAGGAAAAGGTGGGGCTAATTTTCAAATTATTATCTAAATTTTGTGAAGTAGGTAGCTGTTGGAAGAAACAGGTGTACCTACTGATTTGCTTCAAGTGCCTGTGGTCAAATGGAGACATCTTTTTTCAGCTGATACAAATTTGGGTAAAAATGTCAAAACTGCATCAGCTGGTCACCTTTGCTCACTGCTGTAACTTGGGTAACATTGTGCTCAGTCATCTGACTTGAAAAGACCTGTCAAAAAGTGCCTTGGTGATGCTGTGTTACAATCTGCAGCAATGCTCTCTATCTGGTCAGTGAAATAGGATTTCTGTACTTAATGTTTAGATTGTGAACTGAGGCTGTAGCTGTTGATTTGACATCATCCTTTCACTGAGCTGTTTCTGGAGTTTCTCAGCACTATCGTGAGTTTTGAGGTTCTGAGAAACTTTCAGCATTGAAACAAACTTGTTGCCCTTTGCCTCTCTCTGGCTGAATAAATTTTTTTTTGCCCACAGGCTTTCAACCTGTTCGTGGTTGTTCCTCAGACACAGCTCTTCAGAATCAACCCACTCCTTAACACAGAGCACAACACAGACACACAGAGTCCTTCCCAGTCCATGTCTGTAAATACACCTATTTATGAATATTTCCCTGCTACTTCCTAAAATGTTGGTTTTTCCTGGCTCCTCTCTGACACTTGGAAGTAAATCCCCTTTCCCTACCACATCTAGTTTAAAGATCTGCTTATAAGGCCAGCCAGGAGGTTGTAGCCAAGCAGAGGTCGGAAACAGCCTCAAGTGGCACCAGGAGAGGTTTAAGCTGGATACAAGGAAAAATTTCTATCCCAAAAGAGTTATCAAGCACTGGAACAGGCTGCCCAGGGATGTGATGGAGTCACCATCCTTGAAGAAATTTAAAAGACATGTAGATGTGGCACTTGGGGACATGGTTTAGTTGTGGTTGTGGCACTTGGGGACATGGTTTAGTGGTGGTTCTTTTATACTTGCATCAGGGAGATGATTGGCATTTTGTTTCAATCACAGCTTTGGGAGTCTGCCCACTTTGTCCAGGGAGCCCCTGGGGTGGGATTGCACTTGGTGTGTTGATGCCCAGGACCTGCAGAACTGGGAGGTGGGGCCGAAGTCTGGAGATTCCAGTTGGGTGATGCAGGCTGTGACATCACAGAGGATGGGTCACAATGGGACCTGTCACCAGGGCCACCACTGGCTTGTTGCACGAGTCTGTGCATCACCAGCTCTCACTGGTGGCACCCATATAGAGAGTCTCAGCCACACTGCAGTCGGATTCAGCTAAATCGCAAGTACACATGTAAGGGGAAGGCTGGGCTGGATGGGGGACAGGTCAAATGCATAGGGGGGTCTCTAACCCAGAGGGAGAGCTGAGTCCCTCAGGGCAGGGCACAGTACTGCCCTCAGGGCTGGGGGCAGAGGGACTTGTGGCTCCCAGTGGTGGCAAGTGCCCAGTGGGGCTTCAGGGATGTGGTGGGTTCCCTCAGCTCCCCACTCCCTCCAACACAGACCTGACCATGCCCCTTTTCTCACACCTTCTCCAGGCCATGTCTGCAGCAATCATGCTCTTCCTTTTTCTGCTGGCCCTCCAGCCTGGCCTGAAGCAGGATCACCAGATGGATGTGCCCACAGCCAAGGAGATGCTGGAGCAGGAAGTGCAGCTACACCAGGAGATGATCCGCCTGCTGCAGGAGATTGAGGAGAAGAAGGAGGAAGCCATGTTCCTTTCTACATTGCAGTGGCCTTTTTGGGCCACCACAGCAGCCCTGGTCCTGCTCACTGCGGTCTGGTGGCAAGCCAGGTAAAGGAAGCTTCAGGTGCCTCTTCAGACATTCACAGCCTCCTGTACTGATCTCCCACCAGACGTCACTGAGGTTCAAATCAGCCTGATATTGTGTGATCACAAAGATTCGGGAAGCTGAAGCAAGAAGTCCTCGTCAACAGCCTCAAGTCTGTGAATGTCTGGATCATTTGTGCACCTTCACAAGATTAAACAGATCTGTGCAGATCCAAAAGGCACTGATAGTCTGCCAACAGATTCCTCTCTTTGGAATAATATACTCAAATATAATATAATTATATTATATACAATAAAACATATAATATAATACAGTATCAGGTTGGTATCCAGTCACTAGCAGGGTTCCAAAGAGCTCCATCCTTGGCCCAGTTCTCTTCAGCATCTTCATTAACTTGGACACAAGGAATACTAAGCAAGTTTGCTGGTGACATGAAATTGGGATGAGCTGTCGACTCCCTTGAGGGCAGAGAGGTCCTGCAGAGAGACCTCAGCAAATTAGAGAGGTGGGTAATCAGCAACCATATGAAGTTTAACAAGGCCACATGTTGGATTCTGCACCTGGGATGGGGTAACCCTGATTGTGTGTATAGACTGGGGAATGAGAAGCTGGAGAGAAACCCTGAGGAAAGGGAGCCTGGGAGTGCTCATTAATGGCAAGTTTAGTATGAATCAGCAGTGCCCTGGCAGCCAGGGGGGCCAATACTGTCCTGGGGAGCATCAGGCAAAGCATCACCAGCCTGTTGAGGGAGGGGATGGTCCTGCTCTGCTTTGCACTGGGGCAGCCTCACCTGGAATACTGTGTGCAGTTTTGGGCATCACAATGTAAGAAAGACATTAAACCATTAGAGAGCATCCAAGTGAGGGCAAAAAAGAGAGACGAGTCTGGAGGGGAAGTCATTTGAGAAGCAGCTGAGGTCACTTTCTTTGTTCAGTCTGGAGAAGAGGACACTGAGGGGAGACATCATTGCAGTCTTCAATATCCTGAGAGGAAGTGGAGGGGCAGACACTGATCTCTTCACTCTCGTGACCAGTGACAGAACTCAAGGAAATAGCCTGAAGCTGAGTCAGGGGAAGTTTAGGTTGGATATCAGGAAAAGATTTTTACCCAGAGGGTGGTTGAGCACTGGAACAGATTCCCCAGGGAAGTGGCCACAGCACCAAACCTGTCAGAATTCGACTGGACAACACTCTCAGGCACATGGTGGGATTCTTGGTGTGTCCTGTGCAGGGCCAGGAGTCGGACTCGATGATCCTGATGGGTCTCTTCCAACTTGGCATATTCTATGATTCCATGATCTCTATGGATTGCTCTGTGTTTTACAAGTGTCATCTCTTTTTCAACCACTCCAATCTCCCCATCTCTATGGTCATAATGGATGTGTGAATCTGGAGATTCATGCTTTTCCAGGAATATTATATTAGAAACAAAGCTTGGTGTGAAACCCAGGGCACACAGAAATAACAGCACTGGAGACCATGAGCAATGCAGATCGGAGGTTCCTGTGCAGCCTTTTTTCTGGCTTTTGGAACACATTGCTCTGCAGGCACAGCATTGCCTCTTCCAGCAAAGCCAGAATGACTCCACAGGGTTCGATGTGGAGACTGGTGGAACTGCAGCTCCTGATTAAGCAATGCTTTTGGGTAAAGGAGGTGAACTGCAGGAAGTGCACAGCAAGGATGGAGCCATGCCTCAGATGAGGCTGCTCCCTTGCTGGCTTGAGTCAGGATGCACTCATGGTTTCCACCCATCACCTCAGGGTGATGCCTTGAGGGATCTGCTCCCAGTTCCTCTTGCAGCCCTAACAAGGTTCTGTCATGATCAAAAGAGGGTGCAGGTTTGTTCTTCTCTTACATCTTCTCTTTCCTCAGGCCCTCAAGTGGATGACTCCTCAAGGCAGTGAAAGGAAAGGGTTTGGGGTGTCCATGTGAATAAGGAAGAGCAACATATTGGAAACCTTAAGTAAAGGCTTCCATTAACAAATGTTCATTAAAAATTTTTCACTAAGGGAGGGTGAAGAAAATGAGAATATGTCTTAAAGGACAACCTGACTAGTGGATGGTATAACAAATGTCTGCAACAACAAACAACAGCAAGAAGCCTAGGAGCAAACTCCTAGGCTGCATGACTCCATCCCTTTAGTGCCTTTAACCTTGCTGCTGGAGAACGATCAGATTATTTTTTCACCTCTGAACACACATCTCATTGGAGATTACAGGGCTGTTTGTGACAGCAGCAAACACATATATTGGTAACAGCCTTTATGAAGGAAACAGACCCATTCCCCTGCTCAGATTTAATGTGAAGTCTCATCCAGCATCTCCAGCTCCACATCCCTGGTGCAGATATGGGAGTAGCCCACAAAGACATGCCATGGCCCAGGAGGGGATGCTGTGGACCTCAAAGGGATGCTGCAGCTCATGAAGGGATGCTGCCTGCTCCTGGCAGCAAGTTGCCATGGCTACAAGATGAGATGCTTTTGGAGGGAAAAGGAAAAGATGACCTCTGGCAGGGCTGTCAGTCTGCAGACTGCCCTGGGAGCCACAGCAATGCCTTGTGCAGGGCAGACAAGTGTAGGAGAAGCTTCAAGCCCTTGAAAAGCCCCTGCCTGCTCCAGGGATCCCAGCTTTGCTGTCAAATGTGAATTTCAGAAAAGGAAAAAATTACTAATTCAGATCTGACTAGTTCATTTTCTTATTCCTCACATGCACTCCTTAGCCTTTCAAGCTTAGCTAAGAAGGGGCAGAAAGGTTATGCTGTCAAGGGGGAGCCCACAGCATCCTCCTCACAGCAAACACCAGATTTTGTGCTACAAACAGGCAAAACAGCCTGTGTGTCATGAGGCAGTGAAGTGTCTGCTCCTTCCTTATGCTGGGTGTCCAAACATTGTGTTGCTGATCTTCTGTGACACATATGTTCAAGATTGTAATGTTTTGGGAGGGGGTTATTATTATTTTTTACTTTTTTAAAAAATATATTGCATTTTAGAATATTTTGAGTACTGTGAAAACTGCTCCAGGGAGTTGGATATTAGAAAAAATTTCTTCATTGAAAGAGTGGTTAAGCACTGAAACAGACTCCCCAGGGAAGTGGTGCAATCACCATCCCTGCAAGTGTTCAAAAAATAAGTAGACGTGGCACTTCATAATGTGGTTTAGTGCTCACAGAGGTATTTGGTTGAAGGCTGGACTTGATGATTTTGGAGGTCTTTTCCAACCTCAATGATTCTATGACTCTGTGACTGGCTCGAGCTTGCACTAGCTTACACTTCATTTGGCCATCTCTTGGCTTGTTTGCTTCTGAAAATCCTTTGGCCCTGCCTTCCCTGGAGGACACAGTGTAGCTACTGCTCCTCCTCAGAAGTCCTTCCTGGGGGCAGGTCCTGGGGATGTCCAGCTTCCCACCAAACTAGGATAAAGAATGTCAGAGATAATCTGATTATTGTACCACAAAGAGCCCTGGGGAATGTAACCCCAGAAGTCCTCCAGCCACACAGACAGGAAGGACAAGATGACCTGAGGGTTTCCAGGACTGCTGGTCTTCTTGGGAAGATGCTCAAAATGGGCTGCAAACAACATCAAAAGGCACTGAGAAAATATTCCCTATTGCCAGACGAAGGAGGAACTCACACATTTCAAGCGGTCTATAATCTGTATGTATTCTTAAACAAATTGAAAATAAATTTTTTTCAGGTTTAAGCTTTTAATAGTACCTTTACCTTTAAGGATATGGTGCAAACACAGGCTTCTCAGAAAAGACCACACTCCACATCAGTGTTCACCCTAACACAGAAAGTCAACTGGTAAGGCTCATGTCCAGCTTTTCATCCACCAGAATCCCCACATCCTTTTCTGCAGGGCTGCTCACAATGCCTGTGGATTTTCATGATGCTCAAGTGAAGCAAAAAACAGAAACAAAGATTTTTTAGAATAAGGCATATGGTTCTGTATGCCGTATTTTTCAAACTGATGTAACTGCAGTACTTCAAATCCTATTGGAAATAATTTATACTGTAAAATTGCAGAAAAGTGATGTACCCGGTGGTAAAATAGAAGAAACAAAGCTCTGCATTTGAGGACTTACTGTAAAACCTAAAGAAAATGGCAATTCAAATTCGACAGATCCATTTTGCAAATTTCTGAAATAGTCATTGCCGGAGAATTATTTTATCTTTTTTCCTGGCTGTTTTTGTCTCAGTTTGTTGAGAATCTGTTGCTCAGGAGAGTAGCCAACAAAGGTAAGTTCTGGGTAGTTGTAGCCTTGTCCCTTGAAGGTAAACAGAGTTTTAACTTAGGGGTTTTTTTCTTTTCCTCTTTATGTGGAATTTTGTAGAATTAGACCTTGGGAAATACTTTACATGTCTCTGGGAAAATATTATTGTTCCATTCAGTATTTTGCGTGGTCAGTACAGCCTCATCTCTGTCAACAACCCCAAACTACATCAAGGCATTACTTTTTGGGCTGTGAAGATGCTCACCAACTCCCAACTTCACTCAGAAAAACAGCAATAATTTTCTCGTGCCTAATTTTCCCCCACCTAGTAAATAGTGCATGTTACTTCTGTTTTATAATACAAAGATTGTGACTTCATTGTACTTTTTTGCTAACTCTTTTTATGATTCCTAAATACACCAGTATCCCCACAACAAAACTTTCATAGAAGGTACTCATTTCCTTGCAAGTTGTACATCTCCTAAAGGATAAAAATCCTTTTCTATTTCAGAACTTTTTTACTTTTTTTTAATGGGAGAAGAACCAGATATTTTGCTCATGCCTCTGGCAAGGCTGACACATGTTCTTTGTGGTCCTTACTGAAGGATTAGTTTCAAGATCTGCATCGTCCAGTACGCCCATAACTTCTCCAATACAGGAAGTATTTGGGCACTGAAGACCAGCAACAGGGGAAAGTGACCCACTGTTCAACTTGAGAACAGCAAGTACTTTGCCCTTGGTAAGCACTTCCTTGAACATCAACAGGTAGCAGTTCAAGGTACCATAAATTAATGCTATTTTTCTCACAAGGAAAAAGGGCATCATGCTTTCCTTTTTTATTAAGTAACTCAGGTCTTCACAATGATGCAGCCAACCAATAACAATCAGGAGAGATAAATAAGAAGAACTTCCTATCTTTTCATTGTATCCCTTGTTCAATGAAGCCAGCTCCTTGTTCTCTTTGCTCTGTTTTTCAAGGTAAAGTCACTTTAGCTTCCCTACTCCTTTTAAATTTAATTTCCTGAGCAGTCAATCTGTTTTTAAGAGTGCAGTGCTGGTCTTCCCCAGGCAATGTCCTTTCAAGGTATTGTAAATCACAGAGTTAGAAAAGACAGATGCTGTCCTACTTATGGCTCAAGTCAGGGAATGAAAGTAATGAACAGTATATACGTAATATGGGAACACCGGTGTCACTCAACTGCAAACACCTTTCATTATTTACACAAAACTTTCATGTACTCGTGGCTATAACAAGTGAATGGCAACTCAACAAAGGAGTTATTTCGTACCTCTGAAATGCCACTGATTACTCTGACCTGGGGCAGCTGGTGGGAATGTTTCTTCTAGGGACATTTCACCAGTTGGAAATTACTGTACATGTCAGCTGCAGTGAGCAATCCATGTACCTAATGCTTCAAAGAGAGCACCAGGTTTTCCTAGAACCTTTTATTTCAGCACCAAAAATATATACCATGGATGCTCTGCCTTCACATAGGCACAGCTCAATTAACTCAATACTGTTAAACGTGGCATGCAACAACTTAAAGAATGAGCATAAGAAAAGAGAGAGCACAATTAAGTACTTATAAACAGACACAGGGAAAGGGTTTTATACCTTCACACAAAAACTAAACTTAGTTTACTGATTGCCAGGAGTAGTCATAGAAAGGAAGGATCACTCCAAACATGAGCCTTCCTTACCCTTTTTCTTGGACATCAATTATTGCCCAGCATTAGAAACAAGATCTTTTTCTACATAAAACTTTGTTTCAAACCATGTATTAATTCATAGATGTTATGACTCATAAATTAAGTTTTTAAATAAACTTTCTGGGTGAAGGAGTGGTCTGCATTTCTTGGGAGAGGGAATGTGTGGAAAAAGCAGGAAGCTGTCATACTTAGTCCAGGGCTACTTGGATCTGATACTTTGCAAACATTCAGAAATTTTGCATTTCATAATCAAAGTTGAAAAGGTGAGATTCGAAGGTTTGGTGCAGTACCTGTACATACAGCTGCAGTCACTGAGGTTCTGCCTGCACTGTAGCCTTATGTTTTCCTATGCCCATGACTGAAGCAAGATTATTTTTAATGACTGCACAAATGGCCACAGATCCATTTTATTACACGAAAGACATCTAAACAACTTCCTGAGAAGAATAACACTCTATCATGCTGGTTATATTCCTTTCCAGACTTTACAGTATTGCCCAACTAAGTAGGAATTCATGCCTAAATTTTCCATTGCAAAACACTTCTGGTCCAAGAAAATATTTAGGCAAATCATATAGAAAACTGAGACTGTTCATTGTAACTCACTCAAAGTAAATATATGATTCAGCAACACATAATAAGATGTTCTGCCAGCACATATTAAAATTAGATGTAATGGAATACCATAAAGGAAAGGATGTGATAAAAGACAAGTAAGTTCTTATTGGGCAGTTTTACAAGAGCAGAATAATACAATAATGGTGTTACAATACTACAATAATATTATCATGTCTCAAGCCTAATGTTATTAGCTGCTTGAGAGGTGCAGTTTTGCAAAGCAAAATTTACTTCTTACTAATAATTTTAGTTTTAAATTGAAAATTACCTTATTTTTGTTGTTGTTGTTTTTACAAAACAACAATAAAATTAGCTGTAAGGAGTTCCTCTAAGTATGTCAGGGGATTTTAACACACCATGAAACCTTCCTCTTCTCCTAACAACACTCTACCGAGTGGTCACAATGTTTTCATATACCTACAGTTTCCTGCGCCTGTGCAACCAACAAGAACTCAAATGATGTAATTCCTAGCTGCTGTTCTTGTTGTCATGGAAACAGGAGCCAGAAGTAGGTACTTTTAAACTAATCACACTTTCATTTTAAAAAAGTCCTTTGAAAAACCATGATTAGAAATAAGTGTGATTGTGCCCCCTCTTCTATTTTAAAAATGTGATATTTGATAAATGTTTTCCCTACATCAATTATTTGCTATTCTTTTGGTGCACTCAGAGTGAGAAATACCTAGTTTCAATCTCTGTGAGGTGCTTGGTACAGTCTCCAGGTAACAAATTACCAGTCCTTATCTTATCAGTTGATGTACTATGAATCTGCTAGCGCTACTGCAATTATTTTGAAATTCTAATCTATTTGAGCACCTTATGAACTCAAAAGCCAATCAGTCACTACTAGTTATTTCCTGGCTAGTTTTTGAATGAAGTTGACTGGTGTCATACCATAACAGGGTGGCTTTCATCACTTATTAAGTATCCAAAAGTCACTTTATCTGTATCAGGTCTGGCTGAGTCATGCCCTCCTGAGCCAGTCTGGTAACATCCTCCGGCCAGTGCAAAGCAGAGCAGTTGCAAATGACTCCCTGATCTTTTCGGCCTGAAAAGCAATACTGGTCTCTCAGCTTTACTCTCGGTTTCAAAACCGAATCTGCCACTCTATGGGATCTTTTTCAACAAGCTGATCTAACAGAGGAGCCAACCAGCTAGCCAGAAAGAAAGCTAGTGAAATTCTGACTTGTATATCATTAGCAGTGATATACAAATTTAGTCAGGGAGACTGGGGGTCTGAAGTTGTCCATCTGATCTTAATGTGACTACATACCTATAAAGAGCATGACTTGATTGCAGAAAAACCAAAATCACAGAGATAAAAGAAGCATCTGAATCTGAATTACTAAGTAGGAAAGTGCAATACATATAAAAGGAGCAAGCAATCAGATGGATGGCTTTATATCAGAAACAAGAGGTGTGTGACTGGAAATGCAGGGTTTATAAAACAGGGAAGGCACAAACAACTTTATTCATAGGTAAAACTCTTATTTGCCCTAAGAACTAACCAGGTTTTCGTGCAGACACCACTTATCTCCCTAACTGCTACCACAACACCTGTCCAACAACACAGTTCAACCTGACAAAATGTGAGCATTATAAGACCCACAGGAAAATGTCAGAGACCTTCTGGATGTGATAAAGACAGTACTAAATAGACCAGAAACCATCACATCTTGTTGACTACAGCTCTAGATACGTCTTTCACAGATAAAATTGTCTGGTGAGACCGGACCCTTACATTGAGCAGCATCTTTCTTAAACAACCTGGACAGTCAGAGGAGAGAAGTGCTACTGGGCTAACTGGGCTAAAATAATATTAAAGATAACAGAAAACTGTGTAAGTTTGCAGCTCTGGTGACAAGTGCTGGGACCCGAGGCAACAGCATGAAAGTGTGCCAGTGGGGGTTTAGGTTGTATATTAAACAAAGGTTCTTCACCCAGAGGGTGTTTGGGCACTGGAACAGGCTCTCCAGGGAAGTGGTCACAGCACCAGGCTCTCAAGCATGTGGTGTGATTCTTGGGGTTGTCCTGTGCAGGGCCAGGAGCTGGATTAGATAATCCTTGTGAGTTCCTTCCAATTCAGGATATTCTATGATTCTATGAAAATCCAAACAGGTCTGTTTGAATTTCAGACTGAAAATGCAGACAGAACAAAATAAGGGTTTTTTTCCTCAATCTTGAGCCAGTTCATAATGCAAATGTGTAGCAAGAGAGCAATCAACACAATGATCTGTCATACCAAGAGATAAACCAAGAGGTTAATGTCTTCCTCAGACTAACTTCTCCAGCTGCTGGAGGAAGGGTGTGATTAAAATAAACAGCCTGGAGAAGAGAAGGCTCCAGGGAGACCTTAGAGCACCTTCCAGTGTCTAAAGGAGACAGTAAAAGTATCTGTCTTTTACACAGGCAGATAGTGGCAGGACAAGGAGGAATGGTTTTAAACTAAAAGAGGAGAGGTTTAGATTAGATATTAGGAAGAAATTCTTTACTGTGAGGGTAGTAAGGCACTGACACAGGCTGCCCAGAGAAGTTGGGGATGCCCATCCCTGAAAGTGTTCAATGCCAGGTTAGATGGGACTCTGAGAAACCTGATCTACTGAGTGGCATCCCTACCCACGGCAGGCGATTTGGAATGAGATGGTCTTTAAGGTCCCTTCCAACCCAAACTATTCTGTGATTCTGTGACCAGCCATCAACAAAGACACTGACCAGACTGGAATCATCCTTTGCTCCCAGCTTGCCTTCCCTTAAGGAACAACCAGCCTTGCTGCTCCCTGACAATTACTGTACTATCACCCAAAATTTAAGCTATTCTTAACTTTCCTTCTGCTTTTATTCTGCCCATTAGAAAATAGAAAAGAATTAAATATTAGTATTTTGTTGCCTTTGCTAAGATTAATGTATGATCTCAATACATGCGAGGTCATCTTATAACAGAGGATCTCACCTTCAGATAAACTATGTACCCTGTTTTTTAAACTTGGCGTGAACTAAGTCATAGAGACTGAACTAATTTATAGTAGTAGAATTGTAGCTGAAACCTAAAAGATGAGAAAGACAAAAAGAAATCTTTTGTCTTCATCCAGACAAGCAGGAGCTCCACAGAACAGACACAGGAGATTATCTCACCAGCTGTATGAGCTTTAACTGCCTACATAAAAGGAGCTCTTTATTAACAACTGAGATAAATACACTTAGCTTTTGCAAATAAAGCCGTAGGACAAGACTCATGCTAGAAGCAGCCTTACACCATCCTTTCCCGTTCCGTGACGTAGGGCAAGATTCTCTTCTCTGTTACCAGAGCTCCCCTTCGTGTCACACATCTGAATAACAGCTTTAGCTGCAGAATTTATTTGTGTCTACCTCGGGTCGTCTTCCAGGTTCTGGTGTGCAAAGGCCATCTGGTCACTAAATGCAGTGTACAGTGCATATTTATTACATGGTGAAGTGCAAATGCAGTATCGAAATGCTCTGATGGAAATGTGTGTAAACTGTTTCATTTTTACAGCTGTTGGAGGGGTTCTGGGAAGAAAACCAAAGGCAGGTCACTTCACAAGAAAACCACTCTGTTAGCTATTCTCAGTCTACTGATCTCACACCAGACACTGGGAAACTGCTTTGTCTTTTAACATTTTGGATTTTACCAGATTTATTCCATGAATAAATGGGACAAATGGCAGAATACACAGTTAGATCCGTAAAGTTCTCTTTCAAGTTAATGAAAACTGTAAATATTTACAAAAGAGGCTTGAGTGGTGGGGTGTGCTTAATTCACAGTTGTTGAATTCAGCCTGGTATGTTTCTTTTTTTTTTTTTTTTTTTTTTTTTTTTTTTTTTTTTTTTTTTTTTTTTTGTGGTGCAGAGGACTCTCCAGGTAAGCTGTAGAATATCTAGGCTCTTCCAAGAGAGACTATATTACCACTTTGAATATGGCACTGCCAAAAAATTTCTTGAAAAGCCAATGTTTTGCAGGGAATAGACCGATACAGGAGAACTCACATTGCTTTCTATAAATAACTGACTCTCTCCAAGTAGAACTGGGAGCATGGAAAGGCCTTAGGCAAAATGCTGTCTGGTCTAGCCAGCTCCACTCCTGAAGCTCAGGGGAGCATGTGCTTCACTGGGAATACTGCCACTGTCTGAATGGCTTCAGCATGTACTGTCACTGCCACTTGTCATGAGAGGGTGGGGGAAAGGCTCAGCTCGTATTCATTGCACCCTCACAGCTGGAAGCGACAGCACTGCCTTTTACCAACAGAGTCCTTCAGGATTGTTTAAATACAGTTGTTGGGGTTTTGTGGAAAAGCACCAAGAGAGTGAGTTTGTGACATTCATTGCACGCAGCTTAAAATGTCTCTTCTGCTCTGTGCAGATTTTCTCTTTGTGCTCACCTCCACCATTACTGGATGCAGTATCTGCCATACCTGTGCAGAGTCAGGGCCACATTAGGAAAGTCTAAAACCACACTGGAAGTGATTGCTTTTGGTTGGTCCCTTGGCTTTCGGAGGGCTCAGCCCATGGGGAACAGCATGCCAATGACACAATCAACAGATAACCCAATCTGGACCCCACAGAGTAAAATGGAAGTTCTTTGTGAAATTGGTATTTCCCAAGCACTGAGGAAAGAAGCCGTGATTCCTGCTCTTGCTGTGTGAGGAGCATTTACTTTGGATTCTGCTATAGCCAAAATGTTTCTCAGGTCTTAAGACATGTTGACTAATTCTTCTTCAGAGCTAATTAACAACAAGAACAGAAATTCCGTGTGTATCCAGAACACTTTGTAAAAGTTAAAAAAACTCCTGAAAAACTTGCCTTCCTCTAATTCTTTATTTGCCTTGGCTGCTGGCTGCTGTTACTGTTTGTTTGGGTTTTTGCCACAGGGTCAAGCTCCAACATGGTGACGTTTGTATCACTGTAACACATATGTTGCATCACCTGTGATAACAGAAGTCACGACAGTCACAGACCAAATGGCAAGATTCCCACCTGCTTCAGTGGGCTGGGATGTCACATAGCGTGTTCCATGACAACACCACGGCAGGAACAGCACTACATCAGGACCATATGTGGGGTCCCACAGCACAGTGGCACCCAAAACTCAGTGAGGGACTTCTAGTCTGTTGTCTTGGGCAAACCCAAGCTTGAATGGTTGGCCAAACATTGGTTTCAGTATGGGTACTCTTTGCATCACTCAACTCTGTTTATTTCTTAACCTCCCATAAAGAAGTATTTGAGATCTGCTTATTCTGGGGCATGGGACATAATTTTATGACTTCAGCATTGTAATGAGTAGGTTTTCTGCCCGTATCTTCAGGAAAATCCCTCTTCCTCCCAATCAAAAATGTTAGCTTTCACTAGGCACTTCATGTGAGTGTACAAAGTCTTCAGCAAACTCTAGATTAAAAAGTAATCAGGCTGGGTTGAATTTTATCCTCTTTCCTTGCTGATAGCAACCTTGCTATAACAAATCCCACAAAAGAAAACAAAATAATGCTCCAGACTTCTTCAAATACAGTACTGAAAAAGTATTAAGCAACTGATAGGAGGTTATGTTGTCCCTTTTATGTACTAATTCATTGCTTCTTCTGCTCTGTAAAGCTGATTCAGAAAGGCTTTCCCCTGTTTAAGGACTTGCAAGGTTCAGGTGTCTTTTTGCTTTGATAACATTCAGGGCACCTACTGAATTTAAGTATTCAAGAATTTGAGAAAATTGCCTGTGGCTGAAAAAGCACAGAAGTTACCCTCAGGTAGTGCTCTGGGTTTATAAAACAAATTATGGTTTCTTGACCAGTCCAAGCCTATACATTCAAGCTATGCCAAGAAGAAAAGCTTTCTAGGAATACTGTCCTGTGGTGGGATTACCAACTGTTCTGGTTTGGCTCAGGGCTTCCTAACATGAGGTGGGTCTCAGGAGGGAGAAGTACAAGTGTTAGAGATGGATAGAGCATAGACTGCACAGTCCAGCATGAGGAAGTGGTTCAAGGAGGCAATAGCTGAGACAAAAGGGGGAAAGCAACAATAATAAGGGAGATGTGAGTCTGGCTGAACACTGGGATAGGTTGGCCAGGGAGGTTATGGGCTCTGCATCCTTGTAGATCTTCAAAACCTAACTGGACACCATTCTGGGCAGACTGATCTAGCTGACTCTGCTTGAGTAGAGCAGTTTGACCAGTGGTTCTCAAAAGGTCCCTTCCAGCCTCAACTACTGGCACAACAGTAGAGAGAATAACTGGACTCAGAGGCCAGGACTGAAAAGTACATTAGCAAAACTTGCTAAAATAAGGTCAGGAAACATTGTTACAAAGAGAATGACATAAATGTCTCAGATGTTCTTGACTGATGATTCTGGGAATGAATAATTCTGAAGGTAACACTGATGCAATCAATTTCCTAATGTGTGACAGCTCCACATCAGAAGGGCTAAAGGCTTCAGAGTTCACTCTGTCTTCCTTACAAAGTATCAGGGAGGCACAGACACTTCAGCTATGCCCACATTTTCTCATTTCTTCACACATCAAGACACTTCCCTTCAGACTTTGCCAATTGTGTAGCTATAGGATGCACTGGAGAAACAGGACACTGGTTCATGTTTGTATGTTTGTTCTTCCACCCTGGAGAACTCTAATTAAAGAAGGGACATGCAGTACGTACCTGGAAGATCTGTTCCCATGCAAACCTGGAAAGTACTCATGCTAACAAGGCACTGAACACATAAAATTTTAGATTAGAGAAAGCCCAATGCCAAAGGTGGCAGCTATTAGAGCAAATTGTCCTCACATCTTCCATTAATCCAGAGTACACTCTTCACAGAAGAACATGTCCTCATTAGTGTCACCTTTTGCAAAAACTAGCATAATGCAACCCAAAACCTGAAGAAAAATACCTCTTTTTCCCCCTTAGGTCCACTTCGAAATGTCATTGCAGAAAGTGCTTTCCCTAAATGTCTCCCACCTTGTATGAATTTTCTTCTTTCTTCCCCCATCACAACTTGCTTGGCTTCAAAGATGCAACAAAGTCTGAACAGCAACAGTGGCCACTTCTCCCCAGCCTTTTTGTTCTTCTAATAGGAAAATGAGTAGGAAGAAATTTTAAATGTATTTTTTTCATGCCAGTTTGTGCTGGTTTTGGCTGGGGTAGAGTTAATTTGCTTCACAGTGACTAGTTACATAATTACTTGGTGCTCAAGCCGTGGAGGGCTAAATAAGCCAGAATGAAATGCAAGTGATTATATATATGATAGGAAGGAGGAGCTCCCATCCTAATACCTTGAACCCACAGGTTTAACACTGGCTCTGACCATTGGGGACATTGATCCTCGCATGAGGATGTTAGTGGTTGGAGACTGCATGCATATGTTTGACTGCATCCCAATGCACAAACAGAAATTTGGTGTTTCCTTGCAGAAAATCTTGGTGCCATGAGTACAATAATGGGTGGAGTCACACAAGGTACCTTTTCCCTGACTGGGTGTGCCAGGCCTGCAGTGATCAGCAAAAGAGAGCACGAGGTGCTGGTAGGCTGTATGGACCCGAGTACCACTATCGGCTCACTCTAAGTCAGTCAGTCTGTTCAGCTTTAAGCCCAAATTCATCCTGCAGTTAAGCTGCCTGGTTTCACGTCCAAGCAAATGTTTATGTCATGGTGAGATTTCGGACAGTTAGAGCTCATCCAGATGCTCAGCACAGGCTCTGCCACATCTACCCCGCAGTGCTGTTTGGCAGGACACCAACCACCCACCAGACTCTTCCATTCCCTCATTCCCAGGGCCTTTAAGGGATGTTGTATGGCCAATGGCAAGCAGACAAATTGGCCAATTCTCCTTCATAGAAGTCTTCTGTTACAACATGATATAAATCTTCCAAGTCTAAGCCTGCATGATCTATAATATGGGTACCTGTGGGAATTGGCAAGGACAAAAGCCAAGCTCCATATCCCAACTGCTTTTCCTGCTCACTGAGCAGCACTGGGGCAACTGAAAATGGTAAATCACTGAGGCTAAAGGAAAGTGTGTTTGTGATTGTAAGCAATTTTAGCTAATACCATGTATGGTCTTTCCCTTGTAACAATTAAATAAGATGTAATAAACATCACACTGAGAGCTACCAGCATCAGTTGTTACATTTAAAAGCTAATTGTGGAATGCCTCACAGAGGGAGCAGCGAGGTGGGGAAGGAGCTGTGGCTGCCGAGACATGAGCCGTGGGCAGTGCAGTTGCACACACAGCTCCCTGTGCCCAGACTGAGGCCTGCAACCACCCAGACTCGTGATCTCTCAGGATTCACCCCCCTGTTCCACCCTACAGCTTCCCCATGTGCAGCAAGAGAAAGCACCCAAAATTAATCCCTTCCTATGTGACTAGTGCCTTGGGTTGACAGATTGGACAATTCCACTTTAGCAGAGAGCCATTTTTGATTTGAGTTTCTGGTTCTTCAGTTGCGGCTGTGAGAGATGCCAGTGCTACAGGGGCAGAGAAGCTGCTCCCAGGTGCAGAGAGGCTTTCCCCAGCTCCCAGTAATCCAGCCCTAACACACAGAAGTAGCATGACTGAACATGCTGAGTTGAATACTTGATCCATACAAATTGGAAAAATCTTATTTATTTGCCTATGTGTCTATTTCCCAGTCAGTGAACACAAGATAACTCTTTAGGCTTTAGAAAGCAGCCCTCATGCGAAGCTGTAATGCTTCTCTGCCAGGAGCACTCATGCTTGCAATGCCTGAGTGAAGGGCACCTTCGTGAGAGGACACCAAGTGTGCTGTCTCAGAATGAGGCTTTTTTAAAGAAAAAGTCCAAATTGCCATGGAGTCCTGTGTGAAAACGTTCCTGCTTAAAATGTCAATGCACCCGTCTTCAGATCCCAGGACAGGCAGGAAAGCAGCTTCCTCTTATTTATGCCATTCACCAAATCCTTTCACAAAGCTCCAGGAATGCTACTGAATTCTCAGAGGAAAAGGGAAAGAAGGCTCAGGCCCCAAATGTGTCCCTGTGGCAGCGACTCAGACCATACTGCTTATCTTATCCTGTACTGACATCTCACCACCTATGTCCACAGGGTCAATGCCTACATTAGTGTCAATGTTACACTGCAGAAAAGGTCTTGGGGCCCAAGCTGTCTTGTTGACTTGTTGCTATAATATCATCTTTCCTGATCCTGTATGATTAGTATGGGCACTCAACCCCCTTCAGAATCTGCCTGCCAGACCTACACTGCTGTGGTGGGCACAAGAGACATCAGTAACATCCTGGCTTGGCACAGCTCTGCTTGGAAGGATTATTAATTTTCTTCTCCAGGCTGCTAAGTGATAAAGAGGAATCACAGGCCAAGCAGACTCCTCCCTGCTGAGCTCACCATACTCCTAATCCACAGCCACTCTACAGGCTCTGCATCTTCCTGTGGCCCAGGCAAGCACCAGCCACTGTCTCTTCCCCAGGCACAGTTTCAGAGCACAGACTCACCATGGTTTGTTCTGCAAAGCAGTGGGGCTCCAGAGCACAACCACTACCCACAGAGGCACCTGCACCAGGGTGCTCAGGCTACAGATGTCAAAATGCAAAGCTTCAAAAGGATGGCTTGAAGGGATCAGAAGGGTTCTTACTGTGCTTTTCGCCAGCTATGGCTGACATAGGACAAAACATTACACTGCCCTGCTGGGTTATTTAAAGCTCTCGAAGACAGCAGTAAAGGAAGGACCATTTCATGACACAGACTTTCTAATGAGTTCTCAAGATGGTTTGTAAATCAGAAAGCTCGGAGAGAGCTCACAGTAGCAGACACAAGCAAGCCTTGCTGTTCTTTTGAGAAATCTTTCTCCCAGAAATGTGCAGGACAGACACTAGAGCTCAGCAGACTTGTGAGGTTAATTTACTGCTTTTCTTCTCTGATGCAGCTGAGCATGAGGGAAGGGACACATGCCACAGCTTCAGGGCAAACATTAGCAATGTGTCTCTGAATCTGGTGCCTCCGCCAGGCTCTGCATCATTTATAATCGGAGCAGTTCTTGTTTTAAATACCAGACAAATCACACAGCTCTTAGGCAAAAGGAAAGGGCAGAAACGTGATTACTCTGACTAGAAGCTGAAAACCTTTTGGGATACAAAGGTCTGAAATATGACATACAAACTAGGAAATACATGCACATGGACACAGGCACAACTGTGGAACAAGCTTTCACTGAGCTCAATTATGTTCCTACTGCTCAGAGTGAAAAAGACAGAGATTCTTGAATAGTCTGTGCATCAGCACTTTTTAACTTTGTCAAGCTGTGCTCACACAAAGCTGAAATGCAGCTCCAAATACTTCAATTAGGAGACCTTCAAGGAAAGGAAAATCCTTTTGTTTCACATATGTGTGGGTATGTGCATATATGAACAGCACATTGCAAAGATCTGCTTTTCCAGAGCAGTTCAGTTAGGCCTCTTCTTCCTTCAATTTACTGTTCCTTTCCAACTACAAACAACAGCCATCAAACATGGGCAATGGGGGATAAATATAGACTTTTATTTTTAATGCTAAGAATCACAGAATCATTAAGGTTGGGAAAGACCTCTAATATCATCGAGTCCAACCACTGGCCTAACACTGCCACGTCCTCCACTAAATCACACCTCTAAGCTCTACATCTACACATTTTTTAACAATTCCAGGGACAGAGATTGCAATACTTCCCTGGGAAGCCTGTTTCAATGCTTATACCACCCTTTCAGTGGAGAAATTTTTCCTGATATCTAATCTAAACCTCCCCTGGCACAACTTGAGGCTGTTTCCTCTTGTCCTGTTGCTTGTTACATGGGAGAAATTACAGTCTAATTATGAACAATCCCAATAGGGAGATAACGAAGTACTGTGGGCAAATAAATCCATATTTCAGAGGCAGAAAAAGTATGCATATGTCAAATAAGGGAAAAAATAATTCACTATAGCATGTGAAGGTACCTCATCCTGTTACCGTTAAAACTAACCAACAGACTCACATGGCCAAGAGGTGTTATGCAAAAAGGGAAGAACACTAAGATACTGTGTGTTGAGAAAAATCGAGACATTCTATGTATATCATAAGGAGATTACCTATGACTCTCATGAACCTCTGAGAACAGAAGGCACAGGCTTCAAGCTGTTGTTTTTCCCTAACTTTACCCTATCTCTCCCCCACTTCCATTACTCTGTCTTAGAAATTTTTTCAGCTGTCAATAGTTGGAGACCAGGAATATTATCTGTTTGCCCTGTTCCTATAGTCTTCCTTACATATCTGCATCTGGCCGGCATTAGAGCCAAAACCCTCTGATAGGACAACCTTTTGTGTGATCTGTTATAGACAGTTCTATGATCTAGAGGCAATTGCAGAGAAAGGAGACAGCTTGGAATCAGGAATGCTATCCTAAAAGCTGTAGAATGTACAACTTCTTAAGCCTGCTTCACACTATGACCTGTGTTCATGTATCATCAAACAGTGCTCAGTGGTCAAGCTGGATATGAAGAGACGCATAAAGACTGTAACACCCAAGTTTGAAGTGCAAACGAAGAGCATTTACCTATTTTTACCTCCAAATACCCACTTGCTGGGATTATGGTCTGTAGAAAAGTTGGTTTCTTGGACTATCCCCACCACAGACTTCACAGGATCTTTTCACCCTGTCTTTTCAGAGCAGGATTTGCTTGGTTGAGAGAGCACCCTGTGAAAGTTCTTCCAGAGATGGCATAGAACTAGCTAAGCAATCTTGCTCTGCTTGGGCTGGGAGACAGTGTGGATCAAACTGCAGTGGAAACATTGTCTTTTAGACAATATACCTGCAGCCCTGAAACTCACCTTTCTCCCTGCCTATCCCTGCCTGTGTCAGTGTGTGCAACTCCCTATGCAGTTAGAAAGGTGGAATTGATACTGTGAGTATTTCTATTGAAAATGTTGGGAATGCTTCTTTCATAGTTTTCCAGTGAAATTTAGCAGTTGGAAAAAGAAGCAAAATCCTAGGCAGCTGCAAGCCATCAACTAAAAACTCTTAGCCAGAGAGAATTAGAAGGAGGAGGAAATAGCAACGTAGTTAATCACAGTTCCATTGCTTATCTGTATTCTGCTTTAGGGAATCAATAAATCCTTCTTTCTCAGTTACCTTATCTGGAAAATGTGGTAATAAACCACTCACAGGCAGGCTGGGACTGTGCAATAGGCTGTTTATTGCAGGGAGTGCCCCAACACACTGAAGAAGTATCAGAATTGGTTACTACATGTGAGAGAGAACTACCTGAATTTTATCTCAACATCAGAGTCAGGACAACCTAGAATCCATATTTATCAAGGACTCTGGCACTGTTCTCAGTGGATCAAGTGTGATGAAAAATTCTTCAAACAGTTAACAAGACATCTTTCTTCTGTAGGATTCCTAAGAGGTCAATGAGAAGTGTTGCAAGAGTTCTTTGTGAAGGCAAGGTGATGTAGTTAAAGGAAGTCAGCAAAAAGAGCAACAAGAAAAGGATTCAATGGAAAATCCACTCAATTATGTACAAGTTTGTGTCCCTGGCATAGTAACACAAGTGGAATTGTGAGCTGGTTATTGCTGTCTTTAGAGTGACAGATAAACTATGGTCAATATGAACTGCCTGCATGGTAGACAAGTGATCAGCAAGCTTGAGATAGGGTCAGGAAAGCACTTGATAGGCCTGTGTGTTACTGCCACTCTGTGGGACACAACCAGCTCTACCTCCTTGCCAGAAATAGCTATGATGAAAGTACCCTTTGCTGGCTTTACAGAAAATCAGTTCATTGTAGTTAAAACTGCTCTTGGAAGTGATGTGGTTTAATCTGCCTGACTTTGCACTGAAGTGAATGAGGAGCACCTTCACAAGTTCTTCTAGTTCAGCCATTGGACCAGGAGAAGGCCAGAGATCAAATACCATCCTAACCCAGGCAAGCTACTATTGCAGCAACTGCAACAACTGGCTGCATCACCACCCTCCTATTTCAGTGACATGTCTAAAATGGATGGAGCACATGAAATGACTAAACAGATTAAGGAATAACTACATTTGGGAAACAGTTTCTGATGGAACAAATCATAGCTCAAGCTATCTACTAGGTCATTAACACAGTTTAGCTACAGGGGCTGTTCAAAAGCACGTACATTGAGGTCAATCCCAAGCCTTACGTCAAAGTTTAGTCATTTTCTGATTAAAGGGAGAGTTGACCAATAGCCTGTTACCCAGTTACAAAGTTGTGTTCCTCATCATGGTAAATAAGATCCATTCTTGGGTAATGTCATTCATTGTTCAGTTGGGCATCTCTAAGCAGGAAAAGTTCCCCGTAAACATTTGAAGAATCAAAGTCTAATATTGGTTTTTTGATGTGCTCCTGCAAACAGGTTTCCTCAAAATCTCTTTTCTGACCAAGATTTATAAAGCTAATCTAACTTTTCTGTTTCTCCTCCTTTACTGAAGACAGTGTCCTATCCTAACCATCCCACTTAATGGGTAGCAAAGCTTAATGTTCTTCCTTAGTTTGATGATTGGGGGACAGCTTTTCATGACAAATCACAGCTTCTGGGGCCCTGTGCCATCAGAGGTGCAGCTGTTGGCTCACCAGTAACACTGAAAGTGTTTCTGGCATGCATTTTGCAGCCTCCATAGGTTTTTTAAAGAGCAACTTCCATGACTTTTGACATGTTGGGTAAGAGGGGGTGGATGCAAAGGTAAACAATCAAACTGTGGGAGTTGCCAAATCAAACCCAGGGGTAGTGACAGGGAGGTGAGGGAGGGAGAACAACTTATCTGGGGCAACATTCAGAGCAGAGAGATCTCTCTTACACTTCAGCCTATCCTGAAGAAGCTGTTTTTATCCTTCTTTATTCTAACAACCATTAGATAATGTCTGCCTTGGTGTTGAATGCTTAAAACACTGATCTTTGCTGACAAGTCTGTAAATATTTTCACAATGTTTATTTCCTTTGCCACTGTGTTTCTCTGAGATTTCCTATACATAAATAGTAGCTCTAACTATTTTACTGCACTTTGGGGCTGGATATGGCTCTGATACGAGCTGAGCAGAAGGATCTGTTCAGCTATTTCTCATCAGATAATCCCTTTTCTGTTCCTTTCCCACCCTTTTTCCAGTATTTTGATCTCAGGACAACAATTAAGAATAAATGTTCAAGAACATGTTCTTACCTAAAGACAGGATGTGCACAGTTTCTGAGGAACAATCTCAGCTTTAGTACTTGACTGCCACCTGAGACAAGCTAGAAATACAAAAGAACATCCTCCTATGATAAAAGGAGGTTAGCAAGTCTGATTTTCTGGCATAAGAATTTAAAATTCATGAGTCTGTCCCTTCCCAAAAATGAGGATCTGGATCAAAAGTAAATAAATAGTAGAAGTTGTTTGGAATTATTCTTAGTTCCTTTACTACAGTAAATTCAGGTAATTTTCAGAGTTTTGTCTATCATCATGACATCTATATTTCAGGAGTTGGAGGATTAAAAAAAGCAGGTAGGGAGATTTATTGCTCATATACACATTTAAATCATGCAAGTTAGCAGCTCTGGGTAGGAATCTACAGCTCCTGATGGCAATGGCTTCAATGGCTCACTCTTCAAATAAGGTCACTTGAATATATAAAATGGCTTTCTTTTTTTATTTTTTTACCCCTGCCTGATATTTTTACCATCCTGAGTGTCAAATGTTTTTTGGTTTTTGGTTTTTTTGTAAAAGTTGTTTTTGGGAACTTTTCCTGTCCTTAACCAAAGGGGTTCATTTTTTGCCCTTTTTTTTTTTGTAAACACAGGGTTGTTTCCACCTCCGAGAGTTCATTCAGGCCTCAGATAAAGGCAACAGAAGAAAGAAATAAGGCACAGAATTTTAAGCAGCCTAGAAAAATCCCTTCTCCCTGTTAATTGTGTAATCTCAGTTTTGACTGTATATAATACTGCAAGTGCCTGTTGGAGCAGTTCAGGAAATACAGGGAATACATAATGAAAGGGGAAAAGAAGGTCTTTCTAGCTTTTTCTATTTATTCCTATGTTTTCCTATTTAGCATATAAAATCCCTAATCCACAATGTTTTCTCTCTTTTCCTAGTCACTTTTAAAGAGAAATTTCCGACCCTTAATCCCACAATTACACCACATTGTTAACTTAAGGTAATTTAATAACTCAAGGTAACAATCTTTACCCCCAATAGAAAAGAAAGCAGAAAAAAGAAGAAAAGATCTCATTGTTAGGCTACAAAAAGAAACAAAAATAAGAAAAGCCTTACCCTCAGAGAAGTTTTGACCTATGTATAGTTTATATTCCCCTCCTAGAATGCTGGAGAAGCAACTTTAAAGCTTCTAAGCTTCTGAGACAGAAGGGTCCTTATATTTCCATCCTCAGTTTTGTGCCCTAGATGGAAGATGCGAGGCCTGCACTTCTGCCTTCTCAAAATCTGACAGTTCCCAAATTCCTTTTTGAACCAATTACGTTATGGAGTAATGGGATTGAATGCTTTCTCAGCAAACTCTTGAGAACAGAGACTTCATTTTTCCTAACCTATGCATTCCACAGGAGAGCATTTCACACAGGCCTTTCAAGCCTCAGATTCTCAGCAGGAACACTGCTGTTTTAGAATCCAACCCCTGCTTCTCCATAGCTTGTTAATTTGCAGCGAGGTTACTCCATTTCTTTGCTGCACTGCCAACGCGTGTAGCAGATGTTGCTAGGTCCCAAAACAGTAAGAGCACTGCTTTACTGGAGGGACAGGAATGTGCTGCTATTCCCCAACAGCAACCTAACACTGTGGGGCCAGCCCAGCACTGATCCCAGTTTGCCAGTTCTGTGCCTCTGAACTTTCCATGACCAGTTTCTTGAGTCATGGACCTGTCCTATAACCATGTGCTACACATTAGTAGGGAACACTGATGAGTTCCATAACAGTTCTCTGGTTTGCAGCATTATCTTGCCTGGGCACGTCTGCCTCAGTGACATTTAACTGCTTTTTCCATCTTCAACTCTGGCTGGCTGGACCCTAATCATTTATTTGCCACGTGTGTGAGAAAAACCACTGATAGACAACTCTCTAAGAAAGGTTCTAAAGTGTCTGCACTGGCCTGCAGAGTAAAGAAAAGCCTTGGTTATACAAATAACAGTACACATGGACTACTGCTTGGATCTGATTGGAAGCTACACCTTCACCAGGTCTAATAGGATTACTTACTGCAAATACATCCCTTGGAGGACACTGTTAGGAACCTGTTTCTCACTCTTGACAACTCCTATGAACTTCAGCCCACAATCTAACCCTCCTCTTCATGGCTCTCTGGCTAGTCACTGGTTTGGTGACTCTGTGTGGGACAAATGTATTGAAATCCTGAAAAATAAGGATTACTAATTATTATGCAAGTAAGAACGAGGGATATTTCACCAGGGTATGTAAGTGACAGGACAAGGGTGAATGGCTTCAAAGTAAAAGGGGGTAGATTTATATTAGATATTAGGAAGAAATTCTTTACTTGATAATTAGGTATTAGGAAGAAATTCTTTGAAGAGTGTCCAAAGGAGGGCAGCGAAGATGGTGAAGGGCCTTGAGGGGAAGATGTGTGAGGAGCAGCTGAGGGCACTTGGTCTCAGGAGGCGCAGGCACCAATCTCTTCTCTGAGGTGATCAGTGACAGGACCCGAGGGAATTGCCTGAAGTTGTGTCAGGAGAGGCTTAGATTGGGTTTTAGGAAGATGTTCTTCCCCCAGAGGGTGGTTGGGCACTGGAACAGGCTCTCCAGGTACATGGTCACAGCACCAAGCCTGACAGAGCTCAAGTGTTTGGACAACACTCTCAGGCACATGGTGTGACTCTTGGGATGTCCTGTGCGGGATTCAGAGTTGGACTCGATGATCCTGATGGGTCCCTTCAGATGAGCAGTCTGTGATATTGTGGGGGTGGTGAGGCCTTGGCACGGGTTTCCCAGAGGAGCTGTGGCTGCCCCATCCCTGGCAGTGACCAAGGCCAGGCTGGAGGGGGCTTGGAGCAACCCAGTCCATTGTAAGGTGTCCCTGCCCATGGCAGGGGAGTTTGAACTGGATGATCTTTAAGGTTCCTTCCAACCCAAACCATTCTGTGATTCAGCTATTCAGGACATGACACACTGATCATTCCTAACACCGACTTGGGATACACGTATGGATCCGCTGTGCGGAGCCCGGCCCCGCTCACCCCTCGGCCTCAGCTCCCTCAGGGGCAGCCCCTTCCCCTTCGCCCTCCCCTCCGGCTCCCACAGAGCAGGAACCGGGGCCGGCAGCGCGGCCTCAGAAGCGGCCAGGGCGCCCTTCCAGCGGCCATTGCCGGGCCCCGCTCGCCCAGCAGCGGTGGGAGGAACAGCGGCCACACCGACAAGCGCCGTGAGTGCTCCGCGGGCCGCCCCTGCGTCCCCGGGGCGGGGCCGGGGCCGGGGCCGGGCCCGCCGAGAGCCCCGGGCCACGTGGGGCGGGAGCGGGGCCCGCAGTCGGCCCGGGATCCCCGCCGTGCTGCTGCCCGCCCGCCCCGCTCCGTGCCCGCCCCGCTCCGCCATGGCCCCCGCAGAGATCCTCAGCGGCAAGATCGTCTCCGCGTACGTACCCGGGCCGGGCCCCCCCCGGCGGGAGAGCCCCGGGGCCCTTCGGGTCGGAGCCGCTGTAGCTGGGGCGCTGAGAGCCTCTGCCCTGGCTCTGTGGGGGCGAAGCGGGCTGGGACACACCCTAAGGCTTTTAAACTACTTTGCAGCCCAAAAGCTGTTTTCTTCCTGGGGTGGAAGCTGGGAGTTGTGAGGGTGTTAGTACCGGGAGAGTGTAAAAGCGCTGCCAGCGCCCCCGCAGAAACCAGCGGTGAGCCCGCTGGGGTCTCTTGGGCAGCCCCACAGAGCTGGTGGTGAGCGCTCAGCATCGATTAGATGAGATGAGATGAATGCCCAGGCCAGCTGACCTCCAGCCCCTGTGTGTGTGCGAGCAGGGCTGTTGGGATGCTTCTCCAGCAGGAGTTGGGAACATGTGCTTTAGGTCTCCCTGTTCGTTGGTGGTGCCTCTTTAAAGCAAAAATAAGTTAACCCACGTAGTGTAACACCACGAAGCTGAGTGTTCGCCGGTGTCCCGCCAAATCTGTTTGAAATATTTGGGAGACCTTAAAAGCTCTCCTGTACTTTTCAGCATTTACTTAGCTGGTAAGCCCTAGGTATAGGTGTGCCTGTGGTGTGTCTTGTAGTTTGCTTGTTCTTCCTGCTGCCACTCTACACACACATCTGGTAAGAAAGCCGAATAAATTTCTCTAAGTGTAGGAAAATACAGTGTAATGTTTCAGTTATGTTCTTAATATATTCCATGATATAATGGGGTTTGGTTAGGTAGGTTCACTGGGTACCTCCTGTCTCTATAATCAGGGAATTCAGACAGAAAGGGTAAGTTTGAAATGGTGTGAAGTAATCTCAGAAAACCTATTAGCCCTGTTCTTAGACATTCTATGTATGACACAGCTGCATCCAACTGACAGTGGAGCAGTTCTGAAAAGTAGGCCTAATGTGCCTTGAATCTGAATACCCATGATGAAAAGCTGCTTGCATGTTTTTTTACCTGGTAATTTTTGTGCCAGTGCCACTTACCTTATGTGCTTCCTTCCACCTGATCCTTTTGGCAGTGTTGAAGCCAGCACACTGCAGTGTCTGTGCATGCTGTTGTTGGCACTTAGTGATTTGCCTGTTTTAGATTTCTTTCCTGGCTTAGAAAGTGCCCCTGAAGAGCAATAGGTCTGCTCAAGCAACACATTATAGCTATTTAAATCTGATAAGAAACTGGAAAGATGCAAGTTTGGGTACAGTTAATGTCTTTTGAGCATTCACATTAAAACTTTCAACTTCCTTGGCTCTTCATGGCATTACTTACTTTTTGAATTTATAGATATAGTGGTGAATGTTTTTTGATATCTGTTTGTTTTCTATATTATAGTAGCAGCTATAAACAAGTAATTTTCAGAGATGAGGACATTAATGATGTGCAAATGCCTGGGAAGAGACATGAGCTTTTAATAGATGCATACAGGAGAAAAATTTGCTTAGCTTCCAGCGCATCTTTAAGGTGTTTGGCTGCAGTCTGTCTTCCAAAGTTACCAAATCTTGACCTGGAGGCACCACAGAAGGGAAGAATAATTGCAGCTGTCCAGCTGTCCTTCAGTTCCTTTATTTCTGCTGTATTTATGTCCAGTATAGCAAAAGTGTCTTTTGCTCTGCAGGAATGGACCATGTGTAGTTCTACCTTTTCCTAGTGAAGTACTTGAAGGAGTCATGAGGAACTGGGCTGTCTGCCCTGCAGATACCTGTACCTTTGTTTCAGACCCTTGGTCCAGAAAATTCTCATTATCCAGAGTTCTGCTCCAGGCCAAGAGTCTGACAGCAGCAGCAGAAGCAATAGGCATGTGGTTTTTCTGAGAATTTTGAACTGAACTGCCTGTTGTAGAAAGGGAATGTCCCTGACTTTATTACATCAACTGCAAAAACCTTTTCAGTTACTGTCTTGGGGGGGGTGGGGGGTGTTACTTTACCCTCTAATCCAGAAATATGTTTGTTTGTAAGTCCATCAAATATTGACAAATGAGGTGAGTCAAACAAGTAGTGTTCCAGCTACATAGTAGCTACATAGTTCTGTGTTTTTGTATGTGTCTTAAATCCAAACTCCTATTGTGAACTGTCTTGTCCAGCCACTAAACACCCCTTTCCCAAAGGTAGGGAAAAGAAATACCTAATTTAGAGTCATGCCAGCAATTTAAACAAAAATCAGATAGATAGTGGTATTCCAATTCTTGTAAAGAAAATACATACTTTGAGAGAGTTTCCTTGCCTCTATAAATAAGGAAAACTTGAAAAAGCTAGTTCACACCCTAAAAAAATTTTGGAAGGCTCAAAAGAGGTAGAAAGGAAAATTGGTGTTTTCAGTGGCTTTGAGTATTACCTGTGAGGACAGTGAATGTGGTTAGGTTGTGCATGGGAAGGAGAACACAGCAGGCGTTGTTTTCTGTGTAGGATTTTAGTGTTGATGTTAATGCATCTCTCTAAGGCTGCTTCTGTCAGTAGAAACAAACTTGTGCCTGAACAGTCTGTGAAAGATATTAAAGTTAGGATGGGTTATGCATCAACCTGAGCTGGCTGCTTACCATTCTTCTCTGAGTGGCTGTTTAGTAATTGAGCCTTAGATTTTGCTACAAGTTAAATTTGCCTCATTGGAACATGAGTTGCAAAAGACAACTTACTGTACACTGAACACAGGACTAATAAAAGGAAGAGAAGCGGTGCTTTAAGTATGCAGAATACGGAGGGTTGAAGGTAGTAAAAGTACAGTATTAAACACCTTTTATTGCTAGTGTTCCCTGGGAAAAAAAAAAAAACCAACAAACCCTGTCTCTGAAATAAATACTGAGAGCAAAACATGATAGTAGCTCTTCTTTACAGCTTATGTCCACTGCAGTGAGGTGTATGTTCAGTCTTTACCATCTGAAGGAGCCCAGGTTTGGAAACCTCTGGCTTGGCAGGAAATGGTTGATAGCACCAGAAATGGACCCACATTCCTGGTGTAGAAGAGTGGCTGATGTGATGGCACGGAAGACTTATCCTCACAGCCACTAAGGATGGGGCAAGTAGTACTTTGAGGATATAGCAATGATCAGGCTCAGCTTATAACTGTAGGTAACAGTGCAGTAAACTACTCCTCAGCAGTTTCAGACTGGGACTCAAAAGTTGTTTGGAGTTCCTGTTAAAATTCCAGGTAGATCTAGTCTGAACTGAAAAATTCCTCTAACTGTGAGGTGTCATTTACCAGATCCCAGCAACAGTGTTGCAGGCTTGCACTGAAGGATACTACACTGTAAATGTGCTAAATTAAAGTGAACTGTCAGTGCCACTAGGCGGCCCCAAATATGAGAAAGAACCCCTTGTGTTCAGTGCTGTGCAGACACAGAGTTAAAAAAAAAAGTGGGACCTTGCTCCAAAGAGGTGACAAGCTAGGAGAAAACATTGTCTGGTGGGACAACAGGGCCACAGTGCTGTGATCTGTGCACATCAACACCAGGTTGCATGGAAAGGAAAGCCCATTCGTTCCTCTCTGGAACAAATAAAATCTCAGTATCACTCCTTGTGAAGACAAAACATTGTTGAAGGGCCTAGAGTATTGTCTGGAATGCCTGGAACCCCACAAAGGTTGTTGAATTTTTTCTCTATTTCTCATGTGTTTTCCTGATAATTTGATGTTGTAGGAAGTATCCATTTTGGGAAGCAGACTTGATTAGAGTCATTAATGTTGCAGCATGGTAAGCTGGTTGTGACAGTTCATGGTATCCTAACTCATGTTTGGGGCAAACTCTTCTAAATTTTAAAGACTCATCTGGATGTTAAACTCTATTGTTCTGTTGGCAGCCAGCCACATTTGAGAAGTGCCTCAATTGCTCCCTATCCCATCCCCTACAGGTGATTGCTTTTGCAACTCAGACCCATGTTGGATTTGTTTGTAGCCCACCTTGGATTAAAGTTTTGAACATGATGAAAAAACATCTAAAAAAGCAAAAACATCTTCATATATTTATCTGGTCTGAAGAGGGCTCATGAAAATACTTGAGCTGACACAATCAAAGAGGCGGTTAAAAATCTTGGGAGTGGTAGAAAGTAGCAGGCAGTTCTCCTGGGAGATAATGACAGTGTGCCAGGATCATGGAGTGATGGAGTAGGAGACAAAAGGATGGGAGACTTGTGAACTGGTTCCAGCTCTGTTGTCTAAATGGTGTCTTCCCTCAGCTGGAGACATCTGCTGAATTGCCAGCTGTGTTTAGATGGACTTTGCCAAGGCATTTCCCATTCCAATGTCACTCCATTGAGACAGCCAACCTGTGACTCCTGCTAGGAGAGACTCTTCTGTGTCTTATTAGGGTACCAGTGGGATGTTTTGTGATGTGCTTGCTTGGAGCCTCTTCACAGCATTTGAAGGTAATGCAGTTGTCCTGTGCTAGGACATGGTGCTGTGATGTTTTGGAGAAGGGGAAGCTTGTTTCTCCACACTACAGCGTTGGTTTGTCATGGGAGCAACAGAAAGTGAGAGCAGCAGCAGTGCTGAAAGCTGGAATGGCTGCAGGGACAACAGCTGTGACTGTGATGGTGCAGGACCTGGGCAGGACCATCAGCCTCATACAGCCTTTTCTGCAGGGCTGCAGCAAGAGCATTTGTGCTACAAATTTCTGCAACCCTTGGGGAATGTCTGATCCAGGCAGTAAGGCCAAACCCTCCTCTTTGGGGACAGGCATCTTCTAGAGCATCACTGTCTCTGAGGAGGTTTCTGGCAGTATTCACATAGACCCTGCACCCTATTACTCACAGGAGGCACAGAAACACAGCCTGGTGTCACCTTCAGTACAGTGTAGTGTGTGCTCACAGGTGTGTGAGGGAGTTCTGCCTGATAGGGAAGCTGTGCTTCTCTCTCCATTTACAGCAGAGCTGGAGGAATATGATTTGTCCTTTGCTGCTCTGGGAAATTCACTGAAAGAATTTAAATTCAAGTCACTGTTGCAGCCCAGAGATAGAAAGACTAACAAGTTCTTTAATCTCTGGAGCTGGCTGTTGCACTGTACACTTAGATCCCTGTGCTATCATTGACCTGTGTGGACCCTGGACTCTTGTTTGCTCTGTGAGCTTGTTTGTGGAAGGACACATGGGTACAGAAGGGGTCTTAGAGGGAAGACTTTTGGAGAAACAGCTGCATAGAATTGCAAATTTTTTGTTTGAAGATTTGAAAGAATTTTCATACAGCTAGTAAAAAAGCATTGTTGATTTATCAATATGAACTTTTATCTTTGGGAAGACCTGAGGTCCACAATAGAATTCTGCAGACTGTATCACTAAATAGCTGCTGGCTTGCAAAGTTTGTTTTGTAAGGTTTTTGTAAGTCTAGGGAGTTAAAAGAAGGATTTCTTCTTTCTTCCTGAATTTTCTCACAAACCTTTGCCCATGTGATTTTTGTGGTCATTGCAGAGCAGGGGTGCCTAACACTAGGTGGCTGTCTAACAACTGATTTCTTGATTCAAAGCTCCTAAAGCAAATCAGCACTGACAACATCACTTTCCTGTGTTTATGTGTTACCTTTCTTCTGTAGCTGAAGGGGAAGTGAGCTAGTGCCTCATTAGAGAAAATCATAGCGATGTAATATGTGAATAGCCATGGCTGCTGGGGGTAAAAGCACACCAAAGCCCTGCTTCACAGAGGCCAGGGGAAATTGGGTGGGCTTATTTCTCTTCAACTGAGAAGACAGGAATAAAAATAATACCTAGGCCTTGGGACCCTTTCCAGTTGGCTGTCCCTTACCAGGGCTTTTCTGCATCATGAATTGTAATACATTTCATGCTTCTTTGCATTTCTTTTAGTTTGCCAGCCACAAACCAGTGCTGCCCTTTCCTTACTGGAACACCAGGGACTCTTCTCAGAAATAGCTCTCTCAAAGCCCACAGCCCCTTTGCTCATTGAGATTGGTGGGTTGTTACAGGCTGATCATGAGCCAGCTCGGGTGCCTTCCCTAGGGGCTTACAGCCGGACTGGACTGTAAGGAGAGACAGTTGGTGGTTTTGCTACCCAGCAAATGGACTTTTGTCACTTAAGCACAGAGAATTGCCAGGACAAGGCTTGCTATGACACTGTTGTCTGAACTCATCAGTCAGTCTTGGTGTCAAGCCTTCTTGAGGCAATAGCCAAAGGAAGCCTCAGAACTACTGTTTCTTAACTAAGGCTGAAAACAGCCTCTTCTACTGAAACTTGTTAAGAAACTTTGAACCACTTGGCCAGACGCCTGTAAATACTCTGAATTGCTCCTCAGGTGCAGCAGAGCTCTGACCACACGACTTGGGATGCATCAGGAGAGATGCATGATTTGGGATGTAGCTGGAGGCTGTGATTCCCCATGAGATGAGACTTGGAACGGCCTTAGGGCTGCTTCTGGCTGGGCCAGCTGCAGCTGTCCCCTGGGATTGGTGCTGCTGGGTTGCAGCAGAGCGTGTATTGCTCCTGTTTTCTTGCCTCTGGCGTTTCTGATTTGGAGCTTATAGTTGCAAGGTAGAGTTCACTCCACTGGCTTCTTGTCATCCTGGATTTTCCCCATGTGGCAGGAATCACAGCCTCCCAGTTGGTGTCAGCTACTTAGTCCCTGTACCCTTGCTGTTCACATTTGTAATGAACTGGTACCAACAGCACGTCCTCCAGTCTGGGAAGTCTGATTCCACTTAAGAAGTAGCAGACCTGGTGATACTGATTTGAGGGTAGATGAGTACAAGGAGACCATCTGTGTTTTAAATGGAAGGGTGTTTTGGTGCAGGGTGGATTTGTTAATTGTGTTGGTAGCGCTTTCTCATCTCTGAGAATAGTTGGTGGGACACGGGCTGGAGATCATGGGGAGGAAAGACCTGTTAAGCCTCTGGTGTCCTGTGAGGTTTTGCTTAACTTTGCTTTTGCTTCTGAGTGAGTATCTCTTATATGTGCAATTCAGTGCCGTGAGCCTACGAGCAGAGCAGTGGTGCTGGGTCTGCACCTGGGCTTTTGGCAGAATTTCAGATTCAAAAGAGCATATTGAGCCAGGCACCAGGACCTGTTCCCCTCCACATTCATTGGTGGAGGATCATGCATGTGGGGCCAGAGAGTGGTTGAGAAATTAGAGAGCAGTGCAGAGATGGGGGGAGGTGGTAGCAGTGGCTTTTGAGCTGTCTGTGGCTAATTTATCGGTGATGGGTACTCTTTATTTCTAAAATATTCCCTAGTTAACTGGGTATGAGTTCACATCTGAGCTAGATTAATTAATCGATGAATCCTCTCATGCTCCATTTCAGAATTGTGTTTTAACAATTGTATCCTTAAACTTGCCTTTACTGAAGAGTTCACCTGAGCTGTGTACCAGGGTTGAGCTACTTTTCCTCACTTCTGTCCACCTCCCGTTCTCCTTCGTTCTCCCATGGCAAAGTCTTGATCTTGTTTGGAAACTCTTGGGCTAGGGGCACTTTCTCACATGTGTGTAGGCAAGCTCAAAAGCACATTAGGGGCAGGAAGGTGGGTGTAGGACTGCAGCCAGTCTAGCCTGGGTTAGGCCAGGCAGGCAGGAAATAGAAACACATATTGGCCAGCTGCAGAAGAGGGATATCTTTGGATACCTTGTGCTTGTTTAGTTATTTTCTACATTTTTACCACTGTAGATTCATCATCCTTTACCAGGACAGCATGTGTGACAGTGTTGACTGGTGCCTGTGGAAGACAGGTAATTTTAGTACAGCATATGTGGAAAGAGGATTTCCTTTTGAGAAGTGAGTTTGAAATCCCAGGGGTTTCCAGGCCAATTTTTGAACATTTTTTCACCCTTGTATCCTATGTGACCATGAAGAGGAGGGTGAAGAAACACAGTGTGGACTTTAAAAAAAAATTGTTTGAATGAACCTGGTTCCAAAGTGTCTTAGTGATTTATGGACGTCAGTCTTTTTTGGAGATTGCTGGGACTTGTGTACTCAAGACATAAGTATGTTTTCCAGTCTGCCCATCTGTCACCTTTTCAGTTCCTGACTTATCACTGTATCAGAAGTCAGCCCCTTGATTAACTTCTCCCTTGTTTTTGTTTTCTTTTCCCCTCTTCAGGCAAGTGAGAGACAGACTAAAGCAGCAAGTTGTTGAGATGAAAGAAAAATTTCCAGGCTTCAGACCGGGACTCGCAATTTTGCAGGTATTGTTTTCTTTAATGACAACTACAGAAAATCTGAGTTGCTTTGCCATGGTAAGTGCACAGCTAATGAGCTTTGTCAAAGCTGGCTTGCAGTGGTAGCATTTTATAAGGAACAGAGGACCAGAGTTCTCTACGGGATGGTAACACAGTTCTGTGATGTCTTTTCCCCAAATACTGGAGCCCCAAAAACACTTTCGGATTTTTCAGTTGTTTTTTTTTTTTTCTTTCATCATACCCTGTTCTCTGTTTGAGTGTTGTGTTTGTGAAATGGTGAAATTAAGCTGCTTGCCTATTAAAAGGAAGCAGTGCTTGTAGACTCTGTTCCAAGTCTCTGCACTCGAGTGAGCCCCAAAGTCTGTCAGCTTTCAGAGATGTGTTTGTACCAGAGATCTTCCAAATGTGTTTATTAAGGGATTTGGTCTGCTATTATGTTGGAACATGGAGAGATAAGAGGGACAGAGGAAGGAAGGGAACCCAACCAAAAGCACCTTTGGCCAAGACAACTTCAAGTGCAGGGGATGGAACAAAATCCCATTTCTGAATTGGATTTCTGTCAGAAGTGTGAGTGTTACAGTCTACACAGAAATGCTTGCAGAGATAAAAAACACTCATCAATACACAGGTTTGGCCTGTGTTTGGCAGATTTTGTTTTGCTCTTCCATCTATGAAAAGTGGAAACTCTTTGTGTTTAGATCAGAAGGTGACTAGCAGTAACAAGTGTCATGTAACAGGAAGGAACTGTGTGTCCACAAAAGACTGATGGAATGTTTTTTCATGATTGGCCCATGTTCTCTTTAATCTGGGATTGTCTCAGAGCCCTTTACAACCTGTGTGCTCTTTAGCTGTCTGAAACTTTGGTAAGCAGTCAAACAGTCTGGGCTTGGAGTTCTTTTCTTAATACTGATACTTGCTGCTGTCTGTCTTTCAGTGAAGTTAGGACAGTGAGCTGTTTTTGATACATAGCACCCCACACAATATGTGCTCTTTTCTTGGGTGGCATCTGGTGTCCTCTGAGCTAAAAAAATAAGTCAGTTAATCTTTATTTTTCTGTCCTGTAGTCAGGGATGTCCCCATTTGCACAATGTATATGTTCTGTTTGCCAGCGCCTACTGATGCTCGCACTCTTCCTTCTTCCCTGCCCTGTATGAGGCATACCTTTTCCTAATCCCAGCAGACTTTATACAGGGGAGGGAGGAAAAACCAGTTTCTGCTGGGTGATGAAGCAGCACAGTCAGCCCTGCAGCTTGTAGTCTGTGTGAGAACCAGGGATGGCTCCCAAGTGCCAGGGAATAGGGTTTCAAGAGTTTGCTTATCAGCTTTTCCTTATTTGCCCCTCGTTTTCTTAAGGTCAGAAGGAGTATTACCTTTAACAGAACATACTGGATGATACCAGCTGTCTCCTGAGATGCAGTTTTACTGGAAGCACCCAATACTGCAAAAAACTACTACAAGCATTTTTTTCCACTTGCTGCTTTCTCTTCGTGCATCACTTGGTTTTTGTTTTGGTTTTTTTGGTAGGAAAATTCTCAAGGTTGGAAACAGCAGTGAAAGTAATGTCTCCATCAAAGCACACATATATGCATAAAATTGAGATTTCTGGGTATCAAAGAGGCCCAACTTTTCTGAAAGCCTTAATCAGATAATTGAATGTTATCAGCACCTGCTGATCATGTTAATTAGCTAAGGATTTAACTTTCTCAGATCAGATGGCAGGGAGTATTTTCTGCTTTGGAGACCACTGTGTTTCTAAGGTTTTTCGACAGGTGCAAATGTTTATGTAGGAGATCAGATAACTTGTCTTTAGCTGCCTTTTACTTGGAAGAACACTTCCCTGTTAGCTCCAGCTACTTATAGCCTCCATCTGTGTGTTTCACAGTTATTCAGGAATACCTCTGTCTCTTTGATGTAGCTCCAAGGAAGCAGAGGGTTAGGAACATCTCAGGCTGTGTCTGGGTCTCTGTTCTGTGCTGTGATTCAACTGTCTTTTCATCCCTAGGTTGGAAACAGGGATGATTCGAACCTCTACATTAATATGAAGCTGAAGGCTGCTGCTGAGGTAATGCACAGACTTTTGGTACTACTTTTTACCTTTCTAGAGTCAGTCAAATCTGAATATGAAAACCCAGGTGCAAATCAAACAGTTTTGTCTAAACTTTGCCCGCAATGGAGAAACCTGAATTCTTTGTTATAAGGATGTGGTGTATTTGTGTAACCTGAGAGCCAGGTGGGATACACTGGTCACAGCAGCGTGGGTTGGTGCCACTTTTTGTGTGATCATCACAGATTACACGTGTCTGAAGTGCTGAATCTCTGTCTTTCCTGACCTGTGGCCTTGTGCTTATCTTCCGCGAATGTCTTGTACCTGCAGTTGTCTTGTGTCTGTCACTACATGGTACCTGACATGCTACAGCAGGAACATGGATTCCCTATTTCCCTCAGTGATGCTTGACATCTCTGCTGGCACTTCAAGGCAATGTGCTGTCCAGCAGAGATGATGTTGTTCATGTCAAAAGGTGAATAGGACAGTTAAAGGACAGACCAATCTAAGTAGGCAAAGCACTAATCTTTTTTTTTTTGATGATATTTCTAAGTAGTAGGATTGTAACCACAGGAACAGGAGATAGACCTGGGAAATGTGACAGAATACAGCTGTGATTGAGCTGGATAGAAAGATTAGCCAGATCAATCAAATGTCAATTCAGAAATCACATAATTTGTTGTTATTCTCATTTGCAGATTGGGATCAGTGCCAATCACATAAAACTGCCAAACACAGCAACTGAAGCTGATGTAAGTAATATAACCAGTGATGAAAAAACACATAACTTTGGTGCTGAGCTCAAGATAGGAACTTATGTTTGCCTTGTTATTGGATAAAAAAAGACTACCTGCCCATAGATACTAACTCACAAAAAAAGAGCTAGAACCTGCCGAGATGTTTTTTTCTTTCTTAAAGAAAACTAAAATGCTGCAATGTAAAATTTAGAGACTTCAACAGCTATTTTTTTTAAACGAAAAATCTGAATGATATATAATGCTGGGTGGAAAAACTAAACATAAAGTGTGCATCTTTTAATCCAGATAGGATGATGTTTTTTCCTTTACATCAGTCATATTTCAGTTTATCAGCCATTAGGTTTTTTGGTCTTTGTTTTTTGTAGGTGCTCAAGTGCATTGCCTCTTTGAATGCAGACCCAGCTGTTCATGGCTTTATAGTGCAGCTGCCACTCGACTCCGATAAACCCATCAACACAGAAAAAATAACCAATGCTGTTTCACCTGAGAAGGACGTGGATGGGTGAGCTGACTTGACCCCTGGAGAACATGACAGCTACTCCAGGAAAAAAAAAATCTTGTTTTTTATGGTTTTTTTTAGTTTTTTACTTTTGAATGGTGATCGTGGGGAGAGGAATCTTACTTGGCCTTTATTCTTTCAAAATGCAGCTTAAGTAGCATCAATGCTGGGAAACTCTCTAGAGGGGACCTTGGAGACTGCTTTATTCCGTGTACGCCAAAGGGATGCATGGAACTTATCAGGCAGACAGGTAAGGAGGCTTCCATACATTATTCATGAGTGCAGTGATCTTCAATAAGCAGAGAAACTACGCACATTGCAAGGCTGTGCTTCACATTGAAACTTCTGCCAAGATGCCACATTTCATTTCAGGTAGTAAAAGTACTAGCTTTAAAACAGTCTTTCCTTCCTCCCTCCCAACTCACACACAAGAAAGAAGAAAAAGTCTTCCGAAGTACCAGGGCCAGACCAACTGACTGAAAGACTCCAGAGCAGTTTGAGTCATTTTGTTCTCGGGTGCACAATGACCTGTTTTCACTCTGTCCTGACTTTGTGTGGTGCAGGTGTCCAGGTCACAGGGAAGAGAGCCGTAGTGATTGGCCGCAGTAAGATCGTCGGTGCTCCCATGCATGACCTGCTGCTCTGGAATAACGCAACTGTCACCACTTGCCATTCCAAGACCTCCACCCTGGCTGAGGAGGTAAGGACAGGCTGGGTGCCTGAGGCTGTAGTTATTTCCTGCACAGTGCTGCTCAGTGTGCTGCTACTCTGAGTCATTAGGTCTGGGGGTGTCTTTCATCTGATTGTGTAAATACTTCTGCTGGCATGATGGCATCCTGATTATTTTTGGCACTTAATTAGAGGGGTTTAATTATAACAATAAAATTATTATTTTTGTTTTCTTTGAGCGAGTGCTGAGAATTTAATTAACCCTTCCAAATCTCTGTGTAGAGTCTGGCAAGATCACATATGTTTTTGATTTTTTTAAGGTTTTTTCACCAAAAAGGCCAGGTGGTCCTTAGCTTTAATGGCTGAGAAATGCTAGGCCAAATGATTTCTCAGTTGGTTTGTTTTTTTCAGTCTATTTTCTATGACTGGGAGTTGGTACCATTTTCCTCTTTAGCAGTGAGAGTGACAGAAATAGTGTGTTGCTGTGCTGCCACCTACTTGGATTTTGTGGAGCCATCAACACTGCCAGGCTCTGTAGGCAAGTATTAAAGCTGAAAAGGGAGTAGGTGTATTTGAATGTAACTCAGAAAGATCAGAAACACTGCAATGCTTCATGCCATTAAGTTGCTGTTCAATAAGACCATCGTTAGGCTGATTAAAAATTGAAGTGCTAATTCTTAATGAAATTTAAAAAATAGCTTATCTCCCTTGAAGATTAAAAGCAAAAAATTCCAAGGGGTAGCAACTTCCTTAAGCAAACGTGAATGAAGCAGTGCAAGAACTGACAAGGAGCTTTAGTCAGAGTCTCTAATACCAGCTTCGTGACCAGATTTGTCAAATTCAGTACTCGCTGAACACATCTTAGTGCTGAAATACAGTCAGCTTCCCCTGGAGTTGTGTGTTATGCAGTCCTGGACATGAAAACCACAAGGCAGTGCTGCCACAAATAAAGTGCTGCTTCGTTCTGTGCAGGGGTTTTTCCTGGCTGCTGTCTGATGAGTGCTGGGTATATTTCTAGCACTGAATGTGCAGGGACATTTCAAGGGAGGAAGAGAAGAATATGCAGAAGACTTTAATTTTATCTAAATGTAGTCTGTATGATCTACTTGGGAATCATGGAGGAGTTCAGAGGAGGTTTTGAAGTGTTGACTAGCAATAGTTCAGGGGTAGGAGTGTGAAAATAAGCCATAATTTCTGGCTGCAGGATTTTGTCCTTGCCAAGGAACTGTCAGCTACCTCTAATTGCTGACAATGCCCTTCCATCCCTCAGATGGTGGTGGGTGAGCACAGTTTCACTGCAGTTGAAGCTGATCTAAGTTACTGCTGAAGCAGCTATGTGCTTTTCCACTGCCAGTGTGATACACAGTTGTGTATTTGTTGGGTTTTTTATAGGTTGGCAAAGCTGATATCCTCGTGGTTGCAGCTGGTAAAGCTGAAATGGTAAAAGGTGAATGGATCAAGCCTGGTGCAATTGTAATAGACTGTGGAATTAACCATGTGCCAGGTGCGTGGGTAATGTATAATGAGTGGGGATGTGTTTACTTGTATATAAATGCAGTTGCTAAGTAAGTTCATGAATACTGTTTCCTTGGTGTTTCTAGTCCATGTGGACTTCTTTATCTTGTAAGTCTGTCTTAAGTAATGGTGGCAATCTCTGAAGATGCCAGAGTAATAAAAAGCTGGTCTGAAGTACTGTCCCAAAGCAGATCAGTGGCAGTTTTGATTCTGCCTTCAACAAGGCTGATGATTAATAGCGGAAATATTACAACAGAATATCCATTTAACTTGCCCCAACTACATAGTGAAGTCTTGCCAGTGTTGTCACTTGTGAGTGCATGTTCTGCTGTCATTACTTTGCAGTTACATCTGATGAAGCTGTTCTGTTTGAAATACAGAAACTGCAAGCAGTCTCTTAAAGTAGCTGTGGATTTGTTGAATCACAGCATTAACTTCTTAGGCTTGAATGGCTGTTATCTTGAAACAAAGCACATTCTGCAAGAGTATTGGTGACAGTGGCTCTGGCATAGAATAAAGAGCTTTAACATAATGGATTTTTAGGGTAGGGTTTCACTTAGCTACTCCTTCCTTATAGAGGAGGTACAGACAGTCTGGCAATTTCTGTTTTCATCTCATTTTAAATCCAAATTACAGATATTGAATGATATGGAAAATTAGTCACTCTGTGCTACACCCACAAGGCTTTTAAAAGGTAGTTTTCATAATTAATCAGTCATTTTGTTGCCATTATTTAACAGAATGTAAAGAAATTTCTGTTCAGTCTTGTTCCTGAAAGGTGACATTGAGCTACATTTAAAAACATTAGTCTTCTATCTAATTAAAATTAAAAAGTCATCTGCTGTTGTTGTTTATTGCTTGATGTATTTGTTCCAAACTACCCAAACTTAGACCCTTTGCCAAAACCCACAGGGTCACTGCTGATGTGCATGAAACAGAATGGCTTGGAGTCTCCCCAAGTGACATGTTGCAAGTAAAACTGCCATTGTGTTTCTGACATATGATGGTATGACCTTTTTTTCAGGCTTGATGTGAACTCCATCTCTGAGGACACGTCCCTGTTCCTTTGCAATTAGTCTGCCTTGGGCATTGCACTGACATCTGAGCTTCTTGTGCACCCAGCCTAGTCAGTGTTGCATGGAGTACACTTAATGGCATTGTGAGAATTAGGGATCAGGGCTTGGTAGAGTACCATGGAAATTGTCACATTTCAAAATGATGGATGCCACAGACCTTTTCTTTTCCCCTTGTGATTTTCTGAAGCTGCTGAGCTTTCCTGCCTCTTTCTTCCCCTCTGATAGGTTGCAAAAAAGTTTTCAGATGAACCTTCTGGGAAATCAGTGCTGCAATTGCAGGGCTATGGAAAGAACAGCCAGTTTGCCAGTGTCTCCAGCTAAATCACTGTACAGATAGACTGTTGCTGCTAGCTGTGATGGTGCTCTGAATGTGGTGGGGTGAGAAAGAGCACAGTTGCCATATATCTAGCTAGGTGCCTCCTGTGAACTGCAGCTGGAGAACATGACAATCTCTGGATGTGCCTTTACTTTGCTTGTCAGGGTACCCTGTACAAGCAGACCCCAAATGATATGACATGTCAGGACACTAACTTCATGTAGTCTTGCCAAGTTGGAGTTAAAACAAATTACAGCCTTGTAGGACCATACAAATGCAGCTGTTGTGCTTTTGAGTAGAAAGTGGCCTATATATTCCCAAGGGTGCCAGTTTGGAGGATAGAATAGGCAGTTTAGGCACATCTGGCTTTGTGTTCGTGTGTACTGCAGCTAACAGAATTTCCTCCAGGTTTCCAGATAGACAGAGAGGAAGAAAGGATCTCCTGAAACTACTATTAGAGCAGATAAATGTGTCTTACTTTCCAAATTGGATTGTATTTGTCTTTCTCTCCCCACTGCTGCAGTTGGAGGGCTAGTCTAGCAAATACTCTGAATGCCTTATTGCAGGCCTGTAGGAGTCGCTCTGCTAACAGAAAGGGAAAGCAGTGCAGGCAGAGGATATTCCCAGAGACGGCAGTGCCTCTGGAGTGTCCCTCTCTGAATGCTGATAGAAGAAGCAACTCTGTTCAAAGTCCTTCTCTGCTGTGGCATTTTGCAGACCTTGTTAACAGGGAGCCTTGAACAGTGGAATTTGAGGAGCAAAGGAGGATCCGCCTCTGTGGAGCTTGGTGCCATGCTCTTCAAAGACCAAAGGAGCTAGAAAGATGTAGAAAGCCTTAACTTGCTTCTCTATTTGTACCTTCATGTACTGGGAATCAAGCTGGCATCACCAGCATATGAGATCAGGTTGTGGATCCCTCACGAAACACCCTTCCCGGTGGTGTCCAGAAAAAGAAGCAGATTTCAAGCAAGGTGGCCTCATGTTTTATAGATGAGGATCATGTATGGTCCTGTGTGTTTGCAGTCATATATCCACCAGAAACCTGTAGTTGCATGTACATTAGCACAAGTTTTCTTGGAAGTCATGGGGATATTCCCAGCCCGTGTCTGGGGAAAGTAGGGCTGTGAATTAGTTCCAGTCCAGTAGCTGCAGTCAGGCTGTCTCTCACGGAGCTGTCCCTGGAGATCATCATATCTGTTCATTCCATGTGTGTAGGCATGTCCTTCACTTTGATCTCAACATCCTTGGATGCTCTCTTTCATGTCATCCAACTGGCTAGAGAACCTACTGGACCAAAGAAGATACAGGCACTGGGAATGGTGATAGTATCACTGATACTCCCTGTAATTAGTTTGGATTTTTCAAAAGTGAGATGATGAATATTGTGAAAGGTGAAATTACGGGGAGAGATGGCAAATGTTGTATGTGAGCTGTCCTTCAAAGAATACTTTACAGGTTATTGAATAGCTCCTAAGCTGTGCTCAGCAGTGCTTGGCATGAGGTGCAGATGCAGAAGCAGGGACTGGGGGGTTGTTTGGCTTGTACTCATCTGTGTCTGTGTAACAGATGAGGCTGTTTTTGTTTGGAGTGTCTGCTTGTTTTCTTCATTCTTGGGCCTGGAGTCTTCCTGGCCAGGGTGGCCAACAAGCCTGCTTGGCATCCTTGGAAGAAAATAAAATTGCTTTATTTACCTTTTGCAGCTTTAAACTGGTCTCTAGGCTGGAAGGCCAGACTGGTCTGCAGGCCAAGCAGCAGAGCTGAGAGTGGCTGCAGAAATGCTGGTTAACAGCTGTGATGTTGTTCAGGCTTTGAGCTTTAGGGAGAAGAAGTGTTTTTTAAAACACAAACACAGCAAAACATCCAAACTTCTAATTGTCAGTAACAATGCAGCTGAAAATTAGTGTTGGCAGGAGCTGCTTTTGTTCTCTCTTTGGTTTTAACATAATCAACTGTTTAGGAGTTAGGTTTCTCCTCCACTCCTCCCCCTCACCAAATGTATGGTAAAGTTATGGATTGTGTTCTGTTGAAACATATGTGTATTGTATGCAACATAATATTTCAATATAACAACATTAAAATCTATCTTCAGGTTTTTCATGCTGCTTAGATGTTCCCTAGAGTCCTCTATCTGAAATGAGAATCTGACATTCCAGGAGAAACTTAAATTTTCTGATTTTATGTGCTATAATCAGTGGTTTTCTTAGATGACTGTGCTACTTTACTAAAACATTTTATCTTTTTCTCTATGGGCAAGCTTAAAGGTCACCATTTGGAAATAAAGGGCTATATCTGCTTCTGAATTGTCAGGTCGTGTAGTGCAGCAGGATATAGCGAACTTTTTTGCCAGAGGAAAAGAAGATTATTCTACTGGAGGTCTCTTAAGCCACCTGTGAGGTTTTTGACAAGACTAATCTCTGAACTGCAGTATTTGCTGGTCCATTGTTAGAATGGCAGTGACTAATTGAAAAACTCAGCACTTTCTGTCTTAAGTTTCTGTAAAGGCAGGTGATTTTATTCAATATTAAGGCCTAGATGTCCTCCAAAATGGAACACACCAAATGTAAACCTGGAGTTTTGGTACAAGTCAGCCATGTTTCTTCTCTTACCTCTTTTAGACCATTGATCCATATCTCCTTCACATTGTAAGCTGTACTAATCCTTCAGAGCAATACAGCAGGAGCTGCAAGGGGATGGTTCAGATGTCATCTCTCTTGTGCATCCCATTTTTGTTTTATTATTGCATATATACAAAATTTGGTCTATGCTTTAACCCCCATGCACTTGTTTTGGAGTCATCTTCAGACTGCCCTGTGGGCCGTGCTCCACTGAGAAAAGACTTGCATTCCCCAGGAAAGGGAGATCTGTCTGGCTGAGGATAAATGGTGCTTAATGGGAGGACATATTGCATGAGCTGTTGATGCTCTCTGAGTGAACTTTGATAACAGCTTCATCTTGTGATGTTGTTTTATCTTTTTTATCTTTCTTTGCAGCTTCCTGCATACTCAGCTTCTGCTTTGTTTACCCCAGCAGAAGAAAAGACCTCGGATTCAGTCAGTGCTGTGTCCTCTACTGTTTTGGTGAAATGTGTAAATTTGCTTTTCGCTTAAATCCCCAGACAGCACAAAGGCCAGTGGAAAAAGAGTTGTGGGAGATGTGGCGTACAATACAGCAAAGGAAAAGGCTTCCTACATCACCCCAGTTCCCGGTGGCGTGGGGCCCATGACTGTGGCCATGTTAATGCAGGTACATGGACAGGCTGTGAGACTGTGGTCATCTCCTCTGTGTGTGTCTTTGGGGTATGTTGCTGCTGACCCACCAGCACACTACCAAAGCACCTGGTGCTTCTTTCTTGCTCTTACAGAGACCTATCTAGGATTTCCAACTTCTAGTCCAGACAATTTGGATTCAGTTAACTGAGGAAGAAGATGAGCTTTAAGGAAATGTTAGGACTGAGATTTTTGGTGGAGTGTTTTGTTGGTGGGTTTTTTTAAGGTTTTTGAGTGTGGTCACTCAAAACAGTGAGAAAGACTTTTGTCGTATTATGCTCTGGCTGTAATTCTAAAACTATCCATGGGGTGACTGGATAAAAAGAAGGAAAGCCAACTCCCTCTTTTTCCGTGCTTTGCTTAAGAAACCCTGCTGGCACAGAACACCCAAAAAATTCAGCACACTGGAAAATCAGTAGAGAGATAAATATGGTGGTTTGGGGTTTTTTTTCCTTTTAAGAAAACTACAAGCAGAATCTCATTTTGGGTTATTAACAAGTGCTTTAATCAAAGTGCTTTAGTTTAATCCCAAAGTGGGACAGATGGGAGGGGCAAACCTTTCTGGTCTCTGTTAGCCAGCATGGTTCATACAGTGGTGGTTGCTGTAACGGATTCTCATACTCATTTCAGAGCACAGTGGAGAGTGCACAGCGTTTTCTGGAGAAGTTCCAGCCTGGAAAATGGACCATCCAATACAACCAGCTTACCCTAAAGATGCCTGTTCCAAGGTAATACTTTCAAATGAAGCTACTGGCAGTATACTGCAGTAGAGTATCGACATCTGTTCCCAGGCTTTGTGTAACACAGGGCATATGTGTATGTAGGCTGTGGCTGGGATTGAAGTTTGCAGAGTAGACAGAAAGCACTATGAGGCCTCCCTGAGGGAGCAGGTCTCACCTGCAGTGGTGCTGTGACATCTGTTGAAGTGTAGGCTTGGGTCATCCTGATAATATTGCTAGCTAAATGATGATTCAGCAAACAGTGAAACAGTCACATGATACTTGAAGTTGGAAGTGACCCACAAGGATCATCAAAGTCCAGCTCTTGGCCCTGACAGGACATCCCCAAGAGTCACACCACATGCCTTAGAGTGTTGCCCAAATGCTTCTTGAACTCTGTCAGGCTTGGTGCTGTGACCACTGGGGAGCCTGTTCCAGTGCCCAACCATCCTCTGGGTGAAGAGCCTTTTTCTGATGTCCAACCTAAACCTCCCCTGACACAACTTCAGGCCATTCCCCCTCGGGTTATGTTGCTGGTCACCAGAGGGAAGAGATCAGTGCGTGCCACTCTGCTTCCCCTCATGAGGAAGTTGTCAACACAAAGGGAACACTGGTATTTTCTGATATTTTCAATCTGACATGGCAAAAAGATAGCATCTTAAAGTAGGAGTAGTTGGTGTCAAGTTCCCAAGGAGGAGCTGAAAATATGCAAAATACCACAAGAGAGCATAACATGTTGCCTACAGAAAGGCATTCTCGGGGTGAGGGGAGGATTTGGGGGGTTGTGGGTGTTGTTTGGTTTGGGTTTTATTTTTTCTTACTTTTAAAAAGGCAGCTCTGAGCATGTGTCTGTTCCAATGTAGATTATGTTTGTGGGATTGATTAATTTAACTAGCAGGGGTTAAAACTTCACTTCTAAAATATAAGTTAGGTGTTTGTATTTTATGCCATCCAGAAGCAGGAAATTTGTGAGAAATCTTTGACATATAAATTCACCTTGCTCTCTTTCTTTAAGTGACATTGAAATCTCACGGTCTTGCATACCCAAACCAATTGAACAAGTGGCAGTTGAAGTTGGCCTGCTCCCTGATGAGGTGGAGCCCTATGGCCAAACTAAAGCCAAGGTCCAGCTGTCAGCTCTGAATCGTCTGAAGAACCAGCCAGATGGAAAATACGTTGTTGTTACTGGGTAGGTACTTCCTTAACTGAGACATCACTTACATGATGTCAACATGAAAAGAAATTTTATTAGCAAGGCTTGTTGTTGTATTGTCTTTTGGTAGAGTGACTGTGTGGAGTCCTCTGATTTTGAGTAAATCACACTGTAACAATGCAGTTTGGGAAGTAGATTTATTGCTTGTGGCAAACAATGGGAATGTAGCTTAATGTTTCTCTCCAGGAGAGTAGTTGATTTGGTCTGCAGGTCAGGGTTAATAAAGGCAGACTGGTTCCTAGTCAAGATTCTCCTCACCTAGTAGCCTGCCTTCAGCAGGAACGAGCAAGTTGTTTCAGAGGAAACTCATCAGCAGTTATGTGATAATTCCCCAGCCTCATTCCAGTTTTGAACTGATGCAGATTAGCTGAAGTCTGACCCAACCCGGAACTTGAATTCTTGTTAATTGCAATCACTGGATGACTTTTGTCCCTGTGGTTTAAGTCTCACCCACTAGAAGGATTTAATTGTGTTTCTTCTGCTTTGTCTCTGCAGGATAACTCCCACTCCCCTGGGAGAGGGGAAGAGCACCACCACTGTTGGCCTTGTTCAAGCCCTGGGAGCTCACCTTCACCAGAATGTCTTTGCCTGTGTTCGGCAGCCTTCTCAGGGGCCAACTTTTGGTATAAAAGGTATGAGCTGTTCTGCTGCTTGGAGTTGGCCTAAGTGGGGAAAGATGGCATTGAGAGATTTTATTCTGCTGCACTGGAGGTTTACATAATTCCCAGTTACAATTGCACTTATTTTAAGAAAGAAAAGCTTTGGGTAAGTTCTTCAGTCTTGTCTTCAAGTGCTGTACTGGGATTTAAACTAAGTTGCTCAATGGTAGCTGTCCTCTTAAAGCCATTAAGCAAGCACATGTAATAGCACTCAGGGCTGGAGACACCTGAATTGTGTGTTCTGACTGTTGTGTCTCTGCAGGTGGAGCTGCAGGTGGTGGCTATTGTCAAGTTGTCCCCATGGAAGAGGTAATTCTTTGTACAAAGCCTCATTGCACATATATATAGCTCCCAGATTTCGAAAAGATACTGCAGTCAGATAACTTGGAAAATCTGTGAGTTTATGGCCTGATGTATCACTCTTGACGACTGGATGCTTGACTTTAGTAAGGTTTTTTTTTAAAAAAAGCAGACAAACATCTTCAAGTTGTTTTAGATGTGTGTCTGCATGGTCAGGGAACTACACAGAACTACAAATTTCCAGTTGCTCTGTTCCCTACCCCTCTCTGCCTTTAATTGCTGTATACCCTTGAGCAAAGTACATCCTGTGCCTCATTTTCCCAGCACTGAAATGAAGTTGATAATGGCTTAATGCCTTTTGGAAGCATATTAAGTAGTTCTGTCAGCTGTGGTGGTCACTAGCTCTTTGTGTGAGCTATTTTGGTGTACTTGTGTTTTAGATTACTAACATGAGCTAGGAGAAGGGAAATTGGGAATCAGCAATGTTAAGACCTCAGCCTGTGGGGGGCTGGCATTGGAGCATATTTCTAGTGTGGCTTGGCAACAAGTAAAATTCTGTGTCTGGAGGCAGGGAATTGAAAGGCACGTGTGGCACGTGCTCGTGTGCTTCTCTCAACTCTCAGAGTAATTGCCTGCAGAATTCTACCTTTGTCTCATGTGCTATAGATTGACACAGGGCAATTTTAGGAAGAAAGGCAGAAACTATCAAAAGGGCTGTTTGTTCTAATTGATCCAGCAAGTCCATAAAATATAAAAATGTTAAGGAGTCAGAAATGGATTTAGTCATGTGCCAAGAGCATGTGTCAATGATAGATGTGACAGGAAAAATAATCTCTTCCTCTTTGGGAGTGTTAATAAGACAAGCCAAAATACTTGACTGTGTGCAGCAGTGGGAAACAGCCCCACTTCATGAACCAAACTGGCTGAAACAGCTTTCTTTAATTATTACCCATGTGGTACAAATACACATAGTTTTGTGGGGGTGTTTTAATCAATGCATGTCTCGTAAAATTAAAGTATCTGGAGTCACTAGTTACAATAATGACCTTGATATATCATTTAATAATTCTGCATGCAGCTTTAATCCTAGGGGAAAAAAAATAGCAAGTGAAAAACTTCTGAGTTCATACTGCAGAACCAAGGTAATAATAGTTGCTTTTTGTTGCATGTATGCAGAATGAGACAACAATTAGCATTTACTAATTACAATTTATAATCAGTGTGTGACTAGCTGCATTCTGTTTTAGCTCTGTGGGTTTTAAGACTACAGTAGCAAGGCTTCAACAAAATGGTATTGTAAGGTCTTCTGTCATACTACCTTTTCTAATGTTTCCTTTTCATCTTCCTCCTTTGCTGCTCTGCCACAGAGGAAAAGGATTGTTTTAACCACACCTTTTACTCACCTGCCATAATGCAGGTGTGTCATGGAAGCTATATATCCTAAACTGTTTGTCAGTGTAGAATCATAGAATTGTTTAAGTTGGAAAAGTCTTCCAAGGTCATCGTGTCCAACTGTTAACCCAGCACTGCCAAGCCCACCACTAAACCGTGTCCTCAGGTGCCATGTCAGCATGTCTTTTAAACACCTCCAGAGATGGTGACCGCATCACTTCCCTGGGCAGCCTGTTCCAGTGCTTGACAACTCTTTCCATGAAAAAATTTTCCCTCAGATCCAATTTAGACCCTTCACCAGCTTCACAGCTACAATGGAGCCAGATAACTCCTGTAGGCAAACCCACTCAAACTATCTTTTAATGAGGTAAAACTAAGAAAACTACTAGCAGTGTCACTGTATAGTACAAGTTCTGCCTGTGACACTGTGTTTGGGTGGTTACCTTATGCAGAGCTCTGTGCAACCACAGCTCCAGTGCTAGTGCTGCACAAGGTTGCGAGTTCCAGTTTAGCTCAGATTCCCTTGTGGGAGCAGCAGCAAGTTCAGCTAATGTATGTGTGAAACCTGCTGTGCAAATGGGAGGGTCAGAAGGAAGGTGAAGGAGGAGCAGTGCAGATGTGCCGTATCATGGTCTTATCAAGTGTCAAGGAGCCTCTGAGAACTGTTCTCGTGGAGGGGAAAAGGAAAAACAAACAACTTTTTATTTGGGAGCTTTGTTCTAGAAGTTTGTAAAATGACATAAATGTGGGGGAGGCATTTTTCTGTTTTAGAGAGATTCTTTCCTCTCTTCCACATACTGCACTGAGCAATCTCTCCCCCTCCACCCTCACCCACTTTAACAGTACTATTAATACTTCTCTTTCCATCTGTCTACAATGAATTGAAATAAATGAAAATTGCAGCAGGATGAGGTAACTGATATGTTTTATCTCCTCTAGTTTAACCTTCACCTCACTGGTGACATCCATGCTATCACTGCAGCCAACAACCTGGTCGCTGCTGCTATTGATGCACGTATATTCCATGAGCTGACTCAGTCTGACCAGGTACAGTCCTTTCTTACAATGTATTCGATCCCAGCCCACTTTGGCCAGGCTGGTTTGGATGTGCCAGCAGTGCTAATTAACTACCTGTTCCATTCTGCAAGGCTCTCTACAACCGTTTGGTGCCTTCTGTCAGTGGTGTTAGGAAGTTCTCAGACATTCAGATCCGAAGACTGCAGGTAAGCTCACTGGTTTCTCATTGGTTTCTGGTTCTGTTCCATTTACTCATCCTTGACATAAGCAGAGCTATGTTACAGAAACCCTCGTGTTGTCCCCTAGGTCATTCTGCATTTATATTTTACACAAAGCATGCAGAAGTGTGGTAGCCCTTCATGAAGCACAGAAGACAGTGAGATGCAGCCCCAAGGGGAAGAATCATTGATATAACTCTGTCATATGCTCTATGAGTAACATAGTGGGAAGAGGCAAAGGGATTAGTGTCCTTTATTAGTAGTGTCAATTCGGTGTCCTTAATGCAGTTTAAGAAAGGACTAGGATCAGTTTCTGTACCTTACAGACATTTATTGCTAGAGATTAATGGTTCCCATGTGACAGCAGTATAGATAATACAGGGCAAAAAAGGCAATTTAGAAAATTCAGAAAAAAGAGAACAGAGAAAAATTTTTTTGGTCTTATACAGTTTAAGAAAACAAGGAAAAATGGAAAAAAATCTCCCTACATTGCCCACTCCTCTCTACAAAAAAGAATTCCCAGTTAGATGAGTAGCCCTGTCATTGAGTGACAGTCTCTGAACAGCCCACAGCTCCTGTGATCCTCAGGAATTAGAGACACATGCTAGTTCACACTGACTTGTGCAAAAATGAGGACTAACAGAGGAATAGTTTTGCACTGGGCTTGAACCTTTCAGCTAGGAGAACAGACTGGGCCCTGCTGAGCTCATTCAAAGTACAAAAACCTGTTTGTAGAGTATTCAGGCTGGATCAGTTGCCCATTTGGAAGTCAGGAGCAATAGTCAGACTACTTAGCAAGCTAAAACTCTGCTATATTAATTGGCTATAGTGTCTCAATCATTAGACAATCTGTGGTTTGCTTCCACTGCTGAGCAAGAAACTGTGTCATCCTGCTTGGTGTTCCTGACAGACTGCTGGGGGAACTATACCCTGACCACTCTTCCGGTTATTGAATGTCAAGATGTGACAGGATGCTAATACTCCAGAAAGATGATATCTTTGTTGTTGTTTATTTATTTTTCTAAATTATATGCTTGAAGAGGAAGAGAACAGACTTTGTTCTTCCCTGCTGTTTCTTCAGGGGGAAAATACGACTTAACTGTCTAGTTAATTAAAAAAACCTTGCTCGTTCATAAATCAACTGAATCACTTTCCCCATTCCTAAGCTTGCGCTTGTATCAGGCTTCTTGAGATAATTCTTCTCTCAATTAAGCAACTTGGCAAACTGCCCGTCCTCTCAGTATGTTCAAGATCAGCTTTCTGGGATGCTGACAGCCTTGTGACTGAATTGTTTAATTCCTCCTTTGTGCTGCTTAACCAGCATGCTGAAAGCAGTGGCTTTAAATGCGTATGGCTGTGTGCAGTGACCCCAGGCAAACTAATGAGAAAGGGATGTAAGCATGTGAGACTAATGACAAGAACAAGGCGTGTCGGGAACTGCAGAGCTCTCTCTCTTACTCTTTCTGTAGGTGCCTTGGACAAAGCTTGGTGACAACCTGCCCTGATGGGCTGTATTGTCTGCCTTGCCCTTTACAGCTGGCGAGCAGCAAGCTCTGCTTCCAGATACACCCTGTTAATGGATCATCTTACCTTGCTGTGAGGTCTGGGAGAAGGGGCACCAAAAAGGCAACCTTTCCTTATTTCTGAATATGCAGATGCTGCTGCCAAAACTTCATTGCTGCAGTAAAAGGTTCATTTATGTGAATTTTTTCACCATACCCTTTCTCTTTTATTTGTCCTTTCTTCCCATAGAAACTGGGCATTAACAAAACTGATCCTGCAGCTTTGACAAAGGAAGAAATAAACTCTTTTGTGAGATTGGACATTGACCCAGACACCATAACATGGCAAAGAGGTACAAGAGACATTAAATTAAAGAATTATTAAGAAACAAAACCATGTGTCAAAAGAGACATTTGCAAGTACAGCTGAAACTGTGTTTCCTGGGAAAACGGGAAAGAAGGCAGGGCTGGCCTCTCCTTCTGTGGGTTTGGTGGGATAGGTGCCTGCAGCTGGGATCCCCTTTCTAAAGGGTCTGACACAAGGGTTTGAATCTGTACTGAATTTACAAGGATTAAGTCTTTGCTAATTGGTGCAAGTTTGTGTTTCTGGATTTGTCAATCCCTGAGAGACTTGAATTTGGCAACTGTAGCCAACAGTCTTTTTACCTGACCGCTCTGTGAGCAAGGAGAGGATTCTGGTCTGGGATTAAACTCATTTTTAATTTGCTCACTTGCTCTGTTGGGGACTGACAGCAAATGAAGGCCAGATATTTAAAAGGTTTTTAAAATACCTGAAGATAAGATAAATCTCTGGTCTGGCAGATCTAATAACTCACTAGCAAAAGAAATTTCAAAATTTCTATTAAAATACGATGTGAAATGTATTATCCAAAATTTGCTTCATAGCCTGTAATGAGACTAAAGTAGTTTGCCTCATGGGACATACTTTACAAAATACTTAGAATATTTCAAGCAGATAGTAAGAAACAGCAAATTTAAGCCCCTGTTTGATAGTTTGTGTTTCCAAGGTAATTTGAGCTAATGGAGCTATGTGAAACAATTCTCCCTAAATGGTAGTGTCTGATCGTTTTATCACTTAAATAAAATTATCGTTTTATAAGTTCTTTTTGGCTGTAGTAATTTCCTGAATTCACATTGACTAATGATGGTGAAAAATCAATTGGAATAATACTAACAGCTCTGCTTTTCAGAGCAGCTCTGGTCTTGTGGTTAGTGCACACAAAGGGATGTAGACTCCCTCTGGATGCAGTGCAGGGTCTCATGTGCCTGTGGGTATCTTTGTTGCAGTTCAGTTTTGGGGAGGAATCATGTTGAGAAGCACTTGCCACTCTTTAGGAGAGGATGGTATCTCAAACTGCCATCCTCTCTTCATGGGTGACCTGGCTGTTTGTCACAGGGCAAGGATGTGACTTACGACTTGCAGTGACATCTCTCTGCATTCCTTGCAGTGCTGGATACCAATGACAGGTTCCTTAGGAAGATCACTATTGGACAGTCTCCAACAGAGAAAGGCTTCTCACGAACGGTAATTGCTCCCTTTTCTTGCATCTTCTAAAAAGTACTTTGAAAAACATGTTCCTAAGGCAAGTTTCTGTAACTCCAGATATTTTCATCTTTTAACAGTATCTTGTTAAAGAGAAAGCAGAAAGTCCTTTCAACCAAGCAGTTAAATTTGCTATCAGTGCATGTTTTATTGTCTGTTCCCTCCTTTCCTGTTCTCTCCTAAATATTGGCTTCCCAAACTGGGATAATTGTGGCCTAACCATGGTACACAAGTGCCCTTTCTAAAGCTGACACACGGCAGTGGCTCATCTCCACCACTGCAGATGGTTTGGGTGGGGTCTATCTGGCCAAAACTAGGCACAGTATCTGAGCTTGTCTAGATTCACTGTATAATCAATAGAGTAAAATAGGTAATTGGGCTGTGACTCCCCTCATCCCTTAAGTAACTGTCAAATTAATAGTTCAAATGAGCTGTGCTCAGAAAAGCCTCTTTTATTGACTTGAAATGTCCTTAGGGTGCTTAGCTTCCCTAAGATGGAAGTATCTGCTTTATATCAGATGAATTCTACTCTTAATTTCCTATAGAATATGGAGTGTTTGTTGGGATTTTTTTTGTCATTTGCTGTATTGTTTACTGATAATCAGATGAGTTAGTAATCTCAGGCTTCAAAAACACAATTTGTCAGTGTTAAGTGTTCTTATATGAATCACTAATGTATGTGCCAGGAGAGACACGTAATAGCAGCAGAAAAATAGGTTTTACTTAGTTTTGCAGAAAAAAAATCCAGTTTAAAATGGCCAACTTAAATGAATTGTGTTCTGAGAGCAATGCTTTGGATTTCTTGTATATTGAATGCCTGGGGTTTTTTTTTTTCTCTTTTTGTTATGATGGTGGTGATGGACCTTGTTTCAAGAATTTACTGGAAGTAAGAATTGCTGCAAGGGAATCTTGATGAGTTCACCTTCTTTATTCATCTCCTGCAGGCTCAGTTTGACATCACTGTGAGCAGTGAAATCATGGCAGTCCTAGCACTGGCTGATGGGTTGGATGATATGAAAAAGCGATTCGGCAGAATGGTAGTAGCTTCCAGCAAGAAAGGACAACCAGTTACAGCAGATGACCTTGTAAGAGTCATTCAGTTATTAAATGCTTTTTCTTACTACTTCTGAAAGTCTTTGGATTGAAAAGCAGAAAGATGGTTCTGTGCAGAAAAGATCTTAACATACAGGAGATCAAAGATGACATCTCAGCCCCTGCAGTTAATGAAGGTTTTTTGCTTCAGTGTGGCTACCACCTTATGCAGAGAGTGTGTGTGAGACCTGGGCAGGGACAAGGGTCCTGTGTGTCGAGTTGAATCTGGCACCATAGGAATTACTGGGGAAATACATGGTGGCTTCTACATAAAGAGCGTGTTTATGAATTGGAAGAACTCAAAATGCATCCTGCTGGCCATCCTGTTCCTCAGGCTCCCTGGAGTGAGGAAAACATTGAGCAGGAACAAAGCCTCCTGTAAATTTAATTACAGGCGGTGAAATACCTAATTTTGGGAGGGTGTGAATGCTGTAAAAGCCAAAGCCTTTGCAAAAAGTGTGTGTTCTCCATAAGACAGTCTTTGATGAGGCACACAAAATCCTTTATTTCCACCACATGAAATGCTGAATGTCACAGCACTAGTGCTGCCTGTTACCAGTGTGTAAAGCAGTCCAAGGCAGCAGTTGCAAGCTGCAGCACTGTCTTGCAGCTGCCCATGCAATAATTATTAGTACAGTTCCTGGCAGGTTTGTGGAGTGTGTCAACTAGCACTCTCCCAAATGGTGCTTCACTGTGGTTTCAGGGGAATGGCCTGTGGCCCAGACACTTCTTCCAATGAGCATTTGAAAATGGCAACCCTGTTGGGGAAGAGAGTTTGAGCCTTCTGTGTGAAATGTGCCCTGCCATTTGGCCCCAAGACAGAAAACAGGCTCAGTACTGGTCAATAGAAATATGGTATGGGTGCTTAGAGCTCTCCTTTATAGCAGGCACTTCACAGCCTGCTTTGCAAGGGACAAGAGCATTACATGATGTGCACGATGTGGTGTTAATGAGGTTTGTGTTGCATTTTCTGAATGAACATTTCCAGTAGGAGAGAAGAATCCTCAGGGTGGGTATCCTGACCTGTGTTTCCAGCAAGGTGGACACGGCACTAAGGCTTACTCAACTCTTGCTATCTCGCTGCAGGGTTTTTTTTTCTTGTGGTTTGGGGTGGGGGGAGGAGTTGTTTGTTTGCTTTACTTCCTCCCAGGGTAAAGCTAGGAAACACTAGATTTGTGGCCTGACTGGCCCTGCAGGAAAAGGGTTAGGCTGGACACCGTTTAGCTCTGAATCTCTGTGTGAGGCATTTCTTAAGAATGAGGGAGGGCACGTGCCAAAGGTCTGTAGACAGCTTTGAGATTTTAATTCCTACACCTAGCATGCTTCCAATTTAACCTTAAGTACATGAGTTAAACTCTTTTTCTAGAAAACAGGAGTCTCCTCCTGCATCAGCAGTGGAGGCAGATGGTGCTTGGGTTGGGAGTTGCTTTGAGTTTTCTGTTTCAGTATTTTATTTTTTTTACTCTTTTTTAAAATCTAATCACGTTTAATTTTGTCCATTGCAAGTGCAGAATGGAGGATGGTATCAGACCTGTCCAACAGGTTCTCTTGTGGGTTACATGTTTGCACTGATGACAGCCAGTGGCTCCTGTCATTAAGATGTGTTACGTAGTCCTCATGCAGGCAGAAATCTGGTGATTGCAGAGACCAGGCTGGGTCCTTCTGCTGTGATGCAGCCAATGTCACAAGTGTGCTACCAGAAAGTGCAAAGAAAGCTGGGAAGAAGTGTGGAATCAAAAACTGACAACAGGTTTTCAGAGATGGGATGTATTGAAGTGCCGCTGAGTGACACAGGCCTCAAATGTCGCCATGGAAATCTTGCTCTGTAGTTGTCATTATTCTGGAGATGACTGAAGTTTAAAGCTGATCCATTACATGTTAAATAAGCTTTCATGTGGCAAGATTGAAACTAATGAAACAAAGCACTGAATGTCTCATAAAAAAAATAATCTTTCCTATAATTGAGTGCTGCAAACCAGCTGAAACTGAAAGGAAAAAAAAAAAGAGATCATGGTTCAAGGTTTTCATAACTGCTGTGAACATTTGGCTCAGGACTCATTACAGGAGTTTTAGTTACTTTTGCAAGTGCTGGGTAACAGCTGGTTTGGTTTCCACTGAACTGTGTCCGTCACAAAGGTGACCAAACCCTCATTTTCTCTTCCCAAAGCATGTGGGGATGAAATTATAATCTTTCACTGTGCAGGAAGCAGAATTCAGCAGGGTATGTGGCTGCACCTCAGAGGAAGCAGGCTCCAGTGTTTGCTTTTCATGTCTGCCTCGTTGTTCTCATGAGCACAGAGGTTCACTTTAAAAGTTATTTCTGCACAAGAGACTTGAGCAGGATATAGCAGCTTGTTATGACATTTTAAGGCCAGCATGTAGAGCTGAGGAGCTGAGTTGCTAAAATGAAGAAGGAAAAAGGTCCAAGATAAATCTGCCTTCAAAACCCAAGAACATTGCTTTGTGTCACTAAATGGGCTACAGTAAACCATATGTACTGAAGGGTTATTCTCTCACTGCTCTTATTTACTAACCTTGCCATAGCGCTGAAACAGCAACTAATTGTTCTTTATGCCTTTGCTACAAAGCGATGGCCAGCAAGGTCACAACCAAGAGGCTGCCCCACCAGAAATCACAGATCCTCTTACAGGAATGTAAAGGTCATTCTCCTGCCTTGCCCTGACTAGAGTTAGTTCTGTGTAAAGCAACTGCTGGTTCTGGTCCTGAAAGCCCACCAGGACAAAAGCAGAGCCTTGACACAACGTAGGAAGTCTCAAAGTCTCAGTACACATGGAAACTGATTGTCCTTTTTTCTTTCAGGGAGTGACTGGAGCTCTTGCTGTCTTGATGAAAGATGCTATTAAACCAAATCTCATGCAGACTCTAGAGGTGAGCACAGATGAATTGCGCTAAGTGCATGCTCAGAGCCAAGAAAAAAGTGGTTTATTTCATTCATCACAATCAGCGTGGACCTACTTAGCTTAGAGTTGGAGCTTTACTGTGGTTTCCTGCTTAAGGCTCAGGGCTAGGGGAGAAGACTGGCTTTATTTTAGGTCTGCTGTTGGCATGTGGGATGACACTGAGGAAGTGCACTAAACTGCTGTGTCTTTGTTCTGTTGTCTTTAATGTCAGGAAGTGTTTGGGGAATTTAAATAGTGTGGATGAAGGAGAATGACAAAGATTGTAAATTCAAAGTTGCTGGGATTTAGCCATCCTTTTCGTAAGCGGATTAATACCTCCACTTGTGCCGATTATAATAATCCTGTTTGCCCTGTAGTCGTTGTTGCTGATAACAAATGTCTGATCAGAAGGCTCTAAGATCTGTCTTCTAAAAATGTTTTTCTTTACCTTCAGGTACCACAGTACTTAGCTCTCGAAATGCTGGAGATTTGTGAAAGTTGTACTCTCTGATTTTCTTTCTCTCCCACATCCCCCCTTTTCTAGGGAACACCAGTGTTTGTTCATGCTGGACCTTTTGCCAATATTGCACATGGGAATTCCTCTGTGTTGGCAGACAAAATAGCACTGAAACTTGTGGGTAAAGACGGTTTTGTTGGTAAGTGCATGGAGTGTGGGATATTTTGTTTGCTTTTTGTTTGTTTCTTTTGGAGGGAGGGATCTGCCTTTTTTCATCATGACTGTCTTTGGGCTTTTTTTTTTTTTGTCTTGGAAGAAGCTTCTGATCTATATAATCAGAGCATGATTTTTCCACCCAGCAACCTTTCACAAGCTTCTTTCCTTTTATTTCCTACTCTAGTTACAGAAGCAGGATTTGGTGCAGACATAGGCATGGAGAAATTCTTTGATATTAAGTGCCGCTACTCTGGTCTCCGGCCTCACGTGGTGGTGTTGGTTGCTACTGTCCGAGCTCTAAAAATGCACGGAGGAGGACCTGCAGTAAGTACTGGGGAAGGCTTTCCATAGGCCTGGGGGACTGTTCCTCTTCTGATCCGGTCCAAAAGGCCCCTAGGGTTTGATCTGCTCGAAATTGTCTTGAGATTCAAGTTGTAAAAGGAGTCGATAAGTTTCTGTTGCTTGTCAGCGGCTTCACTGCAGTATATCACAGGTTCATACCTGCTTGTTTTATTTGCCTGTGTGCTGGGGCCCTTGTGATAGTCCCAGTGATCTATTTTATCATGAGTTCATCCTGCAGTCTTTCATTTTTTCTTTCTTCTTACAAAAAAAAGAATCAGCGTGAGTAGACTGTTGCATCTTGATACCATTTAATAAGGATCAAGCCCAGGTTGTTGTAATGGGTAAAAGTCTTATGGAGTTCTGTTTTTTCCCTTTTTTCCCCAGGTCACTGCTGGGGTACCTTTACCAAGGGAATACACGGAAGAGGTAATCTTAAACTGTTGTGACAGTTGACCAGCTAACTGTGGTCATGGCATGAAGATGTCATGCTGTGCATGCCTGGGTTACAGTGTGTTATTTCTTTAGCTACCTTGGAAATGCTTCCTCATAGAAGCTGTAATGTCTTTTGGTTTTTTTTCTTTTAATGATTTTCTTTGGCTCTGCTTTTTCAAGTATTTATTGTACTTGATCTAGCCAGTGTTCGGAGCCTTTTTGCTTCTCCTTAACTCAAGCAGTTGTCTGTGTGCTCCATTTTTCATAGTAATATCCACTCTGTGTCCCCAGCCTTCTCAATATGGAGTAATTGCTTGGCTGAAATACGGTCTCTGAAAATATTCAGAGTGCCTCTTTAATTATGCTCTTCAGTTTTTATTTTTATCCCCCCCACCTTTGCAAAGCAAGAGAGGAAAGGGAACTAAAGTCTCACCTTCCATCCTTGTGCCTTGAATGGTTGTGTGGACTTGGGTAATTGGTCTGGCTCTCTTTACATTGCTGCAGCTTTTTCACTTGTGGACGTTCTGTATGGATTATTCTTTGCATAGGAAGGGATGAAATTTCTGAATATCCAGGAATAGTCTCTGATGCTGCAGAATGTAAATACATGTAAACTGAAAGCTGTTGCCACCAAAAGGGTGTCATGAAATTCACTGCCTGTGATATTTAATACATAAAAAGGAATGTGTCAGAGAGGAGACTGAGGCTTTACTGTGGGGAGTTAATGGGAACAGGTATTAACTTACTAAGAATAACAAAAAGTAGTTCCTCTTACCTTGGCTTGACAGCTGAAACCAGTGATCATTAGAAGCAGTCATGCCTTTTCCTGTCTCTATCCAAGAGTGTGCAGTGGTCTGGACTGTTCAGAAAGCAGCACTGACTCTTTGCCTTTGTGGTTTCATTCCCATTTTGGCATTTTTACCATTAGCTGTGGATGTAGTGGATTTGGAATAAAAGTTCCACTGCCCCTGATAAATCATGCTTCTTCCTTGCTGTCTTCTTTATAGAATCTTCAACTGTTGGCAAATGGCTGCAGTAACCTGAACAAGCAAATCCAAAATGCACGGCTGTTTGGTGTCCCAGTAGTTGTGGCTGTCAATGCTTTCAAGTAAGTGAGCTGTGATGTGGAAGTGATGCATGGGGACAAAATAGTGGCGTTTTTGTATGTTATGTTTACCACAACCTCTTCTTTTCCGTTCTGTTGATGAACTGTTTGCAGCATTTTGCATTGTTGGAAGATGCCAAATAAATAAGGGAGCTCTGCTTAGTCATTTCAAATTTATTCCTTGGTTTGAATTAGCCTAGAATTTTATAGGTAGTATCTGCCATCACCTACACCCTGACTGGCCAAATGATTGTGCACAGATGTGACAATGTGGAATCTAAGCTCATAATAGATGGTGAGGTGCCTGTGTTGTCGACAGTGCTGTGTTCAGTGATCAGCTATATGGAATAATTGTGCCCAGCTAAGAGGCATTTTGGGCTCTGCACATTGAACTGCACAGGAAACAGAACCTCTGTGTGGTGGTTTTATGTGAGCAGAAGGGCTTTGAGCTGGGGTATTAAACCTGATGCCAGTTGAAGGGGAGTAGCCAGCTAAGGGTGCTTCATCTGAAGTAAATGCATATTGCCTGATCTAGAGAAGTGGTGGCTTTTAGCCTGTTGTGTGCCCATGATACAGCGAGCATCTCTCAATCTGCAGTGCTAACACCTTTTTGAGTTTTCTCGTGAAAACTGGAAAGCAGAACAGAAATGGCAGAAAGTCTGGAATGCTGCTCTGTTAGAAGTCATGGATCTCTCTGCATGTTGTTCCAGAGCTACTTGCTACTTTGTGTTCTTCCATGGAGTAGCCTCCTTCACCAGGGGAGAAAGGCTGTGATGGATGGCCTGTGAGCAGCTTCCTGATGGCAGGATTATGAGATTTCTTTGGACAGGTTTTGGATCTTGTCAGGAACAAACAGTTAATTTACTGTGTGTGCATTCTGGTACAAATATGCAAACTTTTCTCCTTCCAGGACAGATACAAAGGCTGAACTGGCCCTTGTAGTACAAAAGGCAAAGGAGGCAGGAGCATTTGATGCTGTGGAGTGCACTCACTGGGCAGAGGGAGGCAAAGGAGCACTGGCACTGGCCCGAGCTGTTCAGAGGGCATCCCAGGCACCCAGCAACTTCAGGTTCCTCTATAACACCGAGGTGGGAACTTGCAGTATTACAGAGATGCTTTGTTTGTAAGGTGGAGATATCAATTGGTTTGCTAGTTTAAGTTTCTGAGGGCTGTTTTAGAGGCTGCTTGGAAAATTGGGAAGAAATTTGGTTTTAGAACTGTAACATTTATTCCACCAGTCTCAAAGACTTTGGTAGTCAGTTCTTGTTGTTTTGACTAACCAGTGAAATATTGAAACCTGTTTTAAAAGCCTTCAAATTGCTATATAGCTTTGTTCTACAGCAAGTGGGTTTAAGTCATATGTTTAAAGATGGGCACTGCACAACACACATGAGGGATGTAAAGCTGCTGTGATGCTACAAGTCTTTGTAATTTGGCCACACTGACTTGCCTGTCTTTTTTTTTTTCTAGCTCCCTGTTGTAGATAAGATCAGGCTTATTGCCCAGCAGGTCTACGGGGCAAGAGACATTGAGCTGCTTCCAGAAGCACAAGAGAAAGTTGCTGTCTACACTAAGCAAGTGAGTTTTCCAGGTCACCTGATAGCAGTGATGCTTTTCATTTAAAAGGATCATATTGAAGTGGTGTTCAAACTGTGTGTGAAGGGAATCAGATTGTCTCCTTGTCCAGTACTCATTAAATGCTACTGTGGCAGAGGAGGTGGAGAATGTGGGGAGGGAGAAACTGACTCTTTTCTTCCAGTGGAGAAGATGGAACTCACTCATCTGGCCCAGTACCATATTTATGATAGTGTATGGAGAGGGAAGGGCAGGAGGGTTCAGTGATCTTTTCCTACTGTACTCTCCAATCCTTCAGCAGTTAGAGAATTAGGGAACTACAAGTGGTGATACTGGTGTTAAATAGTCTCTGATTACTTTATTTTGTTCCATTGAGATCAAGTTCTGCTAATCAGTTTTTGAATCCATATGTATTTTTGGCAGTCACAATTATGTTGGGGAAAGAGTTCCCAACAGGAGATACGAGACTTCTGGTAGAAAAACTGTCGCCTTTTTTTAAGATTTGAACCTGGCATCTGGTTGTTGAATTAGCTGCTTTCTGGCTGCTGTGTTGTTTTTACTCTTCTCTAACATGATATTCTTGACAATTTACCTGCTTCTGTGTTATTAAAGGTCTGTGAAGGTCTTTGAAAAGAAGACAGTGTGCAAACTGGCCATTTGCTGGTTACAGGGTGCTTGAATAATTTTGCTTTTGCACTCCTTTTACTAGTGCCTTATATAGTTTCTTGCTTTTTTGCTTCTTGTATATCCCTTTACAAGCCTACCAAAATCCCATAGGCATATAATTGCCACTTCCTCATGATCTGCAGTTATATTGATCAAACATTTCTAATTAACTGACCTCAGCTGAATAAAACTTTAACTCTGAACTGTTTAATGTTTTGGGAAGACAGTAGAAAGCAAGTTGGCTATCAAGGTTGTGTATCTAACACTTCTATAATTTCTTCCTCAGTTGGATGTGCTGGGGGCCATGGTGGTTCTTTCTTTAGTACTTATTGGGGGACAGGGAGAGAGTTTGAGAGAGAATGGCAAAATAGAACAATTACATCTGGGTACAGGAAAAGTTACTGGTTTTTTTCCATTAATTTCTTTTCCTAGGGATTTGGAAACCTGCCAATCTGCATGGCTAAAACTCACTTATCATTGTCTCATGACCCTGAACAAAAAGGAGCACCTACAGGTTTTGTTCTGCCAATCCGAGACATTCGGGCCAGTGTTGGAGCTGGATTCCTTTACCCACTAGTAGGAACGGTATGTGATGGAGGGGTATGAGGATGAAACCCTCTGCTCTGGGGTGAGGGAAAAAGCTTGATGTGCATTCCAGTAATCAGTTACTCTTAAGTATCTCAAATTAGGAGAGTCCTTGTCATTTACAGTTGGTGTTTTAACAGTCCAATGTATTAGATGCTTTAATGGTTTTTTTTTTCAGGTGGAAGAGAGAGGCTGAGATAAACCATCTGGCATTTGAATAATTAGCAGCCCCTGGTGTACCCCTCAGGTCCCACATCTCTCTCTTCCCAGATTCTGAGAAAACAGTGAACTCTGTAGTTAGTGAATTCTAGGAACAGCATCTGGTAGAGGGCATGGGAAAGACCCTACCTGATTGCCATTGGACTTTGCATTCCTGATGGAAGTGCTTTGCAGTACTGCAGGTGAGCTCTGTGTGCACCTGCAGATCAGGGTAGAACGAGGCAACTCCTCCAAAGCTTTCAAAGCAAACAGCTTTGGATGAGACACCTCCACAGAGAAGCTGACCTATGCTATCAATCATTTATCAGGCTCCACTCCCATTTGGTTCTCATGGTTTTGCTGACCATCTGTTTGCTGTTCAGCATCAATTCCAACAATTCATTTCACTGTGCCCTTGAGTTTTTATTTTCTGTTCTTTGACATGATTGGCATGTCAGCTGAGAGGGGAGAGAGTAGTAACAATGGAAACAGGATCCTGAAACAGCTTTGATATGAATTGCCTGGCAGAAAGAGGAGCTACCTGCAAAATGAACTCAAATTCAGGTTTGCATCCATACCAAGAACATTAGGATGAAAGGATCTGCTGGAAATCTTACCTGGGGAATCTCTTCTGGACAGATGTTAAGTAACTAATGAGTTCATTTTAGGGGATCAGGCAGATGGAGCAAGCAGCTCTATCTTTTTCTTCTTTTTGGGCCTGAGCCTTTTTCTGAAGTCTTAATGACAACATATTTGTTACAATAAACTTTCAAAAGCATTAGGGGTGCATGACTCAGATGATGAAGTTTGCTGATTTTAGAGTTGGAGCTGCTCTTCCTTCACGTGCTAGGTAAGGGTTTCCAGATTACCCAACATAAATAAAATAACCACATCCTGATGGAAGTCTGGCTCATCCATGTTCTAAAGACTAATGTGTGTTTTGGGATAGAAGGAAAGATAGCATGTCTGTTGCTGTTATAAATGGCATTTTTTGCAAGCCAAGATTTAATCCAAACAATGATTTATTTTTATTATTTATTCCATAAGCATTGGAGAAGGAAAGGGTACACTGCATTAATGAGCTGCACAAGAGAGAGATGTTTTCAGACATTAAAATTAACACTTTGGCTCTTTTTTTGCTATCTTCAGTTTCTATGGAGTTGGACTCTTTCCTTTCTGCTCCTTTCCCGGTTTCCTCGTGCTTTCTTGGCTATGTGGTAAATCATGATGTTAATTCTGCTAGAGTTAACAGTAAGTCTTTTGGTTAGGGACATGATCACTCTTCGGTGGTGTCTGCAAACCCAGGGAATGGATGTCCTCTTGAGAAGCAATTCAGGGCATTTTGGATCAGATCACTATTTTAAACCCCTTCAGCTGAGGGATTTGTTAGCCTCAGAATAAATTTTTGGCAGCAGCCATTGAACTGAGAGCTGAAAATGCAACAAATACGTAGCTCCGTGCAGAAGCTTTTAGGATGAATGTGAGGTGAAATCAATCACCAGTGTGTGCATACCCCTGTTATCTGAAGTCGTCACAAAGGATGTCACATTTTAGGTTTTTTTTCTCAGGTTCTGAGTTTTTGGTCTTTCCCTTCCTGGCTCAGAGTTGAAACTGTTGTACTTCAATAAAATACTCTGAGATCTTAAAGGAAACATAATTTCAAAGGTTATCTAGATTTAAAGTGAAAACTAAATAAATCATTGGGCTCAGATTGGGTGGGTTTCTTTTCTGCTGCTGCTGCTGAATTGAACTCAAATCCTTTATTCAGCTATTTTTTTAGTTCCTAAATGGCTTTTCTTTTTAAAGTTACACAAGAGCAATAAATAATACGTGTTTAGTTGGTATTAGTTTTACTTGAAATCTTACAAGAGGTTTGATGATAACCATATGGATGGACTAATTTTTCATGTAAGTAAATAGTGAGAATTCTTTTTGAGCATATGTAGTATTAAAGGGGAGGAGGATAATACCAGCTTGGAAAATAACTGAGTGTGTTAAGCATTGTGGATACTTGTACAGCAAATTAGTAGCCTGAATGAAAATTATTCTGTACTGCATGGAAATTTGGGGTTTAAGCAAACTGCCTTTAAAAAATAGATAGCTGAGTAGCCACAGTGGGCTGCCCTGTGGATAGGAAAGGACGAAAAATTGACTGTTCATTTCAGAACAGAAAGTGCAAGAAATGGCAAAGTCAGGCGTATCTCCAGCACCTCCTACTCTATTGAATGTCACTCTCTCAGCTCCTGCTGTGGCCCTCTCAATCTGAAGGTGGAGATCTGCAAAGCTCCATGATTCTTCAGTGATACATAAATAAATAGGAAATTTCTTGCTCTGCATGACCAGAGATTGGCAGGTGAGAACAGGAAAACCCCTCTGGGCTCCTTGAACCTCTTAATACCTTCTTGAGAGGTTCTTGAGAGCAAAATATTCAGACAGCTAAGCACAAAAATAAGGAATGAGGGTCTTCTCCATGTCCCCCCTGTTGTCTCTCTGGGAAGGCAGAGGCTCTGACAAAACTTGTGCAGCCATAGAGTTCATTACAAAGGAGGCCTGAAGTGATTTTTGCCTCTGTATAAGCCGTGAAAGGCCTGCAGTCGTACTGTACTTGTGGGACTGGAGTTAGCACTTGTCAACAGCTTGGGAAAATAGGTTGGAACTCCAAAAGCTCCCCAAACAGTTTTGAGAACGGCAGAAAAGGCCTCACCAACAGAGCTCTGCCTCCTTGCTGCTTAGCTTATTATCAAAAGGAAGATGGGGAGGTAATTTGATTAGCGTGCAAAATACTTGCTCAGCGAGAAAATACCAGGTTGCCAAAGAGATCTTTAATCTAATGGAGACAGGCATAACAATACTGACTGTGAAAGCTGAGGCTGGGTGATGCAGATAGAAAATGAGACCTTTCAAGGTCTCCCATTTTTATTAAAGCAGTTAATGACCACTGACACAAACTACCAAACATGGGCACAATTGTCCACTTTTGTAGAGCATCCGTGTTTAGTCTATGTGTGCTGCTGGGCTAAATGCTGAGTTAGGGAAGGGGAAATGTTTTCAGCTGCATGAATAAATCAGGCCAAGTGTAGATCCTGCCAGCCTTGCATTCTGCATCCCTGAAACTGGGTACTCGGCAGTGGGACAAGCGGAGAGGATGGCCTGAGGCAGGCCTGGTGCTGGCAGCTGTTTTGTGTGCTCTGCCACTGCACAGCCCTCCTGAAAGTGTTCCAGTCAGGAGAATGGGCCTCTTCATCTCTTTTTAAGCTTTATCTCAGTTTAGAAAAAACAAAACAAACCCCAAACTATTTAAACTCTCTTCTCAACAGTAATTATTCCTAATTATTTAACACTTCTAGACTCTTTAAGAGTTGTAATCAACTCAGACTTTACAGTTGGCAAAGTTGCATTAAAAAACGTATCCTCACTTTAGTGAAAACTGCCACGAGCAATTTTCTCAACACAGCAAAGTCCATGAACGCTCCTCCAACAGTGACCTGGTCAGCTGGATATCCAAGTACTTTGCCAAATCTTGGGCTGAGTCACTGGTAGCTGCAGAAACCAAACTTAATCCTCATCATAAAAAGGAAAAACCTCAGATCTGTCTGCTGATGCAGGAGTTCCTGGTTCTCACAGTGTGCTTCAAAATGGTCCATGACCATCATCCTGCTGGTCTGTTTGTGAGCAAGGAGCTGCACTGGCTGCTGCCATTGTCATCTTTGGTGTCTTGTGCCCAAAATGATGCTGCTGCCATTTTAACATTCTCCCTCTTGTTGTACAGATGAGCACTATGCCAGGACTTCCTACAAGACCTTGTTTCTATGATATAGACTTGGACCCAGTGTCAGGAGGAGTAAATGGGCTCTTCTGAAAAGAATAATTAACCAAAGGTAGGCGCCTTCTTGAAAGCTTTCAATATTTGGGCTTTATTTCCCATCTCAGATAATGGTGTTAAGCCAATCCCATATTATGCCATATGTTTTCAAATGGCATTTGATTATAATTCAGCCTGAAAGTTGCCTGCAGTAGTATATAATAGTAATTAAATTTACTTTTGTTTTTAGCTCCCAGAAGAACACCTGATGAGTCATGTAAATGAAACTTGTGCCCTGATCTTTTTGTTAAGTCAGAACAAGATACAACTGAGAATGTAGTGCAAGAACTGACTGGAAGGAGGAGTGCTGAAGAATCAACCACTAACTTTTAATCTGTAATAATTTTTAAACTGCTGTGTTCCAAGCTAGTTGACACTGAGCATATAAACCATACTTCCTCCACAGACCTCCCGCTTCAAAATTGTAGCTGAAGCAGAATACAGAAGCTTGGGTTTAGTGACCTCTTTTGATTCAGTGACATGATTTTAATAATTAAAAATCCTTAAAGCTGGAGCTCTTTGAAACAGTCTTGGGACTTAATTGTCTTAACTATAGGGGTTTTGTAGCATATATTATCTCTGAAAGTCTTGTACACTGCAGTTTCCCCCTTGCCATACTGACTTCTGTGTTCCACTTCTCGCACTGTGGGGGAAACCACCATGCTCTGAAACTGCACCAATGTCATTTAAAAGAGGGAGCAAGGAGGAATCCCCTTTGCTGCTCATCTCTCTCCAGATGTGCCTACCCCGGCTTCTGCTGCAAATTATTCCTGCAGGCATGTGAGCCACGTCAGATTTCCCTGTTAGAAAGCCCAGCTGTGACTACTGTATTCTACTCTTAATGGAATGAAACCTCTGGATGTCAGATCTGTGGGGACTGGATCTCTGGCCCATATCTGTGACTTGTACCAAATGTGTCTTTTGAGCCATTTTACGCTCAACAGTAAGTGCAGTTACACCATTGACAAGCCTTGTTTCCAAAGGTACCTTCTTGGTGAACAGAGACAACACCAATAGTGATCAAGTGACTTGTAATAGGTCTTGTGTGCAGGCCAAAAATCATTTTGTAACATGAAGATGGCATTGCTGCTGATCTTTTTAACTAATACAAATAAACTGGCAAATAGTTCAACTTTTTGGGGTTTAATGTTATGCACTGAGATCACTGAATTAGAACTTATTTCTGTGATTAACTGCACACAAGCAGCAATCCTTGTATTGACAAGTAGGAGTGATTATTGCAATAATAAGTTGCCTGCAATGCACCAGGGGGTGTGTGTGCATTTAATCTGGTTTCCTTCCCTAGATGATGTATGTCATCTGTAGGAAATAAACTACCTGAATTATTCTGTGAATTTGATGTACTTGCAGCTGACTGCAGAGTAGCTGAATTAAAACTTGTGAGGCCCATCTGCTTGTGTCAGAACTGAATCTAAAAACATTCTGATTTTGGTGAGAAGGGGGAGGATCAGGATGTAGGTGTGCACCAACGCAGGGGAGTATCTGTAGTACACAGATACTCTGTGTATGTGTGTGTATATATGTATATATATATATAGAGAGAGAGGTCTATATCTCTTCAGTTATTCAGGAGGGGAGAATAATTATATAAAAGTTACCTGGTTGTGACACAAGCAGACAGAACAGTTTAAATAGTCGTAAGAGTATTAGAGATGCATTCACAGTCTCCTAAAGTTTTCCTTTTGATGGTGTTCAGCTGAGGATTTACTGGCAGCCAGGTCTGCAGAGCACACTCAGAGACCCCTCTTAGGGGGCTGGAAGGATGGTTCCCCCGTGGCTGCCCCAGCCCCCCTGCCTGGCTGACAGGGCCGAGCCTTCCCTCCACCCAGGTTGCCAGAGTGGATGCTGCCAAGTGTGCTGTCAGTTCCTACATTTAATCTTCCCTGCTACACTGCTTTCCTGCAAGTGCTCTGTGTTCCACCTTCATTTTATGCTTATGAAAGATGGGATAAGTGCAAATTTATGCTAAGATTAGCCTCATTTTAGTTTAGCATGAGATCATAGCCATGTGCTTGAGAGAGATGGTTCAAGAGGTTGCTAGTCCACCTCCTGCAGGGAGGCACAGCCCTGGCTCAGGCATGAATTGTTTGAGGGTTTGCTGCGTGTGCCAGGGCTGGCAGCAACAAGGCATGAGGGCCAAAAAATAGCCCCGAGCGCTTCCAGAGGGGAATGTTTGCTAATCTGCACTTTCAACCCCTTGGGATGTGATCTCTCCTTAGTCTCAGTCTTGCAGTGATGATACATAAATAGGTTGTTTTTTTAACTCTCTCCTTTGCAACTAAGCATGCCAGCCTAGGTCTTGTCCTATCAAAGAGGACACAGAGGACACTTAATGTTTTATAACTAAGTAGTGGAAGGTTGTCTTCTCCTACTGTTGCCTAGAGAAAAAACTAATTATGTATGGATTTGTACGCTGGGGGCTATTTGTGGGCCCAGAGCCCTTAAGTGGTGTTATGACTATCAGTCCCCTGAGCTGTGCTGTAAGGAGAGTTCTGCATCACATCACGTAAGAAATAACACATTTATTTTCTTCAGTAGTGCAAGGGACAGAAGTAAAAGGAGAAAGTGTTGCTTGCTTGGCTTGTTGCACATCACCAGCACTTGAGTGTGGGCCCAGAAAGAAAACCAGTTCCAGCTGGGCCAGGATCTTCTGTTGAGCTTACCCATCTTCTGACCAGCTCTTGGAGTTGCCGCAGACTCTGTTATTTCCCTTGCACCACAGCCTTTGGTGCCACCATCCGCCCCTGGAGCATCAGGAATAATTGAATTCCGTGCGAAGTGTTCCCAAATGGAGTTGATGGGAGCTTGCCTCCATCACACCACCCCTGAGGCAGCGCACACATTGCCCATCCTCCTTGTTGCTGCCTGCTCCCCTCCCTCCTGCCTCCGACTGCAATGAGGGAAAAGCTCCTCACGCTGAGGGGCCTCGCTTGGCTCTAATGCAGAAGTGGATTGTAATTAGAACCCACCACCCTCCCCGGAAGGGAAGCTGTTTCTAAATGAAGTTTATTATCCTGAGTGAATGCGAGCAAACACATCTCATAGGGGAGCTTTTAAAAAGGCAATTCCTTATTATGCTTGATGCACTTTTCAGTCCTCCTGGCTAACATTTCAACCCATCCAACCCATTTTGTACCATTTTTTCCATGAAGAAGCCAAAGAGGGGGGAGGCCATGTGTATTTTTCTAAGCCTGGCGTACACTGGAAGCCACTTGCAGGTTCAAAGTGCTGCTTTGCCCTGCGTCTTACATGCAAACACGCTGTGAAGCAGTTAATGTCTGCAAAACCTTTGTGGGCGTCAGTGAGCTCCCCGTGGAGATGAATGGGGACGTTCAGGCATCTCAACTATAGTTTCCTGTAGTTCATCAGCTGCACTAGGTAGTCCTTTTTCCAGGGGCTCTCCAATCAATCATAACAGCTGGAGACGTGATTTTTGAAAGTCAGATCGTAGCTGCTTTGGACAGGAAAAAAGCTCACGTGAAAGAGGCACTTGCTCTGGTATTTTGGGCATGGATTAGTTTAAAGCCAAGAGCTGGCTCTCCTTACCTCCACCTCCGAAGGTGTAGCTCCTGCAGCACCCCCAACAGTGTGTGCTAAAACCTTTGAAGGTTTCAGGTGGGACAAAAAAAAACAGCTGCCAAGAGAGAGACACCCCCTCCCTCCTTCCTACACAGACAGACAAATGCCAGCGGTCCCTCCTCCCTCCGGGGTGTACACCCGGCTCCCTCCCAGCGCATCTTGCTGTCACTGGGATCCGCAAACCACAGCTCGATTCCTAGGAGGACCTTTGCCTCGAGTTGTGTAGTTCGTGGTTTTCGTGTCTGGTGCTGCTGCTCTGCACAGCCCGGGAGGGGACGAAAGGTTACTCCGCCGGCGGGAGAGCGATCCTGCCCCACGAGGAGGGGTTGCTGCCTTTCCCGAAGGGAAGGATACCGCCCGCCAGCGGAGCGGTGCTATCCCGCGCACGGGCAGGGATGCTCAGGAGAAAGGGACGCTGAGCAGCGCACGGGCAGCGATGCCTTCCCACAGGAGGAAGGCGCTGCGAGCAGGTGCGGGCCGGGTCGGGGGGCGGTCCGGGGGCTGGCGGCGGGGGGCGGGGGGCTGCCGGCAGAGCCCTCCCCGCCGGCCCGGGGGGCGCGGCTGCGACGGAGGCGGCGGCGGCGGCGGCGGCAGCGCGGCCCTGCGGAGCGGAGCGGGGCCGGAGTGGGATGGGATGCGCCGGGATGCGCCGGGATGCAGGTGAGGGCGCGGGGGTCGCGGGGGCGGCACCGCCTCGGGTGGACCCGCGGGGGCAGCGACACGCGTGGGGTTCGCGGGCCGCCTCTGCGGTCGCTGCCCGAGGAGCAGCCCCTCCCCATCCCTTCGGGGGGGTCCGGCTTTGGGGGGTTCCCCCTGCCCGGGGCGGCTCCCGCTCCACGCCCGCGAACGCCCCCAAAACTTCCCGGGCGCGGGGGCGGCGGAGCCGGGATGCGCTCGGGGCACCGGGAGCTGCGCTCGCACAGCTCTGGCAGCAGCGCTCGGTCCCCCTTGAAATATTGTAATTAAAATAATAGTAACGATAATAATAATAATTTTAAACCCCCAAATGCGCTGCGGGGGAGGCACGCCCCGGAGGCTCCCTTTAATCCCCCTACTCCTGAAAAGCAGAGCACAAAATGCCTGCCCGGAGCCCCCGAGCCCATCCTGCAGAAGTTGTTTGCGGTAACACCTTTTTGCATCTTTCTATCCCAAAATGTGCTGATGATGTTCGAGGCAGCGCTTTTTTTTTTTTCCCCTCCTCCCCCCCCCCCCCTTTTTTTTCCCTGTTAAGAGTGACACACATCTTACAACATCACCTCTTTGATGAACACACACGGTGTTAATTGAGGTTGCCATGGGAGGCATGCACGTAGTATAAATAAGCTCCGTTCTTGCCATGTGATTTGGCTTTTGTATTCCACAAGCCTCCTTTTTGTATTCTCTGTTTTTGCATATTGTCATATGGTGCATTAAAGATATAAATATCTGCTGTCTCAGAGTGTAATTTCCCTAGCTGGAACTATGAGTGCATATGGAGCAGTGGGGAAAGGATTTAGCAAACCATAGGAGAAGAAAATATATGTGTGTGCATGTGTAATATGTATTCGCCATAATATGGGCAGTTATATAAAAGAAGTCCCCTTTTACCACATAAAATAGCAAAGTAGTACTTTCTGTGGTGGAACGTCACTGGGTTGACATCTTGTGGCCTTATTTTGCCTTTGGATATTGATGCTAATTAGTGGAAAGAAACTGCTCTAGTGCATCCAGCCCTGGTCTGCCTCCCAAGATTAAATATTTAGAGAAAAAACCTTTTCAATACTTTTTTTTTTTTTAATTGCTCTACAGGTCTTATTATTTGTTTGTTGTGTTCCAGATAAAAGGTGGAAGCCTCAGTCACGCTTCACAGCAAACTTCATATAACTTGAGGGGGGGAACTGAAGCAGAAAGCAAAGCCAAGGCAAAGCAGCATCTGACCTTGTCACTGGGGGGCAGAAAACAGCCACTGCTTCCACTGCTGCTTCAATCAAGCTCCCTGTGCAATGTGGAATTGCAGAATGCTCCAAAGTGCAAGTTCTTTCGAGGTCCGTGGGGTGAATAAAAATTGTTAACTCTTGGCTTGATTTGTCATCCTTTGGGGAAAAAAAAAGAAAGTATGTCAGACTGGCCATTATAGAGTCGCTGCTGGTACACCAAGAGCAACTTGGAGTGGGTTTATTCCAGAGATGAGAGTGACTGTGGCCGGCAAAGCCAAGGAGAAGCCTGTTCAACTTCATGCCTGCCCGGGATTCCTTGGAGAGGTGATAAAGTGAGTAATAAGACGAAGTGGGAGTTATAAAGTGGATGCGATAGCTCCAGCAGAACTTCTTTTCACTGCCACATCCGCTCGTTACAAAGCAACTAACGTTATTTGGAGAACTGTTTGAGATAAAAATGCACTTTGGGCATCTCTGCAGTTCTTGTGTCTGAGGCATCGATGAAGCAAATCACTGGTACAGCGCAAACAAAGGAGGAGTGAATGTGGTGAGGGCAGCTAAGGAAATTCACATGGAGAACCCCAGAGAGGTAGAGAGTCCCAGCACAGGGGCAACGTGCTCCCCGTCAGAGGAACAAGCAGAAAAACCCTCCATGCTCTGTTTTAAGAAGCGGAAGAAGCCCTGTAAGAAGGGGCTGACCGTGAAGGATGCGTGTGAGGGAGCCCCAGAGGAGAAAAGCCAGTGTGTCAGCACTGACCGAGGGGAGGCAAAAGTTTCCAGTCCATCCCAATCCTCCAAAGGAGCCTGGGCAGCCATCAAAAGCCTCGCAAGGCCTCGGAGAAGGCAGAAATCCTCCTCACGGAAGAAGATGCCCTCCGATTCCCAAGTGCAGCTGGAGGTGGATGCTGAGGAGAGCTGTGCACAAGACCTCCCAAAGAAACAGGCGAGCTCTGGGGTGAAGATGCCCTGCATGAGGTTCTCCAGAGGCAAGAAAAAACCCAGCCCCTCGGAAGCCGTGGAAGAGTCGGAGGGCAGTGCTCAAGCAAATGAAGTGGTGGGCATTTTGAACAAAGCTACTGAAGAGCCAGAGAATTTGGCCCCGATGGACAAACCCGAGTCCTTCAGCCCAGGCTCTGCAGAGGAGGGCCAGGATACAGTGAAGAAAGACCAGGATACAATGAAGAAAGACCAGGATACAGTGAGGGAGGACCAGGATTCAGTGAAGAAAGACCAGGATACAGTGAGGGAGGACCAGGATTCAGTGAAGAAAGACCAGGATACAGTGAGGGAGGACCAG
>JAWWEU010000158.1:57819147-57838255 GCA_035583155.1 Acropternis orthonyx | reverse complement strand
GTGAAGAAAGACCAGGATAGAGTGAGGAAGGACAAGGATACAGTGAAGGAGGACCAGGATTCAGTGAAGAAAGACCAGGATATAGTGAGGGAGGACCAGGATATAGTGAGGGAGGACCTGGATTCAGTGAAGAAAGACCAGGATATAGTGAGGGAGGACCAGGATTCAGTGAAGAAAGACCAGGATATAGTGAGGGAGGACCAGGATTCAGTGAGGAAGGACAAGGATACAGTGAAGGAAGACCAGGATTCAGTGAAGAAAGACCAGGATATAGTGAGGGAGGACCAGGATTCAGTGAAGAAAGACCAGGATGTAGTGAGGGAGGACCAGGATTCAGTGAAGAAAGACCAGGATATAGTGAGGGAGGACCAGGATTCAGTGAAGAAAGACCAGGATATAGTGAAGAAAGACCAGGATATAGTGAGGGAGGACCAGGATTCAGTGAAGAAAGACCAGGATATAGTGAAGAAAGACCAGGATATAGTGAAGACAGACCTGGATACAGTGAATGAGGACCAAGATTCAGTGAAGGACAAGGATACAGTGAAGGAGGACCAGGAATCAGTGAGGAAAGACCAGGACACAGTGAAGAAGGACCAGGATTCACTGAAGGAGGCTCAGGATGCAGCAAAGGAAAGTGACAACTCTGTTGGGAAGAGTGAGCCCTTGACAGAGCCCACACCTGGTGTGGAGGAACATTCGGAGGGCACTGTTCCATCAGAGAGAACCGATTCAGAGACACTTAATGAAACAGCCCAGGACAAACCACAGGAAGGGAGCCTACCCCAAACCACAGATGATGCAGAGGGCAGGGAAGCTCCCAAAGCATCTGCTTCCACGGATCAACCCGACAGTGCCCCTGAAACCACTGAGCTGCAGGAAATCCCTAATACCTTCAAAGAGCTGCCTGAAGGGGATGAATCAGGGAAAAGCACAAACCTTCCTGAGGAGTGCAAGGCTGAGGAGACTGTAGCAGAGTTCAGCGAGTTGGCACCTAGAGATGATGGAGCTGTGCAGGAATGCTCCAGCCATCAGGTAACATTAGAGGCCAACATGGGTGCCGGTGTCGGCATCGTCATCACCATCACTGAAGCTGAGGACTCTGACAACACCGACTCTGACCAGGCCTACGAGCCATCCCCAGTTCTGCACCAGAAGAAGCAAAAAGGGAATAAAAAATCAAACAGGAATGCTGATGTTGGTAAAAAAGAGGCCCCTGAGGCTGGTGGCGGTCCCCAGGCAGAGGAGAAAGGTCTGGGCGACCAGGGGCACAGAACTGGGGAGCAGTACGAATTGCTCCTCATAGAAACTGCCTCTTCCCTCGTGAAGGCGGCCATTCAGTCATCCATAGAGCAGCTGGTCAACGAAATGGCCCTGGAGCAGAATAAACACAACAGCTTTCTGTGATGGCAGCTTTGCCCCCAAGAGGAAGAGCAGAGGGAGTGATTTAAAGCTCCATTTGGCCTGGGGGGCATGTGGAGAGCTCGGAGTGCTCCCAGCGCTGAGGTGTAGTTAATTCTGCATGCCCAGAAAGTTGTGTGTCCATGTGAAATGCATCCTGGGATGTGGGCAGACCCTGCTACGTACATGGAGTCCCCTGGAGGGCTTCAGACAACACCACTGACTGCAGCTGCAGAAAAATTAAGGTGTTACAGTGACTGTATTTTCGTTTATTGGCATATTTATGTCAAGGACATATTTCTGGTTTCCCCACTGTTCATGCTGTGGATCTGTATTTACCATGTGCTTAAAGAAAGGTCCTGAGAGGCACCAAGTGCCCAACCTGCTGCTGGGCTGGATTCCGGGGCAGCTGGAGGTTTGCCTGGGATTTACTGGAGACGAGGGAGGGCGAAGTGACTGCAGTGTTAACATGAAGCCATCACTGCCAGCTGGGCTCAGGCCGGTGTTTGGTGCTGTGAACTGTGAGCGCTCACCCGCAGGCCACAGGAGCCGCGGTCACCGTTGCTGTCGCATCGCGTGAAGCCAGCGGGCTGCGGCGAGCGGTGCTCTGTGCTCTGCCTTCAGCCTCTCCCCCTGTCACAAGCAGCCTGTGCATCTCCAGACACGTTAAAGCACAGCATCAGCCGCTCGCCTTGCTGACCTCGGGCTGCACAAGCGCCAGGAAAGCGACAGCGCTTCCAGAGGGGGGGCCTGGGTTTGCACCATTAAACTCGAGGGACAAAAATTCCCTGCGGCATCACCGGCGTGGGCTGGGCGGGAGCTGTGCCTGCTGTGGGCAGCCCCTCTCCTCCCTCGCCTTCCCCCATCCCAGTCCTGGTGTCGTGGTGAAGCTGTCCTCAGATGTAGCATTTTTTTTAATATATATATATATATATGGCATGTGATATAAATAGCAGTGAGCTGCATGCGTGTTAGCAGTCAGCATAGTTGGGGTATAGCTGCAGTGTTCTGCCGGCAGTGGGATTGCTTTGGCTGGGTCTGAGTGCTGCTGCAATCCCTGGGTGCTGGCAGCAGCCTGTCCCACACCGCTCCCAGCCTGCCACAAAGCCCGCCTGCCTCCATCCAGCCCAGGCATCCCTTGGGAAACTGTGCATTATGCCCGGCTCGCTGCCACCAGGCTCCAGCTGGCTCTGGCACGCCACGTAGCTACCCCTGAAACACGCAGAGAAATGCTGGAGCGATCCTACTGAAGTCCTCAGGGAAAAAAATCTAGACATGGAGGGCTTGAGGACGTGGCTGGGAAATGCCTGGAAAAGCCTATTTGCCATCAAAACCCATGAACTGCCCTGCTCTGAGGGGGTTTTTGCACCGGCGTGGCGTGTGTATGTGAGCACCGCCTCCAACTGCAAGCCCTCCAAGAGAAAGGGGCCTTTTAATAATTTGGGATTGCATCTGCATGACTGGGATTTACATCCAGCTGTGGGCAAGGCAGTGTGTTCCTCTGAGAAAATTCTCCTGTGTGTTTCTCAGCCGATACAGAAATAGCAGCCACGCTTGGCACTTGCTCACTGACCATGGGCGGTGCACTGAGATTTCCCTTCCCGGTGTAGGATTTGGATTCCTGCTCAAATACAAGGGCTGTACATGTCCCTGGTACCTGGTGCATTTTAAACCTTGATAAAGGTTGTTACGAGAGGACTGTGAGCAGCAAGAGCCACAGCTCATTTCTGTGCGAGTAGAACTTAAGAAAAATCAAAGGATGTAAAAACAAGCAAACAAAAAGAAGTGTCTTCTTTTTCTGTGAATTTATTTATGAAGTTACCAGATATCGATAATTCAGTGTGTACAATTTTAATGGCTTTGTACTTCATACTGGTCCTTCCAGGTATTTTGCCATAGTTTTGAAAGGGACTTTTAAAAGGACTTTCAGATGTACCTTTGGAGCTGACGCAGCACCCAAGAAGAGCCATACTGATGCTGGGGGTTGTTTATGGGATTACATCGGGCACTGTGGCAGGTCGGTGCCAAGCAAAGGGCTGCTGTGGGGTCCTACTGGAGTCAGCTCTGGAGGAGGATGTCCAGGCTCTAGTAAATAAACAGAAAAACACCCCATGAGGCCAGGCTGTCATCTGTCAGCCCACTAAGTGGTTTGGGGGAAATTTGTGTTATTTCACTATTGCCTTTTAGGCAAGACACGTCTTCAAAAGAGGAGGAGAATCGGAGAAATGCCTTGGTCCAGCCTTGCCCTGTGACTGTTGTTCCATGTCCAGGGTTGTGTTTGCATCCTCTCTGTAGCTGTTTTTCCCTCTGTTATAGCTGTACATAGAACTGATGATTATTTCATTAAAGCTGAATGTACCTGTTGTTTTCTTGCCTTGTGATTGAGTGGGCAGCTATGGAGAGATTTTATATGTGAAAGAATTAACTCACAGTGGTGCTCTGTTGTGTCCAGCTTTTCCAGGCAGCCGTACAGTGAGCAGTAAGAAATCTTAAAGTTGGTGGCAGACCCAAATTCTTTGGAGATTTGCTCCTCCTCTGCTCTTTCTATAACCTTTCCTTCCAGTGGCTGGCCATTCATTCCTACTGCAAGTCCTGGCTGCCCTGGGACTGCTATAAAGAATTTGTGAGGGATCACAAATCTCCAGCAGTTGAGAAAAGCCACCCTGCTGCCCCATGGATAAATTCCCTATTAGGTGCCCCATAGCACAAGAGGAAAATGTTTGAGGCTTTGCAGACTGAGAGGGATCAAACCCTGCTGCCCATGGAATGGCACAGCCCTTGCTGATCCCAGGCAGGTGGTTTGGTTTTCTCTGCGAGCCACTGGGTCATGATTCCTGCTCCCAGGGCTTGGGATTTCTGTTTCGGGGTGCACAGTTTGGTGCTGATGGGGTCCATGATGGGGCCAGCACTTCAGGAAGGGGGGACAGCAAGTTTGGTGATTGAGTGCTTTCTGTGATGGCTCAAATGGACCCCCACACCCTCATTTAGTCTTTTGCATAATACCTTCCATGTAATTTCTTTAGACACTTTACAACATACAGAAAACATGAGAAAAAGAAGTAATAAATTTTTAACAGTATTAATACTATTTATTCTTTCAGGTTTACAGAACAAAATATGGGCTCATAACAGCCGCTAATGACTTAATTAAGACTCTCTACTCCTTCCTTATGATAAGAGAGTAGAACATTAATAAAACATTTATTCTTTTGGAGAAAAAATGATAAATTTAATATTATAAAGGAGTATTGGGCTAGGAAACCTGTGAAGATGTTGCTGTGTGGTTGTGCCAGAGCACCAAAGGGTGGCCTGGATTAAGACCTTGTTCTTCACCAACAGCTGAAATAAACTGGAATAATCATAGACTCATAGAATCATTTAGGTGGGAAAAGACCCCTAAGATCACCAAGTCCCCCTGTTAACCCAACATTGCTAAGGCCACCATGTCCCCAAGTGCCACATCAACACGTCTCTTAAATACCTTAAATACCTACATGGTGACTCCACTACTTCCCTGGGCAGCCTGTTCCAATGCTTGACAATCCTCTCAGGAAAGAAACTTTTCCTGATATCCAGTCATTTTTATAGCCCCATTCAGATTGGTTTTGAGCTGTCTGGCTCCTTATCAATACAAGAAATTAATTGCTTGTTGCTCTCTGAATTATGGAAGTAGTTCTCACCCCACAGACTGTGCTGCTGCTTTTGTCCCAGATGTTTCCAGCACTCTCCTCAGCAGGGACAATTTGGCTTTATATTCAACAAGTTCTCTATCCCTGCTTTGTTGTGTCATTTTGAATATTTTCATCTCCCACAGCTTTTTTATATTAGCAGCAAAAGATCAGAGTGTTTAAGTACTATAACTCTGCCCAGAAAGGCTTCCAGGGGGATAAAAAGCTTTTCTGTTATGTCAGCACTAAGCCCAGAAGAAAGCAAGTGTATCCATTGAAAGGTTCCTTGTGGAAATTGCTGGTAGACAATGATGGTACAACAAATACTGTGTTTTCTTTCCTGCCGTGGAACACCCAAAGTGCATTAGAAATGTGCAGGGCCAGATCTCCAGCAGCTGAAGGTCATGGCAGCTCCATGCGCTTCAAAGGACCTACTCTCCCAGCAGCCAGGAATCTAGTATTTGAGTCCAAGATGCAATCCCTGTATAAATGATGGACATTCTCTTATGTGTCCTTACGTATAAATGAAAATCCAGTTGTGGGTTTTGTTGCTGTTGTTGTTTGTGGGTTTGGTGGTTTTTTTTTGTTTGGTTTGTTTGTTTGTTTTTTCGCAAGTGTATGTAAGAAATTGAGTAAACTCATGAAATACACAGAAATACTGGTCTGGACTCTGCTTCGGATGGATGGATGGATGGATGGATGGATGGATGGATGGATGGATGGATGGATGGATGGATGGATGGATGGATGGATGGAAGACAGACCCTCCTGACAGACCCACGTGTTAGGGGCACTGAAGCCCTAGTATTGCCTGTCTTACAGCTTGAAGCTTTCAATATGAGTAACTCAAAATGATTAAGTGTTCCAGGAAAACAGATTGATTTAAATAATTGCTTTAATATGATTTTACCTCTGCAGTTTTATTTCCCAGAGAAATGGTTCTTGTTAGCTCTTGTTGGGTGGTATTAGAATAATGAAATACTTTCAGTTGCCAATAAAATCTTAACATTAAATGTGATTTTAAAAAAACTAAGCAGAGGATGTTATTTCTTACAGAGTTATTTAAGCAACAATAGAGGTTAACATTTTTTAGGATGCACAGCTTTCATGTGTCTTTCTTTTTGCAGAGAATTGTGAAGAGTGCAATTCTTCTGTGCCAAATTATGGGATGCTGCTGTGAGGTCAAAGTCCCTTTAGCTGAAAAATGGATTTCAGCAAAAATACCCAAACCCAGCATTTTAAAATAGTTTATATATATATATAAAAACTGACAAACAGGCTGGATACAAAAGGGAGGGAGACGTTACGAAAACGCATTTTGCAATTCAGATTGCTAAGATGAAAGTATCTGCAGCTCGAGCTGGCTGGCAGTCACCCTGTCAGTCCTTAAGCTAGACCTCGCTGAGATCAGCCTTTCAAGCCTCTTTAATCTCGGAAGAGCTGACATCCCCCCACCAAGGCGGGTGCCGCAGCAGGGACCGGTATCCTTTCAGGTAGTGCCTTTCCCGCACGGACACACTGAGCATCACTTCACCACCGCCCCCTCCCCCGAGGGAAAATTTAAATCCGCAGAGGGATGTCATCTCCGTGCTCTAACACCAGCCACTCGTGTCACATTTGCTCTCACCATTTGCCATTTTAATGAAGACACGAGGCTGAGGAGCCGATGCGTCAAGGCTCAGTGCTGTGACAGCTCCGCGTGACGGGAGGCTGGCGAGATGGCAGCTGGGTGGGAAGCGCAAGTACTCCGACTCCTACGGAGCTTCTGAGCATCCCCCACGGGGAAGGAGCAGCAGCGCATCCCCTCGCCGCTGCCGCCAACCTCAGCCGCTCGCTCGCTGCCTGCCAAAAGCTCCCAGACTGCTGCTGCACCAAGGCGTCGGGCTCCGCCGCAGCCCAGACAGCCTGTAACTCGATTTGCATTCCATTTGCTAGCTTGGGCAAGGCGGGGAAGGCCGAGGCGCTTGGAAGCTTCTGGTCCCGCACCTCCCTGGGGCGCGTCGAGCCGCCGGGACCCGCGGGCAGGAGGCAGCAGGCACAGCAGGAATGCGCGCCCGCACCCCGCTCATCAGCGCGATGAGTAAGAGCCCTCACCACCGCACCCCGGGGTAAACAGGGGCTGCTCGGCCCTAATGACAGCCTTGCGTGCCGGCTCTGCTGGCTCCGGCGGTGCTGGGGGTGGCGGAGGCGGCAGCTGCCGGAGCGGGTCCCTCCCGGGATGGGTGGCTGCGGGGACAGGGGTGACGCTCAGCATCAGCCGGAGCTTGGCCGCCCCTGGCTCCCTGTCTTGGTGCCTGACACCACGGTTCTGCCTGCCGTGGGTTTCTTCTCCTACATCCATCACCCCCGTGGCCCTGGTTTCTCTGTCCTGGTGCCTACACCTGGCTTTACATCCTGAGAATGGTGGGTTGCAAATCCAGGACCAGGAGGGACAGTGGGCTTTATACAGTGTTTTCTTACACCGTTTGTCCCAGTAATAGGAGGATTCACATGGATTAAACATTGCCTGACTGCCGCATTGCCCTGTGCATCCTGGGAGGTACATCCAGGCAGAGGTTGCTGTGCTGCCTGGAACCCCACAAGGCTTCCCACAGGCATCTCAGCTCAGGTGAAACCTGGCCTAATGCAGCAGAGAAGGTCTAGAGCTTTGCTGCACCGTTGTTCTGAGGGTGCAGCCTCTGGTTTGGAATAGTTAGTGAAAACATTTCCTCTCGTAGGCTGCTTTTGAAGTTGTGTCATTACTTTTTCCTAATGGAACATGCAAATCCTGTAGATGCTGTGATTGTGTCTCACAGAAGGAAGTCCTGACACAGCTCTGGTTGTAAATATTTAACTGGCATGTAATTTAAGGCACATCCATCCTCATTGCCTTTTTCTTCCTGATTTCTTGTTGCTTCGAATATATCTTCCTAGTGCTGGAGTCCAGGAAGCCTGCTCAGTTGCAGCCCTTTTTGACAATCCTGGACAAGACAGGAAAAGAAAAGGCAGAGTTTTATTAAATAGGGAATATGAAGATCATGGCAGAGATATGGCACAACCTGTTGTCAACAGATTGCCATGGGAGGCCTTTGACAGGGCAAGAAGAAACCTCTTGCCTTGACCAGAGACAGCCCACGGTCCCATTCAGTGATGCTGAATTGCATATGCTGAGGTCACTTTTCACAGCACTTCTGAAGGCTTCACTTACACAGGATTAATACTTTCTGCTTCCAAAATAGTAGAAAACTGCTCAGTATCAGCATTACACTAAAGAGTAATGAAAATGAAACCTCACAATAGTGGTATTTCAGTCTTATTTTTACTGCAGTGCTCACAGCTTCAGGTTTATATCCCAACAGCAAATTTCTTTTCCCTGTTCAACCTTCTCAGCATGCACAAACGTCTCAGACCCCTCTGGCGAGGGGCACTGCACCCACAGAGGGGATGTCAGCCTTCCACACCCTCTGCATGCTGCCTTCACCCAACTCTGCCATGATTTGACAGACAACATGTGAGTGAAGAGCCTGCCTGAAGGGCTGCTGTAGCCGGATGGCAGGAGACACGTGTTTAGCCACAATCTGTGCAGGAGGTTAAAAGGAGCTGAAGGATTTTCTATCCTGTGTGGAGCTGGGGTGAACATGGCTCAGCCATCAGCATCACCTCCAGGCAGCCAGCAGGGAAATGCCAGCATCACTCTGCCCTAGATGACTGAAAATTCAAGGTGGAAGAGGTAAAATCTGAGCATTTGCAGGTGAACACTAGAGGGGATGGGTTACCTTCTAAGGACAACTTGTGCACAAGCAACAGGCACTGAAAGTCTTGCTCTGACACCGGTAATTCAGGAAAAGTTCAATCTAATGCTTTCATTGCACAAGTGCTACCCAAACACATCTCCATCCATCATGGCAGCTGGGAAAAGCAAGTTTCTCAGTAAAATAACAACACCCCATGCTGAAAACAGGAATAAATACACTTTTCTCCACACACTTTACTGCACCCTAAGCAACCCAAGAAACATGGCCCCTGTTGGACTCGGTGTGTTCACTGTCAGAGCACTAAAAATAATTCAAAGTATTTCAATTTACCTATCTTGAAATTGTTTTTCATGCCTTGGTGGTTGAGTCAGCTTTCAGACCTGCACCCAGACACACGAGATAGCCACTGCAGCATGTACTGGCATTTCAGACGTCAATTTGGGCTGGGTGAGGAGTCTGCTCACTCTCAGGGACTTTGGCAGGGGTCTGAACTCCGATCTTTCCATCTTTATATAAAACATGAGCTGCAGAGCCCACAGACAAGGCACCTCAATGAATGTGGTTCATCAACTCAGTGCCCCTGATGATGGGACCCCTTTGCAGCACAGGACAAATCTCCAGGGACCGCCTGGAACTTTGAGACTTCCAGCCTTAAAGTATTCCCACCCTGGGGCTTTTTTTGCCTAAGCCCATGTGCATCTATCAACCAATTGCAGATACCTGGAAGAAATCACCAGTATCATTGTTCTGCACACTGTGGCAATTTTTTTTTAGGGTTGTACGACAAAAAAACCCAAACAACATAACACTACAAGAAATTAGTATTTGCCAAACCCAGCTGTGCATGTTGGGCAGATTTCCAAGAATGCACTGGCATAAAGGTTAAGCACTCACTAAGTGCCTTCCACATACAGTAATAAAACTTCTCATGATGTATCCAGGAGCAGCTGCTGCCCTTGCTTAGCAAGTGTATCTGCCCTGTAAAATTATTTTCTATTCATAAGGCTTAGAGAGAATGATATTTTCATGTTGCCATAACTCGGAGCTGACGACTTCTGCCTCCAGCTTTGCCTGCTGCTTTAATTATAACAGTGCTTTAATGCTTGCAGTAGAAAACTGCTGAAAAGCATTTCTTGTATTGTAAATGATGCAAAAAATGCCCTTGGCAGATGTTTGATGTCACAGATGTTCAGTACCACAAAGCTTAACCAAAGTATACCCTGAAAGGGCATGTGACAATAACAATAAAATAATCTCTTTCGGTTGTAACTTTTCAAAGACATGCAGGACACACACATGAACACAGCCCTGGTTTTTTTGGTATGATTTTGGCTTTGCTGGTGTGTGTGCAGTCAGTACCATGGAGTCACTACCACAGCACACAGAGCTGAGGCATGTTGCTCCTCTACCTGAGACCATAGTTTTTATTAAAACTCCCTTTTTAATGGGCAAGGAGTGACCAAAACAATCCTGCCCATGCACCTGAAGATGAGCAGCACGTCTCAGAGGTGCTTTCAGCTCTGCTGCCTGCTCTCCCAGCTGCTGTCCCCTATACTGAGCTCTATCACCACTACCCTGTTATCTCTGCAGATACATCAAAAGCCTTTTGACTTTCAATACCAATTACTTGAGGCGAGTTAGGCATCTAGTCGAAGATCCAAGGTGCTTATCTACTGACTGAATAGCAGATATGCAGACCCTCTACAGCTGTACCCACCCCAGCAGATGGTCCTCCTTAAATTAAATGTAGGAAGCAGAGTGGAGCAAGTAGCACCCGGAGAAGCCAGCCCACTTGGTAAAGTGTCACATACAAATAGGGAATGACCATAAAACACCTCTTTTTTTATTTATTTTACCCATCAAGTAGAAATAGAGGTCAGTGGAAGCTGGAGGGCATTTGCCCCAGTTATAAACAGCCCGTGCTGGATGTGATTTAGCTGATGCTATTAGCCCGGGAGAGGCACAGAAGGCTCTCTTCTAGGAAATGTTCCCTGTGAGTCGCTGCGTGCTCAGATGCAGCACCCACAGGCCTGCGTGTCGGCAGGGTTCTGTTTGTTTGCTTCTTTTAAAGAAGGGCTTTTAAAGCAGAGTTAAAATGCGTTCACACCAGTGCTGCTTTAATGGGTACACACAGCGAGAGGAGCAGTGGGGCTAGCAGGGAAGCACACCCCAAAGCACAGCCTGTGTTGTGTGACATCATCTGGGCAGGCTCAGAGCCTGTTTGTTTTGCCCCTTTGTCTTAAAACACGATTTGGCAGCTCTCGGGGGCCAATCCATCCCCCGGAGTGTGCAGCTCCCTGCCCAGGAGAAGCAGCAGCCGCCCTTACAAAGACCTGAGATGGTCTTTCAGTTCGGCAGTGACTTAATTGCAGCGTTTGCTCCAGGACAATTTCAAAGAAGACAGCTTGAGGGTCCCGACTACAAAGAGTTTTGGAGCGGGCATTCTGACAGTAAAATGCTCTCACCATTGTTCGGGCTCCCCCTTTCCAAAGGCAATGACTCGGCTCCACCAGGACTGCAGGGAGCCGACAGCTCCTCAAAAACTGGGTAATGAGATTATGGGAGCAGCTCACGAAGTTTTTGCTCTGCACTGCAAATGAGACCTTGGCGCTCTAAGAACTTCATGGGCCTCCTCAGGGCCTTGTAATCACAAAAAGCATCTTTGTGGGATGGGCTGGAGCCCATCTGGTAGGAAGCCTGGGTTACTTCAGGTGAAAAACTAGACAGGGATATGAATCCAAGAGGAACACACACAATTTTAAACCCCACTTGGATAAGCCATTACCCTTCAGATAACAAGTAATGATAAATGAAAGGTTGAAAGGGGCTTTGAGAAACCTGGTCCAGTGGAAGGTGTTCCTGCCCATGGCCGGGAGATGGAACGAGATGATCTTTAAGATCCCTTCCACCCTGAACCATTCTGTGATTCTATGAAAGGCAACTTGCATGCTATCATTTTATGGTGGCTGTGCAAGCAGAGAAGAAATAACACATTATATGTTTGCTCTCAGCAAATACACAGATTGTAATATTTAAGACTGTGTTTGCTCCAAACTGTTTATAGAGTCAGAAATCATCTTCACTCAGAAAATACAAGTGTGGTATTTAATCCTGTAAAGACCTAGGTTAGGATATGCCTCCTCTCTAAGAAGAGAGGACACTTCTTTGCAGCTTTGCTTCCTCCTCACAGGGAAGATGGTCCAATAATGGAACATGGTCCTAGAAGGTGATCAAAATCTGTCCCTGCTCATGCAGTAGTGGTTAATGAGGGAGGAGTAGGAAGGAGAAAAACACATGCAAATCCCTAGAGTTTAAAAGTAAATTCAGAAGACTGCACTGATGAGGACTCCAGGGCTTGTCAAAGTGAAGACTGCCATCCCTACACCAACACTGCCATTCCCTTGAAAAGAGCAGCCTTATGGCTCCTGCACATATTTATGCAAAGACTTATTAACTGGAGTAACGCACTTCAGGTTTCATCTCCTTGAGATATTTATTTTCATTAAAAACAAACTGTTCGGGAAACACAATACATATTTCCCTCTACATTTCCATCCATCTAGTTTCGGAAAAGCAATTCTATGGGATACAAACAGTCCTAGGCACGGCACAGAGTATTCAACAATGTTTAAACCTCACACCCAGCAACACAGTCTCAACTCTAGTAAAGCAGAGTGGGAATAAGTTCACATTTAGGAAAAATGTAACCGAGTTACACAGAGGCTTCCAAGAAGGACTTAGATGGGAATTACCTAGAGTTTAAAAGTTAGAGAAGTAAAAAAGCAAGTACACAAATCAAAGTATGCAGTCCTTCACAGTTACCTCAGAGGTGAGGGGAATGGTGGTTGAAGAAAATCAGCTGCAGAGAGTTGCCACTCCCTAAGTGGAAAATGCCAAAACATCCAGAGTTTCAGCATCTGAAGGCTACACAGGGGGAAAACTACTCTACCAGGATCGTATCGACGCTTTCTTGGACGAGATCTGACTCCAGTATACATTCATCTAAGTGGTCTTGGGACAAGCTGGAGCTCTTACCCACACTCTCGCTGTCACAATAAGGATGAAACCTTGGGGTGGCAGGGCTCTCCAGCCTCTGGCAGCGGTTGTATTTGTGCTGCTTCCCTCTGTGTGTGTACATGTGCTCCAGCAGCTGGCTCTTCCGGAAGAACGCGCGGCCGCAGACAGAGCAGATGATTTTTCTCTTTCTTGAGAAAGAAAAGTTACAGTTCAGCTCCACTGGTTCGTGGTCCTTGGAGATGAGGGAGAGCTGGCTGATCTGCAGAGGCTCCAAGTCGCTGCAGCTGGGATGCTCCAGCGGATGCTCGTCCTCCTTGAGGAGGAAGGCCCCGAGCCGGTGGCCATCCCCAGCCTCCCTGTCCTCAACCAGGGGCTGCACCTCCCCCAGGTCGCTGCTCTCCAGGATGGAGGCCGGCACGCCAAAGGGCAGCGAGCCCGAGACGTGGGTGTGCAAGTGCTGCCGCAGCCCGCCCCGGGAGTCGAAGCGCTCCCCGCAGTAGTGACACAAGTGCACCCTGAGGCTGGCCTTGGCCAGGATGGGGCTGGCCACCTCCGGGGAAGGAGGGGTGCAGCTCTGGGACACCACGGGCTCCGAGTCGCACCTCTCCTGCTTTATGGAGACCGAGAGCTTCGGACGCTCCTCGGCCGGCTTGGCGAGAGCGGCGGGCTGGGCGGAGGGGCGAGCGGCCTGCTGGTCCAGGGGGCCGTCGTCCAGGCCGATGGCCAGGGACAGCTGCAGCTGGGGGTGGTCGCCCTGGGCCGCAGACCTGCCCCCCGCCTTGGGCAGGCTGTCCTTTGCTCCCAGGCGCTCCTTTGCCAGTTTGTGTGCCGTCGAGATCTGGATCCCGTACAAGTTGGAAGACTGGACGGGCTCCGGGGAGAACGCCTGGTTCATCTCGACAGCGATGTGGGAGAGGTGGTCTGCGTGCAGAAAGCGGATGCCCTCCTCCAGTCGGCTCTGGCTGACGGTCTGCTTTGGCCCTTTCCCAGTGTACATGATGTGTAACAAGTAACTAAATATGTCAGGCTGGATGTCTGTAGGCTGAATCTTTATGCACTCACTGAAACAAAACAGATGATTACGTACACACAGGGCTCCAGGTTAGTCCCAACCCATTACCTGCCCATTTGCTGTCAGAGCATGTATGTTGCTGCCTCCCTCCCAGCTCACAAGCAGCACTCCCTGCCAAGCCCTGCACAAGTGCACAAGCCCTGTTTGCACAGCAAAGTGCCCGAGCCTGCGTTTATCCCCCCGACTCTAAAGATCATGTGCACAGCTGCAGCCGGGGAGGGTGCGAGTGGGCAGCTCCCGGTGCCCTGTCACTCGCATGCAGCCACACAGCATCACTGGGGTGTGCCACTCCAGGAACAGGAGGCAAAGAATATCTGTGTGTTTAAGTAATAAATTCAGCTGCTGCTACTGTGTAATCTTTATGAGTGTTGCACTTAAGTGTCAGCAAACAACATTTATAGGGAAAGGCAGTTATCTCACTTCAAGCCGAAGGGTGACACAGCTGATCCTAATGATTGTTTTGCAAAGGTGCTGAAGGCCGTGACCCTCAGAAAGGAAGGGGAATGGAGCAGGGTTTAAGCTATTACAAGCAGCAAGGTCCAGATCAGAGGCCAGACCTTGGCACCACTGTTGTTATACCTGAAGAACCACTCCTGACCTAGCCAGGTGAAGCGTCTGAACAACAACTTGAAATTAATTGATGCTCTCAATCTTGGTCCTTATCTGCAAGAGTCTGAAGTGCAGAACTGTGATAAGGCTACAGCTTCTTGCTTGCTTCAAGCCCATGTATCCTGCCAGAAGGGACAGTCCCACCAAGCAAGCCTGTCTACAACCTAGTGCAAAGTAGTGGACACGTTGCACATGGGCAGAGTTGGTATTGGGATATCCCTGGATTCCAAACCTGGAAGGTTCTCCCTGCAGGAGGACAGTGGTACTTACATGTTTATTTTATCTGGTCACACAGATGTCTCATCTTCAAAATGCAGGGTCTGATGTTGCCATATGCTGACTAAGAGCGTGGTTTTAAAGGACAGCATGTTCTAGACTGGGAATGTTTAGGGAGCCAGCCCATGCTGGGTTAGGAAAATAATCTCAAGTCATCTACCATCCTCACTTAGACTCTTTTAGAGTTTGATCCCTTTAGAAAGCAGAAAAAGCAGAACGTTGAGAGTGATTAAAGCATAGAAGAGGTGTGTGTTCTTACCTCGTCTGATGAATAAATATCATCTTAAAATAGTTTGAAAAAGCAGCGAGCACCGCTCTGTGGGCTTTGAAGTAAACATCTCCAATGGCAACCGTGCAGTCACACAGAAAGCCAAACTCCCGCTGCATGTTCAGCTGCTGGAGGAGGAGGACGCTGTGGCCGGTGGTATCCATGGCGTGCCTGGGAGCAAGAGAACAAGATGTTCATCTCACGAAGAAATCACAGAGCTCCCAAAGGCTCAAATGTGGGTTTCTCACCACTGAAACTAGTCGGGCGTCTGCAACGCAGCTTCTTCCCTGCTCCAGACGGTCCCTGCACCCTAATTTAATAGTTTCAGGTGCTCAAAATCGCGTTCAACGCGCTCAGAACCTCTCGGGGACTTTTCCATCTGCCAGCTACACTGAAGAGCCGCTCCTCCCGCCGGGGTGGTGTGCCAGCACTAACTTTAAGCCCGGGTGGCGTTTGCCCGCGGGGGGCAGCGGGGGGCACAGAGCAGCCCTGTGCGCCCGACAAAGCGCCCATTGTGCGGGCTGAGCCGCCCCGCCCCGCCAGCGGCCCCTCTGCAAATAAACGCTGATATTCGCTATTGTTTGGGCAGAAAATTACTCGGGGTGGGGGAGGGAGGGCGGGACGACGCGCAGAGGGAGGCGGCGAGCGCATCCTCCCCGGGGAGCGGGACCGGCGCCCTCCCCTCCCCGCCGTGCCCTCCCCTCGGTGCCGGCCCGGCCCGGCCCCCGCGGCTCTCCCGCGGCTCCCCCGCGCCCGCGCAGCCGCCGCTTACCCGCGCCGGCACCGCCCGGCGGATGGGGTGGGCGCTGCCCCCCCCCGCGCTTCCTGCCGGGGCGGGACGGGCAGCCCTGGGATGGGATGGGCTTCTCCCTGGAAAAAAAACGGGAGCGCGGCCCCTGCGCGCCCGGGCGGGGCGATGCGATGAGCGCGGCCCTGGCGTGGTCCATGCGCGCCCCGGCGATGGGATGCGATTCGATGAGCGCGGTCCCTGCGCGTCCCGCAGCCCCCGGAGGAGGAAGGGAAGGAAGGAGGGAAGCATCTCGGTGGCAGGGCGCGGCCTGCTGAGTGCCTCGGCTCTCGGTATAAAGTGGATTTCTCTTTTTTTTAAACAGAAAAAAGCCCCCCAGACCCGCAAAAGGAGCTTTCCCCGGTCTGCCCGCTCACGGGAAGGGATGCGAAGATACGATCCGGCTTCCTCACCGATGTCTTCAGGCTCGATGCTTGCTTTGACCACCGCGAGTCCTGCGGACGCCCCGTTTCGCTGTCCGGCCCCTCCAGCCTCACTGATGCTAAATCAGGGGCTGTTCCAGGCGGGAGCACCTGTGCCGGGTGAGGTGCCTGGCACAGGAGGGGCCACGGGCAGCACTGCCACCCTCACCCCGATGGCCTGGCCACCAGCAGCCCCTCCTGAGTGTCCCCCTGAGCCCCAGCCCTGCTCTGCCACTCAGTACAACCTCTCAGGTGTCTTTCTGATTAATGCTACCAAACTGCTTTCTGTACCTGTTTAAACTTCCAGTCTGTCCTGCCTCGTGCTGCCATCAGGTTAATTTGATGTCCACAGGTTGTTTCTCGGCTGGAAAAGGCAGGGAAATTGCTGTTTGTGTGCTTTTGTCATGATTTTGGTGTAGTTTCCAAGATCCATCACACTCACCTCCTCCACGTGTCTCTCCTGGCTCAGGGCCTCTGCAGAAGACCTCTAGTACCTTGGATTATCCCTCTTGGTTTTCTCTCAGCATTTGCTATTTTCTTGTCCATTTTCCTATGCATTACCATAACTGTAATTCTTAAATATTTAGGGCAAATAATGTCCCTGCCCCCCCCAATCCAACAGACTGTTTCCAGGCAGCCTGAGCCTGCGCAATTAGGGAGATAGGCTCAGAGAAGATGAAACGTAGCCTTCAAAGCATTGTGATCCATGCAGTGTTTGCTGCTTATTCCACTGACCAGCACAGCTTCCTCTTTTCCATTGCCCTATGTCTTATTTCTCACAGGATTTAGGCCCAATCTTTCCCTCCTGTGTTTGTGCAGCAACAGGATTGAGAGATGATGGAGCTATAATCCTGCTCCCTCCTATAAATATCAGTAGCCACTTTTCTTCCCCCAAAAGGTTGGCAGGAGGTGGCTCAAGGTTTTGTACTGTGTTCTGGGTTAATTAACATATTTATTAACTTGCATACACAGTGAGACGCTATTTGCAGATGGCATGTTATTTAAATAAATGATTAATTATTTACATGTTATTTAGGTTGACTCTGGTCCAAAGAGGACTTTGAAGAGCTTTAGAGAAACTGGAGCCAAACTGATCAAAGTAATGGTGAGGAATGAAAACTGGTGTTTTGCTAAAAAACATAGGTGATAGTATCACACACCTCAGCAGACATCAAGTGATACAGCTTATGCTGGTGGTTCAAAAAGAGATCAGGACATAACCACAGCTCTCTTCTTGGGTGCTTTTGCTCACTCCTTCTCTATAGCTAGAAAATAATAATAAAGTAAATTGGAAAGGCAAGTGTGGTTGGAGGGCAGTGAGAGAAGGGGGGTGATGAGAAAGGGGGCTCCCTTGTGCCCCATCATACTGGAGGTGGCAGCAGCTCCCGGCATGATGCACGTGGGAGGGCTGGTACAGAGCAAGAAGCTGCACAAGTCCCATATGGTATTCTAGGCTTGTGCTGCCCTGAAGTGTATGAAGAGCTGGGGAGGGAGAAAAAGACCCCTGAACCATGAGAAAAGCAGCTTTTCAGTGTGATTTGAAAACCACAGCGATGTCAGCTTATGGAGGCCATTTATTTAACTTCCTACAAAACAGGAAAACCTATGAAGAAGTTGTACTGCAGGGGTCCCTCCACTCTCTGTGGGGGCTGGTGCCTTACAGCCACAGAGGGGTTTTTCCCTTAGCACTGCTGCACACCCCTGAGGCAAGACTTGCTGCAGAGTGAGAAGGGAGACAAGGGGATTTTCTTGAGACACGTTTTGAAAGCTCCCCTTTTATTCTGTAGTGGTTAGAAAATCCCCAAACTCAGGAGGAAGGGCGAGGATTTTAATTGGCTTTGTCCTGTTTGCTTAAACAGTGGGGGGATGCTTCAGGAAAACCTTAGAGGTCATTGAAGCAGGGATGGATGCTGGTACATTTTAACATTATGGCCTTTTATTTTGTTGGGGTTTTTTGTTATTTTTGTCATGTTCAGATTCGTAATAAAAATCTTTTCATTTTGATGTGATTAAGCTTGACCTTTTGGCTTGTCTGATGCTAAGAGGGATCTTGGTTGCAGCAACAACATAAAAACAATGGTGTCTCTAGAAACGGTGTCTGAATTGCGGGGCTGTGCAGATTAAACAGGTTCAGGGCTGTCACTTTGTCACAAATGTCACTCTGGGGGCGGAAAAGTCATGTGGCGAGACCGGGAGGAAAGCCTGCCCTGGCTTATGTTTTCTCTCAGATCTGTGGCAGGTAGCAGAGGGGCCGGAAATCCCAGTTGCTCATGTGGGACAGTTCCCGAGGAGCTGGATGCTGTCAGGAAGGAGAGGTCCAGAGCCCGGTGGGAAAGGGGCCTGGGACAGCTCCCGGGAAGATGAAAAGCAGCGCTGTCCGGGGGATCTGTGACCGAGCGCGGCGGTGGCTACGGGCACGACACCCCCACGGGTGACCAGAGCCCTCCCCGCCAGCACCACTGAGGGGCAGGGACAGACCCCCGGCCCGGGGTCCCGGTGTGCGGGGGGCACACGGGGAGGGGGCGCCGCCAGCCCCGGCGGCACGGGAGGAGGAGGAGGAGGAGGAGGAGGAGGAGGAGGAGGCGGCGGCGAGCGGAGCCGCCCGGCGGGGCCGGCACTGGCGGCGCAGCAGCGGCGGCAGCAGCAGCAGCAGCGCTGGCAGCGGCGGCGGCCGAGGGGAGGGGTCCGGGCCGTGCGGCGGAGCCGGCGCTGGCGCTGCGGCAGCGGCGGGGCGGAAGTCCTTTGTTGCAGCAGCAGCAGCAGCAGCGGCGGCGGCGGCGGGAGCGGCGCGGGCACAGCTCCCCTCGGGCGGCCGCCGCCTCGGCCCGCGCCGCGGTCAGCGGGGCCCGGGGCA
>JAWWEU010000158.1:57740348-57819040 GCA_035583155.1 Acropternis orthonyx | reverse complement strand
CGGCGGCAGCGCTGCCAGGTAGGGGCTTTCCAGCCGCGGCCGGTCCGGCCGGCAGCCCCCGCGGTGACCTTGCCCCACCGGCCGGGCCGGGAGCGGAGCCGAGCCCGGGATTCGCGGGGGCCGAGCGGCGGCGGCGAGTCTGGCTCCCTCCCGCCTTCCTTCCCTCCCTTCCCAGCTTCCTTCCCTCCCTCCCTCCGTCGCTGCCGGGCGCGCTCCACCTGCGGGCCGGGCGGGAGCCGGGGATGCCGCGCTGGGGAGCGAGGAGCGGCCTAGGGAGGTGCAGGGAAAGGGAAAGGGAAGGGAAGGGAAGAGAAAGGGCACCGCACTGCCCGGGCGGCTCCGGGGGCCCGAGTCGCGGTAAACATCTCGAGTGCCGCTGTCGCCCCCGCCTCCCCGGTGGGACCCGCCGCTCCGCTTCCTTTTTGCCTCGGCGAAATAAACACCCCCAAACTTCTCGAGCGAGTTGCGGTAGTTCGGGAGGGAAACCGGAGCGGAGCTGCAGCCGCGGGGAATGCTCCGCCCTGCCAGGCGGGAGACTTGGGTTTCACTCGGGGCTGGCAGAGCGCTGCATCGCCTCGGAGGCGGCTGGAAAGGAAGGGGAATACTTTTGTCAGATAAAAAAACACAAGCCCTGTGCCGCTCTGGGAGCGGTGTGGAAAGTCTCGTTCCTCAGAGAACTCCTCTTTTCTGCTCCGAGAGAAAGGTAGTAAAAAGAGTGGAGTAAAGGGGACTGGGAACGCTGTGGGTTTGGGGCTGGGGTTTTACTCCTTTCTGTTTTTCAGGATTTTTTTGTAACTCACATTCTCAAGTTTGGCCTGTTTCGGCTGACAGATGAGTGCTGGCTCCTATTGACACGTAGGCATTTGGTAAATGGGTAGCATGGTTTGGATGCTGTTTAATATTTGGATGTTTAGTGCCAGGTTGTGTCATTTTGCTTGCATTACTTCCCTCGCGCTGGAGTATCGCGAGGTACAGCACACGCTGCAAAACTACCCTGGGTTGCAACAGTGCGGTGTTCCTTAGGCATTTAATTACATTAAACAAACATTCCTTTAATTAAAGGTGTTTGTTTAACATTCTTCATTACAGCTCTTGGAAAAACCCACACAGAGCAGCCGTGAGCAGGGGGATGCGGGCTTCTCATTTTTACCGAATCACTGCTTGGGCTTTCATGTCGAGTGGGGGAGAGGCGTCGGGACCATATGGCCCTGGGGAAAACCGGCCAAACACGGGCGGCTGCGGCGCTGGCAGAGATTTTCCTAGGCAGCAGCACAGAGAGCTCACAAGATTGTGGAGAGGTTTTTGGGTGACTGGCCAGAAAACCCAAGGACTAACCAGTAGTATCAGTTGCGCTCTGCTGCTGTTTGAGGTAAAGAGGGAACCAGCAGGTACCGACCCCCGGGGGAGGTTGGATGCAGGTAATGAAGACATGGGTTTGTGCTGCGTGGGAAGCTTGGAGAAGTAATAGAAGACACTTCTTCCTAGTAGCCGGAAAGTTTTGTGTGGAATAAGATCACAGACTTAACACATGCTTCAGCTCTTGCTTGCACAAGTCTTTTCTTCATCAGACTCAACCACTGTTGTCACTGGCACAGGAGTTTGCAGAGATTATGTTGAGGGTGCTCGTGCCAACCAGGGATTTGGGTTTTTAGATGCTTTCTTGCTGGAACGTGAGAGGCTGCTTCTCTCTCAGATTTCCATTCTTGCTGACAGTGGAGATCCCTGAAAATCCAGGATGGATGAAGCCATAGTAGTTATTTACCTGCTTGATGGAAATAAAATAGCTGTTCAGAACTGAGATAGTGAAAGTTTCCTGATAAAAGCCCAGTGTCTTTTCTCTTAGTTGTTACAGCTGGACCTCTCACTAGAGTCCTTCCAGACCTCACTCTCGTGTAGCATGAGAAGCCACGTGTTCACTTTTCAGTTTGGCCAGTGGTTCCTCTGCAGCTGGGTTATCCTGCCCTGCCTCTGCTTGGGCACAGTAAACACCACCACCCAGAATTCTGCTGCGGACACAGCGTGTGGGCACAACAGCTGACATAATTTGCATGAAGACCATTTATATCCTCCTATTTGTCTAGTAATTTTTTCTTTGTGCATTCTTTGTCACTGCAAAACTCCAGAATTCGCTGGCTGTTGCCTTTTTTTCCTGGTATTAAGTCTATTTCATTGGATGGTGACCTTAGCAGTCTTAGTCTTAATTTGCTGAAAGTAAAATGTGAAACATTTAAGACCATAAAGAGTCAACAAAATCTATAGTTTGACTTGTGTGCTGCAAGTTACTGTGCTTCATTCATGTGCATCTAGCAAGTTGTTAGACTGAAGTACGACCTGTATTTAGCCGAGGAGGCTTTTCTGGAAGACACATGTGACTTCATTTAAGAGTCTCAAGACATAGTTAAACCACCAAGATGCCTCCTGAAGTTAAAAGTTGGTGTAACTTGGAGAGCCTAGATAAAAAGGCTCATCTTTCTGCTACAAGTCATCAATTGGATATTATAATTTTTTTTCCCACTAATTGTTTCTTTTAAACATATCATTACTGTGCTGCCTGACAGCTGTGAAGGTGACAGATAAAAGATAACTGTGACTTTCTAGAGTAGTCCTTTGTGGCTAGCAAGTTACTTTATAGGATTGTTAGGGTCTCTCTAGTACTTTTACTCCCTATATCTGTTCTAAAGTTGTTTGAAGTTGAGATGGGCTTTAGCACAAACTCCGTTTTCTTAATTTACTCTGTCAAGCTTTTATGGCACTGTATTCCATGTCTTTTGAGGAGTGTTCTTACCTAAGACCATGTGATACATCTTAACTAATTCTCAGCAGCTGAGAATCATAACCTGCTCAATTTTGATGTCTGTTTCTTGTTTGTGGACATGGATGCTGAATTAGCGGAGAACTGTGGGGTGAGGAGGGGATCGAGTGGCTCTGACAGCTCCTGATTGGGAGCATCTTACTTTTCTGTGGTTCAGATCTAGCCCAAGTGTCATAAAACTTGTTCCTGTATGTTGTCGAGGAGTCTGTTTGAAATTAGTTGATTCAGCCATCGGGATGTGTCTGAAGATGAGGATCTCCATCATTGGAATGACCTTCCCAGCTGGCATGCCTGAAGGCAGTCAATCGGTAGGGCTATGGGAGGAGGGTAAATTATACCTCCAGTCCTTCATAGACCAAATAATGGAGCTTAATTACATTTTCCCTGGCAGTACATGGAATTCCCATAGCTGCTTTAATTCATGACCAAGGCTACACTTGCAGTGCAGACTTAGCCACTCTTGAGGTGGACGGTGGTCACCTGGCCCCAGGGTCTTTGCTGGTTTTGCAGTATTTGTGTAAACCGAGGCACTGGGACTGTGCAGTGCCGGAGCAATCTCGGTGGCTTCCTATTGGGTATGTCTGGGTAGGAGTTGCAGCCTGTCAAGAGCTCTGTGGTTGATGTAGTAGCCGAACGCATAAACTCCTTGGGCACCACGTGGAGAATTTAGACATGTTGTGTAGGATTTTCTCTGCAGCATCTCGATGCTGTCACTTTCGTGGATCTGACCCCCGGAGGCAAAGTAACTCTTCAGGGAGGAGAGTTCTTGGGAACTTGTGCCAGGGTGGGGTACGTTGTCAGACTGTGATGGGGGATTTACTTTCTGCTGCCCACGCGCTTGTTGCTTTGTGTAACTGGGCGTTGTTTGCTTGAGGTTTTCCAGTCTCATTTTCTATTAGCACCAAATTCTCTACTCATTTATAACACTTTTGTCCAGCCTCTTCTTGGTTTCCAAAGAAAAGCAGTCAGTAACTAAGCATGTAAGGGCTATGTTTTTGCCTGCTCAGCAGTGGAAATGCTGGGTTTTGAAAACCACTTACTAATTTTAGGAGCCAAAAGGCTCCTAAATTCTGAACCTTGTGGTATGTCTGTTTCAAAGACAGAGAAGTTAGTAAAAGAACTTTACCAGTTCTTTGCTTGAGGGTTTTTTACTTCTTTCATTTTAAAACATCTCAGAAAACTTCGAATTTGAGGAAATGACAGCATGGAGCTGTAGTAAATACCTGTTCTTTTTTTGTTAGCAGACTTAGAAAAACATATTTGGTTAGTGTAGTAGTGCAGCTTACCTTGTTCATGGTCACATCTGAATAGTATCCAAGTGGCAGTTCAAAAGAAAAGAAAAAATCTGGTGGCAGAGAAACAGCTTGAATCAAAGCATGGACGTGTAAAAACAAGCATTTACTAGGGAAATAAAATGCATATGGAGACCTGGAAATTGAAAATCAGAGTGAAAATACTCAATTCAAATATCTTCAGTTTTCATTTTCTTATCAGATGCTTTTCTAGCATATTTTTTTCAGAACATCTCTGCATCATTCAGCATTGCTTACCATGTGGCCTGTGCTGCTTTTACTGCATAAATCAATCATTGCTGAGGCTGGAGTTACTTGTGTTCCTTGTGGATTTGTGAGGTTGGTGCCTTCAGTATTGGAATGCTTTACAAAAGGCAGGTGTGCTAGTCCATTGGGCAAGTGGCTGGTGTTTCTCCTCTCTTTGAAACAGGAGAGTCAGAGAGGATCAGAAATAATTTAAAATTTTGGATTGACAAACTTGCCTGTGTGGAGCTTTAATTTTTTTAAGATACTTGGTGTTTAATACATCCTGTTAGCCTCAGTTGCTGCCTGTGGTGTTTACCTGTGTGAATAAATTGGACATCCAAAAAGTGCAAGCCAGACTTTAAAAAAAAAAAAAAAAGGTTGAAATGACTTGTCTTGGGACTGGCAGCAATGGGATGATGTTCTCCAAGCAGCGTTCACTGCTGTGAGATCCTCCTTTATGTCCCCCACCTCCCACTCACTTCACTTCACATCCTCTAAATACTTTGCCAAATGAGCAGGGTCTTGTCTTGCTGCAGCTCAGGTCCTGGCCTGGACAGATCCAAAGGATGCACTGAGTAAGGGAAACTTTGGTAAGAGGTCTGGAAGACTGTACTGTGATACATACATAATATATGTATATACATAATATATGATACATAAATGGCAGCCGAGTTAATCCTGCATTAATTGCAGCATTTCTTGTGTATACATTTAACTTTGAAATCTAGTGTTTTCTGTAAAAAGACCTGGTTTTATTCTAATGCCTGCTTTTTTTTTTTCTGCAAAGCAAACTTCAAAAATAGTTTGCAGTGCTGAACCACCCACATGGGTGATAAATGAAGATCGCTGCCATTTTAGCAATAAAAGTAACAAAATAATGATAAATTTTCATTTTCTTAGAGCTTGTTCTTGATGGAAAGGAGTTTGTCAGGAAGCCTGTCATGCTTGCTGATGGCAAAAGGATGGCGGGATTGGGAATTTGGGGTGCAGTTCCTGCACTGAAGGAGTGAATGCTGTAATTGTTTTCCACCCATTCCCCAGCAAAAGCGTGTCTGTGTTTTTTACCCCTTCTGCCCTAGGCCGTGCAGCTTGGCTTTTCCCAGCCCCTTGCCCAAGCACCTTCCCTCCACTGTTCAGACCCTCATTGCCCCCATTTTTAATTCCCACTGCTTCTTCCTAATTCCAGTCCCCGTCTTGGCTCAGCACTCCTCTTGCAGTCTGCCTTTTCCTGGTCTTCAGATTTGCAGAGGTTTTCCGTCACATCCTTGCAATATTTCCCAATCTCCCTGCGTTTTCACTGCATCCCCTCCTGGGTCTGGCTCTCTGTCAGCCAGAACTGGGCATCTTCTCTATCCAGCTACCAAGATGGGTGATAAAACCCAGCAGGAAATTGTCATACAGAGCAGTCTCTGGCAGGCTCTGCTATCAGCTCGTGACTTTGTGGAGGTGGCACATAGAATCATGAAATTGGGTTGGAAAGGACCTTAAGAGGTCATCTGGTCTAGCCCCCCTGCAATGAGCAGGGACATCTTGAGCTAGGTCAGAGCCCCATCCAACCTGACCTTGAATGTTTCCAGGGATGGGGCATCCACCACCTCCCTGGGCAACCTTTGCCAGTTCCTCATCCCACTCATCGTAAAAACTGTCTTCCTCCTGTCTGAATCAGCCCTTTTGTACTTTAAAACTGTGGCAGAGCGCTGTGCCAAAGTGGGTTTCACTGCAGGTGGGATGGCTCAGGCGGGCACCCATGTACAAAGGAGCTGCAAGAGGATGAAATGTTCTCAGCCAGGCTGTAATCTGAGATTTTAATAACTAACAAAATTTCTAAGTGTGAATAAACTGGTAATTTTTATCTTCTCTCCCTCAAGCTTGGCCAAATTCAGGCAGATTTTTACATCTTGACAGTATATCCAAGACATAACACTTTCTCCCACATAAAAGTGCCTCTTCAAAGATTTTGGAAGATAAACTTTATTTTTAAAGAAAAAATATTAATCTGCAGATATGAAAGCTTTTTCTTAGCTTAATTTTGGGAACTGTTTCAGTTGAACTTTTCTGTGGAGGGGGGGAAAAAAATCAGTCCAAAGTAGACAATTCAGAAGGAAAGTTTTGCCTTTGCTGGTTAAAAAGTGTTGAAGTTTTAAATAGCCCAACACAGGCTCTCATGGTGGGAAGTGTTGGCAGCTGTAAATACATAGTTACATGCAGCAGGTTAATCCAGCATCCAGAGGGAGGATGCCAGGACTTTCATTAACATAAATAATCTCAAACAGTCTTTTAATACCTACATGTAGTACTACTGCGCAGTAGAAGCTGGGTATGTATCTGAGCACTTTGCCATCCTGCTCAAGTGACCTCATGCTCAGGCTGTTTTTTCCCAGAGTTCCCAGGAGGGAACCATTGCCAAAGGGTCGCTGTTGTGTGTTGCGGCCCACATGCTGAAAGCTCTGCAGGAGTTCCTCTGCCAAAAGCAGAAATACCTTTCACCTTTTTTAAAGAAGAAGAAAACTTAAAAAAAGGCGACTTTGTGTGCTGTCACTCATCATTCCCATCATTTGGATATGCTCTTGCTGCTGCAGGTGTGTGCAGGTAGTTTGTGGCCACCTTTTTGGTACAGACTTGCTGCTTGGACTGCTGTTTTGCTATGGGTGGACATGATGGAGTACTTTTAGTGTAGAAAAACACAAATAATACATTTAAAACTTGTCATTTTATGAGGATGGGGAGATTGACATGAGCTGTCCTGAACCTTTTCTTGTCATGTTGGCAGTTTACACCAAGAGACCAGTTGTACCTTAGACTGTCTTATTTTCTCATTGGTTTTCACTCTTAAAATGTGGAAGTTGAAGTCAGTTCTTTGTCATTATGCAGCTGCTGTTTTGATACAGTAGACTGAATTACATTTAAGCATCTAATGATTTGCCTCAAATCCAAAACACATTACACCTTGGAAGAACATGAAGTGCACTTTTATTATTACTTGATGTCGAGAGCTTTGCTACACAGAAATATCTGAAATTACCCAGTGACCTAGACAGTAATCAATGTCTGTAGAAAAGATGTGGTTTCAAATATTCTCTTACAAAGCCACCAAAGAAAGCCATTAAATGAATTCTATGCAACAAGGGAACACTACTGGCCCTGAGAATTATTATGGCAGGGTGCTCGCCTGGGTGTGGAGGGCTGGGTTGAGAAGAGAGGAGCAACTGCCATTCAGATGCTCGTCATCAGTGTGGATCAGCCCAAATCTCAGGGTTCCTGTTGCCAGACAAGGTCTTGTGCTGGTGGTGATGCAGAGGTACTGCTGTATGAGTTGGCAGTGAGGGAATATTGCTGGGTGGGGTGAGCATGTGCTTGTCTCGAGCGCTTGGGCGCGTTTCCTCCATGGCAGTCCTTTGTGGAATGGAGAACAGGGACTTAATGTTAGGCTTGCTGTTTAGCAAGCCAGGCAACGCCTATGACTTGCGAATTCAACAGTAATTGTGGAATTTAATTTCTCTACCCATTTTCCCCCTAGGAGATGTAAGCAGTTAGGGGAATAAGAAGAAAAAGGAAGCATTTGTATGTGTATTGTGTTTAAATTTTGGACAGTTGAAAGAGTGGTTGCAAATCAACCCATGCATTTCATTGAGTCATAAAATGCCATTTAATATATGTCATTTGCTAGCTTGTACTTTATTTGTACAAATCTCGTACAGTTCTTTGCATTGTTTGTGATAACCTTTCAAAATGTTAAGAATGCTCGTTACTGCTTTATGGTTTTCATTTCAGTTAGGGTGTTCTTTATACCTTCTTTTGGTTTCTCACCCCCTCACTCTGTGCAGTTAGAACAGATTATGTATATCGGTACAGGTTTTCCAGAATGAGTCGTGACTAACTGTTGGATCTGGCCACACTTGGTTAAGTTTATCTTCTGTAAATCAAACGCACACCTCCTGTATACAATACATTTCTTCTGCATATTTTTGTTAACATAAACCAGTATGTTTTCCTCCTCTTTTCTCTTGAGGACCCATTAGTCCTTTCACTTACAGCAACCCTCAGCACTTGCAGTCCTTTCTCCCCAGTCTTTGTCAAGGCTTCCCTTCGCTGTGGCTCCATCTCTGGCTTGCTGGCTCTCTCAGTTCTCCATTGCTGGGTTTTTCTTTGTCCGGTTTCCCATCTACGTGTTTTGGTTGCATTTCAGCGCTCTGAACTGGTGGTTTTGAGAGCAGTTGGAGGCACGGCGTGCACCACTTCCTGCCTCTGCAGCCCCTGTGGCTGTCACGCAGCTCGCCTGGTCACCATCTGCAGCGGGCTCGTACGTGGGACGTGCCACCGCAGCCGGGCTGCCCTCTGCTTCTGAGAAGGAGTTTGAGTCTGCAGTTCCTGGTTTGCAGGATGCCTTGCAGAGAAGGTGGAGATGGTGCCTGAGCTGCCATGAAGAGCAGAACGTGTGGGGCAGCTTGTGCGGGTGCTCCACTGATGTCTCTTAGTTCCCTTTAATGAGGAGGGACAGACCAGTTTGAGCCTGGCCTGGTTCCTGGTATGAGTTTCATCATGTGTCCATTGGACTGACAGGTAGAGAGGCAAGTTGAGACTGAAAAGTGGTTTCTGACAGCCAGCTTACCTTGCATAGTTGTTGTCCTGGGGCCATCTTACAGAAGTCTACCCTGTGAAGTTTTTGAAGTTCTGCATTCAAAATTCATATCTGAAAATCTTAGCTGTAGGACTTGGAGCCATATTTGCTAATTTATATTTGAGAAGCATAGCTCTGATTGACATGTGTGGTGGTTATGTTTATTAGTTTACTAGTCTTGTAAGTCTAGTGGTGAGCATGTGGAATTATGGATGTTTTCACTGGCATCAGCATTCATCAGTAGTTACCAGCAAAGATCTCCAGACAGGAAGCTGTGCCGCAGACTGTCAGAATAGGAAGATCTAGAGAGCAAAACGATGGCAGTTCCTCCCTACATTGAAGTAGGTTTTGGGGTTTGTGCTCATGATTTAACAGATATCTTCTTCTCTATGCAGGGCTATAATCGAAGTACAAGATGGCAAGAACCAGCCATAGCAACTATGTCCTTCAGCAGCTAAACAACCAAAGAGAGTGGGGCTTTCTGTGCGACTGCTGCATTGCTATCGATGATATTTATTTTCAAGCACATAAAGCAGTCCTTGCTGCCTGCAGCTCCTATTTTAGAATGTTTTTTATGAACCATCAACACACTACAGCCCAGCTGAATCTAAGCAACATGAAGATTAGCGCTGAATGCTTTGATCTTATTTTACAGTTCATGTATTTAGGAAAAATCATGACAGCCCCTGCCAATTTTGAGCAATTTAAAGTGGCCATGAACTATTTACAGCTGTATAACGTACCTGAATGTCTAGAAGATATACAGGATACAGACTCATCTAGTTTAAAATGTTCATCTTCTGCTTCTAGCACCCAGAGTAGTAAAATGATATTTGGCGTGAGAATGTATGAAGACACGCTCACTAGAAATGGCAGCGAGGCAAACAGGTGGGGCATGGAGCCGCCAAGTTCAACAGTAAATACATCCCATAACAAAGAGCCTGACGAAGAAGCTTTGCAGCTAAGCAGCTTCCCCGAACAGCTGTTTGATGTCTGCAAAAAAAGCACCACGTCCAAATTCTCTCACACAAAAGAGCGCGTGTCCCACTCGCGCCGGTTTGGAAGGAGCTTCACCTGCGACAGCTGCGGGTTTAGTTTCAGCTGTGAAAAGCTACTGGATGAGCACGTGTTAACGTGCACCAACAGGCATTCCTACCAAAGTGCCAGGTACTACAGTACTGAGAAAATGGACTTTAGTGAAAAGGACTCTACTTCTAAAATGATCTCCACGCAAACAGAAAAATACAAGGGGGACTCGAGCCAAGCCGCGGATGATTCTTCGTCTCCGGTGTCAAACATCACGAGCAGGAAAAGCAGCACGGTTGCCTCCGAGACATCGGGTGAAGAAGGAAGCAGAGCCTCTGAGAGAAAGAGGATTATCATCAAGGTGGAACCAGAGGACAATCCTACAGATGAGCTGAAGGATTTTAATATTATTAAGGTGGCAGATAAAGACTGCAATGAGTCTTCGGACAACGATGACCTAGATGATGAACAGGAAGAGCCGCTCTACAGGTACTACGTCGAGGAAGAGATGAGAGAGAAGAGGAATGCCCGGAAGACTTTAAAGCCCCGTTTATCCATGGATGAGGATGAAAGAAAGTGTTTGAAAAGTCCGCGGCACCTTAACAGGAAGGCTCCTTCGGTGCAGGAAGACGTGGAGAACGCTCCCTGTGAACTTTGTGGGCTAACAATCACCGAGGAAGATTTGTCCTCTCATTATTTGTCCAAACACATAGAAAATATATGTGCTTGTGGCAAATGTGGTCAAATACTGGTCAAAGGCAAGCAGTTGCAGGATCATGCACAGACCTGTGGAGAACCTCAGGATCTGACCATGAACGGGATCAGAAATTCTGAAGAGAAAATGGACTTGGAAGAAAACCCTGAGGAGCAGTCGGAAATAAGGGACATGATGTTTGCAGAGATGCTAGAGGACTTCAGGGACAGTCACTTCCAAATGAACAGCCTTCAAAAAAAACAGTTATACAAGCATTCTGCCTGTCCCTTCCGATGCCCTAATTGCGGTCAGCGTTTTGAAACTGAAAACCTAGTGGTTGAACATATGTCAAACTGCCTGGAGCAAGATCTGTTCAAGAACTCCATGTTGGAAGAGAACGAGAGGGATCACAGACGTAAGCATTTCTGCAATCTTTGCGGGAAAGGATTTTACCAGCGTTGCCACTTGCGGGAACACTATACCGTTCATACCAAGGAAAAACAGTTTGTTTGTCAGACATGTGGGAAGCAGTTCTTAAGAGAGCGCCAGTTGCGGCTCCACAATGATATGCACAAAGGCATGGCCAGGTATGTCTGTTCCATTTGTGATCAAGGAAACTTCCGAAAACATGACCATGTACGGCATATGATATCTCACTTATCAGCTGGAGAGACTATATGCCAGGTCTGCTTTCAGATATTCCCAAATAATGAGCAACTGGAGCAGCACATGGATGTTCATCTGTATACATGTGGAGTATGTGGAGCAAAATTTAATTTGAGGAAAGATATGAGATCTCACTATAATGCCAAGCATTTGAAAAGAACATAAGCATAAACATACTGTTAAAGCATTAAGTTGGCAGCAGAGAGAACACCAAAGCAAAGCATAAGTATAGTAGAAAAAAAAAATTGAAAAGGAAAAAAAAAATTTGAAAATAAGTCTCTTTTTTATTATTTTTTTTAAGACCCTCCTAACCATAGGTGTCTATTTAGGCTCATTAAGTATATAGCTTTGAAAAGCATCATGTGTTTAATTATTACATTTTCACTGTTTCCTAATATCAGTTTCTGTTCTTAATTTTATTGTTTTACTAAGTAGATATACAAATCATTATTTTTAAACTGTAGATTAAAAGCACAATGTTACCCCTTCACTGACTGCTATTAAACAGTTCTCGGATCCATGTCCGTAAGATGAGTGCTTTAATATTTCCATGTGTTGTTTCTTCATGTGAAAATTTTAGATCACAGCGATTAATGTGCAAGAGCATAATTATTCATAATCCCCAAATTAATTTTCAAAACGAAAAAAAAAACCCAAACAACCAATGCCAAGAAATAATCCTTTGCACTCTGTCTCTGCTGTAAGGGCTGTCCTGGTCCCCTGCTTCTTGGCTTTGTTGGAATGTGCATCCCCGGGTGAGAGCACATAGGCTCAGTTAAACCTCGCAGGCTTGGACTGGAGTGCCCAGAGGGAAAGGGAGTTAATGACTGTCGGGATAACTGAGGAGTTCCCAGCACAGTGGTCGTTTTCCAGACTTGAAGTCCTAGCAGAACTGTACAATTGACATTGGCCTTTCTTCTGCTGTCTGTACCTCTGTGGGTGTATTTAACCTGCTTATCCTAACATACAAGGGAGGAGTGGCTGTGGTGGGTTCCTAGGAATGCAGCATGGCCACATGCACTGGAGACTGCATTCTCAGCCTCGCTGTGAACCGTGCCTTGCTGCTTGTGTTGGAAACTTAAAAGTGAAGATAGTCCCATTGCTTGGGCGGGGAGGGGAAGCGGGAGTGTGGCTCATGTGAACCTTAGTTTTTTTGCTTCTTGTTTTCATGATACTTTATGAATGTTCTGTTTTTCAACAAGAATATAACAAGAAAAGACTGCAGAGTTTGCTTAATAAATGTAAAGACATTTTATGACTTTTAAGATTCCTTTCTGATTCTAGAAGAGCCCTAATCTGCGTAGCTTGTCTCTTAATTTAACTGAATTTAAAAATCCTACTAAGTACCAGCTGACATCAATTCAGTGAGGCCCTTTGGCCTTTGAGAGAAAACTGGCTTTGACTCTTAGGCACCAGCTGTCTAAACGTTTGTTAAGTGTGTGATTTGTGACGGGGGAGGAAAGGATCCTAATATGTAATGGTGGAGAAAAGGATTAAAAAATAAAACCTAGCAGTGCTTTCTCCCAGCAGATCTCACTTTATCAAAGAGGGTGGGTAATGCTATTTCCTGCTGAGACGTGGAGGGAGGAAAGTAATTTAGATCTGCAATTAAGGCAGTTGGACGGGATGATCACTGTAGGTCCCTTCCAGCTGAAATATTCTGTCACCTCGTGTGCCAGTGGTGGGGCTGAGAATAGGAGCCAGGAGCTGAGCTTCCAGTCCAGGGCTTTCACAGGCTAGTTGCTGTCAGAGTTGAGTTTGATTCCTTGTTGTTTCTTGGGGATTGTGAGGAGTATTGAGTTCTAATGTTAGACTGTTTAGAGAAATGAATACACTACAGAATCACCACTGTAACTATTGAAATTATTATGAGTTGCCTTGGATTTATGGAGTTTTAAATGTGTGTTAGGATTTCTCTTGGCTGGCAGATGTGTGCATTTCTGCAGTGATGGAGAAGGTTCCCCCACCAGCCCTCAGTCAGCTGGCCCCGGGCATCGACTGCTTGGGGCGCAGCTCAGACATTTAACATTTTGCTTTAAGTGCTCAATCCTGTTTTCTTGTACGATGCTGAAGCCAACCCAGTCCTCAATAACAGTGGGGCCAAAAAGAGCACAGGCATGAATGTGCTTCAGCATTTGAGTTAATTCAGAACTTTCACCCCTTAGGATTTATTCCATGTTCCCCATCCCAAACCAGAGTGAAGCTCAGTGCGTAAGAATTCGAAGAATAAGTGGGATGGGTATTTTAATGGCTTTTAGAACTGGAATTGTTGCTAAGGTGATTATAAGAGTCTGCAAAATACAAAATATTTAACTGTAATGATTGTCTTAGAGGTGAAGCAGTTAGTCAGGTGCTGTAGTGAAAGAGCTGGAGTGTTAATACACTGCACACGCTGATTCTCTGACATGCAGGTTATCCCTCACGGTATCAGCTGTGGCTGGATTGGGAAAAGCAATCAGGGGAAGTGAGGGAGAACTGGAGAGCACTGGCAGAGTCCGTGGGAGAGTCTTGTGGCCGTGGAGGAGTGGGAGAAGAGATCCTGAGTGGGAGGGAGCGCGGCAACAACAGCGGGCTAGGATTAGAGCTGTGCAGTGGGGGAAGCAAATCCCAAAGGTGGCATGGAGGGGGTGGCTGGAGGAGTGGATAAAATGTCCCACAGACGCCTGTGAGACCGGAGTGAGCATGACTCAGCTTGGCTGGGAGCGCTGTCGGCCAGAGCCGTGAGCTCACTGCGGCACAAACCCGGATTGTGGAGCTCGTACCAAGGGCTGCAGGGCCGCAGCAGAGCCCAGATTAAAGACCGTGTTGGAAAGGAGGGGGTGACCTCTGCAGTCTAAGAGATCATTCCTGGGTACAGTGAAGGGCTAAGGGTGATTTACGGAGCCCCCCACTCAGGATCAGGAGCCCTTGTTTACAGCGTATTGGTCTGAACTTGACCCAGAAATGTTTCACAAAAAAAGTTGACTTCTAGTGTAAGTAGACCTGCCAGCTACTACAGAAGTTAAATGGAGGACATGGGAATGATGGTATTTATGTGTCCCATCCAACTTTATAAACACCCTGGAATATCTTTGGTTTTCAATTATAAGCTGTGTTGTAGTAACAAAATAACTTTGTTAAACCTTTCCAACTGAATTGATGTTTTTTCCTGTTCTAGTGAAACAGAACCCAGTGCCTTGGCGTTCACATGAATGAATGTCCAGACTAAGGCTCACAAAGAGCACGAACTGCACTGCAGGGAAGCTTAAGAGTGGAGCTACTTATATGTAGGCAGAGAAAATCAAAATGACTGAAGTAGCCTGAGAAGTGATCAAGGGCAGTATAGAGAACAAATCAAAGGTACGAAGGCATAAACAAGTCAGCCTGCCTTGCAAGTAGATGGGGAGAGTGTTTAAGGTGATGTGTAAAGGCATGCAGGGGAACAGCATGGGAACGTTAAAGAAAAGGGCGGCTGGAGTGACAGGAGCAATTCGGCTGCTGTGAACGGGGAGAAGGTCTGGGTGCTGAGGCAGCCTCGGGCTGGCCACTCCTGGGTGTTCTCCTCAGAGTGGGAGAGCATCCTTGGGAGAGTGAAGTGATGGTGTTTCAGTGCTCCTACCATGATGTGGAGACAGAACGAAAGCAGACACAAAAGACAAAACGATATCCTAGAGTTTTGTTGTTACTTGAAAGACAGTGAAGGGGAAGCAAAAATATTTCATTTAGAGTTTTCTTTCCTCTAATTTGTACTTTTCAGTTGTGATAACATTGTTCCTTTGCATCTCCTTAGTGTGCTACATGGAGTGTTAAGAGTGTTAAAGCACTTAAGGTTATCTTTAAAACTGGAGGTGTAAGTGTATCACATTGCACAAGGCATAGCCAGAAGGAAAGATTTGCTGGGTTCCCTAACTTAAATTTTTAAGTGATTTGCTATTCTTATTTTTGGAGGCCCTCTCTCCGTTCTGTTGTTTTTCTCACTTTGGCAGTGATGTGGGCTGCAACCCTGAAAATAATTCATAAGTAGCCAGCCTAGCTCTTAGCTTTCAAGATTTACTGACAGTTAAAAAGAGGGAGCTAATGAAGATCTGGAAAGAGCTTTAAAATATCACAAAAGGTGTTGCACTTCTTTCTCAGTTTGAGAGATCATTCAAATGTTAATATATATATATATGTAAATGCTTGTTGGAAACTTCTTGGTTCAACAAGCATTTGCATTTGTGTATAATGATATTTGTAGCCAACAGGTCTGTGAAGAAATCTTAATTTGAATAGATTAAAACATCACAGAATTCTGAGAATTTAGGCTTTTATTAGGGGGCCTTTCTATTTAATATTTTCTACGGCGAAAATACAATTCAGCATATTTTTTATTCAAAGCTGAAGGCAGAAAATGTACTGCCCTGGAGAATATATTAAAAACACATAGTTATAAAAGTGAATAGTTTGACTACAGTATTGCATTTGAATATTCTAGTGCTAAACCATCAAGAATATCAGCTATTGGTGAGGCTGTGAGTTTGCTCCTGGAGGCAGTGCCACCTTGAGCCCTGGCAGCCCCTTCGTCCCCCCCTTAGTTTCAGCTCTCATACCCGTGTGCCACCCTCTCCATTGTCAAAAAGCACGTATTTATGTAGCTTCACAATGAACTGAATCAAACAACGGGCTTTTTTTCATTCCCCGTGGGGCTATTTTTTGGCTGGACCAGTTCCCCACTTCCCCACTGTGCTTCCCTCTCCATCTCTGTGTCAGATCTTGTGCAGGCACAATAGAAAGGGTGGCACGAGGGAAGGAATGAGTGGCTGGGAGGGGAGGTCATTGACTTAAACGAGCTGTACCAGAACTCTAAAGTATGTCCCGAGTTTAGCTCGGTCTCTGTCTCCCCCCAGCATCCTCAGGGAAGCTGAACTCTTACATCCTTCTCCTCTTTCCTGATAAGGAAAAAGGCAGCCCATCTTCTTACAAAGAGACACATCTCTGCTATTTGCCCTCTTCGTGAGAACTGGAAATCTTCCTGCATTCAGCTCATCCCACAAATATGCTCTGGAGCTTTCTTAGTCCTTCTTGAAACAGCCTGTGTAGTGCTCCGCGCCACTGGGTTTGTGTGGTTGGGCTGGCCCAGGGCCAGGAATGAGCTGGGCCCCTTGTCTGGCCAAGCACCAGGAATGGCTCCCACCTTCCTCTGGCCCTCGTGCCCTCCAGCTGTGGGCCCAGGAGGAGCTGTGGAGCTCTCCTGCTGCCCCGTGCCCCTCACTGCTTTTCATAAGGGGAGAAAGTCATCTCATTTTTGGTCTAATACTGAGAGCTCGGGATAATTCCATGTGTGAGTTAAGGAGATACTGGCAGTATCTGCTAATATCCCCATGTTCCTAAGTACTTCTAAGTACTTCTTAACCTGAAAGGGCTAAAAATCAAATCTTCTGACTTCCTTAGTTCTCAGTTGGTTTGATGCTTCTCACAGACTTGGAAGACCTACAAGATGAATCATGACTAATTTGACTTTATAAAGTCTGCTGAAGGCTGGAAATTAGGAACATGTTTTTTAAAAGCTGACATTTCTGCAGTTCTCAGCTATAAACTGGTTTTCTCTATTTTCTTCCAGCTTCCAAAAAACTCCTAAAATTTTGCTATGCAGTGTATTCTTGAGATGTGTGAGTAGGCTGAGATTTTTTTAGGGGAAGGATGCCAAAAATCAGGACACATTTTATAGATTAAGTGTCTTTTGCCACTTCTACAGTCACTTCTACAATTCTGGAATTAATTGTGATTTTATTTTTTTCATGCAGAAAGACAAATCTTAATTTGTAACAGGGCAACAGAGCTCATGACTCAGGAATCACTTCATCATGACTATAAATACTCAGCCCTGAAACAAACAGCCCCATGTTTCTTTTCATGTACTTGATTGACCAGTGCCAACTTTACAGGCAAAAAGCTATCGGATACTTGTTTCAGTTATTTCTGCCCTCAAATGTCTTGTAGGGTGGATTCTGGTGGTTTTTAAATTAAGATACAGGAAAACAAGGTTGTGCCTCATGCTTCTAGATAAACTGTTTTCAGTAACTCACATTCCAAGAGTAGTTGGAAATATGTTTTTAAAGTTTCGTATTAGTATATTCAAGGGAACACAACAAAATTACAAGCTGAGAAATCAGCAGATAGTCCAAGGCCAGGTTTTGACCGTCTGCTTTGTGTAGCCAGCGTGGCACACCTCACCCCGAGAACCTCGATGCTCAGGCGTGGTCAGTATCTTTGATTCTCTTGCAAGAAGATGAAAAGGTTTTAGCCTTCCCTGTGGCCTCTATATTGCTAAAACCGTAGTAAATCTCCCTGCAGATACAACCACAAAAACAATGCTGCGTCTAGAATTTCCGGTGGGAGAAAGAAAATAAAGTAGTTCAAGAATTTCCCTCTCTGACAAAGTCCTGCTGCTGCTATTGTTCTCCCTCAAATTCAAATGTGAGAATTTGCATCAATGGGATTTTGGGGTGTACTTTTTTCTTGTTTGCAAACAGGACACGATCTTAGATGAGTATGTCTTGTGGTTCTGTAGACATCCCAAGCCAGGCCAAGACAGGCAATGAGAAGAGAGCATTCCTTAAAGGCCTCCAAATCCTGGAAGCTGTGTGGATTGTAGGAAATCTCTTGGAAATCGGGACTGTTGTAAATCCTTGGTTTCTCAACTTGCCTGTCAGGCAAAGTGCCACCAATGTCAGCAATTGCCAAGGTCTCTGCAGCAGCAGTGTTGCCAACATGAAAGATGCAAAAACCAGTCTCCCCCTCTCTTCTCCCCCATCTGCCCTGATGACAAGGTTGCTGTTTTAAAAATTCATCCTTTTGGCTCTTCTACTTGCCTTTTTTCTTTTTTTTTAATGGGAAGCTTTGCTTTCTTCCTGTTTTAAAGCAATTACTAGGGCTAAGAACTTGCCTTTTTAATAGTTCTCACATGTTCAGTTGAATCTACACAACTCAGTAATACCTGTTCTCTCCTTTTTAGGTAACCATCCCACTACATTGCGGGTGGTCACCAGTGGGACTCCAGCTTCTGACTCCCCAGAAAATGAATGGGAGAAATAACATAATGTCCTTCTCTCCATGGCAAAAGCCACAAAGACCATGAAAGTTTGTGGAAATGCAGATACGCTGGCTAAAAATAGAGTTTGCTGAATACCATAGATTGCTTTTGGTTTTGGCAGCAGATACACCAGACTTCTGGTATCGGTTGCACTCCTCCCTTTTACACAAGTCTTCCTTAGAGCATTTATCCAGGATGCTAAAGATGATGCCTCTCTTCCCTCCCTGCCTGTGGGTTTCCTACTGGTACCTACTGGCAGGGAGTCCCTGCTACCAAACTGTTGAGGTTCTGATTTCTAGCCATTTAATTCTTTATGCAAAGTAGAAACATTTTAAGAGATGAAATCTAAAATATCCCTCCTTTGGGAAAAGGATAGATACAGTAGTATTGTAGAAGCAGGAAATACAGGGTAGGATCCCTTGGAACTGATGAAGAAACTGTCTTAGAATGCCCCACGGACCAGGAGAGAGCTTCGATCTCTGAGCTGCATTGTTATCAGGTAGATTAAATAGAAGCTGTGTACACTTACACATGCTGTAAAATATGACACTAACAGTCTGCATGCCTGGAAGTCTGAGGGTTAGCCCCACCTAGTCTGCCTTCAGACAGGGTTGTGTTTCACTTACATTCTACTGACTGTTGCTAACACAGTCAGTTCTGCCAGAAAAGACAGAGATCCTGATGAACAGTAACTTAAAAACTGGAAAAGAACTCAGTTCTAAGACACAAGAGGTCTTACCATAATTGTTACGGTTCTTTCAGCCTTAGTTTGCTGTGCTAAGAGTTAAATAGTTCAAAGGCAGTTTCCTTTGGAGAATGTTTATTTGATGAAGTTCAGTGTGGCTTTAGACCCCAAATAGAAATACCAGCTTCAAACAGAGCACTACTATGAGAGTAGGAATAGTCTAGTGTGGCCTTCCAGACCTCACAAGCCATGTTGGTTTGTTACACAGAGTCAAAACAAAGTTGTCCCTTAGAACAGATATACATTAACTCAGTGTATTTCACACACATCTTTTATCTCTCATCTGCTTCTCTCTCTGGTCATTTGGGCTGTGCCAAAGTCGCCGAGTTCCTGAATGAACTATAGACTTCTCAGTGAAGAGCATATATGGTGTGATTGGACAAGCCAAGCTGCTTAGATGGCTGGAGAACAGACTTTGAGTGCTACTGCTCCTCTTTACTGAGCCTGAAGTACTACATCCTTTGGATTTTGGAACAGTGCTTACCTTTGCTTCTTGATTCCTTTCACACTGGAGAAAGCAGGGCGAGGAAGAACCCAGTGAGTGTTCTCTTAAATGGAGCCTGTAAGAACTTGCTAGCTGGGGAGATGGGGTTTTTTTGTTTTGTCAGGTCCTTAGCTGGCTGAATCTTCAGACTTCTAATAAATGCACTAAGCATTAGAAAAAGCATTATTAATACATAATGAGATACACCAAGTTCAGCCAATGAATGTAACAGTCGAACCCATGCAGATGCTGTTAGCACAAGTACGCGGTATGATGCCAAAGCTGGAGAGTTATCTTTGATCTGCCTCCAGATTCTCCTTTTATTTGTAAACATTCAGCTAATCACAGGCTTCCTCCGACTTTGACGGAGTGGAAGGCGCTGCATCCTCTGTGAGCTCTCGGAAGGGCTGGAATTCTGCAGATGTTCAGGGATACGGGGACTGGGGCTGGGAGCGCCATCTCGTGGCTCGCCGGGTTCCCAGTTCCAAAGGCTCGAACATTTGCTTGTCGAGAGGAGGGTGAAACTCCTCCTCCTGCAGCTGTGCATTCCCAAAACGGCTTCTGTTCTTAGGGCAGCTGGGGGATTTTGGAGTTTGCGAGGAGACCACAACGTTTTACCTCTAGTCTGACTTACTGTGAGCCACAGGCTGGCAGCAGTGCCAGCAGCTCTGTGTGAGCACCACCCCGCCCCACCACCGCTGGCACTGAGTAGCAGTATTTTTGCAGTCTCATCGGAATAATATACTTCAATATTCACGTCCCCGCACTCAGAGGGGGTCCCACACAGCACAGTCGGTGTGTTTGAGGGTGGTGATGTAGTGAAGTTCAGTGGTGTGCGCCAGCTCTGTACGATCTGCAAGTAACAGCGACCTTTGACTGCAAATGCTAGCTGGCATTGTAACAAACAGCAACTTTAAGCACTGGTGTTGCCTGGGGAAAATAATGCTCACATGCATTCTGTAGTTAGAACAGCTTTTTTTCCTCCTTTATTAGTTTACAAAAAAAGAAAAAAGTTACTTTTTGACTTTTGAGCAAGTTATGTAAGAGCTACTTTGCGATAACAGCATCAGTCCAGTGAATTCCCCTCCAAGATTTTCAGAATGTGTTAGGGAGACACATGGATTTGCTGCCAGAACCAGCAGTACTTTGAAGAGAGCAGTTTGCCCAGCACCTGCTTCCCCTGTTCATATCACCCTCATGGCACAAAAGCCTTTTGTCCCAGTTTGCTTTTTTGCCCACCACGAAGTGTGTGACACGGCACAGAGGGCAGGCAGAGTGTCCAGCCCAGCCTGGCCCTGGCCACGTGTCACACGGGGCTCCCTGCAGTGCACACCAAGTGCTTTCCCCTCAAAGGTGTACCAGGAAATCCAGCCCTGAGCTGGCCTTGAGGATGCTCTGGCAGGTAAGTAATGCAGAGAGCTGATAAACCTGGCTCCATGCGCAACCTCGAAGCTGCAGTGTAGGCACAACCACTTGGTCCAGGGTTGCCGCGCTGGGCACAGAAACATCAAGTGTAAATTAGCCAGGAGTGAAACAGTCATATACTTTGTACAATGTGATTTACATATCCAGAGAAAGAAGTCAGTGTACCAAAAAAACCCCCCACCCCTGGATTGTCCTCAGAAGTTACACCCGCATGTTTCCAATTTCTTGATTGTTCATATCGGATAAAAAACTGCTCATATTTGTCATAAATTAGTTTGGTCAAAAGAGACAGAAATTTTAACTATTTCTATAATTTATCTGCATTTAACCTAAAATAAGAATTTGGGAAGGGGGGGCTAAGTGAATACATAACAGATAGCTCTGAGCCAGGCAAGGGGGAAAAAAAACACACCCAAAAATAGAGGCAAATATGAAGCAGTAAACTTATTCCAAAGTGGGAGTGTTCCAAGGTATGAAAAGTCCAGGCTGAGGGGAAATAATACTTGTGCAACTTTTTGAGCATCCACTAAGCCAAACCATAAACCACTGCTGGAAAGTAACACATACAGTAGCAAAAATAACTTCTGGGGGGTTTAGGAAGTGAAGTTTTTCTTCAGCAAATCTCTTGCTATTTTGAAAATGGAAGGCAAAGGAGAAAGAAACAAATAAGTTTCTGAAACAAGATCACAACACTGTTTAAGGTTGTGTTTTGGTGGGGTAGGGGTTGAAGGAAATGAACCTTTTAAACAGAGTTCCTGACTGTGGTGGGTGCTCTGAATATAACTGAAGGATGGGTGTTTAGAGCAAAACAACACGTGGTGAGGTGGGAGGGGCCACATCGTGCTAGCGAATACAGTACTGCAGTGCGGGCTTCTGACTTTTAATATTTTTCTTGCATTTCTTTTCTGCATGGCAGTAGTGAAATAGGGACTTCTAAGCTTCTGAACAACTGAGAGAACCAGGTTTGAAGAAGACATGAGGAAGAACTGGTCGGCAAAAGATTTCATAAAACTCAGAACCACGTGTGCCAGATCTGAATTGGCACCACCTTTGCTTTTTTGACACACTGCAGCAGTCGCAAAAGGCACCAAAGCAGTCAAATTAGAACATGCAGTAAAAGTTGTTTTGGACTCTTCTCTGTATTATAAAACTTACTTCCTTGTGACTCTTATTTACACCTGCTAAAAACAAATTTGAAGTCTTTCTTGGAGCAGACAGCCAAAAGAGGCAGATGCCAGGTGTTAAGGGCTGCACTGAAAGGAGTTTGCAGAATTTGCTATTCATGTGCCGGAGTGCTCCTTTTCTGAAATGAGGCTTCTTAGAGTTGCTGTCAAAAACTGTTTAGATTTCTTAGTTTAAACATTACAAGTGTATACTCATGTACAATGCTAAACTATCAAGTGTTAAAAAAAGAGAAAAAAAAAAAAAAAGAGTACGAGGTGAAAAAGAATCTTAAAAGCTGAGGGCAGAGGGGCCCTGAGGAAGGACAGGATGGTGAGAGAGATCCAACTGACCTGATTCCCCCTGCTGCCATGACCATCATTTGCAAGCTGAAGAGGACCTTCCATGGAGCACAGTGCTTGTATGTGGAGAGAAAGAAATGGTGCTCTGGTCTTATTACAAGAATGGTGAAAAGTTTTTACCGACAAGGAGATGAGTAAATTTGAAATAATCTTCGCAGGGCACAGGGTGCACCTTGTTCTGGAGCTAAGCCTTGCAAAACCTGGCTTGAAGAGGAGAATCAGGCATTCATGTTCAGATTTGAACATCTTAGGAATCCTAACGTTTCCAGCTAAATTAATGGAGGGCTAAAAAAAAACCTAACCAAAAAACCAGTAAGGCAGTAAATGTTTCAAATTAGGGCAAACATGGATTAGAAAAATATTTCTTTTGCTTCCCCCAGACAACAGTGGATCAAATTAAGACACGGAAGCAGGCTAAACATGCTGATTATATTCTGCTGTAGTTACGCATCTTACTAATTCTACTCATGATTATAAAAGGATGTTTCATTGTTCACTATAACTGTTATCTCAAGAAGAGTCTGTCTACAATTTTATATTTGGCATCATTTTCATTACTGTTGTTACAAAGTGTGTACAATATTGTCTGTATCGCAGCTTGTATAGGGCATGTGTCTGTGCTTGCTTTACTCTTTTTTGAGTTTATAAAGTTGCTATACAAATGCAAGAAAAGATGTTCAGATATCTTGGAATGTGGTTGCTTAATCTGATTACATAGCCCCCAAAGTTTTAGCATACAGATGATGAAGGTATCAGCTCTATTAACACACAACATCTTAAACCATTAATACAGGCATTTTAAAAGCCTTCAGTGCAGTGTTGGAGTGCTGACACTTCTGTCCCAGTGGCTCTGTGGAGCAAAGGGGAAGACTGTGAATATCTGGGCAAAGCCAGATACCACTGGGGACTCTGCAGGGAGAAGGCACAATATAGCTGAGAAATCTAAATGAAAATGGGATGTCCTTTCCGTAGAGAACAGGAAGGACCTTCATGGTAGGACCACCACGAAGCAGAAGAGAGAAGGGAAATATTATAGCATCACCTAAAGATAGGCGTTCCACAGTATCCAAAGTGTAGGACATCTAGAACAGACTGTGACTGTTCTGTAATGCAGCAATTACTTATAGTCTACGTAGAGTATTAGTAAAGACATTCCAAGTTAGTTTTCATAATCTTTAAAGCTTATTCTGTGCTTTGCTACAGTATCTTTAATAAAATACTCTTACAAATCTGCTTATTATTCTCATTTAATTCCATCTTATACCTGAGTTAATAACAGTCCTGGCAACAGGGTGAGGTTCCAGTTACCACCTGCTTCATCTGCTCCTGCATTTTTCCTATTCACCTGCTAATGATAAGGGGGAAAATGGAGATGAATAAAAGTCAAATAATCATAGGAATAAGAAAAATCTATAGCACTGCTACAGTTCAATTATTATAAAAAAATCTTCACACTAAGCATTTAAGTAAATATGATAGATGAATCTCATTATATTGATCACTGAGTATGAAGTATTGGTCTTTGCCTGTGTTTACAGTACACTATTTCCCTTCAGATTTATCATCATTTTCCAGCTTTACAGTTACTGCCAATAATTACAGTATGGTTTTTTTTACCCCATCACAGCAGCTCTAGATAAAATTCTGTTTTCATTTATTCACCCCCTGGACTATATAGAGTATCCTTTTAATATCTTCAAACAAGACCAAGCAGAGTTCAAGTAAATGAAAAGATAAGATTAGAATTCAAAATAATCCTGGTGATCTGAAAATATAAGATATTATATAATAGGAGCAAGGACAAGCTGAAATTGTAAGCTGTGCAGGTAAAGGAATGGGTGCTTAATTGTACAGAATCACAGAATGGTTTGGGTTGGAAGGGACCTTAAAGATTATCCAGTTCCAACCCCCTGCCATGGTCAGGGCCACCATCCACTAGACCAGGTTGCTCCAGGACCCATCCAGCCTGGCCTTGAACACTTCCAGGGATGGGGCAGCCACAGCTTCTCTGGGCAATCCCTTCCAGTGCCTCACCACCCTCACAGTGAAGAATTTCTTATATCAAAACTAAAACTACCCTTTCAGTTTCCATTGAAGAGAACTGATGTGTTATTTTGGATCAGATTCTGAAAATGAGGCTGCAGCACCTGCTGTTGCTAATAAAGGTAAAAACTGAAATGTCTGGACTGGGGTATAATCTGCTCCTTCAGAACCACCAAGGCGTGAGCTGGTGAGTTTTGATCATAGCACTTGAAAACTGAGATACAAGGTACATGCAGAGAATCCAGGAGAAAGCTATGAATGTCTGGAAACAGAAAACTTTGCTTCTGAGCACAGGTTGAGTGATTTTAAGTCATTTTACAGAAGAGATGGTGGAGGGAAAAACCAGTGATTTTCATATATATAAAGGCTGGTAGCACAACTGTTTCTCATATCCACAGTCAATATGAATGAAAATAGTTGCCTTAAATTGCAAGAAAGGGGATTTGGGTTAGACACAAAATGAGACTAAAGGACCTGTTGAGATCCTTTTCTGATCTGGTTCTGTGATTTCTTGCAAACTTTCTGCTTTAAAGTCACTTGCTTATGACTGTCAGTAGAGCTGGCACTGGCTGCAAGAAAAGGAGGCTGCAGTTATAGGAAAGGAGTAAAGAATCGAGTCCCTAAAATGCACAGCACACCAGTTTATCTAGTTAGCACTACGGATACTAACCTCACCTTTTAATCATGCCTCAGCAAGCTGTCAGAAGTCTATGTAAATAAACGTGTTTTAAAACCACTTAATTATAAAATAATTATTCCTTGAAACATCAAGCAGTAGTTTAATCAGTGTTGACAACTTCCATGATTTTATTGAGTCTAATCAATCTGAGGCAGCCTGGTTTCAGTTGGGAGATGGTATAATCAGCTATTTTATTTATTAAAAAAAAAAAAAAAATTAGATCTGTCAATTACATGGAAAATCCTAGAGGTGTAATCTGAAGAAAGCCAGAAGCTGAATAAAGCCATATGTTTTTTAAGCTCATAATTTCAAACTAGGTTTATAATTTTAGGATATCTGACTCATGATTTTTAAACTCCTGGTTTGGCAGTATGAAATTACAGTGCCCTGTATTCTGCTGTTCTGAATACTTCCATAGTACTAATCATGCATTTGTGTAATTTACCAAAAACATGTTATACAGATTTGCAGAACTCTACTTGTTACTCAGAAAAACAAAAGAGCGCTTATTTAAGGAAGATTATGCCTTTTAAATTAACAAGGAGCAGCTGTGCACAAAACCTGGAGGTACATAAATACAAGTTAAGTTACATAGTTCCCCCACATAAATACGATTTTTAGTGCAACACCTTGTCAGAAGAATCTTGTCATTTTATACACTGGTAGTTCTTGTCTGAATTCCAAGTACTAGACATACATTTGCAAATATAAATGAGATGAAGAATTTCAGTGATGAAAAGGTATTACGATAAAATATTATTCCTTCTTAGAACAGCAGTTGCTTGGACTTTTCTGAACTGATTGCTGTATTATAAAATCATTCATTCTCATCAATACAACCTGACTTATGCAATTTTCTGGATAGTTTTTCTAGGGAAACGGGTACTAGGGAAATGGATACGAGAGAAATGGATACCAGAATTTAAGGTCTAAGGCCTTCTGACTGCCAAACCTGAACAGACCATTCATTGCATTTCAACTTCATTGTAATGATCCAAATGGCTGATGTCTGATTGAACTGTAACTTGGGTTCAGTCCTATTTTTATACTGTATTGCCTTACAAAACGTGTGGGGAAAAAATTACCAAGATAAAGATAAGGGGTTGAGTTCTCAGTTCTGCTCCAGATACTGAGCTCTTGCTTCACGGACAAAATCTACATATCTTCATTTCTGGCTGGGTGGTGTAATGGAGAATAGCCTACAGCGTATTACATAACGCTGCCAAGCAGGAGACATGGGGGCATTATCGATCCTAAACACAAATAAACGGATCAGAAAGGGGCCTGCCACTTCCAGAGGTGCCGGCTTGCTTTGCTGGAAGTTACAGCTTATAGATTCAGGGGTGGGGGGAATAACAGCAGATGTTTTTTTAAAGAGAAAATCAGACTTGTGTTGAAGTCCTCCCCATAAAGCTCACTCTTTAATTTCCGAACCAGTTGGTTTGGCTCACCTGTAACATGACCGCATATGAAGCAACATAAAAGAGACTCATGTGTCTCTTCCCATATGAGAGGATGACTGCATGGATGAGTTGGTTCACAAACTGCTGACAAACAGCAGGCTGGTAATAGCTCTGCTGAGAAGAGAGAATAAGTCTAATGAGGTTTTAGAGGTTGCTCCCTCTCGTTAGGCTGGACTTTCTCTAAGGACATCGGTAAGAGATGATGGCAAGAACATCAGGTGAACTTCTGATTAGGAATGAAAGCTTAAAAAGCAGCTCAGACCTAGACATATTGTTGTATAAGAAGAAAACATCACCTGCACGTTCAGCTGAAAAAGAAATACTTCTGCAACAGGCTGAATTAAATATTCGGTAGCCTGAGTCCACAGACCTTTGGATTTTTCCTGAGAACGGCCACAAGTGTCTCATTTACACCATTGGCATTAAAATGGTGTGCTCATACATTCCTCCAAGGTCTTTCCCCCAAAATTACTATAATGAAACAATTCAAATGATGAACTAAACAGGACCAAGGGAATACTCTCAGGGTGAGAAGTAATCCAGTCACTGTCAGCATCTCTTTAGCAGGTTATCAGCACATCTGGGTATTGGCAAAACCATAGCAGGGCCAGACTAGTTACTGGGCCAGGGAACCCCCAAACAAGTGTCTGGAGCTGTTGTACATACTCTGTGCCTGGGATGGTAACACATATAGCTAAAAGCTTTGGGCCAAATTAATGAAATGTCACTTCTAAACTTGATAAAACCTGTTAGGTTTACAGCTATACTTAAATGAGATGTCTGATATTTCTGCAAAGACTGCTTATTGTGCTAGTCAATATTGTTGTGTTATTTCTTACTCCATTTGTTCTTTCCACCTCTTGTTTCTGTATGCACGTTTTTGGGGCAGGAATCCTCTTTTTACTCTGGAATAACAAGGCCTGAGTTTGGTACTGCAGCTATCAAAACAGGGTTCTTGTGCAGTACTAATGTTCCTAAGGGACAGTTCCCACAAGGGCACAAATAATAAAAAACATCAACTTTTCAGCTGAAACGGAATTTATCAACCACCTTTCTGTGCACTGCTCTGGCATTTCTCCCTGCTCTATATAACACAATCAACTGAATGAAGTAGCAGTGAATTACAGGAAGAGATGGTTCAGTGATGAATCAGTCACTGGTCTAACTACAAGGGAAACTGACACCCTTCCCCATCAAAGAAATACGCACACAGTGTATACAGAGCAGCTCCTGTCGGAGGTGGGCACAGCCGATGGTTTCCATTTTCCATCTACTTTTTTTGGAATTCTCTTAACTTCGGAACCCGTGTGAAAAAGAAAAAAAAACAAAAACCACCACAACCAGGATCTGTGGAAGAATAATAGTTATTTAAGCATGTACAGTATTTATGGTCAGAAATCGAAGCTCTTCCATCTCCAAACTATACCCACACCTTACACAAAAGAGGCGGAGCCCTCATGTCTTACAAAAAGGCTTTGAAAAGCACACTGATGGAAACGAGGATGTTTTTGATGGGGAATTAACAGTGCCTGTAACAATTGTGTGAGTGCAAATCACTCCGGGAAAAGCTGTAACATATTTTCTAACAGGGTCTGCAGCAGCACAGTGCTGAGGGCTGGGGACAAAACTAATGAAAGGTGATTTAATCATACAGCGAAGTTAATCCTTCTCTCCTGTTAACTTGTAAAGTCTTAAGGGCAGCAGACGTTTAGTAACACTTTTAAAGCAGCCACTGAAAAGGAGAAAGACTCCCTGGCTTAAAAACAGAGAACTCAGGATGGTGTTTTGCCCTCTGTATTATAAGCGGAATATTTTGAAGGGTTTGTTTCAGAGTAAGGAGGAATAATTGGGAGGAACCGCAGCAGATTTCCATGTTTAATACATTTTCATCAAAGCACTCTCCTAGCTCCGAGTTAATAGCTCCGCAGCTTTTGCTAAACGTAGGCGTGACGAAACCTCCCATTAGCACAGCAGACAGGAATTCGGAGGCGTTTCAGGAATGGTCACCGCGCGGGGACAGGGCCCCCAGATCCCCGCAATGCTGCCATTCCATGAGTCCCGGTGCCGGGATAGAGCAGCCCGGTGACATTCCGTGAGCTATGGAATTGGAACAGGAGGGGGACAGCCCGGTGCCACCCGCGGCCCTCAGGTCACCCCCCTCAGGTCACCCCCCTCCGGTCACCCCCCCTCAGCGGCCCCGCTGCCACCGCGGGGGTGTCGGCCCGCCAGGTTCGGCCAAACCAGGCTAAAAAGGGGCTCGCCGGGACTCTCCCTCACCCACAGAGAGGGCGGGGGGTGCGTGTGGGGGCGGCCCCGCCCTGACAGGTCGGGGTGGGGGGCGCGGCGGTGCCGCCCTGACAAGCCGGGGGGAGGCTGACCGCGGGCGGGTGTGCGGGTGGGGGTGGGTGTGGGTGTGTGTGAGAGAGAGGGAGGGAGGGCGGAATTTCTGCCGCCCCGCGACCAAATAAGGGCAAATTGCTGAGCGCCCGGCAGTGACACGGACCGGGCGGCGGGAGCGGGCTCGAACCCGCGGCCCCCGCGCCCCCCGGACAGGGCGGGCCCCCGGCCCCGCCCCCGCCCCGCCATTGGCCAGAGCCGCTGTCAATCTTCGACATGACGTCACCCTCCGCTGGAACTTGCGGGGCGGGGGCGGGGCGGGCGGGCGGGGCCGGCGCTGATTGGCCGCCGGCGGTGGCGCACGAGAACAACCCGGAAAAGTCGCGGCCCGCGGGGAGGGGCGGGGCGGGCGGGCGGGCGCTCGCCGCTGCGATTGGCCGGGAGGCGGGGGGCGGGGTCAGGGGCGGCGCATCGCGGCGGCGATTGGCTGGGCGGCTGCTCTCGGGGCGACCAGATTGGCCGGCGGGGTTCTGGCAGGTTCGAGAAGCGGCGGCGGCGGGTATAAAAGGGGAGGCGGCGGCGCGCAGCCGGCACATCGCAGCGCGGCGGCGGCGGGAGCGGGAGGGGCGGGCCGGACGGACAGAGCGCGGAGAGCCGACACCATGTCTGCCAAAGGGCCGGCCATCGGCATCGACCTGGGCACCACGTACTCCTGCGTGGGCGTCTTCCAGCACGGCAAGGTGGAGATCATCGCCAACGACCAGGGCAACCGCACCACGCCCAGTTATGTGGCGTTCACCGACACCGAGAGGCTCATCGGGGATGCCGCCAAGAACCAGGTGGCGATGAACCCCACCAACACCATCTTCGATGCCAAGCGCCTCATCGGCCGCAAGTTTGATGACCCCACGGTGCAGTCGGACATGAAGCACTGGCCCTTCCGCGTGGTGAACGAGGGCGGCAAGCCCAAGGTGCAGGTGGAGTACAAGGGGGAGATGAAGACCTTCTTCCCGGAGGAGATCAGCTCCATGGTGCTCACCAAGATGAAGGAGATTGCTGAGGCCTATCTGGGGCGCAAGGTGCAGAACGCTGTGATCACGGTGCCGGCATACTTCAATGACTCCCAGCGCCAGGCCACCAAGGATGCTGGCACCATCACTGGCCTCAATGTGATGCGCATCATCAACGAGCCCACTGCAGCTGCCATCGCCTATGGCCTGGACAAGAAAGGGACCCGAGCCGGAGAGAAGAACGTGCTCATCTTCGACCTGGGAGGGGGCACTTTCGATGTGTCCATTCTGACCATTGAGGATGGGATCTTTGAGGTGAAGTCCACGGCTGGTGACACCCACCTGGGTGGGGAGGACTTTGACAACCGCATGGTGAACCACTTTGTGGAAGAATTCAAGCGCAAGCACAAGCGTGACATTGCTGGCAACAAGCGGGCGGTGAGGCGGCTGCGCACGGCGTGTGAGAGGGCCAAGCGCACTCTCAGCTCGTCCACACAGGCAAGCATTGAGATTGACTCCCTCTTTGAGGGCATTGACTTCTACACCTCCATCACTCGTGCCCGCTTTGAGGAGCTCAATGCCGATCTCTTCCGCGGCACCCTGGAGCCGGTGGAGAAGGCTCTGCGAGACGCCAAGCTTGACAAGGGCCAGATCCAGGAGATTGTGCTGGTGGGTGGCTCGACTCGTATCCCCAAGATTCAGAAGCTGCTGCAGGACTTCTTCAATGGCAAAGAGCTCAACAAGAGCATCAACCCCGATGAGGCTGTGGCTTATGGCGCTGCTGTGCAAGCTGCTATCCTCATGGGAGACAAGTCTGAGAATGTGCAGGATCTGCTGCTGCTGGATGTCACCCCTCTGTCCCTGGGCATCGAGACAGCTGGAGGAGTGATGACTGCTCTCATCAAGCGCAACACCACCATCCCCACCAAACAAACCCAGACCTTCACCACCTACTCAGATAACCAGAGCAGTGTCCTGGTCCAGGTGTATGAGGGCGAGAGGGCCATGACAAAGGATAACAACCTACTGGGCAAGTTTGACCTAACAGGCATCCCCCCAGCACCCCGAGGAGTCCCCCAGATCGAGGTCACTTTTGACATCGATGCCAATGGCATCCTGAACGTCAGTGCTGTGGACAAGAGCACGGGTAAGGAGAACAAGATCACCATCACCAATGACAAGGGTCGCCTTAGCAAGGACGACATTGACCGCATGGTGCAAGAGGCAGAGAAGTACAAAGCAGAGGACGAAGCGAACCGAGATCGGGTGGCAGCCAAGAACTCCCTCGAGTCCTACACTTACAACATGAAGCAGACAGTGGAGGACGATAAACTCAAGGGAAAGATCAGTGACCAGGACAAGCAGAGAGTGCTCGACAAGTGCAAGGAGGTGGTCTCTTGGCTCGACCGCAACCAGATGGCTGAGAAGGAAGAGTATGAGCACAAGCAGAAAGAGCTGGAGAAACTCTGCAACCCGATCGTCACAAAATTGTACCGGGGAGATGGAGGGGCCGGGGCGGGCGGCTCCGGGGGCCCCACCATCGAAGAAGTAGATTAAAGAGGACTGAAGCATAGACTGATTTATGGACAGTCACTCCATTCTTTGCTTTGGTTTTTTTTTTTTTTTCCTAACGTTTAAGGAAAACGTCCTTGCCGATAACAGAGTTTATTCTGTTGGGTGTGTATAAAGGCAGATCAGTCAGCTTGGTTTTGATAAGAGGGAAGGCACGTCCTGCTTTATAAGGTTAGTAATAGACAAATTTTGTTATTTCAGATACAGCTGTTTGTACTCTGGATGTTTGTCTCTGTCTCTCCTAAAGTAACCACTTGACTGTTGCAGTTGACAAGTTTCAAGTTATGCATGAAAATCTTTACAGAAGAGTAAAAGAGAAAATGCCAAATTAGGCTTCTGGAAATTTTGGTAATAAATAAAATGTATTTAAAGCATAAATCTATCCTCCTCTCTGTGAAGGGGCAGTAGTGGGCTGGGGGGGGGTGGGGGGAGGGGGTTAGGAAGACCTTTGTGGCAGTGTCTGTGTGTCCTGGGACCTGTCCTGCTGGGGGGGTGGTGGCAGTGGTGCAGGGGGGTGTCAGGCTCTGGAGGGGTGGCTGGTGCCCCCCAAGCAGCAGTGGGAGAGAGCACAGGGAGCCCAGCCTGGGCTGGGAGTGGGGACAGGGATGCTGGTGTCACAGCCTCCAAACCCTGTGGTCCCCAGCGCTGCCACTAAGGCAGGGAAAAGCTCCCCAAAGGTGCGGGTGCTGTGTTTGGGCAGGACCTGCTCTCACCCGCAACTGGTGTCACGGCAATGCTTGGCTGTGTGCGTGTGGCTGGGACAGAACAGCGGGGAAATGAGGACAACAGAAATAGCCTTGCCTGGCAGGTGGTGGGGCTCGATAAAACAGAGACCGGTTTGTGGGCAGCTGTACGAAGTGCTGAGTTATTCTTGGGTCTCCTGTGTGCGTGCTGAGCTTTCAATACTTTACTTGAATGTGTTTTTCCACCTCTTAAGACAATCAAAAGCAAAGCCGGCAAGGACACCCCCGGAGCTGGGAGTGCTGAGTAAGGAGCCGGTTTGCTGGACTTAATAGACTAGGCAAAATTTGTAGTGGTTAAACTTTGTCTGGCTTTGCTGCAAACTGTCTGCGGAGCTCTTAATTTGATTTTAAGAAAGCGAAAAAAAAACAACCCTTCCGCAGGCAGCGTTGGGAGTCCGAGGCGCTGCGAGTTAATGAGCTCTCCTGCAGGATCCTGATGGCACGCACATTTCGGGTTGGCTTGTCCTTTAAGGGAAGAAACTGCGGAGCTTTGGGCAGCTGAAGGGAATCGGCCGCCGTGTTTTGGTTTGTTACTCGTTCGTATGTGGGGGGGGGTGTTGCTGTCCCGGGAACCGCGGTGGGTCCTGCCCTGCCAGCCCTCCCCGCCGCAAAGAACTTTTAGGACTCCGATTCTTTAAACTTGTAGGTGATGTATATTAAAAAAAAGAAAAAAAAAAAAAAAAACCACAAAAAAACCCAGCCCCAAAACTATCAAAAGTATTCTGGGACGAGAAGGCAGACAAAAATAAACTTGTTTGGTGTTTAATAACCAGCATAGATGTAATACTCTGGCTTACTACGTGGATTTTTCTCGGCTGTTTTTCCAGGGCACTGTCCTTGTGGGTTTCTCTTTCCTGCCTACAGACGGGGGTTGCAGTCCTTATGGGGGGAATGTGAGGCTTGTAAAAAGCTTGTTTTATCAGCTATTGTTGCAAATTATTCTAAACCACTTGATGTTTACTGAATGGTTTGTAGGTAAATGGCAGTGCCATCACAGTGAGACTGGAGAAGTCACTTGCTGCAACTTCAGCACCTGCTCAGGGTTCAGAAAGCTCTCTAAAGGCTGCACTCAGGCTGGGTGCTCTTGGTATTCAGGTACACAGCATTTTCCTGGCAGTCAGCCTCTTCATTTCCAGGCTGTAACATACAGAGGACCCCTGAGACTGAGAAGATACTGTGACTTTTTTTTTTTCCCCTAGGAACTAGTAGATAAATATGTTTATGAAAAGGACTAGATTATCTGGAGGTGAAAAGTTGCTGCAAACTGTAATACTGTGTCAGAAACAGTCTTTCTAGCTGAAATCCCACTACCCTGGGATGGCAATAAGGAATAGTTGGTGCCTATTTTCATTCTAAATGCAGGTTAACTTTTTTTTTTTCTATTAACCAACTGGCAATGGCCCTTGCCACATAGTTTCCTTTACTTTTCAGCCCTTGGTTTGCATTCCTCAGCGTCGCTTCCCAGTTATTAAACACAATTTTTTGTTATTTAAGTGTATTGCAGAGCTAATGTAGCCAAATGTGCACAGCAGTTTGTCACACACCCATGCCTGTCGTCTGTCCCTCCCCTCACCTCAGCCACTGCTGCTCTGTGACTGTTTCAGCAGTGGTGCAGGCAGGGAAAAAAACAGACCATGGAAGTGGAGTCCCCATCCAGATGGTTAAAGTACCCCAAGGGCTGAGGACAAGAACAGGTTAATACTGGGATAATTGTTTGGGTTTTTTTTCCTACACATCTAGACTGTGTGTGGAGTATGTAAAGCATTGGAAACTTCTTCTGACTTACAGGTTTTGGAAAAGATTTGAAGTCTTGAGGCACAAAGTAGCCTTTCAAGTATGTGAACAACACCCCAGAATGCAAGGGCCAGAAAACTTGAAGGGCTCAGAGCTGGATTCCTTGCATTCATTCACTTAGTTTATAAAACAAAGAAGAACTTTGAGTTGATTTTCAGTATAGTGTAGTTACCGTGGAGTGAACTCTGATGCTGTTAGTGGAAACTTCCCACTGACTCCAGTGGGTCTATATTCCCCTTCTTAAAGAAATAAAGTAAATTTCCCAAATGCTGCTCCTCATTTGCAAAAAGGTGCATTTGCTGGGCACATGTTGTTCTGGGGAGTAGTTGCACATTTCAAATGAATTTGGCAAAGCCAGGAAAGTAATCTTGTCTAAAATCTGCAGTTTCATTGCTTTTGCACCCGGCGTGTCTCATCCTTTGGGCTGCCCTGACTCACAGGGACAGCCAGCTGCTCCTGTCAAAATCACAGACCTGGGTTTCTGAGCTTTGCTGTTCTCAAACAGAACTGTAGGAAGAACATAAAGCGGTTGTAACTTCATAGCGCTTGTGCAACCCCTGTATTTGCTGATTGAGTTTGGATGGTATTGTTTCTAATAGAGGAACACCCATAATATTAATCCCGGAGAATTTAATCACCCAAATTAAACACTTTAAGTGCCTCAGCACCTTGCTCACGGTGCATCCAGGTGTGGAGTGATGCAAAGCCATCCCTCCTGTGTGAGATACAGGTCGCCCAGCAATTCCCCACCACCGCTTTGCAGGGGAGAGGGAAGAGCCAGAAAAAGACAAAGCCGAAAGCATTGCTAAAATAAGGGTGCCTTGTGAGAGCCCTCGGAGGGAGCTGAGGACAAGGGAGCTGTCTGAGGGCAACCCACTCGGGAGCTGGAAAGTTGAGACGTGCTTGGACAGGCTGTGTCCACCCAGCCGGCCGGGTGAGTCAGGCCGTGCCCCGCCGCCTCCGGAGCCTCTGTTTGAAGTTCTGCAGAGAGCTGAGCAGACAGGCTGCAGCCCTGCTCATCCCTTGTGATACCATCTCAAAGGCAGGAATGAATATATCCCAGCAGCCTGCCTTTTATCTCGCGGGAGACACTGCGGTGGAGCCCTGCAGGCTGGGCAGCGTTTCTCTTGGGAGCTGCCTGTCATTTATTTGAAAGGTTCTCCTTGAAGGTTTGAGGCTCTGTGGGGTGCAGCCAAGGAAGGAGCTGAAGGATCTTAGGGCTGCACCATAAATTTTATTTTTCCCATTGTTTGCCACTCCTGCAGATACACATGAGGAACAGGAAGAAACTGAATAACTGTTCAGGGAATTCACATTTCCAGTCTCGGAACCCACATTAAATGCAAGGCATCACATTAAAAAACATGCTCTTACACCCAGCACGCATGCTGAATTTTAAAGTTCGCTTTTTCAGTCTTGTCAGCATGTTGCAAGGTAATAGCATTTCCAGCTCTACTTATTTCAAAGGTGTTCCTCGTTTCTCCTCCCTGGCCCTGTGCCTGGCATGAGTTTCCCTTTCTGTGTCCCTTTAGAGAGTACAGGGTGGTCTAATCTCTGCCACACCGGGGACACTGTACCTTGGCACATGAAAACTCTGTGATACTAAACCAGCAAAGCATGTGGATGCTCTTACAGCAGCGAAATTATGTTCTCTGGTTGTTCATCACAGGAAAGTTATCACCCCTCCCTACCCCACAGCGAAACAAGTTATGCTAGTAAAGCTTCTTTAGCACACCTATGTGGGTCAGGTATCACATCTCTTCACCGCTCTCATCCACATATTTATGCAGGCAGAAGTCTATAGCATAGACCTGCCTCTGGAGTAGATTTTGCTTGCAGCAGCGTGGTGATTATAGAGTTGGGCAGGCCAGCATTTCCAGATGCAACAACATATTTCACTTCCACATATGAAACAGCAGTATTAAAACCCCCTGATCCACCCTTGCATGACCTATTTGCCTTTACTCTCTCCTGCATCAGTAGGGTGGAGACAGGGACAAGCTGGTTCCTCTTGTCATCCCAATAACAGCACCAGCCAGGAATTTTAGAGTGGGGAGAAATTTCCCTTTAAGGCCCAAAACTTTTTTCTGTAGTCTTAAACAAAACCAAGAGTATTAGAATTTTTTTTGCTCCGTTTGCACTGCTGAAGGTATTTTCTCCCACCATTCAGGAACTGGTTTTTTGTGTGTTGGTCTATGCAAAAGTTGACAGATTTCTCTTGCATCCTGACCCAAGAAGTGCGAGGTCATTGTTGCCCATGCTTGGGTAGCAGTTTGCAGCACCTGTACCCTCTCTGCTGGAAGAGTTCAGAGTGTTGCTGCTCCAAATGATTTGCAGGTCAGCAGTTAGAAATCTGCTTTGAACATGACTAAGGAGACAAAAATACTTCCAGAAGTAGCAATGCTACCTACATACTTCAGGCAGGACTGTATAGAACCCCCCATGGGTTTAGGGGTCTTAGTTGCCCTGCTATATTGTCTGGCAAGCATCATGAAACATGTTCTGTCAATCCCTGTAAGAGCTCCTGCACGTTACACTGACAGTCTCACAATCACATATCACAGCTGAAAGCAGCATTTCTTTTTGACAGGCTGTATCTAAAAATGTAAACATATTTCTTTGAAAGCCACGTTTATTTCTCATTTGGCAGACTCCTTATTTCCCTGCTGCAGACCTCACTCACATGTTTGCAAATGTACCAACACAGCCTGGTTAAAGACAACTGATGCTAGTGAGTCCTTAGTCTTACCCCCAGCACTATAGGTGGGAGATAACTAAATTTAAAATTCTAATAAGCTAAAAAGTCTGTGTAATGGAGCAAAAGCTGGAAGTGATGTTCTCTGTTATAATTTCCTTCAAAGCTCACAGAATTGAATAAAGATCTTGTTTATAGTACTTCTATATTAAATTTTCATGTTTCCACCCACTAATTCTATAGGAGGGAATGGTTATTATACCCTGAGAAGAACTAGAAACTAGGCTATGACATGTTTTGCTAAGCTAAATAGATTTCTGATCACCTCAGAATACGGAATCAAAGTCCAAATTTTGAAAATACCTATTACTATTCCTTCCTTTCTGTCAGAGGCACCTTAATAACTAAAGGTTGATTGTTGGGGCCACGAGGCTGTGTGAAAAGGCCTGACAACTGCTCCTGTTCAATAATCTCACCTGATAAAACCATGTAGAGGGAGTAATTGCACAAGGATTGCAGTGAAAGAATGCACAACTGCTTTTTTCTGGCTTCCCAAAAGCAGCCTGAGTGCCTGTATGTGGTGCTGGGCAGTTGTTGCTTCCTGAGTTCCCTTAGACCCTTGGTCTGGGCTCAGGAGGTAATTCTGCCTGTGCCTCTCAGACACCTTTGGCCAGTTTGCTGCTGTGGGTGTAGTTGTGAGGCCACAGGACTCTGATTCTGGGGCATGGCTGGTGTAGCTGTCCTGGGAAGATGAGGATGTGAGGTGGAGTTGGTATCTCTCCAGCAGTTACAGTGCAGCTTCCTAACCTCCCTTTGTTTTGGATGATCCAAGGAGTGCACTGAAACGCAGTGCTGGTACGTGAAAACAGTGCAAATTGCTGAGAACAAGGAATTAGGAGCTTCAGTGTTGCACAAATCTGAAGCAAAAGACCACACCAGTGTTCACAGTGTTGTGTCTAAGGACAGTATTTATTCCATTCATGTGGCATGATCCTGTTTTTAATGAGCAGGCAGAGTACTTGGCAGGTAAATGGCACAGTCATGGACAGTATTAGCTACTGTGAAATTGAATTCTGTCCTTGTGTGTCCAATACAAACAGCAGTGTGCACACATGGAGTCTAATATTCCCAGAGGAACCAGGGCTGACATTTAACTGTCCCTGGGAAAAGAGGAGGAAATTAATATGGTGGGTATGGAAGACAGAGGCTTGACACAGCAAGAAGAAACAAGAGGCAGAGAAAGGGTGGATGACTGGATGGTGAATCAGTGATATTTTTGTTGAGTTTATGCATGTGTTTATTTTCTGGGTGTGATATCCAAATTAAACATTAGATATACCTAAAGAATGGGCACATATACATAGTGTTGAGTGTTCCCAGCTACTGGGATGCCCATGGACACACAAACCACCACAAGGAACAACACTGGAAGAAGCCTATTAAGGGTGCGAGGTCAGTTGTTCAGAATTATGACAATTTTAGTAAGCTTATTTCTTGCTTTCTTTGTGTTTATGTCTCATAACCCAGTTTTTTTAAATTATGCATTAAGAGGTTTTTTACTTCTTTTTCTTCTGCAGAGCACCTGCCTCAGTCAGTGCCCACAATGGGCAGCACAAGCTCTAAGAAAGTAGTATTTTGTGGTTCAACATACACATTATTTACTGTCTGCTGTCCATCCCCAGCTCAAGACATCACTTAGGGTGCTGCCTGTGGAGCTCATCGCTGTCACATCTTGAGTGCTTCACATTATCCATTATCCATAGCTTTCCACTCCTGAAATGTGTATAGTTCCTACAGAAGGAAGGTGATAAATCAGCTGAATGCCATGTGTATATTATGGGGTCTTCCACTGGAAGTGCCAGGGAGCTGTTCTTTTCAGAGGCCTTAGTGTTATGCACTTCTTGGACTGTTCAAAGATTTCCCGTTCAGTCACAGCTGTGGATACTGAGTCCAGCATTTCAGACTTCCATGAAGCCAGGCCATTGGCTCAGAAAAAAAAAAAAGAGCATGAAATTAGGTACATCGGGGTTGAATGTGGGTTGGGGTGATTTTCCTGGCATTCTGTGACTGAATTCCATGTGGAAATTGGTTTCTCTCACAGCCCTTACTGTTTCAACCATTACACCCTAATTTTACTTCTTGTAATCTTCTGTCTCATTTTAGAGCTTCCAACTCTTGCAAAGCTGAAGCACAGATCCAACTGACACTACTCTCCTTTGTTACACAATGCAGGCTTTTAATTATATTTTTCCAGCCTGATGCCCATTTGGGCCATCAGGACAGGTGGGATGTTTGGTGCTCACCTCTGCAGCCTTAACTCATGAAATACCTGAACTGATCTCCTCCAGCAGGAGCTTTGTTAAGGGTTACACAGGGCTGCATCTGAGTATCCCAAATCCCCTGTACTAACTAACTAACTCAGGCATCTCAGGGTTATGGCAAGAGACTATACTCCCTAACGCTGATGTCTGTCCTACCCCTGTACAGGGCCAGAGATAGTTCTGTCCCACCCTCCCCAAATCCCTTCTGGATTTGTCTTCATTTTCCCCCAGTTCACCCCCCTGCTGCACTGATTCCCAGGCGTTGCCCACCTGCCTAACCAGCTCTGTCTTTAGCTCTCAGTCCCAGTCTTTGCATCCACAGTTGTTCTCATTGTAGGTGATTCTCAGTCTTAGCTTCTCCCCATCTTTCATCCGGACTTTCTGTGACAACATTGCACCCACTCCAGTACAGCCGAAGGTTTGTCTCCGCTGCCTCCTGCACCTCAAACACTGACACAGGTAGCCCTGAGTATCTGCAACACAGCCTTTATTTTTGCCAGTTCTTTTAGCATGAATTTTGCTGGAGCCAAGGTGAGCTGGTGATCTCCTGAGGCTGGTGACAGCCCCACTCTCCAAAAATGAGTTGATGAGCCACCAGTTCCATCTGTCCCCATTTCCCTTGAGGCTTTTTCTATAGTGCTGCCTGGCTGCCATGGATGATATCTGAGGTTGTTCCCAAACCTGCTTCTCTCATCCTCTTAAATATGTAACTTGGCTGCCAAGTCGTGGATATGTACTTGGCAGCTGGCAATAGCAACTGGAAACACAACATACACAATACGATTGTCAAAATAAAAAGAGAGACATGGCTGTACAGAGCAGAGCCAGAGCTGAGTCTTCAGGCTGATTTGAGATTCTTGCTTAGCTATCCATGAACTGATTGTGCTTGAATGAATAAACCTTTAAAGAGCACCTACAGGAGAGAAGATGCAGTGTTTGGAAGGCTTTGGAAGTGGAGGAGGTTAGGGACAGGATGCTTTGTGGAAATTTTCTTCCCCCACATTGTGTTGTCCATTTGTTCTTCCCATGTGGTCATGAACACCTCGGTGTTGCTTTCTGGTTGGAATCTATTGCAAAAATGAATGATGCCATTTTTAAGAGCTGAAAGCACAGGAAATGTTGCTTCTGTCTTACTGGACTGATCTGTCTAAAAGTCTCAGGTCAGGTATTTTCATGCTTTCAGAAGACACACTGGCCTAGCGCAGCCCCATTTTCCTAGGTTGTGGCTGGTGTTTCCCTCACAGCTGACCTGGTTTGTTGAGAGGTGTGGTCCTCCCCTTGTCCCCTTGTATTTGTCTGCATGTCCACTGGCCCTTCTCTGACTCCACCACGGACTGATGTAAAATGCTAACTCAGCAGAAAGATTCTCATTTATTTTTGCTGGATGACTATTTTTGACAGTTTAGGGAGCCGCCTTGCTGTTGGGTCAGAGAAGATACAGAATCAAAACAAAGATAAATGATGGGAAAACTTTGATGGGAGCAAGAATGCTTCTTCCATCAACAACTGGCTCTGAGGCTGGGTTAGGTGTGAAATGAAACCTCACCCTTCATGGGAACTTGACTTTTTATTGACAAAAAGTGCTTTTGTCAACACAACTTGTACCAGTTTTGGGTGTGATCTAAGCAGTACCAGTTATCCATGATACCGATCCAATGATGTGTGAGAGATTCTCTGCTTTCAAAAGCAAGTGCTTCACAATATCCCAGAGATTCCAAACTTCAAAATCATGCCCTAGAGTGGCCTGCCTTAGCATGTGGGAATTATTTCCAGGTGCAACTTCCAAATCTTGAGCTGATGGCTCACATAGGGACCTAGGTTATGTCACACATTTGTGACCTGGTGGATACACTTTTGAATCTTGTAAAGTCCAAAGCTAAAGTGTGTTTAACATTCAGAGTGCTCTACAGACATCACTGTCCATAACAGAGGGACCATGACCAGCTGCCCTCACTGCTGCCAGTCCTGGGAAAAACAGGAAAACCTCCACAACTCCCAACCATCAAAGCCACAGTAAACCTAAATGGGTGGCCGTGGAGATGTTATTGCATGGGAAACACTTAATTTCCCTGTTTGGACAAAAATGTTACCCAGGGAAGCTGCTTAGCAGGGCTGGGAAGGAGCAGAGGACATTGGCCATGAATCCCAGTCCACAGAGCAGGCTGAAGGGGGGTTACATGCCTGGGATCTGTTGTTCCTAGGGGACAGCAGACCGTCACCGGGATACAGCCGTAAACAGTGTCACCTTATCCGCTTCACTGCTGGCAGCCTCCCGGGTAGCACCATTCCATCTGTGAGTCTCCCTGCCTTTCCCAGCTCCATCCTGTTACTGCTGCCCATGTTTGCCTGTGCAGCAGATCCCAAAGGCCACAGGAGGACCCATGGGAGGGCAGGGACCTGTCCCACAGCCCCAGAGAGGGGCAGCCATTCAGCCATTGGTATGACTGAGAACCAGGTGAGACGTATTTTAGAGACACAGGAGTGGAATTTTCTCCTTCTTACGGTGCACTGGTAGGTCTTGCTATGCTGTATCACCACCTTTTCTGCTTTTCTTTCATGGTTCATAATCCCTAGTGTGTAACATAAAGGTACAGCATTTGCGTGGGCCTTTTCATCCGAGAGCTGTAAAACACTATTAGAAAGCTGGAACCGAAGACTGGAACAGACCAGTTGAAATAACCACTTTTTGTCAAAGGATTAGAGCCATGGTTTCCTAATACTCATCCCTGCGGTCTAACCATCACATGGCTGCTGACATGAAATTATTCTGTTGTCCCATATCCAGCCTCTGCTACCAAATTAGATTGAGTAAGAATTTGTGAGAGCCTTGTGGCTGCCTGGCTGAATGGTGCCTGGCAAAAAGTCACAGGAAGCCTCGAAGTTTCACTTGGTTTAAATTTGTAGGCAGAAGGATTTCAGCAATAAGAATCATTTTGCTTTAAAGGTGACCTGCAAATAATAGCTAAGGGTTTGCAAGTCTCTCTTACTAATTAAGAAAGACTAATAGAACTCATTTATTTCCAGAGGATATTTTTGTTTGGAAGTTTTAAAAAATACAGATGCTGTAAAATGCTGTTACTAGTAGTTTTGTCCAGTGTCCCCTGAAGAGTCTGTCTGGTGTTTCTTTAAAGTTGTTAGAATATCAGGAATGTGCACAATATATTCCATTTTAAAATAAAGGTTTCCTTTGTCCTGATACTTAGACTCTACAATTACGTATATATTATATAAAAAATGCAAAAGAAATGTGCTGTTTAATGGATGGCTCCATTTGATTTCTCAGTGTTCACTGATTCACTGGAAATCAGAGAATTGATGTTCCTCAGCAAACTTTCAATTATTTATTCATAACCTGAGAGACAAAAGAGGAAAACCACACATTTGCTTTCTTGCAATGGCAACCTTTGAGAACTTCTGTTCAGATAACACACAGAAACAACATCCGGGGCAAAAGCAGACTGAAGAGTGATAGCAAGTGGCCCATATGCACAGGATTCATTATAAATACTTTATTGGGCTGGGAACTTGAGCATAGATTTATGACATGTACTCTGTATGCTGTTTTCCTGCAAATGATAAAACTAATAAAACACTAAGTCTGTGGTACTGGAAAGATGATACTTACACCCTTGAATTTGCAAGGTGAAAGAATGATGCTCAGTTACAAATTATGCAGGTTTAGGCCTTGAGTCTAGCATTTTTTTACCCAAACATCAACTGTGGGACAAATTCTTGCATCATGTTAATGGAGAAAATAAGAAATACGCATTTACTCCACACTGGTCTCAATCTGGACTACTGAGGAATTGTTAAAAGTGTGTGTGAGTCCCGCAGTGTGTCAGAAATGTGCCACATAATGGGGCAGCAGTGCTGGACATGAGGGCCCAATGCCACCCCAGGTGTCCCTAGGTGGGGCTCAGCAGAGGGATGTTCCCTGCTGCTGGTGTTCTGTGTGACCCTGTGCGTGGTGAGCACCAGAGCAGGGCAGACCTCTGGGGAAACCATAGCTCTGCAGGGGAAAAAGTGCCCATAACTCTGCCTTGAATGTCTGGGGCAGTTGTGGGTTAGGACATTATCAAACCTTTTCAACCGCTGGGGCAACACCCTCCCCCACCCCCCCGCCGACACCCAAACTAGACCCCCCTGCTCTCTTCTCAGGGGCAGGGAGTGGGTGGAGTGTGACAGCAGTGGGTCTCACACCACCCTGCCTGATGCTGCCTCCTGCCCTGCTGGGCATTTTCCAAGCCTTTGTCACGGTGGAGCCAGGCTGTTCACCCCTCTCCTGGTCACACAGCTGCTGCAGAAGCCTTTCATGGTCTGCGTCTCAGCAGCTTCAGTCAATTTCTCCACTGGGCTTGGGAACGCTGCTGACTCTGCCAGTGGCTCTCCAAGGAGAGGTGAGGGCTCCCTGGTGACCTCTGCCCGATCTGCTCTCAATGGTCCCTAAGAAGAGCTCTGGAATGGAGCAGTTTGCCCCTAAAATCTGCCAAAAGCCACTTGAGACACTGCTTTAAGGGTTTAGTGGCCACAGTGCATATATGGGGCAGGAGACAGAGCAGGAGGACCCCAGGAAGCCCCTTCGTTCTTTGTGTCTGTGTTCTCGAAAGCAACATCTCACAGTGACCTCACCACAACCCAGATGCTTTGTCAGTGTCAACTAGAGGCCAAAATGGATATGCTTCATGTCCTGAGACGTCGACCTCTTCGCACTGCTGCTGGTAATTTAAAATCATAGTACTGCATGCTCGTACTTTGTATTTCAGCTCCAATCCAGCAGCTGAGGAAAACCTTAGGGAAGGACAAAAATACTCGCTTTCAGGAAATACGTGTTAAGACATTAAAAGAGGTATTTCAGTTTGACTAGCCTAGCTCAAAAAGAAACAAGATCATTTGTGTGGGAATATTTTCACCCATTGTCTGAGGATCATGTCTGAACAAAGCACACGAAGCAGGAAGCCAGCTGTCATTTCAGCAGGGTGGATGAGTGGCCTGAACACAAAAACAGAGCCAGACATGCCTGGTGTTGAATGCTGGCTCAGGCAGTAGCCGGGTATGACTTTGGTAAAGTCATCCAGCATCTTTGTTGCTGTTTGCAGATTGCTCAGAACGAGGTAATAATTCTCATCTACTCCAAAGAGTGCTGTGAAGTAATTAATTCATCTGTGTAAGGCACTTCAAAGATTAAATTATTATTATTATTAATTTTATAAATTCGCAGCATGGTATAGCTTACTTTCATTCATTACTTAAAACCTCTTTGATCTAAATAATGCAGTTGCAATTTATATTAGCAACTAAAAGAGCAACTTCAGACACAACCTTAGAGGTGAAATGTCCTATTTCTCCCAACATCCCCAGCCTGGTTTGTAGTTCTAATAGTTGAGAGTTAGTTCAGGATACCTGCCAAACACATTTCACTGCCTGTCCCTTTGAAACTGAGTGCAATGAGGAGAGTACATACCAGGTGGGTAATATTCTCAGACTGGAATTAGCACTGTGTCCTTGAATGTTACGTGTTGGTCAGCCATTAGCATCTTCCAAGGTGATTTCAGTGCAGTGCTCCCTGGAAAGAAGGCTGCCTGGCAAAGGAGGAAAATTGCTGTCCAAGTGGGTAAAACATGAATGACGTTGGGTGATGTCAAATGTGAGTAATTGCTGGAATTTCACATCAGCAGAGCACTGCCTGTATGAGTTAGAAAGGTGTCTCTGCTGACAATAGCAGGTTTTTTTTTTTTAGGAAATACTGTTTTTCTCCTCTGGAGGCTTTCAGATGCTGTTTTGCTTTTGAAAGAAGCAAATGAGCAAATGCTACCACTTACAGCAATTTTAAGGTATGTCATGTAGAGTTTGTTTTGAGAATTATGTGTATGTAGCTGGTAGGGGGAGGGACCAGGGTGTTTGAGAAGCAGAATAGGAAATATTAGAGGTTTTGAATCTCTCATCTGTGAGGTTCAGTGGGAAACAATACCAAATGCATGTAGTCCTCAACACGTTTAAAGAATTAATCCTATCACCTGTTTTAAAGCTTTCTAATCTGTTATCTAAAGGGAGCCAAGGATTTGGGCTTAAATGTCCAAACTTGTTATCCATTTTACTTTCAATTAAGTTCCATGTTAGCCAGAACATCCACAATACTGCATGCGCCAGGAGTGCTAATGTGACTGGGAATCTGTGCTGCCTTCCTGTGCTGCTGCTGTTCCCTTCAGTGGTAATATTTGATATAATGCAGCCCTTGAGCAGAGACTTTGTTCTTTGGTCTGTATCTGCAAATCTGCAAACTTCACAGTGACCATTCTACCTTCTACTTAGGAATGAGAAACTTAGGAATGAGAAACTGGATGAGTCCTTCATGGCCCTGCTCTTCTAGCTATCTTTTCACCAGGAAAAAATTGCCCTGGAATTACCTGGGAAAAAATGCAGATCCTTGATTTTGGGAATGCAAGACTTTAGGGGTATGAGCACAAAAAGCTTGCCCCACCAAATCTGGAATCACAAGACAGTCATTTGGGTCAAAATCAGTGAGATGCTGCATATGAGCAGGGACTGCTTGCTATTTCGGCCCATTCTATATATGGATTACTACAGAGAAAGACTCCTTGGTCTCACCATTTATGCCTCGCATCCCCTTGTCCTCTGTGCTCTTCAGGACACAGGCTCCTCTGACTATGGAGAGGCAGATTTTCTGGCAGGGTTGGAACCCCTGTTTGCCCCAGCCTTTCCCCGAGTGGTATGTGCTGTTTTTCACATGCCATGGCATCCCCACAGCCTCCCTTTCACAATGGTGTCTGGGTCCAGCCCTGCTGCAATGGGGTCACCAAATAATTTGACTCCTCAAGGTAATGCTGCGATTTGAATAAATCATTACTTCTTCCACCAACATGTAAAATGTGTGAGAGTGCCCTGGACTGAGTTACCATCCATCCCTTATTGCCATTTCCGAGGAATAACATAAGCATTCAGTCATTTCTGCCTGAAAATAGCCACAACTGAGTCTGCTGGGTGTTAATTTGTGCTGTGGGTGACATTGCTTTAAGACTTCATTTCTAAATGCTTTGCAAAGCAGGTTTGGATGACTCTTAGGTGCTAGAAACATGTTACAACATGAGGAATATGTGCAAGAAAAGCAGTTCCCAAGTAAGGGTGTGTGACCACACTTGCTGCCTTGCAGAGTGGAAGTGGGGATGCCAGGGGAATAGTTTAGGAGCTGCAGGGTTGGAGGGTTATATGTCTCAGAAGAAAGCACTGAGGAGTTACAAACCATGATGGTAAGAAACTTCATTGATTTTCTGGAGTCTGTAATAATCTCTGTGAACTGATCGGTGATTTTATTAAAACACTTAATGATCACTTATTTCCCAGTTCATGAAGACTTGATATAAAGAGGGGCAGATTTATCTAGATTGAAGAAAAGAGTGTTGGAGGATTGGTGGCCTTAAGGAAATGATTTGTTCTACATCCATAGGTTGACAGGTGTTTCCCTCATTGTGCAAGGAATAATTCATAAATAAAGAAAATCAGCACAGTTCAATACACAAAGGTCCCAGACACAGTTGAGGTGCTCTGGGCTGCAGTTTACAAAACAATCCCTTTGCTCTTGTCTGGTAAAGGACAAGGCCACTCGATGGGTCATGACACCTCATTACGGCTCGTATCATTGACTGGTGTGGCAAATGAAGAAACAGACTGAAACAAAGGGGAATTTGGACCTGTTGCAATATAGAGTTATGTTTCCTGGATCAAGGGCCCTCTCTGCTTAGTAGGGATCAGCCATAAGCTACTGGATGAACCTTGCCAGGAGAGACTTTTCAGTGCATTGTGCCATGCAGTGCTCCCCAAAGGGAGTCCTGCCTTTTGTGAGGCACATACATTGACCCTCCATTTCTGCACTAATGCTTTATTTATATTCATTACCTCCCCTGAAAGAAAGTGGCTGGGTTGGCAGGATTATCTGAATGGAGTGTTAACATCAGAGAAGCTTAAAGAGGCATGCACCATGTAGAAGCAGGAATTCAGGATATTGAAGTATAAATATGAAGAAGTAAAATAAAATTACAAAAGGCAGTTTTAGGTCCTGTATAATGTTGAAGTTCAACCTTAATTATTTTAGCATCTTCACTCACTTGGAGAAGCAGGGATACATTAGTCATGGTGTGAAGAGCTCTCTGATAATGCAGCTTCTTTCTCTATTCAAGACCTCCCATTTCTTGTTATTGACATGGTCTGATTACGAATTTATATGTGCTATATTTCAAATCAAATGTAGCAAGGACTGTCTTTCCTCTCCTGTGGAGTAAAGTTCTGGAATGGTCTTCCACTGGGAGGTAGCAGGGGCAGGCAAGAAAACTGTGTTTCTGAAGGTGGAGTTCTGAGAGCTTGTGTAAGGGATTTTATAACTACAGAATAGAATCATAATGACATAAAATCGCACCTGTGATAAGAATCCTTGGGTTTGTGATATGCTGATGTATTTGAGCGAACATGAAAGAAGATTGCGTAGTCACTTGTTTTCCTGTATCTATCCCACATAAATCCCATGCTCAGGGCTGCCACTAGTGGCCTGCTAGGATGAAAACTCCTCCCCCTTCCTCCAAGATATAATTTAGTTTCAGAGGCTCTTTGGCTTTCCTGTGTAGTACTGGCAATGTGCCACAAGGAGAGGCAGACTGGAGGCAAGACATGCCAGTACCACTTCATGTTTCTCGTTAGTGATGCCTATAATTTGCTCCCAGTTAAACTGACAGACAGATTACTTGGAGACAGGGCTTGGGGACCCACCTAGTCCTTTATCAGCCCCATGTTCTCATATGACAGACACATCCAACGCTCTGCAGTCTTCCAGCTGCTCTTCTTGTAGATCCAGAAAACAGCACTGGTTATTCCTGCTCCTTGTTGGTGTGTTTGGGGATTCTTGCCATTTGGGCTGCTATTTGAGATGCTTAACTCATCTGTTGGGTCTAATTTTGTCAACAGGGAGCCAGACCTGATGGTCTAAATAGCTCCTCAGCTGTCTTGAACCTAGACCATGTAGAAGTAGTCCACAGTGCCTCAAGGGAACACCTAAGACCATCCGGGCTTCAGAATTCATTGCTTCTGTGCATTAAACTGTCTTTGGAAAATAAAGTATTGGAAGTGGTTCCTATCAGAGAAAGTCAGGATTAATCTGGACATCTTTTGCTTCTTGTGACTTGTCTTTTGCTGATGTCATGCTGATTCTTTGTAAATCCAAGCCTGAGGCTTTCATGATTTTTTCTGGGTTCAGGAAGGTCTTGTAAACTAACTTCAAAAACAACCAGCCAGCTTTCCAAAGCAGCAAGCATGAGGCATTCTCACTCTGGAGACAGCTTGGGAGGATTCACCTCAGAAATATGTGACTGCAAGAACAAAAACTCACCCCTGGTGGATGAGACATGAATGGAGCAAGGGCTATTATTTCTGTCCTGCATTTTCTTTCACCTTTAGTTTCTGTTTCTGTGTCCAACCCTTTCATGTCTTTTGGGGGACATCTCCTGAATTTTCTTAGCAATTCTCCTCGAGAAACCCAGAGTAATTGTCCTAATTTATTAAAGGGGGGGTTGTGTAGGAAGCTTTAGAGCCCATCAGGGATAGGACAGATAAAACCAACTCTCCTGAGAGGAGGCTTGGAGCTTTTAGGCCAGCAGCACTCCCAGGCACCGGCAGACAGTCAGGTGGATTACAGGGGAAGCAGAGGAAATAGAAAGCTCTTTGGTTTGGAATTTCCTTAGTGTTTGATCTGAAATGATGTAAAATACAGGCTTGCGGTGTTAGCCATTCCTTTTTGGGGGTGGTCCCAAAAGCGCTTCGTGTGCCTGTTTGAAGAGCAGTAAGTGGTGTCTGTGGGTGAGCCAGACCCACAGCTCCAGGCTGCCCGGTGACAGAGCCAGTGCCTGGGGATCCCACCCTCCAGGGCTTTTATGCTGGCTTCAGGAAGGGCTCATAAGCTGTGCAGGATCAAAGACGGCAACCTGATGGGCTGTGGGCATGCAGCTTATACATCGTGTGGGGCAAGAAAGACTGCCTGGGCCCAAGCCCCATGCCTTGTGGCCCCACCAGCTTTGTCCAGCTGCTCTGGGAGCATCTGATCCTGGCCATGCTATGGAAGGGTTCCCTAATTGTGGTGCCGTGCAGCACGTTGGTTTAGGTGCCTGAAATTCACACTTAATTCACTCTTTCTGCATCCCTTCTGTCCAGAGCTCCTTCCCTGAAAACCCTTTTTGCTTTTTTGTTTTAAAAAGGACTATGATATTTTTAGAGAAGATGTGCTGGTGAAGTTAGGTATATCCAGGACCTACCTTGCCAAGGTGTACTGTAACCTTATCCTCAAACAAGGCATGGCACAGCAGCACCGAGTGCCCACTGGAAAGCAAGTCAGCCCCTTCTGGGCACCCTGGCTATGTCAAGGGCCTCAGTTCCCCAGGGTCAAGGTCTCTGCTGCCTGACAAGGGAATGCGCAGGAGTCTTGGGAGCCAAGAAGTCACAGAGGGCTATGGGATCATGAGGCAGAGAAGCGTCCTGATCTTCCTGCAGCTCTGTCTCATCTCATAACCAACCCCAAAAGTGTTCCTGGTGAGCTGCTGCCAACTGATGTGGCCACAGTGAGCTGCAGCAGAGCTCTGGATACCAGACTGGAAAGCTGTAGTCCTGGTATGCGGAAGTGTTGCTGAATATACAGAGCAGAAACGTTTAATGGGCTCAACATGAAAGTCAACAGGGCAAAAATGGGTGTCAGCCCTGGATCTTACCCCTGCCACTTCCACTTAACTAAATCTTAAAAGCAAATCATTAAGTGCCTGCTGATTGCCACTGATCCCTGCATAAATTTTCTCTTAGGCCAAGTCTGAGATAGTATAAGAGACTAGTCTAGCAAGTGAAGGAGACCATGTACCTGAAGGGCAGCAAGTGCAGGGAGTAGGGGTAAGAAGAGGCTGGGCTTGGGCATTGGAAGTGTAGGACTCTCACCTCTGAGTGGGGAAGATGGTGCATGGCTGTTTCAGAGTGGTGGAGATCAACTGTTCCTTAGATGTGATAGTCACAGCCATAAACTGAAATGGGAGACAAACTCATAGTGAGACCTAAAAAAGAACCTGAAGAAAGCAGGACAGGATGGGAGCGCAGAGAAACTAAAGGAATGATGAGGACCAGAAGAGGGGATTTTTAACAGGTGGTGAAGGTGGCGTGGTTTTAACCCTGGCTAGCAACTAAGCACCATGAAAAAATAGTTAATGGAAGGAGAATGTAATGAGAGAGGGATCATATACTATGCTAGTGTTAGGGACTTTTTCCTCAGCCATGCATGTTCCCACACAAACCTTCACTTTCCTGGCAGCAGAAAGGAGCTGCAGTCCTCACACAGTACTCCAGTCCCTTGGGATCTTCTCAGAGCAGTTTTAGGAAAACTTTTTCAGTCAGTTGGTGTGAAACTTCTGCCAGTCCCCCAGTGGAGTGACAGACATGCACCTGCCTTCCTGCAACACAGCTTCAGGCAACCTTACTCCTGGGTGGGGAGGGGGAACCTTCTAATCCAGAGGAGAAGGTAACCCATGACATGATGGAGTCAAAGGGGAGCTGAAACTGCTGTCCCAACAGGGCTTCCATTTTCATGTGTCCCATCCCACAAGGTGATAGACACTGAGAATTAAGGATGTGTTCTCTCTGCATCCTGGAATGTTAGAACTTCACTTGGCGCTCTGGGAGCAGCCTTCTCTGCCAAATTCCTGCTCCCAGATCCTGCTGTGCAGAGGCAACCTTCTCACTGGTTGGAGAGGGAGGGTCATGACAACATTTCATTACTTGTTGGGTGGCCCTAATGCCTGTGCTTATGAAAATCAGTTGGAGGAACTTACTGCTGTAATTTGGATCCAAGAACTGGATGCAGCTGGATAAAACAAACAGCTCTGCTGCCTTTTCATATTGTCTCGCAGATGGGAACGACTGAGGCAAGAAAGAGATCTAGTGGCAAAAAGTCACGAGCATTGAAGTGAGAGAATCTGTGTTCTTTAATATTTCCATCACAGTGGGGGTTGGAGGCTGGCAGTGGGTTGGGATGTTGATACCCAGGCTGTGAGAACACAAAGGCTGGAAAAGAGCCGTGTCTTAAAGCCTTCATGAGGTAAGTAAGGTGCTGTGTGAGGAGACCTCAGTGAGTTACTCATAGCGGGGTGGCTGACTACAGCTGCCTTCGGAGTCAGGCTAATGCTGAGCGTGTGATAATATAGGGCACTTCCCATACCATGCTGCAATTATATGAACATAATCTTTTCCAGGATGACTCATTTCAGCCTTAAATGTTATCTGGATCCTCCCAAACCATTATATGAACTGCCAAATACAAGAGCCAAGGGACAGACCTGATTAACACTCTTAATTACAAAAAATGGTAAGGAATTTTTTGAGCACACATGGGTTTGGATGAAGTGGAAACTGTGCGCAAGGTTACTTTTGATAAGTTACTTTTTAAAATGAGAAATATTTAGATTAAAAAGCTGAGAAACTCTTGATGATGTATCACCCACAGTTTTACTATATTTCCTTATAACTCAACTATGGGTTCATAATGGCGTTGAAGCTTTTGCTTTTCACTCCAACTCACCATAGCAACATTTTAATGAAATTTTATAGTATGTTGGCAAAGTGCTTTTTCTGCCAGATCTGCCAAATGTCTATGTATTCATATGAAATTATTGATTTTTCATGAAAGGGTTTTCTCTGAAATTTTAAAAAGGGAGGTTTAGGTGAAGAGCATCTTCATCTTAACCTTTTACATGATTTGTAAAATTCAGCATTAATCCTATCTTGCTACCATCCCAGACTGGAATTTGAGAGAGTTCCTCCAGACCTGTTATTTGTATATGTTAGCATTAGTCCTTTTGTGCCTCCAATGCTGCGGAAGGAATAGGTGTGTCCAGCTTTCTCCTTTTAAGTTGATGAGGATTGTGCAACCTTTTTGTAGTGCCAGTTTCCTTATGGGCATTTGTCATAATGGGAAAAATACAGTGTTCCTGAAGCTGCATCCATCGATGGGGCAAACAAACACAGACGAGCCAGCCCTGACTGATCCTTGGAGCTGGCCTGATCCATGGGCAGAGTCCTGGCTGTGGTGACAGGAGCTGCTGAGGGGCACAGGAAGCATTTCTTCTCCATGTGCCCTTGTGCAGAACAGTAGCTCTTGCAGATTCTGAAGCCATTATCACCTCGCATCCAAACCCCACACTTACTGCCCTGGCTGTATGAACTCATCCTGTCCCCTTTGCAGCTCTGAGAAATCAATATTACTGTATAAATTCCATAAACAACATTACTGTATTACTAGAAGGCATGATGCTTTTAGCTCACACTTTCACATTTCTTACTAGTCCCATCCTAAAGGTAGTTGCTTCAGGGTGTTTTCCTGACCCTTTCTGTATTTTTCTACTTAGCAATTGTGCCCTAAACATAGGAGGTGCCTCCTTATTCAATACTTATTTTAGGAGACTTTACTTCAATCAGGTATTTTGGGTTAGTAGCTCACCTCAGGGCAGAAAGCACTGGGAGAAAGAAGGGTGAAGACCCTTGGCCTTATTTGACTCTAATTATTAGTGTTATTTTCTGTTCCTGGCCTAACATACATTTCTCTGCTAAACAAGAGTCTTAGTTCCAGGGCACTGCACAAGCTGTATAATGTTAAAAGGTGAAGCTGGGTTTGATGTTTAGGTTTAAGAACCTGGGGTCACTTCAGGGTTCTCTGCTCTGATACTCTGAACACAGAATGTGCTGTGCTTTACCAGAATCCATAAGGAACCCAAATCATCAGAGATGTTCTGGAATTTCTCTTTGGCAAAGGGACATGCTGTGTGTGCAGAGTCAAGCTTCTTTTCCCTTGCACAACATGTGAAGCGTCAGGAGGATTATGGCTGGTGGGAGACAGGTAGGGATATGCGTGGTCTTCTTCATCAAAAAATTGGTAATTAGAAGTCTAAAAATAGTAAATAAAGCTACAGGGTTGAAAGGTATTATCTCCATGGACTGCTCTGCATTGATGTTTCTGGGGTGATGGCAGCTAGGGAATACCCTAAATGTGGGGAACACTTGGTGCTATCAGGAAGATATGGGATGTGTCAGGAGCTGGTGAGTTGATGTGGAGACAGGCTTTCCTGGGGGGCTGGCAGGACCCAGTCAGACCTGTGGGAATCTGTAGGCTACCAGGGCATTTCCATGAGAGTGAGTTGTGCCATCTCCAGGAGAACTGAGTGGCTGCTGGGATGTGTGTGCCACCCTCTGCTTAATGTCTCCTTCCACCATGGGCCATCATCTGGCTTTGTGTGACAATCCTGGGCTTAAGTGAGGGGTGACAGCATCTCTCAGACTTCCACTGGGCAAATTGCTGCTTCTTTAACAAAGGCCTTTTGTTGTTCTTGGGCATGTTTTACATCTCTTCTTGGAGATACATCAGGCACCTCCTTCATGGTTTTCAAGTTAATTGTCTCAGTGTTGGCCTGGCTTTGTGCCCCCAGTAACTCTGCTTGTTGCTCTTCCAGGGATGTCAGGAGGAGTTTTTTATTGACTTCAGTGGGAACTGGGTTAGATCAGCACTGACCACTTTTGAGAGGCCCATGCAGAGACCTCAGTCTAGATAGCATAGTGGGGGAGCCTCACCCGCTCATCACGTCCAGCTTTGTTCTCTGTCAGATTTAATTAACTGAGCCATACAGTATTTTGCATTTTCTCCTTCTGAGGCAACGCAGACGTCCTGTCTTTCTCTGGGACAGTGGGTCTCTGCATGCTGGTAATGAGGATCTACCAGCAACAACTTTATGGCCCTGGTGAAATGCCAGCTTGGCATAGCCCCATGAATCATATTCAATGCTCTGTTCAGAGACTGAAAGGACGAGTGCTGCTATTAATTTTGTGCTCTTGTTTGCTGCCTTAGGAGAAAAACATCATTGAGGAAGGACTGGAGCTTCTTTGAGGAGAGAAAGACACAAAGATAAACAGAGAATGTGACTGAGTGTCAGCCCAGAGCGTGTCCCTCCCTTGCACATACAAATGCTTCTTTCCTTTTAGGTTTCCCAGTAGTTTACTTGTAGGGCAGAGTACCTAGGATAAAATTTCACCTTCAGGGCCTAGGTGTACCTGTAAAATCCCATCTCTTTGCCCTTCAGCCCAAACCTTTTCCCCTTGGAGCCCTAAACAGGAGGGTTTCAATCCCTGGTGGGTCTTGGACTGAAGGCAGTTCCCACCACAGCCTGAGGTCCCTCTGAGCAGTCTGCTCTGTAGATTTCTTCTCATCTTTGGCCTCATAGTTTCATCTCTGTAGGTAAGAAAATATACAGTCTTTCAATTCCATTGCCCTTCTAGATGCCAGTAAGCTCTTGGCCTGCCACAAACAGCTCCATCAGCAATTTATGAGACTTGCCATGTAGCAGGGCTTCAGTAGATGCATGCAGAACATCTGGGCCCAATTTATACTTTGTACTTCATAAACTGGGAAGCTTTTCCTTGAAAGAGGGGAACAGTGGATTCAATTTCAAGAATACCCAGCAGTCCCAGCAATGCCATCTTTTCAAGAACAGACTTGGTAGAGATTAGATTTACTGGGAGTTGATTCAGCTTATGCCAGGGATAACAAATGTTAAATAGGATTGAAAAACAGATTTTGGGTTTTTTTAGTCATCAAGCAGACATGCAGAGGTGAGATGCAATGAGTTTGTATTTGGTAGTGATATTTTCCATGATAATAATGCTGTAATTCAGGGTGGGGATCACCTTGTCTACCTGCAGCTGCCCAAACATGATCTGTCCAGTCAGCTGTCTCAACAGCCACTGCAGAAGAAAGAAGCTCAGTCAGAGAGTGTATTGTTGCCTTTTGAGATAGATGGGTGTGATAGGAACCTCCACAGAGTGACTCAACACATCAATCTCTTTCTATTGATTATTGAGGGAAAGTGGGGGGTGATCTCAGGTTACACTATCCAAGACTGAGCCAAACTGGTCAGAGCTGAGCAGAAAAAAAATCCATCTGAGCTCACTCTGTTTCTAGTCTCATCTGTCTGCATACCCTTAAAAAACCAGTCCTTTCAAATCTTCACTGGTGCATGCATGGTAAAGTTTGATGCCAAGTGGTTACTGGCATTTTAGTGGAGTCATGCCATCCTGCACTCTGAGACTGAGGAGAGACCTCACTGGGGTCTTCAGCATCCTCACGAGGGGAAGTGAAGGGCAGACAGTGATCTCTTCACTCTGGTGACAGTGACAGGACCTGAGGAAACGGTATGAAGCTGAGTCAGGGAGGTTTAGATTGGATACCAGGAAAAGGTTCTTCCCCCAGAGAGTGGTTGGGCACTGGAACAGGCTCCCAGGGAAAGGGTCACAGCACAAAGCCTGACAGAGTTCAAGAAGCATTTGGACAACACTCTCAGGCACATGGTGGGATTCTTGGGGTGTCCTGTGCAGGGCCTGGAGTTGGATTTGATGATCCTTGTGTGTCCCTTTCAACTCAGCATATTCTATGATTCTGTGATTCTATGTAGTCGGACTCTGGGCCTTTTCCCAGTGAAAAAGGGATCTGCATTTTCAGTTTAGGGCTTCTACATCTTCTGCAGCTATGTGGCTCGGCTTGTGTTCAGATGGAAGCACTTCCAAGTGATTCAGGAAGAAATCAGTAGCCTCCTTTGCTCCGATGTGTTTGATCCTGCCGTAAGAGACAGGAACAATGTTGACTTGCAGAAAGCAGGAGACCAGACTGCTAATGCAGATACAGTGCAGCTGCCTGAGGCACACATTTGACACCTTGGTGAGTCCTTGGGGAAGGTGACATGTCCTAATACTCTGAGGCAACACCTGCATTTGTTTTCTTTGAAGGAAAGTCCGTGCCAAGCATCCTTTTGTAAACGGCATGGCTCACTAGCGCTGGCCAGTGCTCAGCACCCACTGGCCTGCCCGAAGGACAGTGCTCCACACCTCTCCCAGAAATACTGCTGTCAGGGCAGAGACCCTCGACCTTGCACATGTGACAGCTGCCAGCCTTCCCAGAATTGTTCTCTACCAAGTAAGGGGCTATTCCTCTGCATAAATGGATTTGGTAGTGTTATAAGGAAGGATGTGGGACAACTAACTCTTCCTTACCAGGAGAGGGACCACTGTACTGAGGATTTGCTCTGCACAGAAGTTAGAGAGGAACAGTAGTGTAGGTCCTAAAGAGACCTGAGAGAGCTTGAAACTTGCAGAAACAGTACTTTCGGTTATCTGGTGGCAAAGCTGCTACTGCCTATCATAGTGCTTTGTTAAAAATCCTAAGTTTTCTGTGGAAAGGAAATATACATTAACATAAATTTGAGCAGAAATTAATGAACACTTCTCAAAATCAAAATGGCATTTATTTCTCTGCTCATGAATCATTCCAACTTCTTTCTTCTTGATTTTCAGTTTTTAATAGTGTTCTGATCAGACATTACTGATGTATTTTATTCCAAAAAAGCAATTTTGTTACTACAAGGTACTTTAAAAATGTAGTTTTGGTTGTAATATAAAATAGAATGTTTTCTTTTGATTCATGATAAACCCAAAATCTTTCAAGCCTGGGTATGCCATACAAGAGGAATTCCATTTCCCATCCAGTCATGGGTAACAGTGGTATCACTGCAGTACTTTTAAATGTAATAACTCATGTAAACAGCACCACTGTAAATCAGTTTTGTTCTGTTGAAGTGTACAGAAAGTTCCCTCTAAGACTTAACCCATAAATTTCCTTTTGCCTGGAAATGAGAATTTAAGAATTGCCTTCCTTTGTCTGGATCTTCAGAGGTCTGGCAATCTCATGAATGCTCCAGCACTTGCAGGTGCAAAAATCATTGGACATATCTACAACACATAACAACACAATGAGTCTGGTATTTCTTGAGAGCGTGAAAGTTGATACAAACTCACCTGTAATTGTTTTGTGCGTGCTTTGAAACCATCAGGTGCATCCTGAAGATCTTGGCTTTACACGTTATGCACAGAGCATTTGTAAGCAAAAGGGCCAGACTCTCTAGGGAGCCTCACTGGGACGTCTGCAATCCATATGCTGTGTGCATGCCCACCCCAGACAGGAGCACGACGTGGTGTGCAAGGTGCTGAGGGTTCAAGCTCTCGGCGGACAGTAGATGTTCTCTGCTAAAGGAGGCAAAGTTTCTTGCTGGTTTACTAAGAAATATTACAAATCTGTACCACTCTGTCCTGTTTTTCTTTGCTTTATTGTGTCAAGCAGATTAACGTGATGTTTTCTAACAGGATGGGCATCACTGGAGCAACTTGAAATCCTGGATGAGCATGCCTGATGGGATGATGGAGGAGGAAGAACAAGAACAAGGATGAATAAGGAGTGGGTTCCCTATCCTGACAAATTAATTCAGTTTGCCACCTCTGAGAAGCCCCCAAAACCAGGCTGAGTGGTCAGAGCACTGTGCTCTGAAGGGCAAAGGCAGAAGGTGATTGTGATCAGAGCAACTCGCAGAAGTGGTGTCTGTGTTGAGTGCTGTGGTTTCACTTTGCTAAGTAAATCACTTTGAAATTGCAGCTTAAGATGTCCAACTCATTTGTCAGAGATGGGGGACTTTGTCACACAAAGGCCTGCACTGGGTTACTGGAGACCTGGCCTGTAATTCCTTATGCCATTGTCCTAATGCCTTCATCACACCATTTCTGAAAGATTTTTTTCTTGCCTTATTTTGGGAGGTGCTTTGACACCTGCACATGAATATGATTATTGATTTCAATGTCAACCCTCTTTTTCTGGAAGGTTAGCAAAGCAAGCAGGAGTTAACACTTACTACAGCTGAAAAGTTGCTGAAATTTTGCTTTTGAAGGAAGCTACTCTGGAATCCCTAATATATTGTGTTTACCTCTATTTTTTTATTCCATAATATCTCTTTTTTTTTTTTCCTTGGATATTGTTAACCTTAATTATGACTCAATGTGAAATAAGTATAGCAAAGAGAAATGCTGTTATTTAAAACACCAACCCAGTTTTCATTTCATATTATATCTTAATTATTTATGCATATTTATTTTTATCATTGATTTTATGTGACTGCAAAAGCAAGTCTTAAATATGTGCTTAGGATGTCAGTATCTTGCAACAAACAAAATAATGGTAAGAAATGGTATAATTTTACTTATAAAACTATCTGTACCTGCTAAACATGAAAATGTTAGCATGGAAATTATAGCAGGGAAAATTTAGGATGAAATCCTGACTTGGTCATAGTGAATAAGAATCAATGAAAAAATAATGCATGGTTAAACAGTGGGGGAAAACCAGAGAGGTAATTTTTCATCACTGCTAAAAGGAGAAATTTGACATGTTGGTGTCAGTTTGGAAGTTTTCAGCAAAATATATCAATTCTGGATAAGAATATTAACTTTTTAATTTTTTTTTACCCTTGCAATACATTGTTCAGTTTTTAAGAGGATGAAAATTTGAAGCACTATTATGATGAGAAATTTACATCTTCTGGAGTAACCAATAGTTCAGGGACTAGATCACTTCTGTGGGATGGCCCTGCACTGCCTTGGGACAGACACTTGAAGTGCAGGTTCACAGCTATTACTTAGTCTCCTCACTTAGACTGGCACATGGGATATTAATGCCTAAGTAGCATTGTGGCCTAGGCTTGTTTTCCATGTGTCAGGTGAGTCCTTTTGCCATTGGATGAGGCTGTTGTGGCCTGCAGCTTCTGTTTCAAGCTTTTCATTAGACATCCGTTCTGGTACACAGCAGAATATTTAAATATAGACTCTTAGAAATGTCATGGAAAACACATACTCTCTCCCAGAGGAGAATAAATGTAAAAGATTCCTTTAGAACTGTGTGTGATGCTGCAATATCTTCCTCATATAGTGATGTGGAATGGTACACTCTCTACTCACTGAGCAACTTGGTCTAGTGGAAGGTGTCCCTGCCCATGGCAGGGGAGTTGGAGCGAGATGAGCTTTAAGTTCCCTTCCAACCCAAACCATTCTGTGATTCTACTAAAAATTACCATTTCTAGGTTGTACATTAATTTTGGGCAGACCAGTTAAGTGATCATATGATCTGAAAAATGGTGATGAGGCCTTAAGATGGTGCTTTCTTTGCAGGTTTTCTGAGACCCTTGATGGGTCAAAGCCTTTCCCAGCTGCACGTGTGACTCCTGGGTGGTGTGAGAGGCAGCTGTGGTATCACTGCCCTGCAGCAGCTTGGCTTCCTTTCCCTATATGATGCAGCAAGATGTTGGCTAATACCTGGAGCTGATGGATGGTACAGCACATCTCCCTGCTCTTGGACTTGGGAGAAGCCTGTCAGTTCCTGCATTAGGAGCCCTCTGTGTGCTAAAGGATGGGTGCAGCTTTGCCTCTCTGGCTGCCTCACTGGGCCCTCTGGGATCTGTGGACTGACATCTCAGTGCACTTGTCCTTGCAAAAGCACCTTGTAGGGAGACAGTGTATGGAGCCTTGGAAAGAGTACGAGGGCAAGGTGTCCTTTGCCACAGCGGTGCTGCAGGGCAATGCAGACTGTGGTATGTGCTAATAACTGGGATTTGTTATTAGTGCCTGGGGCAGAGATTTCACAGAGTTGCACACTTGGCCCGTGGTGGGCCCGGGGTGACAGGAGAGGACCCAAGGGTGGAGCACACACTCACGTAGGCAGCAAAGCTCCTGGGTGCAAACAAGCCTCTTGTGCACTGCCATTGACCTACAAGGTCTGTGTCTCTGCAGCGAAGAGGAAGGTCCGAGCAGCTACTGCTGCTGCTGGTCAGAAACAGTCAGTGAGCTTCTCAGACTGAGAGATGTTCAACATGCTTTGCTTGCCCCTCTGTGGATTGAAGGCAGGTTCCTCACAGGCTCCTGGAGGGAGCAGCCCCATGGGGCTGCTTTCTCCCAGTGAAATAGCAAGGAACAAGTGACTGCTTTGGTCACGATGTTTTCCTAGGAAAAAAGGCAGCTCTGGACCAGGCCTGGTCTCAGTTACTTCTGTCTGCATCTAGAACCTGCTGTCTGCCTCACTCCCCAAGAATTACCTGGATGAAACCTAACAATCCTAGTGACCCCATGGTTTAAAACACTGTGATCACCAGCCAAGACCTCAGCCATGGCTTTGGGTCCAAGTTTTCTGTGGTAATCTAACAACAACCTTAAACTTTTCAGAAAAGATTGAGAAATACCTTGAAGTTCAGATCCTTTAGTCAGCAGAGGCCTTTTCAGGGCTGCCTTCTCAGGGGTAAGTATCTGCTTCTTCTGAGGTAATGTGTGTCTAGCACAGAGAACCCATGCATGTTTCAGCATGTAAGCAAGACCTGTCAGCCTTTCACACATGACAGTGACTCATCCTTGAGCAGGAGAGAGTGAGTCAGAAAGGGCAGTCGACAAGCTTTGTTTATCACTCTCCTGTTATTTGGCCCAGGAGAATTTTACCCTGAAAAATCCACCCTTGTTAATGACAGGCAGAGCTGAGACTTGTGTCATATGACTACTGGCCTTTTATTTCCATAATCTTTGCACACAATTTCATATCAGGAAATCGTGGCAGTTGGCCATTTCCATGAATTTTGATTTTTAAAGGGGTTCTGAACATACCAGCTATATTGGAGTAACTCGCCTGAGCTCGGGTTACCCTAAAGAGAACAAACTCAAATGCCTCTGAATGATGAACAGAGCCTGGGGGGGTTCTGTGCAAGAATGTTCACAGAGTTCCCATTTACTTTCTTCTCTTAGAGCTGCTTTGCTCAGAGCCTAATTGAATGCTGCTAGCACAGCCCAGTGTCTTGACGGGCTTTTGATTATGGTTCTGTCACTCACAGGCTCCATATAGGGTGTGTCAGGCTTTCCAGTGTAAGTATCTATTTTCAGAAGTTATATGGCTCTGTTGTAGAAATACGTGCCAAGCAGAAAGTTGGCAGGAAATGTCGCAACTCAGAAATGGAAAAAGAGACAGAGAAAAGAAAAAAAACCAATCTGCCTGATGATTAGTTAAGGAAATTCTGCCCTTTGGAGTTTGAGGCTTTGCAGCTGGAGGAGAGGTGGCAGAGTAGCAAGGGTAGCCAGCTGGATTTGGGGTGACCGTGTTGTGTCATTGAGGTATGGAAAGAAGAAAAGTGAGCTCAAGTCCATTCTACTTGGTGTTGCAGGTGGCTTTGGAGCAGCAACATGTAAAGACAGCACTCATTGTGCTTAGCAAGTTCTCTGTGAGCCAGACTGGCAGGACCTGGAGGTCTTGCAGGTTCCTTGTCTTTGGTCTCTCTGGGTTCAGTCCTGTTTTTCTTGTCCTGTAAGGCGCCAGTGCCTGATACTCATGGAATGCCCATTTTCTGTGCAGGAGAAACAGGCCCAAACCAGCATTTCATCAGCAAAATAACAGGGTATGTCCAGTTTTGCTTGGAATCATACAGACATTTTAGTAGTGTTTAGCTCCAGTGAGACCAGTGAACTAACACTTCTGTATGCATTAAAAAATGTGGGTTTTTGTTACTTCTAGCCAAGTGGGCTCTCACTGGATGCTACACTAGTGAAAGATGCCATCCTGTTTCCTGGTCCCACCAGTATTTTCTCTCTATCTGGGGAGAAAATATTTTCAGTCTATTCATTTAGTTCCCCTCTCAGCTAGACAAAACACCCTATAACTCGTTGACAGAGCACGAAAGATGCTTCTTATTGCTCCTGCTTATTCTGTGGCTTGTCTCCCTTACCCTCTCAAAGCCAAAGCTGCACCTTCCTACCTACCTACTTACTAACCAACCAATCATCCTTCCACTCAAGGAGGACCAGTAGCAGCTCCTTTGTACAGACAGCAGCACCGTCACCTCACTTGCTCCTCACCTGGGGATGGGTGTGTTGCTCATGATGCCTTTTTACCTGCAGGTGTGCTGGGGGAAAGAGCAGCAGTCAAACTGGAAACTGCACCAGGTGGTGATTTGCAGTAGGAAGAGAGGTTGTCAGTCTGGATTTCCTTATAATCTGGATTTCCTTTCTGGATTTTACTGCTTCCAAATGTTGGTGATATGTTTTCTGCTGTGGCTGGGATTAAGGCCTTCATTTTATAAACAAACTGCACTGGAAGCACCACATTCCACTTACAGTTCCTGTGGATCAGACTAAATTGTACATGTTTGCAGTGACATTTTTACAGCTTGAAGCAAAGCAACCAAACTGCACTTTGCAGAATTGCAAAATGTTCTTACCTCAATTCTTTTTCCATATGAAAGAGAGCAGGCCAAGGTTAAAAGAACAGGCTCTCAGTATTCTGTCACCTATCACAGCCTTTCTGTTTGGAAGAGGCACTGCTAATATAAATGCAGTGTATTTCTTCCTGTGATATTATTTTTCACAAAAATATAAACAGAGTTTTTTCCCTTTCCTTGAATACAGCAGAAACACACACAAACAAGCAGTTTCTGGGCACATTCCCAAGTCTGCTGGTCCTGACAAGGTCTGACCTCAAAGGAGTTCCCCTCTATGTGGCTCCTTGCTTTTCCCTGTCCCATATCAAGCCAACAAAAGCACATCAGCCATGACCACATCTGGGCAAACAGGGAAGTCCCCGTCTTTGTGAAGGAACTGGAAACTAGATCTTTGAGAGAGGGCTTTCATTGCTCATCTGCCTTTACTACATTAGAAGAGGATAATTATTCTTTCTGCTGAACCTGTCAGAGTATGCATGACGTGTTTGTGACTGTAATGGGATGTGTGAGGATTGTGGATTAAAGCCTTGCCCAAAGACTGTTACTAGCATTTTTCAGCGTAGTAGTGAAGAGACGAAGGTGCATCATCTAATTTAGGTGTTTCAGCATGTCATCTTGAGACAGTGCCCAGAACTCTATATAGATTGGATCAGGATACACAGTATTGCAGACCTGGATAGGCAGGGGACTGACCCACCCACTGCTCCTTTGTACTCGTAAGCTGTAAGAACTCTAACAGCTGAAGTGCTGTGATGGATGGAGACCCGCCTTTTGGAAGGAAGAAGGTGAGATGTGGAAGAGGATTATTCTCTGCACAGAGTGGAGCAGCTCAGATGCATGGAATTCTGCTATGGACTCCGTGATGGCCAGGAGCAGAGGGAAGGCCAACACAGGTAGCATCATGGCAGGCACTTGCCACAGATCACCAGGACAAGAAGACAAAATAGATGAAGCCTTTTCTAGACAAGTGGAAGAAGTGTCACTGTTTCAAGCTCTAGCTTTTATAAGATATACTGCCTGACCTGAAATCTGCTGGGTGGGAAACACAGTAGGATAGAAACAATCCAGATTTCTGGAGTGGATCAGGGATGATTCCTTGATGTAAGTGCTGGCCAGGCTGAGGAGGAAGATGCTCTGATTGGTTTGCAATTGGGGGTTCCCTCAAGCAAGGAAGGAATAGTTGTGAGGTTTATGGTCAATGGAAGCCTTGGAGAGACCAAGAAGTGGCAGAATTTAAGATCATGAGAAAGCAGAGAAAGATGAGTAGCAGAACAATGATCCTGTGTTCAGAAGAGCAGACTTTGGTTTGTTCCAGGAACTAGCAAGCAGTTTCTCATGGGATATTTCTGTGAAGAGTAAAGGGACATGTAGGGTTAGGTGATCTTCAAGGACCATCTCAAAGCCCAAGAATGATCCATTCTGTCGTGCAGGAGGTTAAGCAGCCAGTGCATGAGGCCAGCTTGGGTGTACAGAGAACTACTGACTGAACTCATACATGAAAAGAAAACTCAATAGGGGGAAGCAGGGACAGGCAATCAAGGAGCAGTGCAAAACTGCACAGGCAGGCAGGGATGGGATTAAGAAAGCCAAAACTGGGTTTAAGCTGATAGCTGGTGATGATGGGAACAGCAACAGAAAGGGCTTCTACAGTTACATTAGTAGCAAAAGGAAGACCAAGAAAATCTGGATCCACTGCTGAACAGGGCAGATCTAACGATGAACAACAAACTGAATTTAATTTGCCTCAGCCTTTTCTGGCAGAGTTTGCTCCCAGGCATCTATGTGTAATGGCAAGGTTTGGAAAAGAGAGGTACTATCCACAGCTGAAGAGGGTGATGCTAGGATCACTTAATAAACTGGAAATACACAAATCCATGAGACCAGATAGGATGAAGCCCAACTAGGCACAGGGAAGAAAACTCTCAATAGTGAGGGTTGTCAGGCACTAGAGCAAGTTGCCTGCAAAGTGTCTGCAGTTTCTGTTCTTGGAGGCTCTCAACAGGCAGCCAGAGGAGGCCTTGAGAAGCCTTCTGTTTCAGGAAGAAGAAGATTGCATGAGAGTTCTGTAGAGGTCCTTTCCAACTTAATTTTTTCTATGGTTCTCAATAAGCAACTGAATGTAAACTTAAGATCCCCTGGAAATGCGCCTTAAGTTGTGCAACATTGAATGTAGCATGTCCTAAATGCTACATAGTCCCAAAATCACCCAGGAGACATGGGAATCTAAAGGAGAGGGTAGCAGTGGTGGTCCAGGGACTGAAGCTGCTAGAAAGATCTCTAAACTGTGGTTGTGAGGACGAACAGGGTTTAAACAGTGTTTTCTGCTGCTCCACTCTCATCTGTCACTTCTTAGGTGTGCTGTAGGGTCCACAGGACTCCCTGTACTGAACCTCCTAGTGTTCACTCAGTGTGTTGGTGTCATGCTCTCCAAGGACTTCATGAGCCACTAACAGATCAGTCTCAGACCTGTCCCTAACAAGAGCCCTGGGCTGAGACCTTCCTGAAGACTGAGTTAACATCAACATGACCCACTGTGGCAGCTCACAGCGGATCTGTTCCTGTTTTCACAGAGCTGGCAGAGCTTACAGTAGCTGCATAATGAAGTGAAGGTCTTGCCACTTAGGAGCTACCAGCAGACAAACTCTCTGAAACACACCCCAAGCAGACCTTGGTTTCCTTGTTATGCTTTTACCTCATCCCTGAAAGGCTGCTGCTTCAGATGTTGTGCAGCTGCTGGTTCAGCAGGTTCATACACACAGAAGGCCTACTGTAACTACTTCAGGCTTCATTTAGGTTTGATCAGTGTTTTGGACATGTTAACATTTTTTATTTCAACACTATTTCAGAAGAGTTTTGTTGGAGGATACTTAATCCTCTGGAGACTTCTGGTTGGAAGCACAAGCAGATTTTCCAGGCCTGTAGCAGCAGACTGTGTATCTGGACAAGCGAGACACTCCATCCCCTGCTGACTGAGTACATGGAGCTATGAATGTCCTGGAGCAAAACTCTGAAAATTTCTGAAGCTTCTCGGTGGATGATGAAATTTTGGGGAGTAAAACCCTACAAGAACCAAGCTTAGCTTTGCAGTAAGGGTGTAACTTTGAACAGGATAAAGTTGCATGTACCTATTAGCAATGAATTAGACAATTTAGATAATCTCTTTAAACAGTAGCCCTTCTGCTTTATGTTGAGTCTGAACTATAGCCTGATGACAGTCCAAATGTCAGTCCCATGTGTAACCTTTCAGAAGTCGTGTGGCTATAGGAAGGTGAGAAACCTTACTGAGAGGAGATCTGCATTAAAATAGTGGGTTTCTGTGCAATTTTAAGTGCTCATTTCCAATTAGGGCTCGATTGCTGTGTTACTGTCCCTTTGGTATGAGTAGAATTAACATAGAATCATAGAATCATATTATTTTTTAGCTATATACCTCCTCTCCACAGTCAGAAACACTTGAGTATTGTGACTAGAATACCACTCAAGAGAGGACATTCTGTTCAAAGAAGGCAAAACTGATGTACAACACTAAGCAGAGGGTTGTAGCAAAGCAGGGAAGTCAGCTAAAAATCCAGTATTCTCGCTTGAGTATCAAGAGTAATTTACTGCTTAAGTGATCTTACATGTAATACAATAAGCACTGAAAGATAAGGATAAGAATGGTTTCTTTTCTCTTTTTTTTTTTCCCAATTGCAAAAGATCACTGAAAGATTCCTTTCAAAATAAACATCCCTGTTCCCGGGAGAGCAAAACAGATGAGTTGGCTCTGAGTTCTGGATTTCTCCATAATCTAATTTAAAATAGAACAAAGAAAAAAAGGAATGTGGGATAGTACATAGAGTAAAAGAACTTCAAGAGTAGAATAATTCCAGTGTGAGGAGGACACTTATAAACACCATTATTAATGCCAAAACATTGGCTTATCTTTTCAATGCGTTCTAGATGTGAGTTTTTGTCAGTTACATCGAAGATCAGAAACTTGTTAATATACTGTGTTTTGATAAAATACTTCCCTGTGGCTTCACATTCTCATCTGAGGTATCATCCAAGCCAAACTTGTTCCTGATGAATTAATATCAATGGAGTCACACACCAGGAGTGTAGCCCTTTCAGTACCCATCAGTCTAGTATCAAATTTGTACTTAATTGGTCCAGTTTGCAGAACTGACCCCTGACTCTCACTCAAGCCACCCACTGCGACAAAACATGAGCATTATGGACCTGTTGCATCCTTTTCTCCCCTAACTGTCCCAAGTATCCACAGATCTTCCCATCCAAACTGGTGAGACACATTCAGGTGAATTGCTTAGCCCAAGCCTTTTTGTCATGCTTCTGCTTCTCAATGAGATCAGCCATTTGTATGTTTTAGTTCACTTGCGCCATCCATAAACCTACTCCGGGGGTAGTAAGCAAGGCTGAAACTGCCAAATGGGGCCCTGTGAGAGGAGGCTGCTGAAGAGACGCTGTGGCTAAAAGGGGGGGAAAGAGAGAAGAGTCCATATGGGTGCTAGTCATTTTTCCTGGGATCTTCACAGCTCTGAGAATGTCAGCAGATGTTGGATATGGAGCACTGCTACTCACAATGCACTTACAAGTGGGTCCCAGCTTCTCAGTGTCATCATCTTGGAGGGACAGTGAGGAGCCTCATGTGACTTCTGAAGTCACACATGCTTTTTGCCTTTCAAGGGAAGAGAAGGACCCTGTCTGGAAACTGCCAGTACAAGACAGGCAGTGGAAGGTACTTTGAGTGAACAGCACGGAGTTATTTTGGTCTCACACAATGCACTACCTTTGCTATTTATCCCTGAGTGTCTTTCCTAGCACCGTGTTTATTTATACTCACACAACTGTAGTCCCCTCAGTGACAATGTCAGTAATTCTCAATGCAGTGGCATTTGTAGTGGTGAGCAAAAGGCAGGAGCTGGTTCCTGTCCAGAGTGGCAGAGTGTCCAGTGACAGTGGCAGTACATCACAGAGAACTTAGGAATTCTTGGCTTTTTGTCACCTGGAAAAGGAGGGAGATGGAGATCAAAACGGCAAGATGCAAAGGCATCCCCACAAAGGCTTAGTGGTTTTGCAAAGAGAATTAAACATGTTTTACAAGGAATCAAGTATGTTTATAGAAAATTTGGAGATCTGTGTATGTCAAGAGCTTCTCATCTTTACAAGGGAAAGCTGTTAGCACTGCACTTTTTAAAGTTACTTCTTGAGGTATCCCAGTTCAACTCACTCAATTCATGCTCTAGTGATGGTATTCCACTTTGGAAAAAGGGAAATTCATTGTGCCCAAAAAACATGTCATTTTGGTGGCTTTAGGAAAGAAGTGATTCTGTGAGAGTGCAGATTCAACATGATCAGCTATTATTTACATCAAAGAAATGAGCTGGTCTTTTTGATGAGCTCTGAAAAATGAAACTTGAGTTGTTTGAGCAGGGCATTTTAAAGGTTTTTAAACATCCTATTTGATAATATTATGCAATAATCAAGGCACACACAGCATCTGGACCTGCATGTTCTGTTGGCAAGTGTGCCTGCCTGTTCAGAGGGGCAAAAATTTCCTGGCAGTGATGAGAGTGACACCTCAGGGCTTTTTGAGGATTAAGCCTTGGTTCCCTGTGCCGACATTCTCCATAAAGGTCAGTTAGCATTTCCCATGTCCGCTGTCAAACTCACTGACACTGAGCCCCCTCTCCTTTGCTAACGATGATTCAGGCCTTGGAATATGCCCTTGACTAAGGAGCTATTTTGGTTTCAGAACCAGCTGTTTCTCTGGTGCAGATTGCTGTAGCTTTGATTTAAACCAAAGGAGGTGAGTTTGGCTTTGGCCAAACCCTTCTGCCAGAAGCACAACTTATAGCCCCCAAGAGAGTGCTTTGAGTGGTAGATCTGATTCCAGGTCCCTGCATGAAGGGATGTAGAGGGCAGAGGCTGCTTGGCTGATGTGGTGGTGCTAATGCTACCAGCAGATCAACAGCTATCCCTGTACCCCCAGCTCCACTCCATGCCATCTGTGACACCTCATCCCTCTCTTCCTTCACTGTCAAAGAAATCTCTCTCTTGGTCCATGTCTCTACGTAACAATATAGGAGACCCAACCAAAAAAGAGCAGAGGGTTTTAATTAACCATATCTCCATTGCATATCTGGATAATTTGAGGCCAGGAATATCTGGTGGGTAGCCCATATCTTAGTCGTTAGAGCACCTACAGCAGCTCTTTTCTACACTCCCCCCTGCAGGTACTAATCAACATTTCCCCTTCCTTTAACAGCCTCAGTCATGAACTCTTTATTGTGTACTCAGATGTAGTCTGACAAATCCATGTTTTGCCTTTACTTAAGCAATGTAACATATACTTCTGATGAAATTCAGCTTCTTTAGCTAATGGACCACCAAAGTTTTTCTGTTGCTGCATTTTCCTTAGTTCTTGAAATCAGCTCTGAGACAAATCCTCTTGTGTGACATCTGCTGCTAAATTGGAATAATGAATATAAAATCCAGACTTCTTAGATCAGTCCAAACATACCAGACATTCTCTAGGTCAGTATTTGGAAAAAGCTATCACAGGCAGCTTATGGGGCAGGAGTGGAATTCATACGTATGACTTATACTCTAGTTTTAGCATAAGAATATCTGAAGCACGTATCAGTGACTCATTTGTTAAAATACTGAATCTTGAAGTGAGAAAATTATCTTGCTGATTGTGTTTCTGTGCTTTCTAGTATGTGTCATGGAAAAAATTGGCTGTCATGCCAGACTTTGCCTCTAAGGAAGATCATATTCCTTTAGCACCTGTTGATTAACACAATACTTGAAACTCCCTTCCTTAATTTTAATTATTAAGCATGATTGAAACCTCTGTGGATATTTCTAATAGTTGCTGGAATGCTGAGATAGTACATATTTACCTGTTCTGGCCTGCTGGGCTAGAAGAACCCAGCAGTAGTCATTTGTTTACATTAAGATTCCCATTCTGATGAAGTTTGCCCCAGAAGACTCCACAGCTGGAGGGGGCTATATCTTCTGGTCCTGATTAGTGCTGCGCTGCTCTTCCAGACCTCCTCAGGCCTGGCTAGTTTTTGTCATTTTGGTCTCTCAGGACCTTTTCTAGTACAGAGATCATGCAAAGCCTCTTACACCCAGGAGGAAATGTCAGCTATGTGGGGCGAGGTGACAGTGACAGACTGAAGTGGTAGTGTTGTGGACGGTGGGAGAGTCTGATGGGTCATGATCCTGTGGCAAATAAAAGGTTGAAAACAATGTATGAGCCACCCAGGGGAACTGCATGGAGCTAGATGGCACCTCCCAAGCCTGGCTTTCTCTCCAAGGCCCTGTAGCACAGAGGTAGCTGTGCCATGGATCATGGATGGTGCAGGAGGGCAGCCAGGCAGAAGGGAAGGGGACATGGCGTGGTACCCAGGGTAAGTGTGCTGTGAGCTCGTCTGCAGAGGAGTTTGGCCAAAAAGGTCTCACCTTCAAGTCACAGGATTCAATGGATTGGGTTGGGCTGATGAAGACATGCAAGGGACTCAGAGTAAGTCATGCCATTGCAGATGCTCCATGTCAGCATCCCCCCCATGTCAGTAAAGGAAAGCAAGAGTTCTGTTGATGTGGAGGATACGTGTCTCAAGCCAGTTACATCAGCTCTGTCCCAGCTCCAGGCATGTTTTAGCAGAAACGCAGGATTGCAGCAATGCTGTTCAAGGTTCACGGGCTTTTCAAAAGCATTGTGCAGGCCAGTGCTGTTTGCACTGCAACCGAGTGAAAAATGATGTGGAGGGAACACAAACCAGCAGGTTAGGATTTTATTTCTGGACTGAAAATAGAACATTTTTGCCTTGTGATTTCCCAGGTCAAACTTTATGTGGACATTGCTCAATTGTTTTTCATTACTCCTATAACTTAATTGTGGGATTTACTCTTTGGAAACAACCAAACAAACTGAAAACAAACCACCACATCAACCTTTCATTTCTGTTATTCAAAAGAAAATTTGTTAGCAGGATATGTGCACTTATTCAATTAGAATGTTTATTAGTTGCTCCTTTACTCCTTCAGCTATGAGAGGAAGTTTTTCTTTCTCCTTTCCCAACCTGGTTCTGCTGGCAAAGCTGATAAAATCGCACTTTTAATCTGCAATTTCTCCTCCTGTTTTTAGCAGACTTGATGGTTGCAAATGAAAGCTGACCACAGAGGGAGTGGCTAAAGTGTCATTGTTGTACAGGCTGATGATTATTAGTCATGGTATATATTGGGAAAGGCTCTTCATAATTTATTATGCCATAAAAATAGTTTGTTTTTGCTCTGAGTCCACTAAATTGCAGTTTCAGCTGGATATTTGTTGCAGCTTGCTGCATTACAAAATCTTTGGTCATCTGGATAGTATTTCTGTAGCAGGGGTGAGAAGTCATGATAGTAGCTCTAAAGCTTTATTAGGAAGAAATTTCTATGGTTACTGTTTAGCATGGGATAGACTAGGAAGGGAAGATAGTTTATTCGTTAGAAATGCCAACACTATAATTTTATCCTTTTTTTGGACATCCTTCCTACTTACATCATTTATAAAGCCCCTCTCAGCAGGGACTTTATGTAAAATATCATAGGCAAAAAAAAATGTATGGGAACATCCTCTTCTAGCTTTCCCTTCTAAAGGAAAACATATAGTTGCTAAGCTTTACATTTTCTGAAATGCTGCATGCATGTGGCTGTGGAATTGAACGTGCTTAGAGCTCTCTGAAATACTTCTGATGCTGCTATAAATATACTTCACTAACAACTTGCATTATTGGCAACATTGTTGTCTGCTGTACTCATTTCAAAAATAATGGTTTTGTGTAATTCTCAGCAATATGACACAAACATAACCCCTATAATGAAAACTGGTTCAAAAAGGGACTGAAGATCTCATTGTTCAGTCGAATACATAATGTGCTGACTGCTCTGTTCAATTTGGGCTTCAGACTGTAAACTCCTGGGTCAGGTTTTTTATAATCTTGGTGTGAGCCAACTGATTGAAGCACAGACAATGGAAGGGCAAGCCAAAGGCTCCAGATCTTACTGGCACATTGTTATATCAGATTCCCACTTCTAATTTACTGGAAAAAATAGGTGTTTAACTCATAAGAAGGGGAAGAAGAACTCAAAACTGTGATTTTAATAGGGCAGGTGGTAGCTTGAATCTCCAGCACCTGGAAACAGACAGACAAGACATGTGAACCAACTGATCCTTCCTGGGTAGTGCTAATTTCCAGACTTGTCCCTCACTCAGACCATCAGTGCTGCAGCTCCCAATTCCAAGTAAGAAAGATGACCTGTAAAATATAGAAGGGAGAGGTGATCCAGCCCTTTCTGAGTAAAGCAGAGATAGGCATGGCCATGGTGACAGCATTTCCCTTCTGTGCTCCTGATGTGGTCTTTTTCTGAAGAAATGGCAAGATTTACTGCTTTGGGGATGGATACTGTTTTGCTTCTGGAGGTTTAAGAAACTTCCTACCTTGGGGTGAGAGTGGGGAAGGCAAGATGTGGCTTGCAATACACTAAAATTTTTTTCTTTATAATTAAAAAAAAGTAATTATGCAGTCACTGAGACCTAAACTGATTATATATGTCCCATTTTGAAAATTGTGGCAGATTTTACCCTTTTCATAATTCTACATTTAAAGAAAATATTTAAATGAAGTGATTTTCTTCTTTTCTTATTTTTTTTTTCCCTTTTTGTAATTTAGGCTGACTCAAATTATTGGTATGAAACAGCTTGATTTAGTCCAGGCCTTTTTTATGTCTGCCCTCTGAAAAATGTTATTTGTCCTATTTATTCAACTAATTCAAACTAGGAAATCTGCCAAATTCTTGAAAATTCTCCAGTGACAGGAAATTATTATACTGTGACTTCTCTAAGTCTAATGATGTTTTTATTTAGCCTGCTTATAGCTTTGGTAGAGGACAACAGCTTGTAGTATTGACTGATGGTTTCTTTGGCACTGGGTTAACTTTGGCATGTTTGAGGTACTGGGACTCTCCTGTCAGAAAAGCAGGCAGTGACACACAGCTCATTCAAAGGACAATTCTTTGATGTCTTTTATGACCCAAACAGGAGAGAACTGGCCTCACCCACAGGCCAGCCTGTACTTATCCAAGCTGCTTGCTCCATCATAACTTTCCCTGGTGCTAACGGGCTGTGTGAAGGACATTGTGTTCCTTATCCTGCTTCCAGCCTTTCTTCCACCCTAGCAAAAGCAGAGGCTTGAGCATGGCTGCAGCAGTGTTCTCTCTTATCCCTGCAGCTTTCAGTTTGAAGGGGGTCCCCGATGGCCAATTGACTCATAACATTATCGTTAAAAAATACACACTTTTGAGACTATGTTGACACGCAGACATTTCACAGTCTTAAATGACACTTGACTGGCGTATTCTTCTTTTATGCCAGCATACTCATTCTGATTATGGCAGACTTCTGCCTATGAAATGCCAATAAAAAGAGAGTTTGGACTAGTAATACCACTTGGTGACAGCAGGATTTTTAATGTCCTGCTCCAACGTAGCTAGTGAAATCCTGGTTAAGTGGCTATTGTTTCTCCTAATCCTATTTGTAACTTGTCAGGTATAATTTGTAAATGCTCAACACTATCTTAGGTACTTACACAGTTTATAGCATTTTTTTTTAACTGCATTGAATTTACCATGAGGCAAAGCAGATGATCAACTATTGTCAGCTACTTCTCCAAACTTATTCTTCAAAACTACAGGAGATTCATATTTAGTTTTTTGGCGTGTTTCTACAGCTTCCAACTCACTGGTGTGAATTTCTGGCTTGTAGTTCCAAATTTGGAAAAGCAATAGGAACTATCAGTAAGATGTATGGTTTGCTTCTGCATTTGAGTGTGCAGATCCATCCAGTGTAATGTCCCTGTTTTTTTCCCTTGCACATGAACATCAGCATTTAGTGAAAGCTTAATTTTCAGGTTACACAGAAAAAGTATTTGCACCAAAGTATCCACACATCAAGTGTGCACACAGAAATGGCACCTATAACCAGGCATGTCCTCATCCCAGTCCAATTTCTGCTTAAACAGGCAGTTGAATGACTGGAATGGTTCTCTGATGTTTGAATGAACAACTCTCAGAATACAAGAACTGCAGACAAGCAGAGTTGCATTTTCACAGCAACTGCCTGTAAGCATTGCCTGTGCTTGCATCCTCAAGTGATGGAGGCCTGCAGTTAATTATTCAGTGCAGAATATAACCACTGTTTCATTAAAACTTCCCTGAAGAGATTGCTTTGTGTTAGGACTGTCTGACTAGGATTGCACTACTTATCTAGAGAATTGTTCTTGTGAAGTGATCCTGATTGAGAAAAGGTGTAAGAGGTGTAAAAAAAATGCCAAATGACATGAGGTCACGACCCCATGATGGGGTCAACTCTTCACCACTGATTACAGCACAAGAACTCAGGATTGCCAACTGAAATGTTTAGGCCCTTTTTAAAACTTTTTCATTTGCTATCCAACTAAATTGTGATACACCTCAAAGTACCAGATGTTGTGGATCTTGAAAGCATACATAGATCAAAACCTGATTAAACAGATAAAAAGTCTGCTAGTGAGTATGAGCCTTCAGCTGGTGAGTCCTTAAGTTGCAGACTGCTAGAAACTACGAGGGCACATCTATTTTTACTTTGCTTACATCCCTCCTAAAAGCAGCCACTGATCAGTCATGAATCTTTGAGGGGTGTGTTGGCAGCGGGAGATGTTCAGAGCAAAATAGCTGCTCACAGCTTCCTGCTGATGAGAGACTTCCTCGAGTGGTGGTCGCTTCTGGATCTCTATGCTCAATATCCTTGGATTTTCCCTCTGCTAATTTCTTGGCAGATTTTCTAAGTGACAGTATGTGTGTTTTCTACTGTCCTTACATACCAAGAATCGTACCAGGCACAGCTCCTGGGAAAGCCATGGGGTCTCTGCCACTTACTCAGGGTTTGAGGGTCAGCTGTGAAGTGCTACCTCTGGACAGCATTTATGTGATTTAATAGATACTAAAACCTTTTATTCTCCTAAGCTTTTTCAATTACCATTTATTAATAAACTTCATGAAAACAATGTGAGAAAATAATTAGAAAAGACACAGGAAAAAAAAAAAGGGAAAATATGTGGAAAATCAGCCTAGCCTTTGGGAACATTGCAGCTCCTCGACCATTTCATTTCCTTGGGTGCCCTCTTGTGTCCATCCCGAGTGTAGACAAATGCGTTTGGCCTGACAGATGGAAAAAAAGTATCCACTTGCTATCACCTTATAAGGTTAATTAATGTCGAAATTCTTTGTTCCCCTATCCTAGTATCCCTATTACTTCATTTCTAAAGAATCCAAGTGCAAATTTGCAAGTTGAATGCGTAGTTTATGCCTTATCTTGGACAGTCCAAAACCAAAGAAGGATTCCTCTGCTTGTGATTTGCTCCAAGTTATGCGCACTTTCAAACTTCTTGAGAGACTTCATCAACACTCCTAGGCATGATTTTAAGAGGAGCAATTCCAGCTGAAATACCGGAGAGCTGAGGATGTTCACAGCAGCTGATAAATCAAAGTGTTCAACTTTGTGCCTCTAACTGAAAGTACTTCCCACATGGGCTGTTGTGTTGCGATGCTCAGTTCCCAGAGGGTTGAATTATGACCAAAAAGCCAGAGAGTCTTTTCTGTCATATGACACTGACGTATCTGCTTCAAATAATTATATTCATAGACGAAGATCCATCTCTTATGGAAGTACATTAACGTGTCATCAACTTGCTCTAGTATATTCCCTGCTGTGCTGCTCAGCATTTACAGGAGCAGAGTAGGATTCCCTCACGGTCCAGTCTGGATTTGTACAGCAGATTTGCATTCTTCCTGCTGTTGTAAGAGCACTAGAAAAAAATACTCTAATTATCAAGCCAATGAGAACAGTTCCTCTCTTTGAAACCTCAACAACTGAATGCCAAAAATGCACACCCACAGGTGGGTTATGTTCAAGGCAAGCAGGAAGGAAATTGATCGGTCTGGGCTAACAGACATACTGATCACCACTTTTTGGCACGCTCCGGAGTGAAGATAAGAGATATTAAATACAAGAGTATGTGAAATGGAAAACAGGTGCTTTCCTCTTCTTAACTGAAAGGGCAAAATAATGCAGGGAATGGAGTTCTGTCAATGCAAATTTTTAAATGATCAAGCCTTACTCTCAGGCTTCAGCCAATTTACTGAAGGGTTATTATTTTGGCAGCCTAAGTGAAATGAGTTCATAGAATCATAGAATCACAGAATGGTTGGGGTTGGAAGGGACCTTAGAGATCATCTGGTTCCAACCCCCCCTCCATGGGCAGGAACCCCTTCCACTAGACCAGGTTGCTCCAAGGCCCATCCAACCTGGCCTTGAAGATGTTCACGGATGGGGCATCCACAGCTTCTCTGGGCAATCTCTGTCAGTGCTTCACCATCCTCTGAATGAAGAATTTCTTACTAATATTTCACCTAAACTGACTTTTTTTATTCTTTTTTATTTGAAGCCATTCCCCCCTTGTCCTGCCACTACATGCTCTTGTAAATAGTCTCGCTCCATCTTTCTTGTAGGTTCCCTTCAGTTGTGGGTTATTCATTCAGCAGATTCAATGCTATTGGTCAAAAAAAGTTTAGGTAACCCTCTTGCAAGCAGAAAAGGTAAAGAACATAAAGGGGTGAAAAATTACTTATATTTTGGCTGGTAGAAATGGTCCTACAGAAATGTTTTAACTATTTAAGATGTATTGTATATGAGAATTTGCATGAGTGGGAAGCAAAGGACTGAAGTCTCAGGACTGGAAACCCATTTTCTTTCATCAGCACTAACCTCACCTTATAAGAAGATAAAAATTAAAACAAAAACACACAGCCTTCTTCAGTATGACATCAAATGAGCTTATTTTCTGGACACCAGCTTTGTATTATGCTCTCATGAGGGCTCTCTGCTGCTCACATTCAAAGTGAAACACTCTGTAAAACATTAGTCCTTATGGATCAGGACTACATTAGTCTCTACCTAAGTCAGGTAAGAAGACACTTTTTAATGGAAAGGTACTTCAGAACTGCTTGCTGCAGAATTTCTTGTGTTCGTGTTGGTCTCTGTCAGAGGCTATCAGCAATTGTTTATCAGGGATAAAATTTCCCCCTTATATTACCTACATGGTGTATAATTTTGTGAGATCATGCTTGGCTACTGTTGCACTCATTACCTCACCAGCAGCAGGAGGAACTTCAGGAAGGAAACATACTCTAGATGCAGAAGGAATCTGAAGAAACCCAAAATTCTTACTTTTACAAACGCATCCCTCAGAATAGAATAGAAATAAAGAAGACATACTGCGTATATAGTGGCATAATCTCCCTTCAACAGTGCTATTTTCCTTTTGCAAAAGCCCAGAACCTGCAAATTTTTAAGCATATGACATAATTTCAGGCCTATTGAATACTCAGATTTCTGGACAGAACAATATAGCTTTGGGATGTGCTCCAGTGTGCCTCTAAATGTGCGAGTCATTTTATGCCATATATCTGGTGAGTTCATAGAGACCTGTACCTGATATCTGGCTGCACCTGAGCCACTTGGTGGAAGAAAGATGCTGACAGTGGTGAGGCTGTAAGAAGGTGGAAGTTTCTGTTTCTGCATTAACTGTGTATTTTAAAATCTGACAGATGGAAGTCTGTACAAACATCCAGTGACAGTAGCTATTCTGCTCATCTTCCTTCCCATCTGTGTTGTGGTGCTCATTTACTGCATGTGGGTTGAGTGCTAAAGTGAGCAATAACTTGGATGAGAATAGAGTTCTTTGATTCAGGAACATCAACCTGTTGGAGCAAGTCCAGAGGAGGGTAACCAAGATGATGAGAGGCAGGGAGCAGCTCTCCTCTGAGGAAAGGCTGGGAAAATTGGGATTGCTCAGCCTGGGAAAGAGACAGCTTTGGGCTGACATAATTGTGGTCTTCCAGTACCTTAAAGGAGCCTACAGGAAGGATGGAGAGGGACTTTTTACAAGAGCATGTAGTGACAGAACAAGGGATAATGGCTTCAAACTGAAAGAAAGTAGGTTTAGATTAGATATTAGGAAGAAATTCTTTACTGTGAGGGTCATGAGGCCCTGGCACAGGTTGCCCAGAGAAGCTGTGGATGCCCCATACGTGGAAGTGTTCAAAGCCAGGCTGTATGTGGCTTGGAGCATCCTTACCTAGTGAAAGATGTCCCTGCCCATGGCCAGGGGATTGGAACCAAGTGGTCTTTCAGGTCCCTTCCAGCCCAGATCATTCTGTGATTCTATGATAATAAACAAAAGAGTTCTAAGAGCACTAGACCTCAGCGTTGCAGTGCCCAAAGGGCTTTGCTGAAGCTGATCCATCGGGCCTCACACAGCTTTTATTTCAGCATTACAGAATGACTGATTAAATTTGACTGATGAACCTGAGTGATGCCCAGAGGGTGGTGAGGCACTGGAATGGGCTGCCCAGGGAAGTCGTGGCTGTGTTTCAAGGCCAGGCTGGAGGGGGTGGTGGAAGGCATAGGAGGCTGTAACTCAAACGATAGCAAGGCCTAAAAGTTAACTGAAATATCTTGCTCTGTTCTGCCTGTGTTGCTAAGATCATCTGTAACTTGCTCTGTTCTGCTTAACTGGACCCAAACCTAATAATAAGAAGACTGCTAGAACCGCTATACAATGAATCTAGGGGTTATAAATCAGGACCAGGTGGACACTTGAACAGGCTAGAAGGGCCTTGAGCCAAGGGTTTCTGCAAGCCTCAATTAGCAGGTCACTCAACAATAGAAAGAAGGAAGGTCACAGCAAGGAAGAAGAGCAGTGACCTCTCTAAGGGAGGCTGAAGAGTGGAACCGACCACCTAAAGTCGTGCCAAGAGAAGATTCTGGAAGAATCTGCCTCAACCTCTGCCTAAACTCCACCCATTATGAATATGATGATTAGATGCTGTAATTGTATGAATATGTATGTTGAAATGCTGCAATCATGTATGTAGACTGTATACCCAGCTTTTCACTGATGCCTTTGAGCTAATTTGTCCAGCACAACCTGCCTGGCTCCCCGACATCGGAATAAATAACTTTGCTGCTTAAGGATAAAATTGTCTCTAAGCAGTTCCTTTACTCTGGGCTTTTGAGGAATCATAAACAGGGATGCAGGGGGCTGTAATTGGGGCCATAGGGGGCTGTAACCAAGGCTGTCGGGGGCTGTTGCCGGGGCCATAGGGGGCTGTAAGCGGG
>JAWWEU010000158.1:57667842-57740248 GCA_035583155.1 Acropternis orthonyx | reverse complement strand
ATAGAGGGTGTTGTAACTGGGGCCGTAGGGGGCTGTAACCAGGGCTGTAGGGGACTATAACCAAGGCCATAGGGGGCTGTTGCCGGGGCCATAGGGGGCTGTAACCGGGGTGGTAAGGGGCTGTAACCAGGGCTGTAGGGGGCTGTAACCGGGGTGGTAAGGGGCTGTAACCAGGGCTGTAGGGGGCTGTAACCGGGGCCATAAGGAGGCTGTAAGCAGGGCCGTAGCGGGCTGCAACCGGGACTGTAACCGGGCCCGTAGCGGGCTGTAACCGGGGCCATAGGAGGCTGTAAGCAGGGCCGTAGGGGTCTGTTACCGGGGCTGTAACCGGGGCTGTAAGCAGCGCTGTCAGCGGTGCCAGGGGCACTCCGGGCACAGCCGCAGCCGCCCCCTCCGGCGGCGGGGCCGCCCCGGGCCGGGCCCTGAGGGCGGGGCGGGCGCGGCGCGCGAAGCCTCGCGAGAGCGGGCGGGGGGGCGCGCGGCGCTCCTCCCCTCCCCTCCCCGTGCCGGTGCCGGCGAGCGAGGCCTGTGCCGGGCCCGGGCCGGGCGGGGAGGGACGGACGGAAACAGGGAAAGAGGGACGGAGGGAGGGAAGAGGCGGCCGCCGGGCCCCGTCCCGGAGCTCCGGGCAGGATGCCGGGCGGGCGGGTGTGCGGCGCCTGCGGGTGCGCGGAGATCGAGGTGGACGCGGCGCGGGGGGACGCGGTGTGCACGGGCTGCGGGTCGGTGCTGGAGGACAACATCATCGTGTCCGAGGTGCAGTTCGTGGAGAACAGCGGCGGCGGCTCCTCCGCCGTGGGGCAGTTCGTGTCCCTGGACGGTGAGTGCGGGGCCCGGCCGGGGCGGGGCGGTGTGTGGGGAGAGGGGCACAGGGAAGGGGTGTGGGGGATGAGGGATGGAGTGTGGGTAGGGGGTCTCGGGGCACAGGGACGTGGCATGAGGTGCTGTGCGGGGACAGGGTGAGGGGGCTGTGGGCAGCGTGGGGTCAGGGACAGAGCACAGGAACAGGACAGGGGTGTGCCGGTCAACAGCACCTGAACATGAGCCAGAGTGTGCCCAGGTGGCCAAGAAGGCCAGTTGTATCCTGGCTTGTGTCAGGAATAGTGGCCAGCAGGACCAGGGCAGGGACTGTCCCCCTGTGCTGGGCACTGCTGAGGCCGCAGTTCAAGTGCTGTGTCCAGTTTTGGCCCCTCAATTCAGGAAAGACATTGAGGTGCTGGAGCAGATCCACAGAAGGGCAACAAAGCTGGGGAAGGATCTGGAGCACAGGTCCACTGAGGAGCAGCTGAGGGAGCTGGGGGTGTGTAGCCTGGAGAAAAGGAGGCTCAGGGGGGACCTTGTCGCTCTCTACAACTCCCTGACAGGAGGGTGTAATCAGGTGTGGCTCGGCCTCTGCTCCCAGGCAAACAGTGGCAGGATGAGAGAACATAGCCTTAAGCTGCTCATAGTCTTAAGCTGCACCAGGGGAGGTTTAGGTTGGACATTAAGAAGAAATTCTTCACAGAAGGGGTGATTAGGAATTGGAGTGGGCTGCCCAGGGCACTGGTGGAGTCACCGACACTGGAGGTGTGTAAGGAAAGACTGGACGTGGCACTCAGTGCCATGGTCTGGTTGTCACGGGGGTGTGGGGTCATAGGTTGCACTCGGTGATCTCAGGTCTTTTCTAGCCTAATCAATTCTGTGATTCTGTGGGTTCAGGCACAGGAGTGAAAGGGCTGTGGGCAGTGTAGGGACAGGGGAATGCTGTGCCAAAGGGTGGGGTTGTGGGGATGCTGCATGGAGGGGTGTGTGCTGAAAGATAAGGACAGTGTATAGGGGAAAGGATGCTGTGCAAAGGGGGTACAGGGTTGGTGCATGTGGGACAGTGTGCTGTGCAAAGGGGTGTGAGGGACAGACTGGAAAATGTGTTGTGCAAAGGAGAGATATGCATGGTGCATGTGGACCTAGTGCTGCACAGAGTGGAAACGGAGAGTCAGCACCTGGGGAAGAGTGCTGTGTGCTGTGCAAGGTGGGACAGAAATGGGGTAGGGAAAGCTGGATGAATGGGGGAAAAGAGCTGTGCAGGATGGGAGAGATGTCCTGGGTGTGATGGAGTTAGTGCATGAGGGATTGGAGCTCTGCATGGTGTGGGGCAGGCGTGTCAGGAGGTTTGGGGCTCTGTGTGGAAGGACTGAGTACATGGAATGGGGAGGTAGATGAAATTATTTGGGGCAGAGGACAGGAGAGGTTGGGTGTTTCATGGATAGAGGGAGTAAGTGGAGACACACAGTCAGAGTGATGAAGGAGAAAGAGGCTGGAAGTGAAGGGTCAAGGGTCTCCTTCTGTCAGTAGATGGGTTGGGGTGTTTGTGTGAAAGCCCTGGAGGATAATACATGGAAGAAGGCCACATGAAGAAGACACAGTGTTTGGAAGGGGAGCGAAAATGGGTGTGGGGAGGAAATAGTGTTTGCAAGGGGAGAGATGAAAATGGGTATGGGGAACATGTATAAGGAGAAAGAAACATAAGCAAAAGCATGGGAACTTAGCAGTGGAACAAGAGGGACGGATGGATCGTATGACTTCGGGGAAGAAAGAGGAATTGTGGTGGAGAATGCAGCACTGCGTATTGGAGTTTGGGAGTTTACTGTAGGCTAGGATTTGTCTGATGCCATTTCTGCCTTCCAGCTCAGGGTGCTGGCATTACTTTTTTTATAGCTTATGAGCAGCTCTTATATCCTTTACTTTTTCCTGTTGTGATGTGGAGACTGCATTTTTAAGGGCTTGTACTGCCTTTTCCCTCCCACCCAAAATCATGCAGGACAGATGGCAGGCATGCTAGAGCACATTTTGGGATGCCGTTATCCTACCAAAAAAAAATCAAAGGGAAAAGAGAGAACTGCACCATACTGAGGCTTTTTTCTTCTTCTGGATGAATTGCACAATACTTTGCTAACTTCTTTTAAGGGACCCTTTCCCTTTTTTGTAAGCCCTGAGATGTTGCTGTTGGCTCCTTTTTTTTTTTCGATGGATAGTACATTAATTCTTCAATCTTGCATAGCCAATTACCTATTATATTACCTGTTGCATTTTTCCAGAAAAAATAAATTCTAGGGCCCATGAAGAGGGATAATCATCGTAAGGATAAATGGGTATTTAAAAATGAAAGTGTCATTGCAGCGCACTATAATATGGTCATTGTAGCTTTTTTTGGCTGCACAAAGTGTTGCTGCAGGAGCTTCTCTGTTGAATCATATGCATATGCATTGATGTGCTTTGGTGAAGTGACATTTGTGGAAACAACACAATAGGAATTTCAGAACAAAGCTGTTTGTGGATTTGTCAAGGTACTGCAAAGATGGGTGAGGCACTGTGAGGGAGGTGAGGCACTGCAACAGATGTGCCCAGAGGTTGAGGATGCCCCATTCCCAAGGGTGTTCAAAGCCAGGTTGGATGGGGCTTGGAGCAACCTGATCTAGTGGAAGTGTCCTGGCCCATGGCAGAGTACTGGAAATAGATGTTCTTTAAAGTCCTTTCCAACCCAAACCATTGAAAAGTTGTATTTGTGCTGCAGCAACAATGTCTTCATGATGTGTGCTTGTCTATTATGTGTGTATGACACTGATTTAAGCCCTCAGAAATGCGGAGAACAGTCCTTTCCTGAGTAAGAAAGACTCAGTATTTCTAAGTGTTATGCTGGGCGGAGAATTTCCAAAGGAGTGTATATTTCTTTTTAAGTCAGAAAACATGTGCTTGCTGAAAGCAACATTTTATAGTAAGTTACATCTTTCAGTGACTTCTGATTACTTCAGCAGGTTTCCATCAAAGTTCCCTGTTTTTAACACCTTTTCCTGTCCTTTGTTGGCCTTTTAGGTCTGCGGCCCTGAGGGATCCCTTGTGTATGAAATACCTTGGATTGAGGCTCCTTGTGCTGCAGATCTGGTGATCTCAGGCAGTCCTAATGTGTGGAGCATTTTCAGTGGCAGAGGTGTCTGGGCTGCTGTTTTTGAGCCCCTGGCTCATGGTCAGTAGGGCTGGGTGGCTTGGAGAATGTTTTCCAGGATTTGCAAAGGATGAGAGATGTCAGGTTCACTGTTGCAGGGCTGGGCTTTGAATGTGGCTCTTTGTGGAGTTCAGAGCTTCTGATTGTGAAACAAGATTCCCCAAATCCTTCCAACATCCACAACTACTTCTATTTGTGTGCTAGTACATGTTGAATAGTTATAGATGCCTTTATTAATAATTTTTTTCAACTTTATCATAAAGAAGTAAAAGGGAATGGAAAGCACTGAGATACTGCTGATGATTTCTCTTTGGTACATATAGAAACACCTTTTATGTTGCCAAGTTGCATATTCAGATTTCAGAATCTTACAGCTGTTTGCTGGAGGACGGAGAGTCCTGCACTTCTCTATTTTAATACAAAGTGGCCTGTCTAGACCATGCCAAGTCCTTGCTAATAAGTTCAGCAGAATCACTATAAAATGTGGGAAATTCCTTGTTTTATTTTCTCGGGGTTGGAGGAAGCTGTGAGGTCACAGTTATTTATTCCCTGGCAGTATTTGCATTGAGCTGTTATTGTACCTGGCGTAGGAAGCCACAGCCTCAACACTGATGCCTGTCACAGAGAAGTTTGGTGTAGCCAGCATTTTCCAGGGCAGGTGTGAGTCTGTTTCTTTCCGTTGTCTTGATGGTTTTAACCACTAAGCTTTGATGTGTTGAGAAAACGTGGGTTTGTGCTCAGCTATCAGTGAGAGGTTCTGCTTTGCTGCTGTATGGAGGTTTGGGAAAACTCAGGCTAGTAAGTCTTTCGGAAAAAAAGGTAGATTCATCGAATCATTTAGGCTAGAAAAGACCTTTAAGGTCATCGAGTGCAATCATTAACCCAGCACTGCCAAATCCACCACTAAACCATGTCTCTGAGTGCCATATATCCACAGGCACAGGATGAACTGACAGAGTAGAAGCAGTGAAGGACAAATTAGGTGTCTGTACAGGTAAATATGGGATAATGCTTTTTGGCAAAATGGCTTGCCTTGCAGATTCTTTGGAGCTTTTCTAAGGAAGAGTTGCTACGTGGACAAAGCAGAGGGTTGGATTTTCAAACAAAGGTCAGCAGGATCCTTCACTAGAAGCTTTTGTAGAATTTGAGCTGTTGTGGATAAGGGAAAGTCCTTAAAGACCAGAGTAGTAGCTCCTCAAATGATAGGAAATATGGTCTAGAAATAAACAATATGTCTCCTGAAGGAGGTGTGAGTGGAATTCCATAGGATCTGGACTGATGATCTGGAAAACAAGTGAATGGTGAGTTAATGAAGTTTGCTAGCAACACTAAGTTATTTGGGGTAGTGAAGACTGTAGAAGGACCTGTTGGTAGTAAGATAGATGGGATCAAGAGCTGCTGTGAGAGGTGGAATTGTTTCTTTAATCTGCACGTGGGATCATTTCTTCTTCTACATCTGGACTAGCGAGGATAATTTGGGAAGGAGATCCCTGGGTCTTAATGGGTAGCTCTATAAAACATTTAACTCAATGTTCATTCACAGTAGAAAAAAACCCAACAGAGTGGGAGTTATCAGGAAAAGAGTACGACAGCATGTACATCCACTGCTACATATCCACAGAAGTACCTCGGACTGAAGTGCTGTGTGCAGTTCTGATGCGTTTCTCTCTTTTCTTCCCCCTCCTCAAGAAAAAATCTAATAGAACTGAAAAGGATATAGAGGGGACAATGGGGTGATTAAGAGGAGAGGTGCTTGAAGAGCCTTCTGAGCTACAGTGACTGAATAGAATCAGCCTCTTCAGACTGGGAAGGAGATGATTGAATGGGGCCATAGTAGAGATCTTTAAATGCAGTAGAATAACAAAGCAAGGATGAGCGGCTGCTCAGTGTCACATAATGCAAAAACTAGAGTGCTAAGAAATCTAGCGGTTAGTTTATTTCAAAGGTAGTGAGTAGGAGGTTCAGAAGCAATGGGAGGTTTTGTTTGGTTGGTTTTGGCTTTTGTAGGAAAAAAACCCCTATGAGAATCTGAAGTTGTCAATGTTAAAAGTTTAAAATGACTGGGCAAGCAGAATAAAACTATGTCACAGCCATTAAAAAAAAAGTATTATTTGTGGCTCAGGAAATCCTTAAGCCACAGGTCTGTAGACACTTGGAGATTATGACAGAACTATCACAACAAGCTTTCCTTCTGTGTTTTGTGTTCACCTGTATATTAATGGACTTTCCCTTTAATAGATAGGATACTGGACTAGATAGTCCTTCGATCTGATTTGGCACAATGGTTCTTTTGAGTCTTCACAACAAGACTATATTCTTTGAGCTTTACAGAGATGCTTTTCAGGGTTTTGGCCATTCTTTTAACACTGGTCTAGGAATCAGGAGACTGGTTTTGCAGAATGAAGTGTAGGTGTCCCTAGGTATTAATATTGGGGGTTTTTTTAGCTTGTGTTTTGGAAAGTGGTGAGCACAAAACTCATCTGTCTTTGACAGTTGTGTAGATACATTCTTTCCTGAAAATGCTTAGTTAATTTTTCTGATCTTGTAAGAAATGGGTAGTAGAGATATTTACAGTTGTGAGAGTCTGTGATTAGGTGTCCAGAAATCCACACTGCAGGGTGAAGGTTTAGAGTAAGGTTTATGAAGTTGCATATGCAGTACTCTGTAATAAGGACTGTGAAATCTTCCCTGATGGTAGTTGGGACATATAAAAGGAGAGAGCAAGCTTATAGAAATGCACAGAGAGGGAGATTGGCCTTTGGAGATGGGCATGATCTGGCTCTTTCAGCATAACACCACCGGTGCTCTTCATTGCCATGGTCTTGATGGAAATGGAAAATATGGCTACAGGTTAGCCTGATCCCACCATTCCTTTCAGTACTGTCTGTCTCAAGGGGTAGCAAGTCAGCTCTTCTTGTGAGATGCATATCTCTGGGTCATGAGCTGGTAAGTTCTTCCATTAGCAAGGAAATAACCTCTTCCTGTTCTAGAAGGAGCTGCTGTATATTGTTCTGTTGGTCATCTAAGAGGAAGGCCTTTGGAAAGCACAACCTAGGGAAAACTTTGGTAGGCTCTGTGCTGGTCCAGTTAGTTGTAGTTCTTAATTCTGTTGCAAGTGGCCACAGTCAGGTAAGAGTCCAACCTTAACACTTAACCTAGCTATGTTACTCTCTTCAAACTTGTGAAGGTCACGCATGGAAACTGGGTTTCTAAACTTGACTGATTTGACCCTAGGTAAGTCAGATACTAGTGAAAAGGGATCATCATGTGCATTTGAGCTCCAAAGAACTCTGTTAATTGCACAGAAAGCGCTTGAGATGTGTGCTTTTCCTAGTTTTGAACAATAACCGTTCACTTCGTAATTGATAGCCAGTTCAGACTACCCTAAACTAGCCAAAAGAGGTTGTTCTCTGTGACTTCTTGTCAAATTTGGAGAGCATTTTAATTAAAATTTGTCGTTCTGCTAGTTGGAATGAATGTGCCTTGCTTTTTATTTTTCTTCATACCCAAGTTCTTAACAGACACCTGTCAGTCATAACATTTGAAGACATCCCAGCAGGAAGTACAGCAAATACAGAGTATAAGAGGGAGCTACATTTCCCCCTCTCCATTATACTGTAATTGCATCCTGGAAGGCGCAGTTTCACCGAGCCCTTTACCATTTTGCACTGATTTGGTGGCTGCTGCTTTTGTAGAAAGGCATGTTATAAGTCATATGCCGTGCTTGAAAATTTCTCTCATCACTTTTTCATTGTGTCTGGGTGGGAGTCCCTTGTCTTGTGGTAGTTGTTGGGAGAAACTGTTTTCACAAGTATTTTCCTTGAAACTGACAGGAGAAAAACTAGGTACGAAACTGAGGAGAGTGAGGAAGAAAGCTGAGCACAGAGCAAACCCTGACAGTCCAGATCTGTCTTCAGGTTTCTGTTTAAAAGAAGCTGAGAAAGGTGAAGTCTGAGACTTCTGACACTAATTAAAGGAGAAGAAAACAGTCCCACCTGAGAAGGTTGATGTGCAGGCAGTGCAGCAGCAAGCTGGAAGATGTAACTGAGAAATGTATGTATGTATGGGCAGACTTCTCGAACGAAGATCTTGGGAAGGGCTCTCCCCATGTGAGTATGCCCTTCCAGCCTGCGCACAGCGTGCGCAGAACTGGCCCCACCATTTAAGTCCTAAGGTTCATTTGCCACGGCCGAGCGAGCTTGGACAGTGAAATCCTCGGGACTGGCTACAGCACCCGGTACTAACTGGGGCTGACCCTGCTGAGGGTCCGAGATCTGACGGGATCGGATGGCAGGGAGGCATTTAACTGCCCAGGGGACAGTCCCCACTGAGACTCGAACTCAGGGCCTTGGGATTCAGAGTCCAGAGTGCTAACCATTACGCCACGGGACCGCCCTGAACTGAGAAATACAGCACAAAGAAAGGCACTGCAGGGAATACTGAGCTTGTGATCCTGATGCATACTGTGTCTGGGGAAGCTCAGCTTCTTTGTTCCAGTAACTGCCTTAAAATGCTTGGTGGTACATTGAGAAAAACAGCATCTGATCAACTTCTTGAGCACAAACCAGGCACTCCTGGTCCTTACTGTCCCTGACCAGCTTCTCCCTGGGGTTCCCCCAATCCTGCCCATTGTCCAGAACCCCATGTCAGACCTCAGAAACATCAGTCCCTGCCCCAGGGACTGTGCAGCAGGGCTGTTCCCCAGGTCCCCACAGGCTTGCCCTGCCCAGTCACGGGCCCTGTAGAATCAGGCCGATGTCCTGTCTGGACTCAGCCCATCCCTGTGGCCCTGCTGGGCCATACCAGGGCTCTCTCTGAGCTTGTTCCCCTCATTGGGCTGGATCCTGTCCCCCACATGCAGGCTGACATCGTGCCTGTCCTCTGCCCATCCCTGGATCCATGTTGGTGCCCAGTGCCCTCAGCTCTGCCTGTCCTCCTCCTGCTACAGAGTTCAGGGTCACATCTCTAGTGAAAATTTAATCAGAATTACTTTTCAGCAGCTTTTGTCTTGCTATAACTTTGCATGTCTCTCGCCCATCCACACCTGCCTGTTTTTATAAAACTAACAGAAACTTGGTGGCTTTCAGAGTGCTGTCCCCCTCTCAGGTTTGTCTGGAACTGTCAGAGATAAGAGAGGCGTGCAGTGCTGCCATGTGTGCTGTTTTCCTTGGGAAAACAGGATAAAACATGGAAGATTGCATAACCAGCTCAATTTTTCTACGTCAAATTAGTGAAATAAAGCCTCCACAGTCTGAGGCAACAGGACTGTGGGATGGAGAAGACAAGTTGGTGGAACTAGGGAACATTTGTCAGCTCCAGATCAGACCTACAGAATCCTCAAATGCACATTGTGGGAAGCTGCAGTAGGAGGGTTATGGAATGACTGTAGCCTGGCCACCAAAATGGAATTCTTGCCTGGAGGATTTACCCTGCTCTTGGGATCTGAGGTGAATGAACATCGCTGGTGTGTCTGTGCGAGACTGAGCGAGACTGAGCAGTGTGACTGTCTTGAAACACTGTTCACTGTTTTCTAGTTGATTGCTATTTGTTTTGGTGGATTTTAATTAAAAAATAAGTTATAAATTGAATTAAATATGCATATTTTTTCTTTAAATGCTAGGCAGGCATTTATTATTTGAGATTTACAATAACCAGTCTAAATTAAAGTCTTTTAACTTACTGTTACATAGTGACTAAGCCTGGAGGTCTTAGGGCAGTTACAGCCCCAGTCATAGAAATGGAAGACTGCAGACAGCATTGAAACTGTGGCACCAAGTCAGGCCCATGTACAACATACATACATTAAAACTCTCCCTCTCCAAATACACGAGTTTGCAATACACTAATTTGAGGCTGCTGGAAGGAATGTTGTTTGTGGGAAGTTATCTGATTGCTTTTGCTCCTAGGGAGAAAGGAAAGTTGTGAACTTAAGACATGAGCAAGCATTTGATAAAATTTTTAGTGCAGGAGGCTCCACAACATTTGTAAGTAAGCTGCTTCAAATACTTGAATACCGAGAAAAAGTTTCTTTCTACTAATATAATTTTTTTTTGTTGGAAGTAAATTATAAGCAGCTTATTGCAGTGACCCATTTGCACTGCCATAAATGCTGAATGTGTACTCTTACTCTGCAGTGTCCCTTGACAGATTTAATGTATCTTTTTATTTAGTAAAGCTGTGCTATGCTCAGTGTTTCATGTATGCCTGTGGAAGCTTACTGAAATATTTTGTATACTATTTTACCCTTAAAAACTTCTTTGTGGTTTTGCATTGAGGTGCATGAGTTGCATTGACCTCAAGGGCAGAACTTGATGGGAGCTTACCTTGATCTAAGTATTTCAGTGTTTTGGGGTTTGTGGAAATGGGAAGTTATGGTCAGCAAACTGGAAAGAAGAGAAGGACTAAATACAGGGAGGAAAAAGCCTACATAAAATTTGATCTTATCTTACTGGTCATTCACCTTTAATGCCTTTTTGTCCTCTAGAACCTTGTCCTCTAGAACCTTGTTAGATGGACAGTTACTGTCACAGTGAGTGCTACTGAGACAGCTGGGAAAGAGGATGAACTTTGTATCAGATTCTGTGCTTTTGTCTACTCAGTTATGTACAGTAATTCTTGTGTATTTTTTAATATTACAAAAATGGAAGGAGCAAGGGTTATGTTTTTAATTGGTAGTTGTTAATTGGTTTCCATGTGAAATGTATTGATAGACTTAAGTCCTGACATTTAACATTTCTTACAGTGCAGCCTCCAGCAGTGCTCAAGGGGGTTCTGCCAATAACACACGTGCTGAACTTGAAACGGAATTACTGGGTACTGAAAAGTTAAAATAAGATTAATACCAGTGAAATTCCTCCTCTTTGTGGCCCAAATTCTAGAGATGGCACGAATTAATGATAAATTTTAAGTTATGCAGAATGATCCTGATGTAATTTGCAATACAGAAAAGGGAAGTATAGATAGGCTGGATGTGCAGACCTTTTGAGGGAAATCCTGAAGAGTATTTGCCAATTTTACTCCATGCTATATTTTCTCATTACAAAACTAATTCATAATCCTGCTGTGTTGGGAAGAAAGAGGGGAAACTTGCACCTAAAAAAATTGCTGCATGTTTTAGTGAGATGAACAGAATCAACTTTGCTTCTCTCCCCAAATCCTCCAGGTGGCAATCGTGCACCGGAGTTAATATGAGGGTTTTTCTGGCGTTGAGTCTTTTCAATACTGTCCTTGGGATGGCAACAACTGCTTGTTGGAAGCGCTGCAGAGGGTACTGCTGTCAGCTGTGGCACTGTACTGTCGAGCATGTAACTTGGACCCACACTGGTTTCACTTGTGCAGCCCTAAGCAGGGGTGTGGTGGATGCAACAGTATATTTAGCTCTTCAGTTGGTAGTTACGACAATAAGCCCTTGAAAACAAGCTGTGGTGGAGCAGATTTAAAGTTTGTCTGTGTAAGTTTATCTGGCAGTGCTATTTCAGGAGGCTGCAGTGCCTGTAGACCTGTTAACTTCCCTCTAAAAATGACTGAGAAAAGAATTACTTAAGTTACAAACGTCAGTAGTTTTATGCATTAAGAAAATTTTAATCACATAATTTTGCTATTATAGGTATGAGTTGTAATGGGACATTTACTTACTCTCCTTTTGAATTTATGGCCTAACTTAAGTAGGAAGTTCATTAATTTTTTATATTTGATTAGTCTACCCTGATTATGAAACCGTTGTGTTGCAGTCTGTATTTTTTACCAGAGCCACGTTTTATGCTGGCTCTGTAAGTAACATGGATTTGAAATTGAAGGTTTCCCCCTACTTTGTCCTGAAGAAAGAACTAGTGGTTTTTGGGTTCACTTTTACAGGGAAGGATTTTAGTGGGATTGGTCCTATCCGATATCAGAGGCACTTAAGTTTGGGTTGCAGGCAGCTTCATTCCCTGTCTTCGCTTGCTCATTTATGTAGAGGAAACAAAATCCATAATGCTGGGACTGAATCTGTTTCTTCTCTAGGTGTTGAATCTAAAACTCATCATGTCATTACCTGACAGAAAAGTGCCCTTAAAGCTGCAGATGCCCAAGTGGCTGCTCTTTGCCTCTGCTGTATGGAGGGATGTGATAAGTGCTGTTCCTGTTATTTGTCATCTTTTTGTTACTGTTCAAGATTGCCACAGACTTGCATCTTTTACAGCTTGAGGAGCATTTTTGTAGAGAAGCAGAGTGCTGTGATTTCCTTTTTTAGGGAGGTGGTGGAGCAAAACAGAAACTACCAAGGTGTCTGTGCTGTGAGGAGCAGCGTGGGGATGGCTACTTGTGACTGATGGAGGGACAGTCACTGTGGAATCATAGAACCCATTTAGGTTGGAAAAATACCCAAGACCTTTAAAATTATTGAATCCCACTGTTAACCCAACACTGCCAAATAGTTCAGTGCCTGAGTCATGGGGGTTAGGGTCTGGGTCTGGACTTGTTTGAACTTTGACTGAGTATCATCAAGTTTCCAGGTATGTGATCTCTTGCATCTTCGATTCTCTTCTTTTGTTGCATGGGTCACTGTAGCCCACTGAGAGGACCACAAAGGGAAAAAAAGGAGTAGCTGTACTTTTGAGCTACCTAACATGTCCCTCCACACCTGCTGTCCAAAATTTCATGTAAATGCCCAAAGCTAACTTGAAGAGAGGTGGAGGATTCAGTTAGGCAAAGCTGGATATCTGAGTTGAGTTTCTAAAGGTAATCAGTGGGTGACAATGTACCTCAGTAGAAGACAATGTACGTTGGGAGGCAACACCTCATGAAGGAGGGTATTTGGTTTGGCTTAGGGAAATGTTAGTGTCAATGTTGAAGGTTTGGAAGGCAATACTTGAAGATTCCAAATACTTCTTGGGTATATTTTTGTATGCCTTGAAAGCTGAGTGTGAAAAACCAAAAGCCCATTTAATTCACTTTTGAAGTTATAGAGGGAAAAATGGAAAAGGTCAAGAAATGTAAAAATTGCAGTTAAACTGGGATGTTAATTTGGTTGTGCCTAGCAATTGCTCTTCCTCTCCTTTGTACTTTTTAAATTACTAGCTTTGTAGGGATTTTTGTCTTTAAATGAATTTGATGATTCCAGTTTTCTCTTTTTAAGAGTTTTATCTTTTTATTACCCAACTGAACAGTTCCGTTAATGAGTTTGGTTTGTATTCTTCTTGTAAGATTAAAGCTGATGGTGGGACTGGATAGTCAATGGCAACATAAGTTTGCGGTTCTGAAAGTTTAAGTGCTCAACAGACTAGTTTTTTGTCAGTTTTCAAAGCCAAATTCTAATTAGAAATGTTCAGCCTTTCCAGTTAACTCGCTGAGAAATGGGCACATCAATTCTGATAGCAGAATTTGTCTTTCAGATAGCTCTGCTGGTGTTGCTGCATGTCTATTGCTTGGAAAGAAATTACTTTTATGCATGATGTTATAGCTTGATGTCTAATGAAAAAGAATCTTCAAGAACAAAATCACTGAAGTCTCAGCTTAATTTAATTTTGTTTGCATTCTTTCTGGATTTTAGCTTCTGAGTTAAATTATTTCGTTATTAGTATCGTTTATCATCACCATAAGATTGTTCTTGTGCAAGCTTTTTAGTAGTAACAGGGAAACCTGTAAAAGAGCTGTTTTGCCAGTGACAGTCCAAAGCAGTTCAGTATTTTGGTGTATTCAGAGAGAGAGGGGATTGGGAAGTGGAGCCTTTGTCAGAAGAGGGAGCAATGGTGCCTTTGACACACGTGCTGCCTCCAGCCGGCCCTGTTTGCTCCTCTTGCCCTGCAATCGAAATCCTCCTCCGCTGTCCTGATGCTTGGGTGTGTGCTCTCCTGCTGCAAATCAGACTAGTGAGGAAGCCTGTGGTAAAGCAAACCTTGAGAGATCAAAAAAACCCCGAGGGTGGGAGTATCTGAAGAAAATGAACATAACTCTGTTGCCACCGTTGATAGTTTTTTTTCCAGGTGAACCATTCTTACTAAATGTACACCAGAATTGTTGTCCCTGGTATGGTAGTTTGGTAACCTCTCTCTGTTTTGCCTCATGAATTTATTTTCAAGTGTGTGTGGAAATACACGGCTGTATCTGTAAGAATGGCAAGGAAATGTTACTGTCTGTAATAGCCAAACACAGAGCTGGGAGAGTTACCTCTGTACCCAGTGAGGAGGTCACTATTGAATGTTTTTCACTTCTAATTAGGATGTTGAACTGAAGTACTTAATCTGTGGGGTATTTATGTGAGAGCTGATTATTGTTTGTTGAAAGGATCTGTTAATGAAGTGACGGTGAAGTCAGTTTCTCATGTGGATAAGCACTGGAAAACTAATTTAAAGGTTGTATGCAAAAATAAGCGACAGTAATTCTTGAGAAATACTAGCTTTTCAGTTTTGTTTTTCCTTTCCTCAATATAGATGTATGCTAAGTGTAACTGAGAGGAGACCGGAGCTAAAAAAGTCTGGTAAGAGGGAACAGTTTAGGTCACAGTTTCTTTTAACTTGTACCTGCTATGGAACTATCTTATTCTGGTGTGTATGAGAAATGTCCTGAACTGCTCTCAAGTGCCAGTTCATTCCTCTCTATGTGTTTATGCCAAAATCTTTCTAGTTTGTTCTGAAATGCTGATGTAAGAGGAGAAAACAGCTACGAGAAATTGAGGAAAAGCTGTAGGCACCATCGGCAACAGGATGACTTTTTTGCCTATCCTGAAGAGCAGAGTACTTGAATTAAGTAGCAGTCCAATTACTAACAAATTGCTTGTTTTCTGTCCTGTGCAATTTAGCTTTTTGGTCACACTTGCTGTTAAGTTGATAGGTTCGAATATCCTGCTTGAGGTAGCCTGATTGTTTTTTAAAAAACCTTCCTGCTTTAGAGGGAGACTATTTCTGTCCTTGGTAGTTTAATTCCCTGTTCTGCAAGATTGGTTTGCATGAGTAGTTCCATTGACTCCCAGCGGACTCTGCATTCAGACTGCTCAGCATTGGCACAGATGCATAAACCAGCCTCTAGTTTATGCTAATTTACAACTCAGACATCTTTTAGCCTCCAACCTTTCAGGGTGTAAAAGTAGCAGTTCCAGACTTGCAGTTTCTGTAGCCTAAGTTGTTGCTCTGTGTGCCTAATGACAAACTGAAGTTATTTTAGAGTAAGTGCTATTTCTGCAGTAGCCAACACAGTTGTTACTGAATGCTAAACAGGTTTTATGTTCTGTAGTGCCAGTAATTAGCTATTAAAACTCTGCACTGAATACTCTTCAGACAAAAAATATTAACTAAGCAGTTTTTCATCATTTACTTTGAGAAATGTTTTACTACGTTGATTTTCATGTTTTGCCTAAAATAGACATCAGTAGGTTTTTGTACTTTCTTTGGAGCCGAGATTGGGAGGGCTTATTGGAGCGATGTAATTCTTACAGTATCCCAAGGAAGAAATACTTTGCACACCGCTGGTACTTGAGGTCTTAAGTCCTTTAAGCCTTTCTTAGTGTAATTTGGCACGTTGTAGATTGTACAGATAGTGCATATAGTGGCACAACAAATTTATTTTAATTAAATGATTGCCTTTGACATGTCTGGTATTTGTTTTTTTTCCCCAAACAGGTGCAGGAAAAACACCAACTTTAGGAGGAGGATTCCATGCCAATCTGGGAAAGGAGTCACGAGCACAAACTCTACAGAATGGTATTAGCAAGTCTTAGTCTTATTGATATTACCTTTTTTTAATTAATATGATTGATTACAATTAATTTTTAGTTTTGAATGTGACCTCAAAACCTTGGTAGGCCCCTCATTCAGTGGACAAGTCTGCCTAGTGCTGATTTTACATTGTACTCTCATTTGGCTGCTATGCCTGATTTATGAGGTCAGGTAACTGGCTGACAAAGGGTAATGGCACCTGACAATACTGCTGTAGTTTAAAAGGTCTTTTTCAAGGTTAGCACACCCACTGCACCTTTTTACTATCTGTTAAACCTATTGTGGCTTTTTATTTTGTCAGTTTTCGAGTTCTTGAAATGCTTTATGCATGTTTATTTTTCAGTATAATTCTTCAAATGTTTTTGGTTTTAAGCAATAGAAGTGTGATATAATGCATATATTTATGCACATTTCATAGTAACCAGGTGATTAATATGTGATTGTTGAACAGAGAGGGGGAAAAATGGAAAAAAGGTTTTACTGCACAGACGATATTTAAATAAATATTCTCATTACATGCTTTACATTTTAATTGAGATCTACATAATCTACACTCTTAAAAGAGAGCAAAAAAACCCAGCTTTTATTCCAGAAGCAGAATGGTCTTCCAGTTTCAATTGCTGTTACTCATATCAAGGGACAGGAGTTGTCATTTTTTGGCTAATTAATACTCCTGTCTCATGTCTCTTGGAGATGACAGCTGATGGACTGTCATAGCAAAGTCTCAGAAGCTGACAGGTAATTAACCAGGGATGTAGATGGGTTTTACTGATAAGATACTCATTTGGGGGGATATTTTAAAGAAAGGTATTTTCCTAAATTAGTCTTGCACTTGCAACTCAAACACAGAAAATCTTGCCTGATACTGTGCCTGCATAGGTATAAAAAAATTAAGATTGATCTGATATTATATCTCCTTAGGCATAGACACGTTAAGATTGATCTTTGTCATTGATTTACAGTCAGATTGCTTTACTCAGCAATATTCAGTTGATTTATATACAGATTGTTTTATACAAAATGTTTTATTCAGCTGTTTGTAGTGAAGACTGTTGAGCCCTGTTTCTTTGGCAGAGTCAAAGCTTGCACTTTAGGTGAGCTAGTTTCAATGCCAGGCCCAAAGTTACTATCTTATGAGTTTTTTAAATGCCTGTATAGTGTGTAACCTATATAAGCAGTGAAAAAAGCCTCTAAAATACCTTTTACAGTTAGTGAAGTTTGGTTTTGAATTTAGACACTTTAATCAAAACTGTAATTTTGCACAGGCGTTTTAAAAATAGTTTGACTTTTTGTGGATAACGACTGCCCAGTTTAATCATAGAAAAGTAAAATGCTGATGGAAGAAAATCTGTCTTAATGCTTCTTGGAGTGTTTGAATCCTTCAAAAGCCCTTTTGGATATGCTGAAAGGTAATCACAAGAAAAGACAGTGTACGTGTTTTTCTGGAATCTAAACACAGCTTCTTTCTTGGATGAGTGTTTGCTGGGGAGTATGTCTCAGCATCTTCCTTGCCCACAGCTTTTGTGTTTGAGGCCTCCTTGGTCATACACAATGATTCTGACTTGGCTAAAGCGTATCGGCATCATAGACAAGAAATTGTACTTGCTTTAAATGAATTTATCTCCCTGACAGTTTTGAAACAGGAATATAATTTGTCGTTTTACTTATACCTCTCTGAGGATCTTTGCAGGTTTTCTTCTCTTTTTTGGTACTTGTCCTTTATGTAAGGAGCAAGTATTTGGTCTTTGATTTCTGCAGTCAACCTGCATTTGTCATGCTGCCAATCTGTCTCTGGGAAAGTTCTTTCTAGTGAGCTAAGTGATGTTCTTGCTCAGTCCCAGGCATGACAAAAGCAGCTGATATTTCAGGTAGAGCAATTGGTGTTTGAAAGGCTTTTCTTTCTGCTGCTGTATAATGAGCCGGTTGTCTGCTGCTTTTAATCACACTTTAAGCTTTACATAGCTTTTAATTGCAAATTGAGCTGTGGCAATGAGCTGACAAAATCTCACCCTGTCACTGTGTGGCCATGATCATGGCTTTTTCTGGGGGGGGAAGTGAAATTATATTAATATCCAGTGTTGTTAGACTTCAGTGTGTAGCAAGGTAAATGAACTTACTGTATGTATCTTAAAGGAAAGGCATGGTGTTGTTTGTTGAATGAAAGGGAAGTGCACTGGTAGCTGACTGCATGAACAGTTATCCTTGGAGGGCTTGTGATGTCTGATCAGAAGAAATGCTGAGCTACCTATTTATTTGCTGGTGCCACTATGTTGGCATTTCCAAAGTTAACTGGGCTGCAAAAGAACTGCTGAAATTAGCTCCTGTTGGGATGCCAGTGCAGCACAGCTTCTGAGCAGCTTCCAGGAGGTCTGTTCCTGGAACTCGCTCGTGGTGTTTGCGTCAAGGCTGCTGCTGCTTTCAGGGGTGTGAGCACACGACTTTCTCCTGTACGGTGCTCCATGCAGGCTATTGCCGAAGGGAAGAGCCAGGCTCTGGAAGGCAGGGACGGGCGGCGGATGGAAGCCATCCCCCGAGGAGTGGAGAGCAGCTGAGAGCGTGTGTGTGGTCCGAGAGCGCTGGCAGGTCTCGCTCTGCGCCTGCTCTGCTTGCCAGCAACCTGCAGGATCGACGTGGTGGGGGAAAAGTCCAGCAACAGGGCAGGGACGTCCTGGGTTTTAAAAAACAACCACCTCCTCCTGCTATCCCTTCATCCCCCCGCTGATTCCCCATATAGTTTGGGCCAAATTCTTCCTTACAGTAATGTCTGTCTTTTCAGAGGAGGTGCAAGGGAGGTGATCTGGGCTCTCACTGTCTCTTATTTAATTACCAGTGAAGCAGCTGGAGTTGGCTGAGTGTATGATGATGCTGTTTTTTTGAGGCTTTTAGTGAAAGGATGTTTAGAATTCAATGAAAAACAGCTTTCCATTAGAATGCGTAAGGTAATAAGTTTATTTATTTTTTTCTTTCATTCTAAAGTGAAGAAATGTAGAAGTAAAATCTACCAACAACTCCTCTACAGTTCTGGACTCTTCTGAAAACAATTTTGTGCATTGGTGCTTATATATGCCCTAAACAAAGCAATGTGCAAACTCTGGAAGTTTTTTAGTTTCCAGGTTTATATAAGAATGTCCATAATACATAACTAATCTCCCCTATACATGTGCCTTTGTTGTATGTTTCCTCACTATTTATAATGCGGTGGGACATGGCAGTTCATAGTTTCTCCCCTTCTTTGCCGAACCAGCTGATGTTTGTGTGTGTTTGTTTGGGAATTGGCTGCTTACAGAAACTGGAGTCTTGTTTACACTTGCTAAAATATTTATGCAGGAAAGACTTTATACTGTTGTATTTGTTCATAATCAGTTTGATTTTCAGCATGCAGTACTGTGCTAATTGAGTGTGCAAAGCTCCATGAGTTTAAGCTCAGGTCCACAAAATACTTTGTGCATATAGAGCTCATTTTTGTAGTAAAACCTAGGAGATAATGTGGCATTTCAGCTTCAACTTTGTTTTAAGGAATTTGAAAAATAGCTAAACATTGCTGGTTTTTTGAGACAGAAGAATTACGAATAAAATACTGGCTCAGAGAGGGGACCCTTTGACTGGACTTCTTCCTCTTCAAATTCCTACTGTTATTGGTCAGTTCTTATGATTACCTACAGGGCTGAAGTGCAGTGCTGTCTCTTCAAATCTCGTTTTACAGCTCCGTGCTGCATTACATAATCTCTCTAAATAGCCAGTTTATTCTTGTTTCCTTGCAGGCAATCTGCTCTCACTGTATCCGTGTCAGAGTCGTGGTTACAAGGAAGTTGTTCTTGACTTGGAGCTCGGATACTTTCAATAGTCCTCAGTGACCAAAAAGAAAAGGGAGAGGAGAAGGAAGGTCAATGGCATGATTATAACTTGAAAGCTTCAGTTATAGATATTCAAATTTGGTTTAAACTAAGTTTGAAGATTGCAGCTGCATCTAGCTTAATCCAATTTCTGAACTGTTGTGCTGTGTTATTTCATGAAATGAATGTGTGTTTTCCCTCAGTCCTCTTAAATATCAAAACATAGCTAACAGTATTTTAATGCTAAATGGGAACACATTTCTGAAGGTGTTCTGTAATGCATTTTTGACTGTTTACACTTAAACTATTTTCTTAGTTCTTTAACCATTGTTGTCATCACTAATTTCATAGCTGGTTTATTACAAGTGATTATGGAGGGCTCTACTTCCTCCCGGAACTACACACCACGAGTTAGACTATGGCAGTGTATTAAATGCATTAAGAACGGAAGTATCCAAAAGGGAGGAACAAAGAAAACTGTTTAACAAAACTAAAACAACAAGGAGAGGATAGTAGAATCCTAAAATAATTAAGATTGGAAGAGACTTCTGGAGGTCCACAAAGTGGTGGCTTTGAAGTTGCGTTAAGCTGCTTAGGGTCTAGTGCAGCTGAACTCTGGTGATCCCCAAGGAAGGATATGATACAGTCTCTGTAGACAACCTGTTCTCTAATGGTTGACCACCCTCACTGTGAAGAATTTTTTTCTCATGTCTAGTCAGAACTTATTTTGATGAAATGTTACTCTTGTCCTTTTGCTGTGCATGTCTGATGTTTCTGGCTCTGTCTTTATAGCCTTCCAGTGCATAGCTGAAGATACCAATGAGGCTTCTCCCTCAGCCTTCTCATTTTAAGGCTAAGCAAATTCATCTGTCACCTCAAGCCACGTGCTCCAGTCTCTTAATCATGGTAGTGACTCTCTGCTGGACTTGCTGCAATATGTCAGTGCCCTGGCTTGTGCAGAGGAGTTCTCAACTGGACAAAGTACTCTAGTCTCACAAGTGCTGAACAGGGGATAATAATCACTTCTCTTGACCTGCTGGCTGCAGTCTTAATAGTGTGGCTCCAGGATTAAGTTAACCTTCACCACTGTGGTTGGGTGCTGCTGTGTGATGTTCATCTTTTTGTCCATGAGGAATCTAGATCCTTTTCTGCAAAGCTACTTCCTAGCCAAGCAGTCCCCAGCCTATATTGTTGGCCTGCAGTCTTTCTGTCCCAGGTGCAGAAAAACTGTATTTGTCCTGTTCATGAGGCTTCTGTCAGCTCATTTCTGGAGCATCTTAAGATTCCTCTGAACAGCAGCTCTCCCCATTGCTGTACTGACCACTGTACCAATGGGATGTTGTCTGCAGGCTAGCAAAGGAAACCTCCTGGCCCATTGTTCGTGTTGTTAATGAGCATTAAACAGTATTAATCCCAGTATCAATGCCAGTTGTGTCTGATGATGAAAGTCCTGACCACTACCCTTGGAACCAGGCCATATTTTCACCCAAGTTGCCGTTCACCTGTGTAGTCTGGATCTCCCCAGTTTGGCTTCCAGGGAGAATGATGAAATGGGAGGAGGGAAGAGCTGTGGTTACAGTTTACCCTGATGGCATTCTGACTGTTACTGTGGTTGGGCACAATCTGCTCTCATTGAATCTGTGCTGGCAGTTCCAGGAAATCTTGCCTTTCATGTATCTGAAGTGATTTCCAGGTAGATTTTCTCCATAGCCTTCCAAGAGACTAAGGGGAGGGTGACTCACCTCTAGAGTCCTGCTTCTCCCTCTGGAAGAGGAGCCTGATGCTTGCTGCCTTCGAGTCACAGAGAACCTTTCCTGATTCCTCCAACTTTTTAAAGATGGCAAAGATGGCTTTTTTTCACAGCCCCCTTGTCATCTTCAGATGTTTCTAATCCGGTCCAATTAACTTGTGTGTGGAGATTTTTTTTCAGTGAGCCCTTGTTCAGTTTTTCTCTGCCACAGATAATGCTTCATTTCCTCTGAACTCACATAAAGACCTGAAAACAAACACTGCAACAGAACACCAAGGAGACTCATGAACTGCTGTAAAGGCAAGCTGCCAGATACCCTGTCTGTTCAACATCCTGCACATCAGTATGGAGTGTCTTTGTGCTTTGGGAAGACTTTACTTAAAGGCTGACCAGTCCTTCTGGCCTCCTTGGCCTTCACAGCAGTACCTCTTTGAAATCCAGGATTGTAATTATGCTACCCATCTTCCTCACACTCAGAATCACAGAATATTCTAAGTTGGAAGGGACCCACAAGGATCATCAAGTCCAAACCTTAAGTGACACCGTAAGATCTTACTCTTCTCAGGGTTGCTGCAACCAAATCTGCCATCAGACTTTACACTCTCCACCACATTCTCTTCTTCCTTTATATTCTCTTCTTCCTTTCTAGGGAATGGTAGGTGTATCACAGCACTTCTCCTGCCTTACCTGTTCCTGACGTGCCCTAGAAGTCCACTGGATTGTCTGTGCCCCGCTATGGTTCCCTTACAGCAGATGCTTGGGTAGTTCACCACAAGAACCAGGATGTCTTCCTGCTGTCTAAAGAAGGCTTTATCTTCAGGATCAGATGGTCTATGGCAGGTGCTGTGACAGTGTTTCCTTTGGCCTTGCCTCTCATCCAAATCCATTAACACTTTATTGGCCTGTCACCTGTTTTTCAGCAGAGCTTCACACATTCAGGCAGTTCCTTTGTGTAGAATGAGTCCCTGTCACCTTCCCTCTGTCCTTCTTGTGGAGCCTGTAACCATCCGTCTCATGACTCCAGTCATGTGAGCTGTTCCACCAGGTATCTGCTACTCCTCAGTGAGTTTGTAGTTTTGCAGCTGTGCATGGGCTTTGAAGGCTTCCATGTTGTTTACTTTGTTGGATGCAGTCTTTTCTATGACTTTTCCTCCTGTATCAATTCCTGTCCCTGGCTTTGATTTCAGTAATGAAACTTCTAGTCTAGTCTCTCTGCCATTTTCTTGTCCTTCCTGCTTTCATTTCTGTTGGGATAGAGGTTGATCCTAATGGTCTCATCTCTACCTTCATTAGCACCATATTGAGTTTTCTCTTGTTGTCTTTTAAACTAATCATTGCTTGAACTAATCATTGCTTAAAGTTCTCATTTTCTGGTTTTGTCTTGTGTCCACCTCAATTTCTTTACTCTCTAAGGCATTGAAAGACTTCCTCTTCTACTCAGACCATTGCTTCAGTTTTACTCTCTGTGATGTGTCTATTCCTTGTCCCTTGTGAGTCCTCTGTTATCACTAACAACTTCTGTCTCATCCATTTCCTTCATCTTCACGTATCATGTGTTAACTTTCCCCATCTCTCCTTGAAGGAGAATAAGGAGCATCTTCTTTTCCTTTCAGATGATATTACCTGTTTTTCGTGTGTGGGTGTGTTTTGTTTTGTGGGTGGTGGATTTTTTGTTGTTTTGTTGTTGTTGATTTTGTTTGGTGGTTGCTTTTGTTTCAAGTACAGCCTTTTCCTTTGGTAAACTTTTTCATTCTCAACGTCCCTCTTCCATCTAGTCCCATGTCATGGCTGGAGTTAGGGTGGCAAAATTTAGATGTCTGTGTGAGCTCTTCATTCGCAGCTCCTTTCGGAGTCTGCATAGAGACAGACAGATTTAGGGTGTGATTAATTTAATCTGAAAGGAAGTCAAATGACTCATTCTCTGAAGCGTCTGTTTCTCTTCACTCACTGAAAGGAAGTCTATATTGACTAAGCTCAGCCACTCATCTCTGAAGATAAGAGTGATGAATTGTAGGCTTTGGTGTCTGCATTTGTGGATCTCCATGTTGACACAGACTTAACATGGCCAAAACTGAACTGTGAATTTGCATCCAACTGCTCTGCCCTTTCGAATATTAACAAGTTGAAGCTTCTTCCCACTGAGGCCACTCACAGCTTTCCTGCCTCCTGTCTTATAGATCCACCCTGTCCAGCATCTGCTAAAACATGGATGTTGTCCTAGCCACAACAGTCACATGTTTGTTTCTTGAAGAAGTGTCTCTTGACTTTCATTGCTTTTCCTCTCTGATCAAAACATCGTCCAGAGCCAGGAAAACAGAAAAGTTGGATTGCTAAATCTTTGGTGCCTTGACTTCTTCATCAAAGAATTTTTAAATGAATGTTGTTTTCCCATCCTGTTTGCCTGTCCACATTTGTGATCACTGTTACTTGCCACATAACAATAGGGAGCTTTCCTGGTGTTACTAGGCTGTTGTGTTGGAGTTCCAGCTTGCTGGACCTCTGTGCTTCTGAGGCTTGTTTGGCTGTCAGTAGGTGTGGGCTTTGCTGCTTTGATGCAGGCTCTGGTAACTCACAGCAGCACAAGCTTCAGCTCATGCTGGAGTCCCTGGTGGCTGAACTTTCAGGGTATCTCTGTATCTTACACACCTTTCTCAGAGCTTCAGATTCCAGAGTTTGCAGGCAACTGCACTAATCAGCAGACTTGAAGAGACCAGCAAAATGCTTAAGAAAAACAAGCAAAAAACATCAGAGGCAGAAAACCTACTCTTTAGCCAGCATAAGTTACTCCAAGAATTTGGATAAAACCGGAAGATTGTATTTCCTTGCATGTTTCCCTATTACTCTTGGGAATCCATGGAGTTTCATTCAAAGGCCTCTGAAGAAGCCTGGATCCTTCTGGTACTCCAGCTTTTCCTTCAGCAAGTGGAGAATCTCTTCTTTCTCAGATGGCTAATGAGATCCTGTGCTGCATCATCTCCAGTTACCTTTGTTAAAAGACCAGTTGAGTTCATCAGCTGGTCTGGGACAACCTTTCGGTTATACATGTATTAATTAGTTCCTACTTGAATTGAAATTTGAAAATTTTTGTTGCCTTAAGCCTTGGCCATCTTTGTGTTTTGCAGGGGAATGATGAATAAATTAACTATTGTGGAGATGCTTTTGGTGTGCTGCTTATCCTTACAGGTACAGCATAATGGAGAAGAAGCCATGTCTCCTTTAACAAGATCTGTTACATTTCTAAAGAAGATGATCTGGGATCCTTTAAGTAAAGAGCAGAGGATCTGCTGGTGATAATATAATGGTAGGATTTTGCCCAGGGACTGATTGACAACTTAAAACTTTGAGCACAGCATTCCACTGGGTTGAAATACATGAGTCAAGCTTTGCTGGTCTTCCTTACTTGGCTCCTGTGTTTGCTTAACCAGAAAAGGGAAGAATTAGAAAAGGCGTTTCTAAAATTTGTCGGAGGTCTTGATTCAGTATGAATACACAGAGAGATTGTCCTGTGACTGAGGACAGTCTCTGTTGTTACTATTTCTTTTCATTTTGAAGATTGTCTTTGAAGTTGAAAAAACCCCTGCAGTCTTAATCAAATGAGTTAACATGACTTCTGTTCTCTTAACTAATAACAAAATATTTGCATGTTCAGCCGCCTTGAATTGGCCTGTTTGTGACTGTGGAGTTGAAGGCGTCTTTAATGATTCCTCTGCTCTGTCTCCTCTCCTGTCTCTGCTCTGTCTCTTTGTTTATTAGCTGGCTGTGGGCAAGAGAACTCTTGTGCCAGGGAAGCACAAATCTCTACTTCATTTTGTCAAACAAAAGAGGAAATGCCCTCTAAAATTCTGCATGCTTGTAAAATTTCTTGCCTGAATATTGAAGTTTTTGCCTTTTGTATCTCAAAATTTCTCCCTGCTAACATCAACAATGTCTACGTGACACAGAGTAGGACGATATATATCATGTTTGTGGAATTCACTGCTGGAGATTTATCTCCCTACAGTCTTCTGTATGTAATTAGAAGCTGTCATTTCTCTTGAGAGCAATCGTTTACTTAAATACAGTTTACCTAGTGGGCTAATGTTTTTTGAAACATTTGCTTTTTATAGTATCATTCACAAGGAGATAAACTTATTAATATACAAGTCTAGCTTCCTTCTTGTACAGTGTGACAGAAAAAAGGCGACTGCCACTCTCCACCTTCCTCCCCCTCTAGTAATGTCTGTAAGTTTCAGTGCTAGTAATCTGCCTCTTCTAACAAGCATCTGAATTAATTTATTTTAGCTTTGGAATGTTGTTAGACAAGCTTAAAATATACTCGAGGTAACATAGCTTTAGTTTAAGTTCCATGTAACTGCTGCTCTCTTTTTTGATAATGAAAAACATGTATGTTGCTTATATAGCATAGGACTGTCTTTTAAACATTAAAACATGAGTTTTGAAGTGTTTGTATCGTTTTGTAGCCACTGTGGCTCAAAACTTAAAAGCGAGAAGGTTGTTGTTGCTTTTTAATGCTGTGTTCTCTGATAGTGTCAAGTTCCTTTTCATGTGTTGAAAGTGCCTTCTTCGTTTGCTCTATGAAATCAATTGGAGAGTGATGTGACCGTTCAGGGAAGCATTCTCTAAACCCAAGGGTCTCCAACTGTGGTTTGCTTGTGTGGCTATTGCATTTTCCCTGGAAGATGGCTTTTCTGAAATAATGGCCACAGCACTAAACTTCTGGACCCTCTGCAGAAATAGCAAATAATAGAAAAAAATTCAGTGCCTGTGGACACTGTTTTTATAAGGTGACTGTGATTAATTTGTTGATATTCTTGCAGACACCTTTGTTCTCGTTTCACCTGCACTTTGCAGCAGGACACAAGTTAGTTGTGATTCTCAAGCTGCTTCCATCTCATGATGGCTGGTCTTGGAGGAACCAGCATGGATCTGTTAGTGTGAGACACAAGTGGCATCAGGTGAAATGTGCCTGTGAAAGGATATGCAGGCACATTGTATTCCTATTGTAGGGCTCTAATAGCACTTGTCCAGGCACATCTGGCACAGTATCTGTCATAGGCATCCAGCGGTGGCTGAGGGAGCACTGTCAGAGCAGTATCAGCAGTGCTTGTGGTGATGTTTCTCCACACCACTGACACCTTGTTTCTCTTTCAGAGGTGCATGTGCAGCTTTGATTGTCTTCACTGCCTTCCCAGTTCTGTGAGGTGCCCTCCCTGATGGACAAGCAGAGCCATTGCACGTGCTGTTCACAAGTCACTCAGGCTCCTGCTCAATGCCTTTGCTGCTGGATCAGCATTTCCCAGGCAAATTAAAGTGCTCTGGTGGAACACCCAAATGTGTTACGTACAAATAGAAACTACAGGGTTCTGTACACGTATAAAATGTATGTTTTGTGCGAGGTTCCTGTGTCCAGTACAGCCACACCAGAAAATTTATCAGCAGACTGACCTATATCAACCCTAGTCAAAACAAGGAACCACCAAAAACCTCAAAACCAAACTCTGGTCCCAGCCTGAACAACAACTCTGTGCATGCATGCAAGTTATCTTTGAGCTGGGAGTTTGGAGTTCTGGGATTTGCTGCCCTCCCAGTAGATTGTTGTGTCAAACCAGAGGGCTGACACACTGTGGTGCGTGGATGGAAGGGAAATGTGTAAGGGGTCAGGAACTCCTTTGAGTGGTATTGCCATCAGAATCATTAATCTCTAAACTGCAATCCTGGAGTCCAGTTCCATGATAAGCATTTCCTAACAGCAAAGCCAGTTTGATCCCAGCCTTTGCCATCCCTCAACTGCCCTTTCCCATTCCCTTCATCCAAATATGCTGGGCGTTGCCTTGGGCAATGCATCTCTTTATGAGTACAATGAAAAGACCTGGGTTTCAGAAGCAAAATCAAAAAATAAAAAGAACCAACGCTTTTTTTTTTTTCCTTTCCCTATTTTCCTTTGATCATTTCACTCCTCCACATGCCACCACAGAGTGGAGGATGACGTAGAGATGAGCAGGAGCTCTTAAACCAGCTTTGTAGCAGGAGAGGCTGAGCGCAGGACTGCGTAGCGAGCTTCTCTCTCTTTTTCTTTTTTTTTCTTAGTTTTTTTTAAAACATTTATTTATAACCCACTGTCCTGTTACGTTCAGTCCTGCACAGTCAGAGTGAAGGAAGGTGTTTTCTGTTCTTTTGGCTTGACTTCAGTGAGTGGGAAGAAATTTTAGAAATGTTCTGTTCATTGACTGCTGCTGGCAGATGGATGCTCTCCGCTTGAAGTGCCTCAGGCCTTGATATCTTCCGTTTTCTCCCCCTTCCTCCTCCCAGCACACACCCCGGAGTGTGCAGCCTGTGCTAATTTAGTCACAACTTAAAAAGGAGTGATGAGGAAGAAATGCTCAACTCTAATAGAATTCTTGTAGCTCGCGACATCTTTAGGGAGTACATTTTCATTCCAGGATCCCTAAGGATTTTTCCAGCAATGTGTGTTAGATGTTCTGTGATGCTTCGATGGAGCAGCAGTAAAATTCTTAATGCATTTTAGGACCAAAATGTTAATTCTGTTTATATGTTTGTCAGTTCAGGATATACAGTGTACATGGCATCTGGTTTGATTTTTTTCAAGTATTTTAGTAACTGAGGCTTGAGGGTTTCTGGTTCCGAGGTGGCCTTTCCGTCTGTATGAACTGCAAAGCGAATCTTTAAACAATTAGTTTGTTAACCTAGTACATTAAAACATTTGAACCAATTACTGCATTTTATTAAAATGACTGTTTATGTCAAGAACTTTTGTCACTTACCAGTAGAAGTTGACTGATGCCAGCTCTGAAGAGTTTGATTTGGTTTTTAACAGAATCACAAAATGTTACTATTTATTGGTTCAAATTTCATGTATTTTTAGTGAGAAAAACCACGAAATTATACACGACCAGAATTAAAATCTGTTCTGTATGCTGATTACTATGTGTTAATTTAGTGGGTATCTTCAAAATACTGTACAGCTACAATCACCAGGTGGTGCTGTTACACACTGCTGAAAACATTTCTGGAAAATAAGTATAAATTCTGCCATTGCTGTAGTTATTCAACTGTAATTTCATAGGAGGAGTGGTGAGAAAGAATTTATTTCTTTAATCATGTTGTTTAAGTAGGGCCTTTCCTGAAAATTTTGGGTTTGCTTTTCTGCGAGCTGTTCTGAGTGGGTTTTTATTTTATGACCGTCTTTTGATGTAAAAATGGTATATGGGATAATTTAGGAGGTTAGATGCTGGGTGTATGGTTCCATATCTGGCTGTAGCCTGAGTCCTATTTAGGTGCTGAGTTTATGAAGGTTCACATTAAGTTAGCAAAGGTGAAAGGTTGAAAAGTGATGTCTCTTAATAAGCTAGACATAACCTGTGAATGTAATTTAATTTAACCTTGCAAGTTTTGAAGGGCAAGAACTCCAGCATGCTCTGAAGGATGCTCTTTAAAAAAAGAAATTCAGGCTCTTAATGCACGGTTTCTTTTCAATGTCTTCAATAAATGTAATGTTTTTCCTCTTATTTAGAAAAAACTCTGGCTCATACATGTAAAATGAAGTGGGGGTGTTTTCCTCAACAGTTGTAAAGTAATAAGAGTTGTAAAGAAATTTGCCTTTTTCCTAAGGCTTTGCAGACCTGGTTGTTTATGGATAAACTGCGGAATGGGAAATCACGAGTTTAAAGTTCCAAACTATTCCTTTAGATGAAGATTTTTTCCCCCTCTCTTTGTGCTCAAATAATTGAATCATTTTGGACATTAAAGACAGTTAAGTACTAGTCTGCTTAGATTAAACCTAAGTATTGTCAACCACGCAGATAGAAATGAAGGAAGTTTAAGTAATTGCAGGAGGGGGAAGAGTTCTCAAATGCATACCCCTCCTGAAGGCATTATTATTGCTGTAATTTTAGATGTAATTTCCTACATTGAAAATGTAACACTTGAAAAACACTTGAAAAATGAATGTAATTATTTCCTACATAGAGATTTTTCTTTTAACTTTGTTTTCCAATAGAAATTATAAGCAAATGACACACAAAAAAATAGAGAGAGAAGTACAGTACTCCTCAAACCCAGTGTGGCAAGGAGTTGAGTTTACCATGCTTAAACCTGGTTTTGATCCATGCTGTGTAGAACTGCCCTGGGTGTCAGCAGGAGCTGTGTTTGCTTGGCATTATTGTTTGGGACCCCAAATATGTACCTAGAAGTTGGCTTTAATCACCAAGATGTAAAGGCTTCATGCTGTTACAACAAAGCTGTCCCAAACAAACACAGTGTAAATTAAGTAGAAGGGTAATTGATTGCTTAGGTGTTTAAAGTCAGTTCAGAGGATTCCTGGGTTTTCAACCCAAAGAGGCTTCTCTTAAGTTTGAACAATAGCAAAATCAAACACAAATCTTTCTTCGAAGAAATATTAGCACTGAATGCAACAAAACAAGTGGCTAATTATATTTAAATGTGTGACTGTCTAAGAACTTCTATTATGCTAATGAGCATTAAAATGATTTTTTAATACAATCAATTAGGAACAGGATTTTTAGAAGAAAGCTGATCATTCTTTCTTTATGTGCCCTATTACTACACAGTTGATTAATAGTACTTTTGGGTGGTATATTATGAAAAGCATAATATCAAGAAAGCAGCTTAGGATCATAGTTTCAGTTTCTAGGGATATACACAAAGCTGGGTTCATAGAATTGCTTTGGCTATACAGGAATTACACACACATGTTCTCCTGTGTGGCTGTCGTGCATCAGAGAGAACATACATGAATAGTATTTTCATTGGACCTTAAGTATGCTATTTGGTTGCTCGTATAAATCAGTATTGAGGGAAAGGATTCTGTGCATTTTTATGGTAGGAATCATGAGCTTAGTACTTTGCTTTGTAGTCCATCCATTTAGGATGAATTTCTGAGAATGGGTTGCTCTGCAAACACTGGTCATTAAGTCTGGTCTGAGACTTGAGGGGTTTTTTGATAAGAGTGTATAGTATAGGGAACCTGAGGATGCTTGTTTCCTGACCTTGCAAAATTGATGGATAAGACACAGACATCATCAATCTCCTTCCTTTTTAGAAAGCATCACATTATCTTGTCTAAAAGGGAAACATAGACAATGCAGAGTATCCAGCCACACTCTTATGGGGTGCTAAAGCATGGATGGTAGTTCTTAAAAGTCATCCTGATACTAATTTCCAGAGTTTCACAGAGCCAGTTGGTGCATTTCTGGTTCCTTTGGGCACTTGTGCATATACATGCAAGCTTAGACAGGTGCACAGATATCCTTTTACATGGGAGAAGACACTTTCTAAATCAGGTTAGGAAATTCATGCCTTTGCTTGTGCAATACATATTTTTTGAGGGAGTAGAGTACATGGACAGCTGTAAACTCTGCTTTCAAACTCTGTGTAGCATCTCTATAGCAGACAAGGCCATGGAGCTGTTGGTGTAAGCCCAGGAAAGGGCATGAAGATGGCTCAGAGAGCTGGAGCAACACTGCTATGGAGACAGGCTGAGAGAGCTGCGGTTGTTCAGCCTGGAGACGAGAAGGCTCTGGGGAGTTATAGCACCTTCCAGGCCCAAAAGGGACTGGAAAGATGGAGAGGGGCTTCTTACAAGGGCATATAGTGGCAGAACAAGGGGGAAGAGGGCAGGTTTAGATTAGATACTAGGAAGAAGTTCTTTACTGTGAGAGTGGTGAGGCACTGACACAGGTTGTCCAGAGAAGCTGTGGATGCCCCATCCTGGGAAATGTTCAAGGCCAGGCTGGATGGAGCTTTGAGCAATTTGGTCTAGTGAAAGGTGTCACTGCCCATGGCAGAGGGATTGGAACCCAGATGGTCTTTAAGGTCCCTTCCAACCCCCAAACCATTCTCTAATTATGATTCTGCCGTCATAGACAAAGCACAGAAGCTGTGTTACTGATGATCTACTCTCAAGGCTTGTGGCTGCACTTCTTGCCAGGGCTTGTCTCACTTCTCTTTCTTGCTCTGGCCAATGCTTGTTGAAAACTGACTGCTTGGTCTTTTTTCCTTGGTTTCTGTCTCAAAACAAAATTTGAAGAGGAGCTGGTGCACAGGGTGATGCTGGGATGGATGGGGGATGTGTGATTTCCCCTTTCAACTCTCTCTGACAACTTCATCCTCTGATATTTTGCCTGAGTTGTTACAAAAGAAAAAAGTAGATTCTTCTAATCACAGAAAGATTAGGAAAATACTCTCACAGAAATAAAAATGATGATAAGTGCAGCCGCAGATGGTCCAGTTGAATCCAGTCTTCAGGCGGAGGGTTTTGTGTGTTCTCTCTGGCTTCTTATCCTACATTTGCTGTGGAGTGAAGAGAGCAAAACAGACTTTATATGAAAAATCAGTAAATCACTTAATAGCTCTTGATTTATCATTCGCTCCTCTCTAACTACCAGCCTCCATTTTAAATGTGAGATGAATCCTCAGTATTTCCTAATCCAAATTCATCCTTGTTTTTGAAGGTGAGGATGAAGCTGTCTTCCTATTGTCAGCAAATCAGCAACTGTAAATGAAGGAGATTTTAGAGGGGTTGCTTTATTATTCTGAGCCCCATGCAACTTGCCAAATCCAAGCAGGTGTTGTGTTTGCTTACTTCCCTGGCCATGAAAGCTCTGTGAGCACAGGGAAATAGCTAGAAATAAAATTATTGAGTGTCAGCGGAAGTCTTGTAAATTATTTCATAGCAGTACTAATGTGGGTAAATAGCTTCGCAAATACAGTCCCTTTTCACCTTAAAAAAATATTTCTATATCTGATGGTTTCTTCTTTTTGGAAGGTGGGAGATGGGGAAACAATCTGAAATATTTAGCTGCATGAAATCTTTGTTTTTAAGCTTAAGCACAAGGAAAATAATTTACAAGGTTGCTTAGTGATACTGTGGGAAAATGTGTATCTTGAGACTATTCAAAGCCATCTCAAAGTAGATTTAGAAACTATGGTTCCTGACATTCACTAGAAAAAAAAATACTGCTTCTGGTGCAAGTTGAATCAGTCCTTGAGTGTGTCAAGAAAGAATACCACTTTTCAAGTGATTTTTGGAGCAAATCCAGGGTGCTTGTGAGGTGACGTTTGTTGTCTGAGTGGTCTGTGTTATTCCAGCTGGCCCTATTCTAAAAGTTAACTCTTGCTTGGTGCCAGCTTCTTTCTTGAGAGCAAATGGGTATCTCTAGCCTTGGTCAAAATAAAGTTCTTGGATATCCTGTGGATCATAAACATACTTGTGTCTCTTTTGTGTTCTCGGTTCATAGTAAGTCCACCATGCATTGATGGCAAATGGTCTCCTCTAGGGTAGTTTGCACCCTATTTCCGATCTGGAGGAACTGGGGATAGAAATAATGTTCATTTTGCAGGATTATAGTGGTGCTCAGATGCTCTTTTTGCCATTGACTAAAGAGAGTTTTCCTACTGCATGTGTGGCTAGTTTTGTTTCCCCCAGCTCTGCTCTTTACTTTTTGATCTGACGTGTACAACAAATTTCGTTCCAAGATCATTGCTGTGTTTGATTCCAGCTTTAAGAAGAAAAGGAAGCTTGATGTTGATCAAGGTCTTTGACATAGATGGAAAAAAAGCTCTGAGATTGTTTTGGATTTCTGAGAAACACTGATTTGTTGTGCCAGCAAAGTCAAGTTGTGGGATTACAGCAACATTGAATATTAAATACAAAATTTAATATCCTAAGAAAACTTCAGCAGAAGATAAAGAGAAGCATAGGGGAGCGTAAGCAGTGACATGGAAGCAAAAATCAGATTCTTCAAAGCATACGTTTGGAGTGGTTTTTAACCTTGCATTGCTCAGCAGAAGTCCAGAGCTGCTGCCTGCCTCCGTGGGTCAAGGTGGGGAGTTGTGTATGGTTTTCCATTTCCTTCAGACACACTCGCTCACTATTAGGCCAAGAAGGATCCTTATGTCAGATATCCATTTCTGATTTAGTCTGTAGAAAGCACAAAAGAGAGACAAAATAATAATAGCCACTTCCAACGAGGTGTTGTTGAAATTTGAGTGCTGTGATTTCAAAATGATAAGGGGCACTGTTAGCAGAGGGTAAAGCCACAGCTGATTTGGGGCCCTCAGAAATGTTTGGTTGTGCCAAGTTCAGCTTCTCATCTTATAAGGGCATGGCGTTCAGTAGGAGTTGAGTGCTTATGGTAATTAAAGCTGGACTACACAAAGCAGCACCTACCTATACTTATTGTTGCATGGCAGTGCAGTAGGATGGCATTTGACCATACACAAATGTGCACTCTGGTGTGTCCTGTTGCTGTTGTAGCAGCCTGGGCCATGGATGCATGGAGGTGAGTTTGTCCTACACAAAGCTAGGCAGAATTTCATCAGCCTGTCTGCTTTTCCTAACACTCGAGTAAAATACGAAAAGTAGGACGGGCCAGATTGTAATTGGTTTTCAGAGGGAAAACATGGTCCTTGAGGTTGATTAACGTAGCAGTAGAACTTCTGAGGCCTTCAGTGAGGAGCTGCTTGTAGCATAAACAGGTCTGAGGCAAGCAGTTGATTGAAGTGTTTGTTTGTTTTTGTGGGTCTTAAAAAAGGTTGGTAAATAGAATTTACTCCATGGACTCTACTGAAGCAATGTGTTAGTTAGGTTCAAGATGATGCTGATGTTATGTGATTCCTTAGGGCAGCTTCCTTGATTGCAGCTCTAAGTAAAAGAAAAAAACCCCTCATTTCGTTGTTTACGGCACCTACCTGATTTAAACTCTGAGGCAGGTAGTGTTTTATAGCCAGCTTATTTAAAAATAAAGGGAAAAAATAAGATTTTTCCAAACACTGTCATTAATCAGAAAAATGCTATGAAATTGAAACCTGTCTGTAGTCAGGCTTGGGCAATATTAAATTCAGATAGATCATTCTCTCAACTGGTCTCAGAACTCTTTCTGGGATATGTTGCAATCAATACTCTTTCTTGTGTGGAACATCAGCGTCTACTCTGTAAGAGCAGTGATGGTATCAGGGGAGAATAATCCATGTCTCCTTTAATGAGATCTGTTAGGTTGCTGCATAGCAATCATCACATAAATCCACTGATTTCTGTTTAAGTCTTTAGTCAGTGTGTTCTCTGGTAGCTATTTTTCACCATACCATATTACCTAGAGGAAAATGAATTAATAATGCATCTAGTCTTGGATACGTATGTTTAATGGATGATATCACATCCTATCTTGGAGTCATACTGCACAGAAAAAACCCTGTTGTAATTGATCTTTGAGGTTCAGCACATAAAGAACAGGAAAATATAATTGTACTTACCTAAAGTTTCTTTAGCTGCTAGGGGCTGGCACACTGGAGGCAAATGGATCGTGCAGAAAAGCGAAGGAAGGTGGTATCTAAAGATTTGGTTATGGACAAAATTTCTCAGACTTTATTACATAAACCAGTGTTGAGGGGTTTTGTGGGTTTTTTTGTTTTGTTTTGTTTGTTTCTTGGTTTTGTTGTTAGTTGGGGGTTTTTTTGTTTGGTTTTTTTTTGGTGGGTTTTTGATAGTATTTTACCTTTTTTTGTTGGGATGTGCTGTTAATACAGTATTTAATTCAGCAAAACTAAAATGGAGTGGTAACAATGGGAAAAAAAATTAAGAGCGGGGTACTTGAGTAGGTGGGTCTTTGTTGAACAGATCAGGCTGGTCTGTCTGACTGGCACTGGGTCTGTGTTGTTCTGCTGCCAAACTGAGGAGGCTGAACGCTGTTGTACCCAGTCAGCAGAGGTGGCTCTTGGGGGAGGAAAGGGTTGAGGGGATTCTTTTCCCCTGTTCTGTACACTCAGCCTCTCTCTTAAGTTTACAGTTTTGCAGAAGAATAAGAACTCCCTTTAACCTAGGCAATCATCTTAGCCCATTTTTCTTACATGAGATCACTCCATATAATGCATTTTTTCTTGTGTTCTGGCCTTCCTGGATTCATGTTTTGAGCAGCGGGAGTTTCCACCAGTTCTCTTGGGAAACTATTATGAGGTCCAGTGAGTTTTGTTGTAAGGTCCTATTAACGTAGTTCTTACATTTCCCTTTAATTTCATGTTATTAGTCCTTAGGCATGAACTCATATTTATATCTGTTTATGGCTTAAACTTCCATCATCTTCCAGAACTCTAAATGATCTTCTGTTCTTCTCTTAACAAATCATGTTTTATAATTTGGTGAAGGCTGCAAGTTCAATCTCTGGGTCTTTAAACATACTCCCTCCCCCGCCCCCCCCATCTCCTAGCCGTGCTCCCCATCTTTAATTCTACGATCATCAGGGTTCCTGAGGAGGAGAACAAAGCCTAGTGAGCATTCCTTGCTCCCAAAACAGTTGCTGATGGATGACATCCCACAGGTAAAAAGAAAGCCTCATACAAATGGAAAGGATCGCAAACACACAGATAAATATTATTCAGATATGCCAAATATTTTCTAATAAGGCCAGGTTGGCTCTCTAGAAATACATAGATGACATTGTAATTTTAATTCTTTACTGGAACAGTCTGTACGTCTGACTTATATAAATGTTACTATTTAAAGAAATATAAGGCTGTTCCTGAAATACGTGCATTCTCTCTTCAGACATAAATCTCCGTCCAACTCCAGACTGAAGTAGATAGCACAAGAGACTGACGTGATAAATAGCATCACTGATTCACTACATTGTTTAGCCGAGATTTGTGGCAACCTTCACTTATGCTTAGTTTAAAAAGGAAGGAAATGCAAAACTGAGGCTGAAGCCCTGTCTCTAATGTCTTCCATCGTCTATGGGCAGTACACAGGTGCAATTACCAGGGGCAGTTGTAGCTCTGATATAAATAGGCTGGTTTTGGTGGTAAAGGAGAGCAGTTCCTGCCGAATCCCATTGCTTGCGTGGTATCTATAGGTGATGGACTTGGCTGCCAGGGACAAACTAAGGGCAGAATGTACTTCTTTAGCTGCAGCCTGGATAAAGATTGATGCTGTCTTAGCTAACTGCCAGCTTTCTTATCTGTTCTGTATAAAGGAAGAAGTATTTGACCACTTGTCAGCTTCATATACAAATTCCTTAAATAAGTATTAAACTAATACAGCCTTTCTTGCTTTTGTAATGGCTCTGTGCCTCTCCCAGCTTGATTTCAATTCTTCTCCCTTTCTGTTTCCATTTTTAGATCATGTTTTATCCCTTATCTCTTTGATATCCTTAATAATTCCTTTTTCTTCACCTCCTCAACTACTTCTCTCTGCATCCTTTTTCCCTTGATGCCTTCTCACCACATTTTCCAATTTTTAAGATGATTTAAGAAATTTGCCAATTAGTAGATATTTATGACATTTTTACTGTTGAAATGACTATGTCATCTCTGTCTGTGAGTTGGGTAAGGTCTGGATGGGGAGAGAGTGCCCTTTGTTAGATTTGCATGGAGAACTAGAAGGGAAGGAAAAGAAAGAAAAAAAAAACAAAACAAAGCCCAAAAAAGCCACAAAATCCACAACCAAAATCAGAGCCCCAAAGTAGTTTTGGGCTCACAGGCCTTGTTCAGTCCTGAGGAAGCTGCAGAAACCTTAAGTCAAGCAGAGGTTGACAGCAGAGTGGATATTGGTTTCTGTCCGCAAGGTCCTTCCTGCCTGTGCAGTCAGATGATGGAGAGTAGAAATAACTTGGCAGTGACAGTTATATTTTGACAGAACAGAGGAGCAGGACTGAACTCTAGGGGAGGAAAATTGTTCTGCACGTCTGAGGACAAGTAAATTCTCAGACATGTTATAAAAGGTGAGTATTAAAGGTGGACAAGGAAAAGTAGGGAAGGTGCACAGGGATATACAGAAGCCTCTTGGCAGGAAAAGGGAAAGGCTGGGCTGGCTTTTATAGCAGGGAATGTGGATTAAACAGGAAGGTGTTTTGTTGGTCTTTTTTTTTAACTATCTTGATATGTGTGACCTTATCTAGTAGTTGCTGCAGTGCAGCTAAGAAGAGGTAATTGTTCAGCTGCAGTAACTCAGTTACCTCTGTCCTTGTCCCTGTCCCTTGGCCTCAGTGACAGTTCTGGCCAGGGGATCCCACTAGCTCCTGCATCCGCCTCATCCATGTGAAGCACCTCAACTCCCACAGCTCCTGTCTGCTTCCATGGTGTCTGCAAGACTGAAAAATGGCTCCTGTCAGGTTTCACTCTTCTTTGCCTGGTGAGAGCCCAGATCTGCAGGGAAGGCAGGAGAACTTGCTGTCAGCGAGCAGATAGCACTGCACTGATTTATATGCTGTTTGCATCTGTAAAGTTTTCCATTGCAGCAGTGGATCCTTTTGTGTTCATTTTTGTTTTGGTTTAAAGAGTTTGATAACTTTACCAATAGTCAGTGGAATTTTTTCCCTATATTGTGCTGTATTCATGAATTTTTCTGTCGTTGTAGATTGGTGACAGTTGCTTATTAGTTAAATACTTTTTGCTTTGTAAAAGTATGAAATAAGTTATATCTCTCTGATAATGCGGGTTTTAAAAACTTTTAAAAAGACATATTTTCAAAACCATCAGATTATGTCATGAGCAAATTTTTTTTTTTTCCTGCAGTAATGTAGAAATTATTTTGAATGGTTGAAGGTAGTGCTTGGGTCAGCAGTAATCTGTGTGACAGCAGAAATGTTCCATTTCTAGTTGTGACAAGAGTAACAATTGGTAATTGATAAGTGCAGGGAAAAAGCTTTACTTGTATATAGATACAGAAAAATCTCTAAGAATAACTGTCATTTAAAATATAATTTTAAAAGAAATGAAATCTCTGTACAAATAATACAGGAGAAGATTAAAGTAAGGCCTAACTGGTGGTGCTTACAGAAAAAAATCTTGCATATCCTAAAGCGACCAACCACTCCCTAAAAGTTCTTGGTATCTTAAATTTTTCTTTCCAACTCCCTCAATGTCAAACAGGTAAAGATTTTGCTACATTAATCATACATGTGCTCACAGTTTTTGCCAGTAGTGCAGCTTTCCAGCTGTTTCAACTTTGAAACAGCTGCAAATCTTCTGCAAGTAAAAAAATTCACGTGACTAAACTTTTAGTTATAAAAAGGTCCATATTTGCTTCCTTCGAAAATTAATCTGAACCAACCTGAAGCATTCTAATACACAGATATCTGGATAGCTGTTAGCATTCGTTTAAATTGCAGTAAGTCAGATTTTAGTGTAAGCTCGCTTGTAGGGGAGGAGTGGCGAGGGCTGGGAGCAGTTGCAGGGAAGCAGGAGGAAGCATAGGGATAGTGTGTACTTTTCTCTTTGACCCATTTAGGCTGCAGTCTCACATTTGCTGTAAGTTGATCCACGTGTGCACCGCCGCTGACAGCACTTCTCCTCACCCCAGCCCCATTCTGCTGCCGGTAGGCCTTGGGAGGCTGCGTGTTGAGTTACAGGAGGGAACCGGTCCAAATGAAAATTTAGCTTTTTTTGTTGTTTGGGTTGATTTTCAGCAGAGCAAATTCCCTCATCTGTAACAGCATGTGGCCGTGTAAATGTCGAGTTGGAGGTGGGAACACTTGTCTGCAGGAACAGCTTGGGCTTCAGCTTGACTTAAAACAGTCGTGATCCAATTCCTTCAGTTGCTGGTGAATCAACAGATTAGGGTTTTGTTGGGGGTTTTTTTGCCTTTTTTTTTTTTTTTTTAATGTCATTGTTGGCCATGGTTTTCCAGCATGACATCAGAAGTGAAGCTCAGTAAGGACTTCATGAGCAAGCAGTTCTTTAGTTGTCCTAAAAAGAATAATTAAGTGGGGCTAAGAAACAAGCAAGCTGCTGTTACAAGGATGATGGGGCAAGAGTAGCAATAGGTTAGGTGCAGCCCCTGAGTAAACCGTATGGCTTCTAGTCTGTTGTTGAAGTGGGAGTAGCAGTTGGATAATGGGAAATGCCACCTGTGAGGGAAGCAGAATTCTAGGAACTGAATGCAGAAAGTCAGAGGAATGGCTTACGATGCCAGGTTTTTCAGAGTGGGTAAGACAAATTAATTCAATGGCTGGTTGGTGTATATGATAAGAGGCTGCCCATGTGGGAGTGGTATCATAGGAGCAGGGAATGGAAAATGTGCTTGAGGAGGGGGGTGAGGAAGTTACGTGGATGCCTTGCAGGCCTGCTTTGGCATTAATTAATACAAGGGCAAATAGGGAATGAGGGAATGAGTACTTAAAGAAGTACTGAGTGCTGAGAAGAGATGTTAACAGCAGATTTTCTAGGTGGAAGGAAAGTAGCCTAGTATCAAATATTTAAGAAGTGTTTGGAGCAGTGACCACTATCTGAATTTTTCAGCCATTAATCTTAAAGATGCATGGTCGTTCTCTTTAGCTGAATGAGTGAATGAGCCTTTGACATGCAATGGAAAGGCTTTACCAGGAGACACAGGGAGCTGAACCTGGTAGATGGGCGCTCTCATGGGAGGCAAAATGGATGGGTTGGATTGTTGTCAGCAGGCAGAGAAATTGAATACAGGTCTCTGCACCGAGATAGGCTGGTTCTGGCCCTGCAAAGATAAAGTGGAGGCATCAATCCTTCAGTAAACAGGTCTGGATCAAGTCTTTTTTATTTTGCAAGGTTATTTTTAACATGGATCAGTTTACTGGTTTGGTTTTCTGTCCATCGCCACAAGCAAAAGTTGTTCTGGCATAGCTGGTGAAATATCACAGGGAAAGGGCCAGGAATGGTTTTATTTTGCTGAGAAAACAGGAACAGAGTGTACCCTTGGGCAGTCCCTGAAGCAGGTCTGCCTGGTGACAGAGGCACGGGGATGCATCATTTGGAGAGGGGCCAAGTGTTGACGGGCCCCAGGTTGCTCAGCCTGGAGACTGACACATCCCAAGGAGGAACAGGGGAGTTCTTGCATGGAAGAGCTTCAGTCTGAGGATGTGGAGTGCACCCACACCTAGATGGTGGCAAGATAGGGATTTGGAGCTAGGCTGAAGTTAGAGCCTGGGCATAAGGCCAGCATGTTCATCACTTTCCTCATAGTCAATTAGATGTTACTGGGAATAACTCTTAGCTAACCTTGATAAAATTAAAGTTGTTATTCTGCTGGGTCAGCACTGCTGCAATGTCCTGCTGTGCTGCTACTTTTACTGTTCATTGGCCCTTTTCCTTACAGGCTCACAGGGATAAAGCTGCTCCTTGCTCCTGGTATTGTGCGAGTGTCTGGGAATGCTCGGTGTGATCCCTGCAGCCATTGCCTCACTTCCCTTCCTGCCTCCCCACATCGCTTGGGCTTTAAATGTTTTCATGTCTTTGATCATGGGACTCTACCCTCGATTGGGCTGCTGGGACAGAGTAGCCCCACTGATACTCCTGGACTTTCCCTGTTGTGCCTTTGTTTGTTTGTTTGACTGATTTGTAATACAAATAACATAGAAACCTGGCATGAAGCAAAGAGCAGGAAATCCATTCAGGCTTTGAGCTGGGACTTGCTGAAACTGAAAGATGTAACAAAGAACGCAGGGATGCTCACATATAAAAACTGCTCTTTTTTCCCTTTTTCAGGAGTTCTTTTGGGAAGCCTTTTCAAAGAAAGGAAAGGAGGGAAAACACAAATGCAGAATAAAATCTGCACATAAAATTCAGTTGATAAAGTAATTCAAACACTGAAAATGAATACCCGAGTGAAAACCATCCAAAGTGTTTCCTTTAGTAGAATCTAGTGTTTGTTACCATAACAATCCTTTTTGCAAAAAAAGGATTAGTGCTGTTAACATGACTCTGTTCCCCATTTCAGGTAGTACTAGTTTGCAGGGCCCCTCAAGCAAATTGCAGAAAGGGGGAAAAATCCATATGCCTGGATTTTGATGATGCATCATAATAGCAATTCATTTAAGTTCTGGCTGTGTACTGCCTGTTCTTCCCCTAGAAACTAATGCTTCGTACTGACAATGCTACTATGAAATAGCAATGTCACAGTCTCTGTCAGAGTGAGGGGAGGGCTGCAGATGAGCAGACAGAAGCCAGATAAGAGTAGTGTTGAGCTATAGCTGCTTGACATTACTGACTTTTAAGGGATCAAAAAAAAAGGTATGATTCCTCTTGCATAGGGGAAGAGAACAAGATGTTTCTGTAGTAACAAGATAGTAAAAGAAAGAAAATTGCTTGTAAAGAATGGCTCTGATTTTCCCTCTTTTTCTATTTTGCTTTTATTATAACTTAAGCTGCAGTTTTGCTATCAACTGCCTCTTGTGTAAGCATTTAATGTTACCAAGATATTCTGCAAATCTGTTTTTGTGACAGTGAATTCTGGCCTACACATTTTGTTTTGTAATAACCACTGTTTCCTCTGTCAAAAGAATGGAAATTATCTGAAATAAAAGGATAGTGGTGTTCAGAGGTCCTATCTGAACTTGTCACTTCAAGTCTGCTGTGCCAGTTCAAAGCATTGGGGTTGACATCAGATGAGAAGATGATGGTGTTTCTTTTAGCATGCTGGGAGTAGATGGGTAGAAACACTATTTTTTTTTTTTAGTAGTCTTGGAACTAAAAGCTGAAAAGAGCCTTTTGTTTTTCAATGCAGATTCAGCAGCGTGATAAACTTTACTACTTGGTAGCCTGGGAACTTAAATTTGTGTGTTTCTTACAGAAACACAAGCTTCTCTCTCTCTCACCTCTCCCCCTGCCTCCCCCTCCACCCCGATGGTATGATGAGCCTTTGAGAAATAAATGGGAACTGCGTGGTGTGTGTCCTGTACGTCACAAAATTTCTGTAGTTTCTACGCTTTTGTTCTTATGCTCTTTAAAGGAAAATTTATTACTGTTTTACTGGTAAGGGAAGGGGGAGGATTTTTGAAACCTTACTGCTGAGCTTGTCCTGGCTTTTTAAAAAGACACTGTTTCTTGTCCTTTACCCAAAGATACTTCAATGCCACTTTAATGCCATCACTAAATTACAAGAGCAGTGTCAAGTGTAAGCTTTGACCTTAAAAGTGCTATTTCTTGTGGTTTAAAAAAAGAATCCCATGATCTGTCAAAAACCTCTAAGGCCTGAAAGAGGCACCTCATATTGCAAGTTACTAATAAAAGATGCACCTACTAAGAGACTTGTTTTACCCCTGTGTATTTTGTTTTATATGTTGTACTTTTGCATAGCAGTTTGGAAAAAAACGCAGTACTTTGTTCTGACTGTTCCACATGATGATAGTCGTTTTTGGTACTGTGACAGTAGCAGCAGGGTTTTAGAGCAGTGTCACATTCAGACTTTTTAGAAGGCTGTTCTACTGGATAAAATAGATAAGGAAGTCAGGAAGCTGTGGTTCTGAGTGTTCTATAACCCAGAGCACAGCAGGGTTTGAAGGTGTATCTGTTCTTTTCCATGCAGTAGATCAACTCTGTTCATTGGAGTTTGTAACACTGTGATGGAACCAGGTGAATAACGAGTGGAGCAGACTGCTAATAAACTGCATTGTAATGTTGGATATTCCCTCTGTTTTGGCTGAGATCATGAGATCATAAGGCTTGTTGCATCCTTGCAGTGAGCTGGACCAGCTCCCTGCTCACTGGGACCAGCTCCCTGCTCACCAGGACCATATGGTCAGACTGGCAGTGAGGGCGTTATCCGGCCATGAGAGCTGATTGGAGCAGTGCTGGTAGATCAAATGATGGAGGCAGTCAGGAGATAAACAGCAATTGGAAGGTTATGAAATGCCACCCAGCTAGCGAGGAGCAGTGGGAGGATGTTCAAGGGCTGATGGACATAATGCAGTGCTGTAGGTCTGCTGGAGGGAATTGCTCATCTTCCCAGCCCTGGAGCTTGCAGCTGCTCAGCAGCTCCTCCCTGCACTGACCCTAATGCTGGGGGGAACAGCATCCCAATGCTTAGCAAGGTTTTTGGAAGTCACAAGGACTCTCATGTTCAGGACTGGCAGTCTGAATGAATATTTGGTCTCTGCTCATGTTTGTCAACAGTAACTGGAGCACTGGATAGAGTATTTATTTTGATCAGTTGTTTTCCTAAGCCTAGTTTCTCTGTTTACCAACAGCTGCTCTTCAGATACCAACAGATTAAAGCACTGTATTTATAGTTAAATGAAATACAATGGAGATGTGTTTTTCAGCTCTGGAAATGTCAGATTGGCGAGATTGGCAGAAAAGGTGGGAAGTCACAAAATGACATACTTTTGGTTGTCATCTGACTGGGATGAGGGCACTCTACAATGGTTTGGTACTGTACTGCAGTCCCGAGGTGAGAGCCATCTAGCCTGGTACCTGCCTTTTCTTGGACTCTGTGAAGTAGCTTCTTGACTCTGGGAAGGAATCAGTAGGAGTACAAGGTATCCTGTGTTCCCTGCGGAGAAATCTAGAAGCATGATTGCTAATGCTAACTTTTCCAGCTATTTTTTGTCAGTGTTACATAAGACACCAGAAAAATAGAATTTCGTTGTCATGTTAAATTCAAGGGGCGGAGGTGGTGATGGGGAAACAACAAAGCTTTTGATCTTTCTTTGGTAAATAGGAGTCTGGTTACAGAATGTAAATGTTTATCTTAGATGATGCTATAAGCAGTACATTTCTTTCTCCTCACAGATAAGGACAAGACCAAGTTAGTCATCAGGATGCACATGATTTTTAGGATGCTTCTTGTCCTGCATTAAGTTGTTCATTTTGGGATAAGCAGCAGTGTAACAGTTGTCTTCAATTTCCACAAACTGTATTGCTGACATAATACCACAAAGCAGCTTGAGGGAGTCCTAGTACACAGAATTAAAGCCTTCAGTGGTCTGCTGAAGATTGAATAAAACATTCAAAGAAATAGCATTTCCTAAGTGGACAAGTACCTTTCTGTACTCTTAGATCTCTCTGGTATTTGTCAGTAGACAAGGACTGGCCACCTCTTAGGTAATTCTGTTTTAAAATATTGATGCTGAATGAAGAACTCAGCTAAAAATGCATATGTTACTCAAACAAGCATACTGTTTACTTGGAATGGATTATGATGAAATAATTGTATTTCAACATTTGAAATTAAGAAAAGGTTAAATACTCAGAATATTAATGGTAGCTTGGGAATGGGAATAGCTCAGTGGTGAAAACAGCTTATAAAATAAATAATTTTCAAGTATCTTCCTTGGTATTATTTTTTTAATCCTCTTATGGTATGTTCTTTGTTTCCGAAGTGCTCTTTGAGGTGGAGCCCTGAATGAGAGGAGTGTTCTGGGAGAGGGATTACGTGGTAATGGGGATGGACCAGGGGAGTGCTGGGGAAGAAAGCTCGTGGATGCTTGTCCTGTTCTTACTCTGCATCTCCAGCTCATTGAGCTGTTCTCCCATGTGCACCAAGAGCCATATCAGTTGCTGCTGTGTTGGTGGCCTGGAAAGTGCCTTCATATCTCTTCTTGTTTGGTGGCCTGTGCCAGCCTGGTCCTTGTGGAGCCAGGTGGGCCCTGCATCCTGGTTCCATCTTTAGCCCAAGAAGCATTCAGGAGTGCACATGGCTTTTCCTTGTCATAGGAGCCACTCTTCTATTTATGTTTTTGCAAAAGCTTTACTTAGAAGAAAAATTTGTACAACACTTAAAACTGCTGAAATTGTTGCTTGTTACCGTCTGGCCTGTGTGACTTTGAGGACACTGAGTTGGACTATCTTACTTGAAGAAATGCTGTGCACTGACTGCTCCAGAGATTCCAATCTGGATCTCTACAGCTGAGCAAGGCACATGGGCATGTCTATTTATCTTTTTTAATGGTTGTACGTCTGCATGCTGTGCCTGAAATCTACTGATGGCAGTTATTCGTGTCTCCATCTCAGTGGCCATGCACAGCAAAATACAACCAGATAAAATAGGATAAGAGGATAATAGGATAAAACCAGATGAAATACCTTAGGTGATGGGAAGAGGTGACTTTCCATGGCTTCCCTGATGCAATCTGGCATCTGAGGTGGATTTGTTTGGGAAGTGGTGGATCAAGGAAGCTGCTTTCCTGCTACTGTAAAATTAATTTTTAGTACTCAACAAGAGCATTTTTTTCCCCAAATGAGTACAAAGTGATTCCTTCCTAGGGACAGAAGAAAGAGCAACACAGGTTGAGAAGTGAAATAAAATTCAGGAGAGGGTGGGTGCTGGTTAGTATCTTAGTTTTAGGAAGATAAAGTATTTATATTTGAGGCTGGTGAGTGCCAGTCCAGGGCCTGCTGATGGCAGTGGAAAAACCATTTACCTGATGGGCTTTAGATTACTCTTGAGTAGCTTATTGTGCCCACACCTCCCATGGAGGATGATGTATCCTTCCTCTGCGCTTATTTCTTCATCCAAACATGTTACACCTGGTTGACCAGCATGCCTTAAAGGAGATCTCAGTGGTGAGTTCACTGATTTCCACGTGTGCAGGAAGAAGCTGTTCCTTTGTGGCAGCTTCTGTTTGGCTGGAATCCTACTGGAACCCTGGCTTGCCTGGCCGGAGTCACTTCTCATTAAAGCCACGCTAAGGCAGTGTCTTCGGCAAAAGGTTATTTGGAGATGAAGCAATTTTACCATGTTATTAGTGATGAGGATATAGGGATTTGCGTAATATGAAGATGTGTGGTCTGTGCAAGAGCTTGTGGTGTTCTGGTAAGCATCATGTGTTTGCCATCGCTTTCTGCGAGCAGTGGTGGCTGAGGGCACAGCAGGCATCGTGCCCCCATGCGCAAAGCTGCTCATGACATCTCTGAAGGGAACAGACGAGTGTTTCCTGTAAATACACGTGCTGGAAACATCTGCCCGGCACATTGAATTAAAGGATTTTTCTTGATGTGCTGTCTGACCCCTTACACTGCGGAACTCAAGTGCTGTGTTTTCCTAATGACTTCCCCCATCTTTTTCTTAAGCTGTCTTTTCGGCACACTCTTCCCAAAGCTGGAGCTGGACCTTGCTTCCCGCATCTGTCCCGGCAGCTGGACCACTTCCTGCCATGAATCATCTGAAACACACTTTTTTCTTTTTATTGTTTTATTTAAGGGTGAAGGCACATTTGTTCTCCTGAAGCCACAAGCTAAGCTAAGTAGTCTGGCAGCCAAGCCTCAAGTGAAGGCTGGGGTGTGAAAGTGTTCAGAGGAAGGAAGTGCCTCCCTTTGGTGGGGATCACAGGCAGCCCTGGAGCAGAGCTCCTTTCCTTGTGTGCTTGGGTTGTGGTCAGAGGAACAGCAAACTCCATCACTTCTTGCAGAGCTGCAGCAAACCCTCTTCTCTATTTGCATGACAGTGTCAAACACACTGGGACCTCTGGCTTTTGGAAGTTCTTTGCTGCAGCCAAGCAAGTGGTAATTGTCAAACGATGCTAAGGGAGTGGGGTACAATCTTTTGTCTGAGAAGTCTTGGCTGTGGTTTGGATCTTCTCTGTTGCTGATGTTTGTGGCTTGGTTTTCCAAAGCGCATTGATTGCATGTGTTTCAATTCAAGCAGTCCAAAACAAGGCGGGTTTTTTTTTATCCTGAGGAGTTGAGGCTGAATAGTTCCTGAAACTTGAGAGGTCATTGTATTTCAAACAGAGATGAAATCCAAAATCTGCCCCCTTAGTTCTTTTGTCTTTAAAAAAAACCTCCAAAACACCAAAGACCCCAACCCAAAAGCATAGTAACTGCATAATTGTTAAACTTTTCTTTTCCTTGTTAATTTTTTTAGGGAAACGTCAGATTCACCACTTAGGAAACCAGCTTCAGCTCAATCAACATTGCCTGGATACTGCCTTTAATTTTTTCAAGATGGCTGTGAGCAAACATCTAACCCGGGGGAGAAAGATGACCCATGTAATTGCTGCGTGTCTCTACCTGGTGTGTAGGACAGAAGGAACTCCTCGTATCCTTTCACACTTATAAAATATAAATAAATAAAATGCATACTTTTAGCAAGTCAACTGTCCCAGTTAGACCTTGTTTCAAAATGTGAAAAGGTAAGTGTTTAAGAGCTAACTTGGTCACCGCTGGTTTTGTACAGTGAAGTGAATGGAAGTGTTTCCTGTGGTTCAAGTACATTTGTTCCCTTTCTAAGTCTACAATACTTAGTATTTAATGCTATAAATGTCACTGTGCCTCCCATCAATAGCTCTAAATTTCTCCTTTCTCAACATTTTTTTTAATTATTGCACCTTCCCTGTGCTTTACTAGGGATTATTATTTGTAGAGTATTTTTTTGTTTATTTTGTTTTTCTTTTTTAAAGCAAATGACAATTAACCCCAAGCCTCCTGCAGTATCAACATCAAAGAACAAAGAGTTCCAGTGGGTTTTCCACCAATATATTTGGATTCCCTTCTTTTAATGCTTGCAGAAAGAATAGTATCACTCCTGTTGAGAAAAAAGCTGTTTGATAAATTCTGAAATTTGCTCAAAGATCATACAGGAAATCAGTGGCTGGAGGTGGGACTGCACAGGGGACAGATTTGCAAGTGAATGCTCCTTGTTCTACCATCCCTATTTTTGTCCTGGAGGACTTCATTAAAATCCATATAAGCCTTAAATACTGATGACCATCCAAATTTATTTATTTATTTCTATTTCTTTTATGTTGTGTTTAAGTTCCTGGAATTCAGAATTTAGTATCAAACAATTACTTAAGTTGAATGGGGCTCTGAGCAACCTGGTCTGGTGGGAGGTGCCCCTGCCCAGGCCAGGGGACTTGGAACAAGATGATGCCTATGGTTCCTTTGAACCCAAACCATTTTATCATTCTATGATTCTGTATTATTTTATTTCTTTTCTAGTTTAAAGCAGTATGTGCATATCATCAGTATTCCATTTGATTTGGTTCTTTTTCTAGATTGCTGCTCTCATGCTACATTTTTGCAGTTGGACATCTTAGCTTTCCTTTTAAGATTGTGATGGTTTTTTGCAGTTTCAGAAACTATGTGCACTATTCTATGATTAGTGCTTTCTCATAGTGTTGTGGTCATTGCATTTGCATGTTTTAAAAAATGTGGTTTTGCTGGAATAATGGAATTTAAAGGAAGGCTTGCCTATTACACTGATCTCTGTGTGAATTTTGGACAGTATGCCTGGTCATTACCAAAAAGACAGTGTCAATTTTAAAGTATTACAAATATTTTGGTAATATATATTTCAGATAACTACCTGAAAGAGGGTAGGTTTAGATTAGTTATTAGGAAGAAATTCTTGACTGTGAGGGTGGTGAGGCCCTGGCACAGGTTACCCAGAGAAGCTGTGGCTGCCCCATCCCTGGAAGTGTTCAAGGACAGGTTGGATGTAGCTTGGAGCAACCTGGGATAGTGGAAGGTGTCCCTGCCCATGGCAGGGGATTGGAACGGGATGATCTTTAAGGTGCCTTCTATGATTCTGTGATTTTATGTTTTTTTAATGCCCATGTCACATTTTTAAAGTAATTTATATACAGTTGTCATTTGATACTACTGAGTGATGGCCCAGCCATCATTTACAAATCCATTTCTCCCCACTGATAGTGATAAAACAGCATTTGAAGCAGAGCAGGCTGTAAGAGGCAGATAGGTATCCTGAAATGTACAGCCATCTGTGCGACAAGTGTGGCTAACATTTCTAGCAAACAAAACAAAAATAATGTGCTTGTTTTTTATCTTTCTTTAAAGTATTTCAGCATGTATCTCAGTTATATGCAAGATGTACTGGTCTGGTTGACACTTCATAAATACCTAAATTAATTTCCCAGGTTCCTTTGTTAAATGGAGGTAATATCCTGTGTGATACTTCACACAAAATGCTACGAGTAAAGCATGAATAAGACTGCAAAGACAAGCTATGTCTTTCTATATCAATATCACAAAGTACTCCACTCTCACTTGCGTGGTTACCCTGCTGCCAGGGAATCAAGAAGTTGAAATGCATGACCATATGGCTCAATTTTTTTTAGTGTTTACCTTTTAAAAAATCCATTTAACTTAATTTTGTAGCTGATATTAAGAATTTAACCATGTTACTTTGGGAGAGGGAGCTCATTCAGCTTCTGCCTTTGGGTTTGGGGTCTTTTTTTTTTCTGTTTGTTTTGTTTCTTGGTAGTATTTAAAGTCCACTGTAGTTTGAAAACCAAACCTCAAATGAATGACGGACTCTTGAACATTGAAATGTTAGTCCCTTTTCTGGCAGTTTATCCTTTCACGAGAAACTTGAAAACCTATGGGCTACAGATGCACATTGCTGACCTTTGAAATTAGAATATGTTCAATGCTCTGTAGATTAATTATAATAATCGTTATCAGTGTGTTATATTTGGTCCCAGTATAAGTCTTTCAATATAGACAGGTGCTACAGGAGGCAGGGGTGTTCCCAGGGCCTTTGGAGCAGAAGGTCCCAGAGCAGGTGTAGAGGACAGGCATGTGGCAAGAATGAATATGTGTATTCAGGGTAATAAACTTGCCATTGGTTTTGGTCTTCTGGAGAAGCTGCCAAAGAGAGCTTGGAAAGAGCAGCAATACGCTGTATAATATTGTACAGAGGACATGCAGTATTCCTAGCACTTCAAGATTTATATACACTGCTCAGTAGCTTTCCTGAGTTTAAAGTGTTCGTTGTCATTGTGTTTGTTATAGAACTCTAACAAAGAAATTTCCAAGAAATTCAGAAAAAGAAGTTAAAGGCTGAAGATGGGAGAATGTATTTCAGCGGAAAGAGGTGAGGTGGAAGAAATAGCGAAGGGCAGGAGCATCCTCAGAGCTCAGAGACAGCTCGCAGGTTTTGGGTGGCCCAAATAAATTAGGAGAGTGACCTGGGAGTTGCAGAGGCAAGAGATGTTACCTGGGAACAGATTAATCTCTGAAACAGAAGACATCATGTTTCCTAAAAAATAGTACGGTAGAAGGAGCAAAGAATGTATGTGGCCTGGGGAGGTACAGTGGGATGTAGTCAGGGTCTGACGGGGCAAGAGATGTTGTGTTCTTGTGGCAGAACCGAAGGAGTGGGAAACATTTCGAGAGGGAAAACAGAATTTAATTGTGTCTGCAAGTTCAGTTGGAGGGAGTGGAATGTATTTATCTCACATGGTTATCTGCTTATTCTTCTTTTCTCATAATGTGCATGTCGCCAGCCAGCCCCTGTGAAAATGTGAGGGATACTGTAGCCAAGTCTACTGGTGCAGTATGAATTATGCCTGAATAAACCTCAGTCTGAAATGGGAAAACATTATGTTCTCCTTGATTCTTATGCATGATTTAATTAATGCAAAAATGCAAAATATTCTGGTAACACAAATTTTTTTGATCTGAAATGTAGTTCTAGAACTTAAAGAGAACATAAAAGTTGGTTTATCTGAAATGTGTCTTTTATTTACAGTCCATTAGAAAGATATATATATATATTGTTTGAGATGTGGATTGATTTTGTATCAGTTTATGGTTTTTATTAGTTTATGTGACACAAACCCACACAACGCAGCAACTTTGGCATAGCTTTTCATTTGCCTTCTTATATTACTTGTCAGTGTTAATGTTTTCAAGGGAAAATGGCTTACAAACCATTAGGTGAATTTGGGAGGTGTTTCATCATTTTGATGAGTTACCTATAAAAACTTTGATTTATTATTCTCTTTATAGAAAGTGTCTATATTATCAGTGTCAGAAGTGGGGATATAATGAAAAAAATAAATCTAAGGGAGATAGTGATTTTAAGTCCTCAGGTTTGTTGGAACGTGTTGTCCTCCTCTCTGGTACTGAGCGATGCTGAGCATTTCCAGTGATGTCTGACTTCATCTGGCACTGCCAGCTCTCCCGACATTTCAGACTCTGGATTTTAATTTGTTTCTTGGAATAGTAACAGTCCTCAGTTGTTTCTCTTTAATGTTTTGAACAGTTTTTCCACCCCTACATATGTTTGAATGGAAACAAAGGGCTTTTTAGCTGGTTCTGCTGTTCCCAAGAGAGAGAACTTGGGAAGAGCCAGGCAGGGTGTTTGAGTGACTTATGGGCTCAGCTGGAACCCATGGCTGCCCCAGGGTCACTCAGGAACAATGAGTGCCTGGCCAGGATTTTCCAGGTGGGATGTCAGTTTGTTTAATCAAGGAACATTTCTTTCTGTTTGTAATCCTTTTACTGTACATAACTGTTAGAAAAACTGCACAACTGTCCACTATTTTTTGTAATATTTTCCAGTGCTACCACCTAGGGTCTTTTATAGCAACATTGTACACTGTAAGTGTCTTTTTTCTCACACACATGCACCTTTTTTTATTTTACCTATTTATTATTTTTCTTTGAAGCTCTGTCAAAAAAGCACCTTTAGTTGTAAACCAAATCCTGTCTTGTTAGAGCATAGTAAATAAAACCTTTTCCACATGAGAAGAGTCCATGCAAAGTTCCCTCACCAGCTATCTTGTTTAAATATCCCTCGGTTTGCCTTTGGAGGTAAATTCAGGCCAGGTTTCTCCCCGCCTCCAGTAAAGCTCATCAGTCTCAATGTTTGAGGGGCTTGCTGAGCCCTTCCCACTGCCCAAGGCTGGGCACCCTCCGGAGACTGAGGCTGAGTTCCTCAGGTGGTCTTCAGCGGCATTGTGAGTAGTCAGGGGACAGAGGTGGGATCCTCCCAGGGTCAGACCAAGTGAGGCCTCTCTGCTGAGTTGTTTGCAAAAGAACACTTCTTCTAAATGCCTAAGAAAAATAACCTCTTAAATTTGGGTGTTGGGAGCAGAGGGCTGTCAGGAGAACGCTTGGTGCCTTGAAGTCTTTCAGATGTAAACTTGCTCTGGGTGGGAAAGCATAAGGCTCTTTTCCTCCCCAGCTTCCTCTGCCCTGTGAACCTCCCTTTTGTTTGAGGGAAGATCACGAAGGCATTGCCAGATCCCAGCAGGCAAGAAGGGTTTGGAAAAAAAAAAGGGCATCTGAATGGGGCAGCACTTTGTTATTTCCTATCTGTCTGCACTACTTGTACTTTATTGCCAAGCTATTTGAAAGTCTCCTGGTTTAATGTGTTTATTTTCATGTCACAGTAAGGGAAGTTGAGAGTATTTATCTTCATTTCCAGGTGTAGAACTGAGACTAAGTAACACATTCAGAGCTACCCAGAAAATCTGTGATGGAATAAGGAACTGGTCTCTTTAATCCTTAGTTAGGCAGCGGCTACCGAGCTTTTCTGCCATGTTGGTCTTTGCAAGAGAAATTCAGATAATTCCCTCTCGAGCATTAGGAGGCTCTACTGGCAGCCATGCTGTCCTGGGAAGGTTTGTATGGCCTTGTCATGAGAACCTTTGATGGATATATTCTTTGTTTCTCTACTAATGCTACAAGGTCTGTCTTTGCAAGGAAAAGGGCAAGACTTCCTTTTTTATTGAAAATGAAAAATGAGATCTCCAGCAATATTTTGACCTCTACTAAAACTTCCTGGAGCCAGCAGGCCCTGGTGTTCCTGATTAAAAAGTTAGCTTTTGAAATGAGGCTTTAATCAAGAAAACTTTAGAGCTGTGGCTAGGGAGGTTAATAAAACCAGCTTCTATTTCTCTTTGGTTAAGGACTTTCTCTTTAGTGACTGACCTTTTACTTTTTTTGATTAACTACTGTTGCATTGAAAATAAGTTGAGTGTGACAGGGACATAGGGGGATAAAAATGGATTTTAAATTGCACAGTTAAAATACATATAATATTTACTGAGGCAAGTTACTTCATTTCAGTAATTTTTTGTGTGTGTGGTAAAGGATGCCAAGAGCGTACTTCACACAAAGTTGAACAGAATATTTTCAGTGGGAAGGGACCTACAGCAATCATCCAGTCCAACTGCTTGACCAATTCAGGGCTTACCAAAAGCTACAGCATGTTGTTAAGGGCATTGTCCAAACGCTTCTTAGACACTGACAGGCTGGGGCCCTTGATCATCTCTTGAAGAAACCTGTTCCAGTGTTTGACCACACTCTTGGTAAATAAATGCTTCCTAATGAAGCATTTGACTGGACTTGAAGTATTGGAAAAGCCTTGTCCGCTTAATTTCAAAATGAAGTTTTAAAATTGCTCTGTTTCTGAGTGGATGGATTTTAGCTTTGAAGAGTTTTAATCTATTAATAAAAAATTGCTGCCTTAAATAAGGTGTGGCTGTTGTTACCCCATGTTATTTGCATTGATTTCCAAAGAGTTAAGTGTTTGGTAATGCTTGGCTTGTGTGATCATTCCTATTTGGTACCACAGGAGAAAATGCTAGAGGATGTAAGAAGGAGGGCAGCCAGGGACAGCAGTAGAAGTTCTGCACCTTAATTTCTCCCTGTCACCCTCTCCTCCAGCCAGAGCTGGGACTGTTGAATTTCAACAGCAGGGCTCATGACCTGGAGCCTGCATATCCAGTCTCCTTTTCCATGGAGTGAAGGAGAATTGTACCATCTTTCCCTCTCAGTACTGCATTACACATTTTTCCCTATAAAGAGATATGTATAAAGCAAGTGTGGTGCTGAGACAATGAGGTCTTTCATGTTTCCAGTTGGTGGGAGAGTAAAATTTTCCTTTCCATGTGCTTGTTGACATTGTATGCTCCGTTGCGTGGCTCTGTTCTCTTCCCTGCTGCATCCCCTTACTGCCAGGGCTGCTCTGGATGGGTGAGGCAGGAGGACCTGGGGCTGTGCCACTCCCAGCTATCTCACCTGGCCTCCAGCTGTATTGCAGAGGAGCCTGTGTTTCCCTAGGTCCTGTGCCATATCTCAGTCTGCTCTGGATGTCTTTGTAGTTTCTGAAGCGGTGCTGGGTACTTCAATTGTCCCAGTTGTGTCTGGTGGTTTGCAGTGTCTTTTACAGAGATTTCCCTCTGGAGTCCTTCAAACTGGTTGTGTGGTCCTGCACCCTGGGGGACAGGGCTGGGGAGATGATTAGTGGCCCTCAGGTTCTTCTCTTGTCCCTTGCAGGTGGAAAGCCATAAACCTTCATTGTGCATGACTCAGATGTGGCAGGAAAACAGTGAGCGTGATTGCTGACTGGCATTATCCTGCAGGGTGCCCTGTTCTGGAAGTCAGCAAAGCTTTCTGCTGGGAGACTGTAATTTTAATGTGGAGATTCTGTACTTGGGTGATTTTCTTTGTTTCTTTAAGATTCTGAAAATATAAAAGGGGAAGGGAACTTTACATTGTGGTGTGTGTCAGCTCAACATCTGACTGTTTAAATCCTTGTGCTAAATGCCCATTATGGATGCTGCAGGGAGGGAGGGGAAAAGCTGCTCTAAGTGCAGTAGTGATAATTGACCCACTTAAGAGAGCTGCTCTAATTTTGCATGTTACAGCATCCTGGAAATTCAGATAAGAATGTTGATCTCTCCAGCTAATAGGATTTCTAAATATATCATCCAAAAGAAGCAGGAGGACTGTAATTTTGCGTGTATGTGTGTGTATTGAGGCTAATGTTTTGTTTAAGAACTGCACACTCTGAAAATCTGCTTTTTTGTTCACTTGTTACTGACTCAGGATAAAATAGAACTTGACCTCTGGTGCTGGCAAGGGGAGACCTGATCATGGCCCATTGAATTTGCTGACAAAATTCCCACCAGCTTTTGTGTGGAGGGGTGACCAACTTTTTTCCTTTCAGGATGTTGGTACCCAGCAGGTGGCTCAAACCGTCAGCTTTTCCATAAGGCAGAATTAAACAAAGCATCTGCAGAGATAGAGAGGGGAACAGGGTCACAAGATGGCCTATCAAGATTACAGATTTTGGCTGGTTTTGATAGGTTTGTTTTCCTCATTAAAGGGAAATTTTGAACAGTAAAGGTCAAAATAACCCTCTTGTAAAATCTGTCTGCAGAAATACTTCATTACTTTGCAGTGCAGAGTGTTTATAGTCTCTCTCAGGGCAGCTCTTTCTCAAAGCACATCAATGGGTAAGACTCTTCTGCTCTGCTCTGCTCTGCACTGGTGTGGCCTCATCTCAAGTCCTGTGTCAGTTTTGGGTGCCACAATATAAAGAAGACACTAAGCTGTAGAGAGTGTCCAAAGGAGGGCCACAAGGATGGTAAAGGGCCCTGAGGGGAAGCTGTGTGAGGAGCAGCTGAGGGCACTTGGTCTGTTCAGTCTGGAGAAGAGGAGCCTAAGGAAAGACCTCACTGCAGTTACAACTTCCTCATGAGGGGAAGAGGAGGGGCAGGCACTGATCTCTTCTCTGTAGTGACCAGGGACAGGACCTGAGGAAACGGCCTGAGGTTGTGTCAGGGGAGGTTTAGGTTGGATATTAGAAAAGGGTTCTTCACCCAGAGGGTGGTTGGACACTGGACTGGGTTCCCCAGGCAAATGGTCACAGCACCAAGCCCCAGATCATTCAAGAAATGTTTGGGTGAAACTCACAGGCACATGGTGTGACTTGGGGATGTCCTGTGCAGGGCCAGGAGTTGGAGTTCAATGATCCTTGTGGGTCCCTTTGAACTCAAGATATTCTATGACTGCTGAAACAATGGGGTTTGCAGTCAATAGTGCTGATGCACCTACACTGTTACAATTCTGGAGATCCTTTGCCTTTGCACATCAGACATTTCTGTGTCAGGGCAAAGCCAGGAGTTGCCCTTGCCCTTTGAAATGAAGGGACAGGCCTGACTCTGTAGGTTTCTGAGTTAGGTCCATCGAAGCCTTTGTCACTGTGGGCTTGAATTACATGATGGGTGGGTAGGAGAGTGTTTATTGTTTGGCAACCCTGTGCTCCATCACCATGTCAGGCCTTGTGTAACCCAGAAAGCCTTACAGCAGAAGCATCTGAGCCAGATTTTTAAGGCATGCAATAGTGGTCTGGTATTGCATGCATAAAAATAATAATGAAATTAATTGCACAGTCTGTCCTCTTAGTAATTAGGTTACAGTTTGAGGTGTCTGAACTGATGAGACATTGTCATGCTAAAGGTGAAACAAGGAAAGAACCAGATGCAAGGAACTGAAGAGCTACAAAGGCATCAGTAATACCAGATGAAAAATACAAGGAACAGCCCGCAGTGGCAGCACTGAGAGGGAGTGATGCTTGAAACGTGGTGGCAGAGACATGGAGGATAATGATGGGAATAATATCAGGATGAGTTCTGGGTGATGGATGAGGGGAGGGAAATATGATGGCAGAGAGGCCTCCTTCCAGGGCAATAAATACAAAGGAGGGACGATAAGGAAGGGATCAAACCTCTGATGTCTTTGACCTTCAGCAATCCTTGCATGCTTGTGAAAATAAATATTTAACAATCTTCTTAAAGCTTGTTTAAAAGAGGAAATAATTAGGTTGGCTCTCTGCTTAATACAGAAGTTTGTCTCTGCATCTCAATTTTGGGGCTTATGTCAGCAAAACGAGCATTATAACTGGGTGGTGTTTTGGCCTGGTGGGAGCTAATATGTTGCTAACACCAGCTAAATCAAAATCAGTGTGGTACAGCTGGTCATTGTGTAGCACATTCTTGCTTTTGTCAGAGGATATGCTGGATATGCTCTGGGATGTGGAGGAGCCGCTTCCCCTTCCTTCCCTGCATGGCCACCCCCCTCTTAAGGAAAGGGAAAAACCAGGAAAGAGGAAAAGCGTTACCTGATGCTTTGGTTAAATAAATCCTGATAGCAAACATGATTAATTATGGTTGATGTTTTTGAGCCAATCACTGAAAAGTATTCCTGGTTGTAGCCATCACTAATATTTTATGCATTTTAATAATTTTGAAGTCAATTAGAAAATTAAGTGCTGTCCTTCATTAAAATAGAAGATTGTGTTTTTGAATTTTAATGCAGTAAGAATGCTGCCTTAGAACACAAATTCATATTATTAGATTAATTAAGATCAGTAATGCAAAACAGGGTGAACAAAAGCCAGTGCGTTGAGACCTATAAGCCCTTCTGTGCTTGCTCTCTGCAAATATTTTAGCTGAAGTTCTGCTCAAATTCTGTCCACTTTCATCATATTTTTAAGTCTTATGCAGCTTTTTTTGTCTTACAGTTGATTTCATAAGAACAAAGTGAAGGTGTATCAGAGAAACGATATTAGCTGTTGAATTTGTTTTGTAAAAACAGGATTCATTCTCACACCTGGCCTGGCCGCATATCTTGAAATTGGTCTTGACAGTGATTTCTTATACCCTAATAAAGTATAAGCCTTTTAAAAATTGTTAAACTACTTCTCAAGAGCTGTCTTACATCCTTCAGATGTTTGTCACTAGGATTTTGCTTGCATGACGTAGTCTTCATACACAAACCTCATACTGGAAATGCTTTTCAGTGAAAGATTTTTAGCTTTTTTGTAATCTCATGCCAAGTAAAATTGTGAGCTGAGCCTTTTCTAACCTTTTCCCTCTTAGTCTGCCTTTATGGCAAGTCCGTGTCCTTCCTCGAAGGCAAAAGAAAATGTCTTTTTAAGTTTAACTGCCAGACTGGCTCAGTATTGTTGTAAGTATGAATGATGTAATACTCAATCACATGGTGATATGTCTGCTATTTTCCCCTCTTTGAGAGAGAGAATAATCTTTCCGTCTTATCCAGTCTCAGCAGTCTGGGAAAATAGCAGCCTTAAATGAGACCCAAAACAACCAAAATCTTGATTTCTTCCAGAGCTTTGCTTTTGAAGCCAGATGTTCCCTGTGTCTTCTTTATTTTGACTTGCTAATTGGAATTAAGATGTTGAAGATAACGTGTGCTTTGAAGCTTATGTATTGTGTATTTGATTTAGATTTAATCCTTTAAACATTTGACAATAAAATATAAATTGCAGAGCTCTCATCTTTAGATCAGCTGGAAGTGAATCATTTTAAGTTTTCAACATCCTTCCAGTTTGGGAGAAACACAGTAGTCTCAGTGATGTTTTGACTGCATGTGGTGGTAAAGTGCTATGAGATTCACTAATCAGTATTTTTAAATGGAGATATATAGCTGTTTCTTCAATGAAGGAGCAGCTTGTCTGCCAAAAATAAAGTCTTGGCTTATGTCTTGACAGGGAGTAGAAATTGGAATGCTCTTCAGATTCCTTTTGTATTGGTAAGCAAGGGGGAATAGTGAACAATATATTTTATGTTGTCATATGTCATGATGGAAAGTAAATTTTGAAAGAGGGGAAATATATAGACTGAAAAAAAGTGTTTTAGTGTGAATGAAAAATAAAGTGTAACTTAGAATAGGCTATGATCTTTTTAATATAAGTGCAGTTTTTTATATGCAGTGAAACTGCATATTAAGCAACATGACCTGTGCTAACAGAAATGGGAAAGCCTTTATTTCATAAAACCCAGAACCCCAAACATTGCCTCTGTCTTATTGTCAGGAAGAACTCTCACTTTATCTGTTTTACAGTGTTTTTCCTTTTGCAATTGGTCCTTCTAACTTTTTATTGTGCTTATAGTGGCTTTGCAGCTTCCAGGGGGAAACAAAGTTGTTACTGTCATTTCAGGTACTGTAATGTGTGGCACAATTTTGGGACAAACAAAAGAGCTGGTGTTTCAAGTCAGACGGCAGAAAATTTGAGAGGTTACCTGAACCTGCTTGTTTCTGAGAAAGCACCAATATGTCCTTGCTTTGAAAGGCTTTTGCCCCCTTCTACTTGCATTAAAAATACACTTTCTTCCTTTCCCTAATGAATCCAGGGCTTCAGAGTAATGAAGTTCTGCCTATTCAGCTCTGAAGGCTGTGAGATTATGGATGCTTTTCTGTGACTTGTGCTGTTGGGCAAAATAGCTGGGCTATCTGAATTGAGACTATTTCTTTTGAAATTTGCCATTGAAATCACCAGTGGACCGTCTTTGATATCCAGGGAAATGAGGAAAAAAGTGTAAAATAATTTTTAGTCATTACTGAAGTCTTCTTTTAAAGAGATATCAGGAATTTTAAACTGCTGCCTCTCACTCAATACCTGGAATCAGAGAATGCTCTGTTCTATACTTATCTGGAGTTGCAAGTTTGGTTTTCCCGCGTGACTGCTGTTAACTCCTGCAGAATCTAAGCTGAGTTTTCTTTTTTATATGAAAAGTTCTGGTCCTTAAAGGATCAGTCTTCTAGAGAATGCACCAGATGGACTGCATCTGTGCTGCTGTCTCTGAGGGACTCCCAAATCACTGCATTCTTGTCACATCTGGGGGACCCAGTTCATTGCCAATAATTATTTCCAGTGCATATTCAGATTATATCTTTTTAGTTGAAAAATATTTGTGTCAGTTTTCCGTTTAATATTTATTATCATCCACCTAGACTCTGTTACTGTGGCAGAGGAAAGCAATTCAAGTATTGACTGCTGCTGCACTCATTCCTCAGAGTCTGAATGGGTGGCTTCAGTGTCTGAAGTGTTTCTCACAGTCATTCAATGGTGAAACAAGAGAATGCTCCAGTCCTTGGTTTCTGCTGTGAACCGGTCACTTTCCTCCTGTTCCAGCTTGAGAAGTTGGGAGCACAGTCAGGAGATAAGAACATTGGCTGAGAGGTAATACCCAGAACAGCTTCAGAGAAACGTGGCTTGAGAGGAGTGTTTCATTACACAGGCCTTCCTACTGAGAGGTTCTAGGATTGAAGGAACAAGAATACAGGGCATTTTCCACCAGCTATCCAGCAGCCAGAGAAGGTGTGATACATACATACTTTCCATGGAGACCTCCAGCTCCTTTGTGCAAGGTGTTTCTTGCCGAGTCAGTCCCAGCCTCTACTGTAGCAAGGGGTTACTCTGTCAGGTGTGTGAGGCTTTTCAAGAAGTTCAAAGACAGATGTCAGCCCAGTTCTCCAGCCTCCTAAGATCCCTCCAGAGTGGCAGCCCCACCTTCTGATGTAGGATTCTCCCCCAGCTTGGAATCTGCAGACCTGCCTGGGGAGCCTCTGCCTCGGTGGCTCACTGCTGATGGAGACAGTGCTGCCCCCGAGGGACACCCTGCAGTAACTGTCTGCTAATTGGACTTTGTACTATTAGTCACATCCCTTCAACCTGGCAGTCCAGCCAATTTTATGCTTGTCTTCCAGGCCAGCAAGCCAGACCATGATGTCTCAACATCTTGGCTTTAAGAGCACTGTGACAGACCACGAGTTCAGCTTTGCTGAAGTCAAGATGAGCAGCTTCCACTGAGCCGGTGTTGGTTGGGGTGCCGTGTAAAACTGATGGGTTAGGTGACACTTTGCACAAGGGTACAGCTGAACTGTCAGTCCACAGGGCAGGTTTTTTTGCTTGTGCTTTGGATGGAGAATTTCTCTTTGCTTTGAGTCCAGAGTGATCTGTCTTTGTAGTGGGCAACATGACAGGTGCTCATTGATTTAATTTACAGGTTTTTTTTAAAGCACTGGTGACTAAAACCTCTTCCTGACTTGGACGAACCCCAGATTCACTTCCATAAGGGGAGTTAAAAGCCAAGAGGGTATTCAGGGCCAAATTCTGCCTGTTCCTTTGAAGCTGTTGTTGCTGTGCAATGTGAAACACAAGAATTGTGGGGCCAGGAGGAAGGCAAGTGGCAGCTTTTGTAGGTGAATGGCCAGACATAGAAAGGGTGTATATCTAGTTCAGCTTCTTTCTCTGAGGTTATTCGTGTGTGTTTCCTTTTTTTACTAGTGTTTTTATTATATATGATTCTATTGACCTGATACGTAACCAGTTGTGGCAGCAGGACTGGAACTCCACTTTGCTTCCTCCCAGCTCAGTGTCCTGATGGTGGAGGTGTAGAATTTATAGTGTTTAATGGAGAAGGTCAGTACTGCAATCCTCATCATCAGATTGAAGAACTGAGGCACAGAAGGGAAGCAATATGACTTGTTCATCAAGATGTCGATATGTTTGTGTCCCATGTGTATCTGTACCTCTTACTGCTTCTGCCATAATGTAGCAGCCCTGTTCTACATAAGACTCTTTCTGTTTAATTTTACTAAGGCACTGCAATATACCTTTCCAAGAATATTGGCTAAACCCCTTGAATTTTTTAGCTAAAATTGGGAAGAGGAGCAAGTTCTGCAGGCTCACTAGCTCTGGTATAGAACTGAACTTGTTAGCAAAATTCGAGGCTGAATTTATAAATCTCAGTGGTGGGGGAAAAAAGATACCGTTTTTCTTGAAAGCTTTGCAAATATGACACAATCAGTGAGCAGCTGTAAACATGAGACTCACAATAGCATTCTCAGTTGTTGTTCAGAACAGAGCTGTATTTTAGGAGCTTGCCGTCAGCGTACTGGAGAATGTTATTTGAAATTACACTGCTAGGTTACAATAAAACTGCTGCAAGACTGTGTGAAAGGCGTCTAAGGAGATCTTTCCCAGCATATCACTGGCAGTTTTTATTTTCCCAGAGGCAGATGATATGTACATCATTACTAGCTTTTTTTTTTTTTGCTTTCTCTCATGAAGAATTCCAGCAGCTGAGATAAGTTTACAGCTCCTTAAAAACTGATAATGAAAGAGCAGCCTCTGTGCTGTAAGAGAGACGTGAGATAAGTGCTTGCCATTGCTACAGCATTCAAAAGAAGATAATACAGGGATAAAAGTTTAAAGTGACACTTCAGGAAAATACCACATTTTCCATCTTGATTAAAACCATTTAATGAAAGTTGTTAACTTTTAATAACGTGAGAAACGCCATTTGCAAGTAAATTAACTTCGGTGTGTTCACTGGCTGATGCTGTGCAGCATTGTTTTGGGATGCTTTGTGAGTTCCTACCTAAGTAAAGTAAACATTGACAGTAGTGCCAACAGAATTGCAGTATCTGTGACAAGTGAATTGCACCACCTTGCTTACTGAATGTCTGAGTTTCCAGTAGGATATTGGTATGTGTATTCTGGCCCCTTCCTACCCTCTTCTCTCCCCACTTGCCTTGCCCCAGTAACAGGTTTTCCTTTTATTCCTTAAGGATCCTTTCATAAAGATGAGTAACTAATAACAAAGGAGTTGATACTTGCTTTATCTTTTTCTAACTCTGAAAATTGATATGTGTATTTACAAAATGAATTTAGAGCAAATTGGTGCAAAATGGAATTAAGTATTAAAGTGAATAAAGTCTTTTAAAGTTATAGGAGTAGCTTAGCTATTTGTGTTGGATAATAGAGGCATAAAAATTAGGACTGTCACATTTGAAAGGAGGGGCTGAATCTCTGATATCTCTTGCATCTGTTTTTATTGTAAGGAGCTGAGGATGTCTCAGCTCTTAAACCCTTTTTGCATGTTTCGCACAGCGGGGAAAAATATCTATGTTTTATTTCTATGTTTCTGTGATTTGCATATCATAAACCCACTAGTTAGAACAGGGTGTTGCATTTAGACAGGATGTAACTTGGGTCTTTCAAAAGCAAGGAGATGGTCTGGAAAATAATTGTTGAGCATAAAGTTAGTTGCCTACTGGGATATTATGGCTGAAACACATTTGGAAAATTGTTTCTGTGACCTTTTGGAGAGACTTGGGAACCCCAGAGTCAAAATGTGTATTATAATAGTAAGATAAACAGAATATTCACAGCATTTTACCAAGGAAGGGGAACCTGTTGTCTTCATTATAAAAGCACGGTAAAGGATGGAAGGTTTTTTTGTCGGGCAGTGGCAAAAATGGAAACAGAAATCCAGTGTCCTGAGGCATAGCTGAGAGTCCCTCTGTGCTATGCCTTTCAGTTTCTTGGGAAAAACAGATTCCCAAAGGGAAGCACTTGTTTCCCATCCTTTTGTGTAGATGAAATACAAAGTGTATCAAATGCCTGTGACTGTATTTTCCCTGCTTAATAGATCATCTCAAAGATTTATTCTTGTAATTGAACTGTCTGAAAAGTTCGCTGCCTTTAAAGCCTCAGATATGTTGTCTTTCTTCTGTGCCATACAAACTCCTCCCTCCACCTGCTCTTCTATGCTTGTTCAAGGACTAAATTTAATCTTGTTCCAGAGACCACTTTTTAAGACATAAATTTGTTTTAACTTTAAAATTCAGTATATTATGTCCTTGAAGGGGAATGTGTCATTCTGAGAATTATATTCATTTCTAGGTATGATGCATCACTTGTCCCTAGCCCTGAAAGATATTTAAAGTTAGTACTTGATATTTTGAAAGTTAGAAAAGCTATTGCAGGGTTTTTTTTGCTTTTTTTAGTTCTTTTTGAGCAAGTATCTTCTCACCCTGCCAGTGACAGCTAAAGGCAGTATCTCCCTTGTGCATTGCTGGGAAGTAGAAGTGAAGACATGTTTGTGTATTGCATCTTGTCCACAGGTTGGTAAATGCAGACATGCTAACTCAGTTCCTTCTGTCTGTTCATATCCCAAGACACCTGGATAACTGCCCAAGGAGGTAATGCAAGTTTTCTACTCCCATATTGCCAAACAGACCTTCCTTGAACACTCTTCCAGTGTACTCTAAGGTACAAGATGCATTATTCTATAATTTGGTAAAATGCTCTATTAGTAACCTATTTGGAATAAGCTGCTATTTATGAACTGTAAGGTAAGGCCAGTTTAGATAATGTAACTCTCTTTAATAAAAACCAAATTCAGTAAAAAACCACATTCAGTATCCCTCTGTGCTGTTATGACTTTGGTAGGTTTCTGCTACAGTGAACACGTAGGAACCTTTCTTATATTTAGTGTAGGCGTTTCTTAAGGTGAAAGCATGGGTTGAGCATTTTTCAACTCACCTGTGCAGCATGTCAGTTTAGCTCCATGTTTTCCTATTCATTTTATTAAAAGTATCTAAACCAGACTCTCTGAGGAGTTCAGCCAGTGTAAAAGTTGTGTGTTGTCCTGACTTCAAGCTCTGCTGATAAACTAGTCCCGAGTGGCCAGTTTTCAGCTCCATGCTGCTTTTATGTTCTGTAACAAACATAGGTGATTGGGAACGTTGTTGTGAGTTACTGTAATGCCTTTAATCAAACTTGCTTTGATTACTACAAGAGTAGTAATTAACAGTTTGGTAGCATCTGTGAAAGCGTTGCTCCATCCATTCCCCAGGAGAGAGTCAGCCACATCCATGGAGCCATTCCACCTGCTGTTTTTCCAATGGAGTGCTGTGGGTGTGAGGCATGGTGGGAATGCAGAGAGCTCTCCTGCCTGCCCGGATGGGGTTTTCTGATCAGCATGACTACACCATCGGCGGGAAAGATATTCCTGTAGTGCCCACTTTTGGAATACAAGGCTCCCTTTGGTGCAGTCCAGGTGCCCACAGGCACCTGATACAGAAGGGTTTGTTCTGTCACGGTGTTACGTGACATATGGTGGGATGATTCTCTTAAAGGCCTTTGAGAGTGGGAAATTTAGCACATCCAATTGTTGTACTTCCCACCAAAGGCCATTAAGGATTCAACAGCCTCAGAAAGGCAGGGATGCAATTCATTCCTTTGAAGCCATATTTTCTCCTAAAACAAAGGCTCGAGTGTCACAGTTTTTTTGCTAAATGAGTGACAGTGTTGTACGTGTATGATATTAGATAATGCCTATGCATGGATAAATCAAGTCCACTGATACTGGCAGGAAAGCAGTATCTGAGTTTCTCTGCAAACTCTGCCATGTCCCAGTGCTGGGACCACAGCTGCTGCTCTCCTGCAGAAAAGGTCTGCTGAGATAATTCTCTGAGGAGCAAGTGCTAATACCAGTGCATTAGCCTCAGTATGGGTATGAAAGTAAAGATGTATCACTTGGCTTCTCTCATGGGAAATGTAAAACATTCTGTGTCCACAAAATTTGGATTTATTTGAGCACTATAATGCTACTTTTTTCAAAAAGTGTAGCTGGGTGTTTACTGTGGGTAAACCAGAGCAGTGCTGTGATGAACTCTCACACGGGAACTCTGTATATACTTAAAACAACTGTTATCAGTTTTGTAAGATTTTTGGGTTACTAAAAAGCAGTTACTCTGCAGGCTTTTGCTCCTTATTTGTTTTAAGGTTTCTCTTTCAGATAACATAGGTCTTTGTGTTTTGGAGCAAGCTGGGGAAAACTGCGCAAACTTTAAAGAGAAATTTGAGAAGGTGGGATGAGTGACTGAGAGATTGTCTCAGGCTCTAGTTTTGATGAATGCATTAAGCCAGTGTGAGCTGGCTTGGCTTCAGAAAGGAGTTATCTTGCTTTGCCCTTGCAGGCTCAGCCCTCCCCCAGTCCATCCCCTGCCTTCTATCAGCCCAGGTGTTTGTGCAGTTACATGAGAACTGGGAAGTTAATCCAGTTGAAAACGGGCCAAAAAAGAGAAAAGCAAAGAAAATACATGTGTTTCGGACAGTTCCTTTGGCTGGTTTGCCACTTTACTGCACAAATAGCAGCCCAGGAAAGGGGGCGGTAATGGACTAGAATCCAGCTAGTTAGGGCAGGGCTTTTTTTCTTCTTTCATTTCTTCTCATCTTTCAAAACTCTTCTATTTGGAGTTTTTTGAAAAAGCAGTATCAGGTTCATGACAGTGCTGGTTTTCCTTTGCCACCTCTGAGCAGGCAGTGATTTTCCTCTGCTAATTCTCTCTCAGCTGCTTCACGTTTCCAAACGTGTGCATTGCTGCTGTGCTGAATACTGTAGTGTCATCTCAGAATAGTTCTTCCAAATCTGTACCTTTGAGTTCTTGTGAACTTTTCTTTCACTGTTGGTACAAGAGTCATAACCTTTATAGACTTTGTACACAGGGAAAAGAGAGGGAACTGAACTCCTTTACATTTACTTAAATCTTTACTATTGATCTCCTCCTTTCCAGCTGCTTTTTTTAAGCCTATTTTATTATCAAATGGTCATTCTGTGCAGATTTTTGTACTGTGCAGTTTCATACCTGTTTGTGTTTTCTGCAGTGATTTTACAATTTATTGTGATTTCTTTTCCCCTTGCAACTTGAGCTTTGCTGCTTTCCTGGTGCCTCTCTCGCATTCTCATCTGCCAGCCCTGCTCTTCTTTTAAGTTTTTCCTTAAACCTTGCTTCTCCTAGCAACCTCTCTTGTTTTCCCTCACCAGTGCTTGTTCAATTTACTGTTCAGGGGACGGGGTCTCTCTTTGTTGTTTGGAGACTTGTTGTTTGAATATAGCCAACTGTTATTTATACATGGCCACATCATTCAGGTTAAAGATTAACCTCATATCTCTCACAACTTTTAAATTAATATTTACATTTTCATTCTATGCCTAAATTTCCTTTTTCCTAAGTGAATATACTAACTAGATTATCTTTCAGGAGCTTAGTGTGAATATTCTTTGCATATTTTATCCCTTTGATACCCTGAATAATTGCGAGTTGACTGTACAAGCATTTTGAGACAAGAAATGTATTTTTGATGCTTTTTTATTTTGTGTTGTGTTGTGCTATGTTACAAATTTACATGGGACTATGCAAATACTTGGCATTACCCCACAAAGCAGGCTTTTCACTTTAAGTCAGTAACACCAGGAACACAGCCTCGCCCCAGCCCTTTGAAGACCATGTTCTCCAATGGCAGCATTTTCAGAAGTGCTGAAAGCTCTCTGCATATGCAGCCAGCCTGGTGTGCTATCGAAAATATTTCTCTAAATGGCAGTGACTCTGAAGACAATTACGAAGAAAAGCTGCAGCATTAATTTAGCAAAGACTGAACTGTACATGCACGGGAGTCTGAAGGCTGATGTAGCTCGCAGGCATTGGATCCATCCCTCCTGACCGGCTGTGGCGCCGGCAGCAGCCCAGTTGCCCCACATTTTGTCTGCAGCTGCTGGAGGTAGAGGAGGGGAGAGCTGGTGTCAGAGGCTAATTCAGGTCTTAGGTGAGCCAGAGAGCCACGCTTCTAACCCTTCCAGTTAACGCCATGGAATCAGGCAGGCTGAATGCAGCCCGAGATGCCTGTCTGTTTTTCAGTCTGCCTGGTGGTTGCACGGTGGTGAATGGCTGCTGCTGACTCCCTCTTCACTGTGAAGGTAGTGAGGTTGCACGTGCTGAAAGGGAACTGCTGGAGAAATGTCCCAACAGACCTGGGGAAGGAGTGCAGTACTGGTTTTTACTCTTAGGCTGGGGTTTTTCATATACAGAATTTAGAATAATATGCTTTTCTGAAACACAGACATGCAGCTGTGTGCAGAAAAAGAAAAAAAGCCACAGACCAAAATGCAGTTCTTTTTTTATCATGCATTAATCTACACATAAATAAAGATAGATTTTTATAAAAATGGCATTTGTGCTTAGCATTTTGATTTGCTAAATGCTGTTTTGATTTGTGTACTCGAGTGCAGCCTGTGCTACGTGGACTTCTTTGCACAGACAAAATTGGAAACTGGAGAAACTTTGGAAACTGGCTCTGTAGGGTTTCAGCCTCAAGGCAAAGCTTTCATTGGAGTTGTCAGAAATGAGTCTTCAAAAGAGAGTTGGTTATTATTTTCTAATTGTTTTAGTTCATTGTCATTGGAAAGATAAATGTTTACTTTAAACAATTAGCATTGTCAGTTAGTTTCAATTAATGGCTAATTAAAATGGTGAAAGTTTGTAAAGCAGCAGAGGTATAACCATGATAAGGCATAATCAGAAATCATGCAGTGTATGGGGGAAAGTTGTGAATTGGGTGTTGAACTGAAAGGTTGAAAACTGGGTTCTGGGACAGCCAAATTCTGTCACTAGTTTTTTACCCTGGACAGTTTTCACCACCTCTCTGTCCAACCTCCCTTTTGTCTTATCTCCATGTGTTTGTTACTGAAATTGCTTCTGGGAACTTCCTATTTCTAATCAATTTATCCAGAACCCTAACACTGAGCTTGAAAATACTTCTTTTTATTTAGAACTTGAGAAAATTTGGTTTAACATTCAGAATTTTTTTTTTTTTTTTGCTTTTCAGCCACATTTCCTATTAAGCTTTGCTTTTCTGATTGCAGCCAGCTGAACTGTTGTTGTTGAGTACAGAGAGGGAGTTTATGTTTAAATATTTTATATATTTAATGGATCTGCTTTTAGTTTTTGTGAGAAGCAGAAGGCATTTAACTTTAGCTGAAAAAAGGTGACACCTCATTATGGGCAGCAGGGCTCTTATGGATGTCAAATTTCTTCTGTGTGGCTTGCAGTCACGATTCCTTGGCATTAGTCCTGCTTACATGGTATGGCTGCTTTAAAGTAAGTAAAAATGTTCTGAGGGTAACTTATGAAAGCTAACTAACTAAATAAAATAAATACTAGACTCTTTGTCTTCTTCCTGCTTCCTGTACATGCCTGTGTCTCACGGATGTGACATCCTACATGGTGGAAGAAATTTTACTCAGTAGCATGAAATAATCTGTTTGAAGGTTTCCTGATTATTGTAGATTGTCAGACACTAAAATAAAGGTTTTTTTTTTTTAAATTTATTTTTAGCAGAGGTAACAACTGTATCGTAAATGGTAGTTGTTGTTTTAGCGGCATCTTCCACAATTTATTCCTGCATCTCTCTATATAACTTTGCAAATGGTAGATTTGCCTCCTGCTAAACTTTGCTATTGAAAACCAAAGGGATTTTGCTGCACATAAGTAATTTAGGATTGCTGGAATATGTAAAATGTAGGTCCATCTGAAGTACAAATGCAGGCTTGTTTTGGTATTTTGGGGTTTAGGTTTCCAGTACTATTCATTTCATCGTGAACTTTTGTTTCCTCTGGTGCTGAGAATGAGATCATTATTTCTGTGATTCATGGAGCTCTCACATTATCCCCAGATTACTGGATTATAAAGGCAGAAAGGGAGCATTCTGGCTACTCAGTCTGTCCTCTTGTATCACCTTGGTCAAAGGATTCCCTTGAGTTTAATTTTCTGCCGTAAAGCTTGCAGGCTCATCTCATGTCAATTTAGACATTTCTAGTGATGGGCAGTAAGTTGCATACCTTTGTTAAACTTGTTTAAAGAATGAATAGCAAAGGAAAAGCAGTTAAAACTGTTAATGCTTTTGTTTTTTCTTTTCCTTTTTTTTTTTTTTAATTGGGTGCATTCATAACCTAAGTCCCCTTGTGCCCTCCTATTTTTTTTGTATATATCTACAATATCAGTAGCTTTCTATCCCTTTGAGAGCTTTTCCATGTGGATAGTAGTCTCCATATGTAAAATGAACATTGTTTTCTTTCAACCTCAAAGAAAACATTTATCTTACGATTGTATAATTTTTGAATACATATTAAGTATTATCTGCTGCTTTCAGCTGTTGTTGTATGTTCTTCTGAACTGTTCGAGCTCTGAAAAGGAGTTTGAAAACAACAGCTTGTTTTTACAACCACTTCCTGCTGATAGTTATGCCCACAGTATTCATAGTAAAGGCCAACCCAGTGCTACTGCATGACTCAAGTTTCCCCTCTTGATTTTATGTAGCAACTACACATCTAGTCAGGGAGAGAGATTGCTGGAGGCTACCTTAAATGAAATCCAGAAATGCCACATTTTTATGGTGACCTTTGCTTGCAGTTTCAATGGACACTTGAACTAACTTCTCTAAGGAGCAAAGGAACTATATGTTAAAGCATCTGTAGTGTAGCTCTAAATTAATTCAGAGTTACCTGAACCTTGGAAGTGAATTTCCCAGCTCCTTAGCTCTGATCCTGTGTCACTTTAAATGCATGCAATGCTCTCCGTTTCTTCTTGGACAAAATGGTGGGGTTGTTTTCCTTACAGTAATAAAGTTTGAGCACTTGTACTGTGTTAATAAGTTTGGATATTCCACCAAAGTGTGTTTAACAGTTTGAGGAGGATGAAGAATACTCTGCTATACAGATTAGAGGACTGTAACTGAAATGCCTTGGTTAGAAAAGTACCTAAGATCTGAATTAGCCTTTGGCACTGATGCTCTTTCTGACACCTCCTCCAACTCCAGTGACAGCAGCCAGGCTCTAGGACCACTCAGTTGCTCCCTTTGATGCCTCAATAACCTATGAGCTGCTTTTCTCTTGGTGTTTTTTATTTTCCCTTAAATAGTAATGAGATCAAGCATATATGATGATAATTTTAGTTTGTATCAGTGAGCAAGGTATCTCAGGGTGGGCCTAGAATAACCAGATACTTCAGGTCAATAATGAGCTGGGAACATTTTCAGACCTAGAATATTTCCTGAGCACAAAATTGGCTTTAGTGATTCTTCCTAGATCTGCTTGATGAGCTGACAATTATTATGGTTCCTTGGAAATTGGATTGCTAAAAGTCTTTCCATTTTCTCCTTCTTCACTGTTTTGACCAAAAAGTTGCACTGAATTCAGTATTGCTCTGTGTAGATTTCTAAGCTGTGTATTTTACAGATGTTTTTTGTTAGCAATTTTCTTATTGTGTTAAAATTTCAGATTACTTTAAAGTCTTGCATAATACTGCCTATAATGGATTTTCCATTTTGTCAGAGCCGTACTGAGTTTTCAGCTAATTAACTATCCAGCCATGCTGTGGTTTTTAATGTGGGAATTAATTTTCACCAAATAATATTAACATAATTTATTGAACTTCATAATAAATTTGGAGTATATTCATACAATTTCAAATGCAAAATAAGGGTAGAAAGGCTCAAGGATAAAAGTCCTTAGTGAAGAAAATGTTTATGTATAAACTGATTACGTTATCTGAATTACTCTCCTTCCAACACTGATAACGTTTAGGAGAAGCGTGTACTGTATTACTCTGGCATACTTTCACAAGAGCAACCACTAATACTTATGTTACCACAATATGTACCAAACTGTACTGATGTTTATCATTTTGTTTAATACTGGACTTCTTAATGCATTGCTACATACACAAACTCACATACAGCCATGCATACATGTTTTCTTTGCCTGCCTCACTCTCTCACCTTCTCTCACACTTTACCTTGACACTCCTTTTAATAATAAAACCAGAAGCCTTTTACAACATGTAAGCCACACCTGAGCAGCTGATAGGAGATCCGGAACATATTCAGTAACAGCAGCAAGAAGGCTACCTTTGCACTTTAAGCTTCATGGTGCTTGGGGTTTTTTTTCTATTTGGTTACTGTTAAGACAATGCATTTAATAAGTGTGCTTACTTTCAGTAAAATCTAATAGAAACTTGTTGTGGTTTGGCTTGTTTTTAACTACTGTGTGTTCCAAGTGTGCCCATAATAAGTAGTAGATGGTGACCTAATATTTTGCAACAGGACAGGGTATGATAAGGGAGTGAAAGCTCAAAGGTAACAACTGATTTGCTTGGCTGGAGCAGAGAATAACCAAAGCAGCTTTCTCTTCCCAGCTCTTTCACAGGCTGTGATAGTAGAAGGCAAAAGAAACTTATTTCAGTTTTCTTAGTTTTCTCTTCCATCTGTGTTTATGGGATGCTGGGCTCTTAAGCTGGCATACAAGATGGATGATGCTTTATATTCTTCGGTATAATAAGAGTATTCTATCTTGATGCTATTACTGGGAGAATAATAGAATGGCCAGGGTTGGAAGATCATGTCATTCCAACGCTGTGCCAAGGGCCTTCCATTAGACCAGGTTGCTCAAAGCCCCATCCAACCTGTCCTGGAACACTTCAGGGATGGGACATCCACATCTTCTTTGAGCAACCTGTTCCAGTGCCTCACTACTCTCACAGTAAAGAATTTCTTCCTAATATCCAATCTAAACCTACTCTCATTCAGCTTGAAGCCATTGCCCTTTGTCCAGTTACAAAATGCTCTTCTCCATCTTTCACGTAAGTTCCCTTCAGATACCAAAAGGATGCAACTAGGTCACCGTGAAGACTTCTCTTTTCCAGGCTGAACAATCCCAATTCTTTCAGCCCTTCCTCACAGAAGAGGGGCGCTTTCCCTGTAAGCGTCCTCTGGACTTGCTTCAACAGGTCAGTGTCCTTCCTGTGCTGGGGACCCCAGAGCTGGGTGCAGCACTGCAAGGGGGTCTGATCCAGTTGCCACTGGGACTTTCTTAGGCTTCAGGATATGGTGAGTATTTCAAGTCACAGGAGGTGTTGGCTTGTCCTTTGAAACCATCACTTCGTAGACAATTTGTGCAGTAAATTCAGCAGGTGCTGGCAGGGCTTTTTGGGCAGCTGAACATTTAACTGGATGTTGGTTGGTAGCAGAAGTTGTGAATCGAAGTATCTAACCCATATTTGCTTTCTTTTGCCGTGAAACCTGGGGTTTTTCCTTCCCTTTTTTTGGTTTGCTAATGAGATTGAGAAATGCTGTCACGTTCAACAAGCATGTATATTCCTTGACTTCTTCACAGACATGCTACTTGACCTCAGCGACCTTCTGCAGGTAATGTACCTTTTTTGAATTTGACTGTTTTTTTGATTGTTAAAGATGTTTTAATTTTTCTCTAAAAATTCTGAGTGGAAAATCACTTGGTTTGTAAATCTGAGTAATTATTCAGTAAAATTAAAAGCCAAAAATTCTTTTTGCTTTTGTATGGCCAGACTTCGCGAACAAAGATTTTGGGAAGGGCTCTCCCCACGTGGGTGTGCCCTCCCAGCCTGCGCAGTGGATTTTTTAGGTGAGGCACAGCGTGCGCAGAAC
>JAWWEU010000158.1:57617482-57667742 GCA_035583155.1 Acropternis orthonyx | reverse complement strand
GGCTGACCCTGCTGAGCATCCGAGATCTGACGGGATCGGATGGCAGGGAGGCATTTAACTGCCCAGGGGACAGTCCCCACGGAGACTCGAACTCAGGGCCTTGGGATTCAGAGTCCAGAGTGCTAACCATTACGCCACGGGACCGCTTTTTGCTTTTATTGCTACAAATAATGTACCAGCAGTTAGTATGATCCTTTCATCAGGATTCAGAGTCACTGCAGTGGCACAGGGTCAGATGTAACATATTTTTAAAACAACAATTGTTGAAGACAGAAATAACCTTTTTGGTAGGTAAATCTGTGTAAATGGATTCGTGCACTACAGAAGCATGTTTTATAAAATGTATTTTGAGAGAAATATGAACTTGCTCTGTGTGTGGAAATAGAAAGCTCCACTGACATATGTTGTCTTACCCTCATTCTCCCTGTTACAACTGTTTTACATACAATGTGAGTAGGTTAGTTGCATCTATTTTTGTCCTCCCAGCTGTCTTGGTAAATGGCATCCCTCTGAAAACTATTTATTGCTTGAAGCAATCTGCTAGAATTGCAATAATCAAATGAATCTTTAATTCTTAAAATTAGTATATTTTTTCTCTTTTCTGAACTCTTACTGAATTATTTTGATTACTCACAACCAAATACTGCCTGTGTAGAGTGGGAGGCTTATTTCCTTCTAAACGCAGGTAATTTTTCATGGTGAGGATTTTGAAATAGAACAATCAGTAATATGAAGAATAGTCACACAATGTGAAGATGTATTGTATCTGTAAGAGGTGAAAAAAGAAAAGCTGTATTGTCAGCAGGAACAGACAAGAAAGATTGAATCATTTGTCTTTCCCCCTCTGTACAATTCAGTCAGAAAAGATGCTGAGATGGGGCATATGAAGACCAAAAGGTTAAAGAGGGGTAACTGAGGAGATGGGAGAGACAGAAATACATTAGTAGTAGAGAAATAATCAACCCCTGAAGGAGAAAAATCCCAGATTTCAGTATCTTGATCTGCATTTAGCTATGTGAAGACTTCTGATGAGCTCTACTTTATGGCTTCTTTAATGTGAATCTGAGCAAACAAGAGTGTTAAATGTTATTGTTAACTACAGCTAGCCAGAAAGTCCTGTTTAAGAATGTGTGAAGGAGCTTCTCAGGTTCTAGCCTGATTTTCCTTTCTCCTACCCCAAGTCTCTTAAAAAAATGGAACAAAGAAAAACCTCTCAAACAAAACCACAAACCAAACAAAAACCACAACAACAAACTAAGCCAAAGAAATAAAATTTAAGAAAAAAAAAAGACCTTGGTGGCAAAACACTTACGGCCCAAGCAGAAAACTTCAGTACATTCCTCTTTAGATCTGCCTTTGCCCACAGATTGTGTGTTTAAAAAAGAATGAGATTTATTAGATTAGTTCCTTAGGTTATACTGTTGTACCTTGAAGTGCCTGTTTTTTCAATGACAGGTCTCCCATCCTGAAGTTGGGATATGAATGTCATTAATGAAGAAGAAAATTTGTAAGCAGTAGTAGTAGTAGTGGCAGTGGTATTATCTTTTCAAAATATTTAACTTGTTCAGACTAATCTGTACAAAATACGTCATACTGGTCCAGGTAACAAATTTTTCTTGATAAAATGAGAAACGTCAATTTTATCTCACAAAAAAACCCTCACCTGAAAGTCTGAAAAATGAGCTACTGCTGACCTGCACCAACTCCTGCTTAGCTGCTAATAGCAAATGTTGAGGTTTTTCTTCAGAATGTTCTTGGTGCAGCTCAGTTGCTGTGGGGGGTGAGGGACCTGCACTGCTGCTTGTCATCTGACTGCAGGAATTTTTTGAAGAAAGTCACCAAATGAAACATCCTTATGTAGTGTCTTCATGGAGGCTACTGACTGAATTACTGAACACTCTGAAATATGTTTCAGTGCATTTGAAGGGGAAAAGATCACAGAATCATCAAGGCTGGAAAAGACCTCTGAGATCACCAAGTCCAACCATCAACCACCACCCTGTTGACCACTAAATATCCTCATAACAACCTTTCATGTGTTGTTTAATCTTAAAGCAGAATAGAAAGTAAGCTTTATAACTCCAGCTACCAGCAAAGAAAGATAACTGGAAGCTTGTGGAAAAAAGGGCCATTCATTCCCTCCTTTTGCCATCTTGCAGCTGGAAACAGTATTAGCTGTGCCATTCTGCATCACACTTAGGGCACCCTCCACATCAGTGACCTTCAACCAGTGTCTTGCAAGTGCTGGGAGAGCTAAAGCTCTAGCTCACAACACGGGTAACAGCTAAAAGTGAGAGTAATATGAAGATTTGAATCTGCTGTTACCTGCAACTCAGTATAGGTTCAATGAACTGTTGTATTTGCATCTCTCTTGCTGGTCTGTTGAGATTTTTTTTAGAAAGATGTAAAGGAAATCCTAGGCATGACCTTGCAGGCTTGGTTTGTACTTCTTGTACAACCTCTTCTACTGGCTTTATTTAGTTGCTTTGGGATTTAATAATATTAAAAAAAAATAAAAGGCTGTGTAATACGCTTTTAGATACTACTGTGCTGCTAAACTTCACAATTGAGGAGACTGATTTTCACTGTTAATGGCAGTCTGCTTAAGAAGTTGTATCTGTTTTCCTCTAATGCTGATGACTGAGATGTGGAAGTTTGTCTTGTTCCGCTGGAGAACTCTGCATTTCATAATAGTTTTTGGAGCTTCAAAATTGTCACCTTGGGGAAACACGAAATGCGTTTTTTTGTTAAGTTGGAGAGGCAATTTCTTTGGTACCTTTTTCTCCCATTTTATCTTCAGCTGAAATATATCCTATGTCTTGGAAATCTCCTGTTGAAAATATTGTCTGATCCAGTATGCCTCTGATATATTTAGACTTTAAAGCATGATCTGAAATGAACTGAAAATGTCCAGAACACTTCCTTGTGCCGAGCAGTCTTGCTGCTTGTTGATTGAGTTGGAAGGACGATCAGTCATCAGTCTCTGACAGGGAAAGTACTTGCTTATATTTTCAGATACTGCATTTTACTTGCAAATACAGTCCTTAGAGAGGTCTGTAATCAGGCCTTTTGTTTGCTTTTTTGTTAGCCTAAGCAACAGGCCTGGCTTGTTTGGGAGAGCTGTGAAGCTTGTCTAGCCTTGGCCAAGTTTTGAACAATTTAGGTTTGTTCCTGTGTTTCCGAGCACCCCATTCCTTGCACCTGGAGAACTGTTTGGCTGAATTTTTTTTCTCAGCATAGTGAAGTGCTGCCTTTTGGATCCTCAGAAATGGCCATTCCTTTTTCAGTCTGTTGTCATCTCCAGTGTCATGGTCTTTGCAATGTGGTCATAAAAGACTTTGGGGAGAGGTGTTGGTAGTACTTTGATCCCCAGTTTCAGGCTAGTAGAATATAATTTTTAGTGTGCCTTGTGGTGTGTCCTGCTGTTAAACAAGCCTGATGCTCACTGAAGAGATGTTAGACATCTGAAGAGTCAGGCTCCTTATAGGAGGGAACAGCAGGAGAATTATCAGGAACAGACATGATTAATTAAAATGACATGATTACCTGCTATCAAGGAAAGTTTTTTCACCATGAGGACAGCCAAGTGTGGAAACAGCTTGCTCAGAGCAGTTTTGAAGTCTTTATCCATGGGGGTTCTCAAGATCCAGAGCAACCTGGTCTGTTCTTGTGGCTGACCTTGCTTGGAACAGGAGTTGGGCTGGAGACCTGCTGAGATCCGTTCCAGCCCGAGCTACATTATAATCTCTAGGTGAGGGAAGAGAGTACACAAGAAGTGAAAATCAGCGACTAGTACTTGCTTGGTTTAGTCCTCCTTTGGTCTCTCTTCCACTTCAAAACAGAAGTCTCGCCCCTATTTCTTTATCTCCAATTTGTCTAGTCAAGTATCAGTTACTTGTCCAGAGGGATTTTTATTGAGAGTTATTTTTGGACACTTGTTTTCATTTATTTCATCTAAAGGCAGCATTGGCCTCCCTGATTCCTCTATGCTTGTAGCAAATTATTACTGTTTGACTTTCTTGCATAGGTAGTATGATAATGACTTATTGTACTGCTGTGGTTTTGGAGGAAGAACTCTAAGACTGCCATGTATGTGATGAGCAACAGGAGACTCCCTTCGGAGTCCCCAGACTGAAGGCAGCACTTTAAAGCACAGTATGAGAGGAAGCTGCTTAATTTTGATTTGTGTCTCTTTTGAACAACAGCCTGACAAGCTGTTTGGTACATGTTTGTAGTTTTGTGTGTTGCCTTTTAACTGTTCTGATTGCAATATGGATCCAAAAAAGAGGAACTTTCAGTATATTGTATGGAGAAAAGCAAAATAGAGTATTCTTTTAAAGACTATACTCATTTGCTTCAGTTTTTAATACTCTTTGTTCATTTAAAGTTATTAACATGTTGACTGCATTTGCCTTTATTGCCCCTATGCAAATTGCCATGTTGATTGAGTTAATTTAAACAACCTGCTTGGGACCTTCAGGCATTACTACACTAGAAATGTTAATAATGAATCAAATAACCACAGGTGCCTCTTTCCCCAGCAACAGACACTCTCCTTAAAAACTCATTTGCTTTTCATGCTTGCTTAATTATTTAGGCAAGCAGCCATGGATGTTTCACAGTGTGAATTTGCATCGTGTTCCAACTGCCCGGTCTTTGTCTTTCTAAAAGGCAGAATATCTTAACCACTGTCACCATTTGTAATACTTTTCCAGAATGCCGCACTGTGGTCTTGAAATGCCTTTTTGGAAACTGCTTATAGTGAAAGGGTTATTGATTTATAAATTTATGGAACTTACGGTCAAGCAAAAAATTTCATTCAGTGGTGGCAGCTTTATTTCTTGCTACTGCCCAGAAGGTAACATGACCTGGTAACTGTATGAATGGGAGATTCCCTCTTTCCCAAAGAGACTTTAAAATTCTGGAACGTGTTAGACTGATGAATTCCCATGTTACTGGAAACAAAGTATTTGTTGTTATTTCTAAAAGTGGAAGTATATTGGTATTTGTGAAGAGATCAGGCATGATGTGAAAGCAAGAGGAAATTACGAAAGGATAAGAGTCCCTCTGGAAGTGTCCCTTTGAAATCTGTCTGATGACTGACAGATGTGAAATGAAAAGACTGTCTCCAAAAAATACTGTGAAGGGCAAAGAGCATAACAAGTAGAAGGATCTTGTTGTGAAGATGTAACTGAATAATTGGAACCCATTCCTTCCCTAAATGCTCCTTTTAATTAACATAATGTGTTTGATAATGAGAGCAGAAATTAACTATTGGTAAAGGACAACATCTTAGTGAACCTTAAGGTCTCCTGTAAAATCGGGTTATGCAGTGCCTTGGTGAGCACATACTTTTTGCCTGAAAGATGTCTTCCTGCTGAAGAATCTGCTTGTTTTTTTAAGAAAAAACAACTATGTGATAGGTTTATGTGTATCTCCTCTGACAGAGGTTGGCACCCCTCTGTTGTATTAGGTGTTGATGCTTAAAACTAGTGATTGCATCAGGTTTAGGAAATTTTAATATCTGATGAAAATTTGCAGAAAAAAGCACAAGTCTTACAAAAGTGCATGAAACAATTGTTTCACTTTGACAGTTTTGATTGGGGAGAGTTTGGGCAAATACTGTTTTTCAGTATGATCCTTTTAAATTAAGGGGGGAAAGAGGCTGAAATTGATGTCATAAGCTTTAAAAAAGCTGCACCAATTCAAGTTTAAGCCAGAGACATCATTTTAGAAGGGCATTTTTGTTTATTCACCATTCTAAGAACTCATATAAAATTAGGTTTTATAAATGCAAATGTCATATGATTCTAAATTTGGAGCGTTAAGCTTTTGATGGATTGGAGTATATGAATCTTTATAAGAAGTTCTTAATGAAGAAAGAACTAGAAATTAAAGTAGGCCTCTAAATTAATTCTCTTAATTTTCTAAGCTTAATGGGGTGCAAAAAAGCATACAAATCACGAGAAGTAAAGAAAGGCCCTCTCTATATGTCTGTTATATATCATATCTCCTCTGTCACAGGATCTGTGAGCAATAGTGAGTAATAGTTGAAATTAGTGATAGTGGCATAAAATTTTAGTGAAAATGCCCTCCTCCACTAAACCCAGAAGTTCTTAAATATCATGTTTCAGCAGTTCAATGGCATTACAGATTCCTGGGTGAGCCTTATGCCATCTTTAATTTCTGGTAACTTTTAAAGTTGAGAAGTATATTGTTTGAAAGGGCCTTAAGTCTTTTTTTCCTACTAGTTTGCCAGGAAAACTGAAAGCAATTAAATAGTCCTCATTCTTTTTGTGATTTTTCCCTAGCATTAAAAATGTGTGAGCTTTATGAGGAAGACAATATAGAGCATGTAATCCACTGTATATTCGGCTTTCTTTCCAAATTGGTAGTAACCAGAAACTACAAAGAAATGTGCTTGTGATCAAAAGAAAGAAATTCCCTGATGTACCATTTCTATTTGAATTTATTATTCTGTGCAAATGCACTGCCTGTACCTTGAAGTCGGTCATAAACCACCAATGGTGTGGATGAGGTGGCAAAGCAGGTTAGATTTAAGTGCACTACTTCTCAAATAGACCTTGGATCAGGAGACTTTTAGTTAGGCCAAGAAGAGAAGGATATATAGTCATCAAGCACATCTATTATGCGTTTGTCTTTGCTTTAATTTGGCACCCACTTTGATTGTTAGAACTTCACTAAAAAAAAACCCGCCTGTATCTTTATGCCTCTTTATATTTATTTGTTCTTTATTGTTGCATTTATGGAAAGTTTGCTTGGGAAGAGTTTCTTAGTAACATGGTTTGATGGGGACAAACATCAGGTATTTGGATGTCATGACAAGCAAAAAGGCTAGAAGGATAAATACTTGTTTTGAGTTTTGGGGTTTTTTTCTAGACTAAAATGAAGGAACTAGATGAGTTTGCAAAGCCTCTAATGGAAACATCATATGTACTTGGCTCCACTGAAGGAACTTTATTGATTTGTTCAGTGAAATCATCCTTGCAGAATAAAATCTAACCGATGAGGTTTAAGATTTATACTAACTTAGTCGGCCAGCTTAGAAGGCTGAAACTACAGCCAAACCCTCATTCTTTATGTTAATATTTTTTAGACAAAAGGTCAAAACAAGCCATTTCAAGCTTGCAGTGAATCTAAAGCCAACTGAAACACTGCAGATACTTTGTTGTAGTAATATCTCTTCTGTCTCTGTGGCTCATGAAGATTCACACGCTCTCAGACTCCAATATGAATTGCCAGATTCAGTAGGTGCTTATTTTTCTGCATAAAGTTCGGTGAATTATTTTCTAGAAAATACATTTTTTTATTCAGAGGTTACATTTTGTTCACTTCCTTCCCACAGAGTATTGCTTCTATGTTACCTGCTATTTTCAGGAAAAAAAGGACAGTAAAGTTTAAGGCTATACTTTGGCATCTTCTGGGCCAGTTCAGCCATTGGTTGGCATGGAAGATGCTCACCACTTTTCACTAAATATGGAATAAATTACCATCATACCATGTATACTTGGTTGCACAGTCACTTTCATGATACATGATCATTCTGAGGATTTCTTTGAAGTTCTGATTTCTAATTTTATTTTATTTATTTGAGAAAAATACACACAAAGAACATTTTCACATAAAGAAACATTTTGAAGTGCTAGGTGAAAATGTGTCAGTTGTTTAGGTTTTTTTGGTTGTTGTTTATATATCTGTTTTTGCTAGCTTGGTAGAAGCATCTATATACACTTGGGAGGAAAGCTTTTAAACGAATGTTGGCAAAGATCTTGGTGAAACTGAAAGAGACTATACTTAGTAATAGCTTTTTAGTTCCATAACCTTGTACCATATTCAACAATTCAGTTGTGTAATAGACTGCTTAGTAAACACCTTTACTATCCAGACAAAGGAAAGAGAAGGGCAGTTCTGTTACATAAAAGCAATAGAGTATATACTAACCTTTAAAAAAAGATAGATCTATTTGTTTTGAGTGTAGGAGGATGGAGTTTTTTATACTTACCTTGACCTTTACATATGCCTTGGGGGAGCAAGGTGTTCATGGAGCTCCGTGGGAATGTTTGGGACTGATAGGGAACTGGAGTATATCCTGCCTTTCTTGCTGACCACAAAAACGCATCTTAAGACAGAGAAAGAAAACTTCCTCAGACTTGTAAAATACAAATATAGTTGCCTATGCTATAAATTGCAAATCAGAGCTTGCAGAGTAACTCCTCCCCTCAGTTTACATCCTCTTGGGTGCAGCAGTGAAGGAGGGGAGGGCAACAGAGCTCAGTCCCTGGAGCCTGGGCAGGACTGGTGTGGTTTAGGGCTTTTCTGAATTTATTTATTTATTTATTTATTTTAATGGTCTTAATGTTTTTAATGTGTTCTGGGGCAATGTCCAAACAGTGAGAAATGACAAATAACCCTTGGGGCATGTAGCACCACTCCTTGATTTGGTGGAAAAGTTCGGGGTGTGCTTGTGCAATAGTTAATTATCCTACTACAGATGATCTTGCAGAGCTGAAATTTGTACTGACTTGTATTTGCTCAGTTTTGTAATGTTACTTTATAGATACTGATACTATACTGATATATACTGATATTACATTGAAGTCTACTTAATGCCTTATGATGTTAGGTGGCAGCTGAAAAACTACTACAGAGCAGCACTAGCCCACTGAAGTGCGTGAGGAGCAAGTTCTTGTAATTTTTTTCAATATAAACTTACGTTTTGACTTACAGTGTTAATTTGTACAGGTTTTGCCAAGCATCAAGTATTATCCTATGCCTATGAATCACCTGTATTAGTTCAACTGAATTTTTTTAAAGCAAGTTATTTAAGATTTCAAAAGTTGGGGTTTTCTTCTTTCCATTATAAATGTTCTGTTAAAATCATTTGTGGTTTAAGATTTAAATAATTCCTTTTTTGTCTTTTAATAGGTGAACGTCTATGTGCTGGGAAAAACTTTCCTTCTGTTGGCCAGAGAACTCTGCATAAATGCTCCAGCCATAGGTATTTCTTTTAATGAGTTGACTTTTGACTATTTGAGTGTATTTTTTGCATGATTACTTGACAAAAATTGTATGTATGTTTGTATATATATATACATAGTACTGTGTTCTAAATACCTCAGTAGTAACTTAAAAATGAAGCTGGAAAAGCTGGAATCAATCCAGACAGAAGAACACTGCTGTCTGTAAGAGACTGTTCTCCTTTATGTAAGAGAACAGGCTTTATGTAAGAGCTTTTTTGGAACTAGATGCTATTTTCTTTTGCAAGTAATTTTGTTGCTTTTTCCAAGAGTAGTGTAGGCCATCCGAAGACAATGGGCTGATGTGTAACAAATTTGTGTGTGTCTGCAAGCTCACGCAGGCCTGTCACGCTTCAATTCCACAGATGCAACATTTGATAAACATTTGCCAAATTGACTATCTGTCCGTCACCTGTAGCTGAGGTGTTCAGTGCTTGAAATACACATGGCTTGATGGAAAATGAGGAGCAATTTTTTCCAAACATGTGGTTAACTTTAGTAAGTCAACACTGAAATCATAACCGTGATAGGAAGGTGGGTTTTAACCTGTCAAAAGGGTAAAAAAGCCATTGTCTAGGCCGTGGCTCTTAAGCCAAAGGAGTTTATGCCAATTCCAGTTAAAAGAGTGCGTTTACAGTGAGGTCTTGTGACTGTTACCAACTTCTGTGCAGGAATTATCTTCCTGTGTCTTTACCCACTCTCACTCCCACTCTCCTCAATCTGTAATGAGAGAATCAGATGTCTCTGTTGAGGAACACACACAAATCCCTTCAGCTGTACTCTGGCACTGAACCTGCTGCCTTTGCAGCAAGAGAAGCAGCAGCTTACTCGGAGCATCACCAGAACAGCATCTGGGTAGTGAGGGTACTGCACAGCTCTCAGCCGTCCTGGTGTGTTGGCTTTGTCTGGTAGAAAGTTCTTGTTTTCAGTAATTCAGTTCCCTTCTTATTTTTCATTACTTTTTTTTTTTTTGAGAGAGAGAGAGAACAGGCAGAATTTGCATTGCAGCTTAATTTGAAGGTGAAAATTAAAGCAGCTTAGGAAAAGGCAAACAAGGAATGGTAGAAGTAGAGGTACTTGTTATACATGGAAAAAATACTGGTTTAGACTGCTGTTTGAGTATTCTTTACAAGATCATTATGAGGAGCGATTTATAGAAACCAGTAATATTTCTAATTGGTTAATCTGTAATGATTGTCAGACACTTGAGAAAAAAATACCTTTTATCACTCTGAGAAAAGTTAATGGTACTAGCATAAAATGACTGCTGATAGTGCATGACACTACATAGAAGGCGTAGAAAGATCCAGCAGGTTTTTTTTTAAGATGGCTTATTTCTAATTAGCAATCTGGAATGGTCTGAAGACCATTTTGCAAGTATTTCTCTAATGTCTGCTGCTAAATGTTAAGGATGGGATGTAAATTTAGATGGTGGCTGCCACTAATACACTTCTGGGCTAAATCTGTGATGGAGTCTGTCACTGAATTAAACTTCATCTGGTCCTTCAAATGGGGGTGCAGTTTGACAGGTGCAAGGGGCAGTGTTGCTTTTTCAGTGGCAGTCTGCCCAGTGTAAAGGGGCATTAAAATCTTTCAAATAGAACCACAGGATGACTTTGATCAACTTTGATTGTACTGAGGGTTTGTCTGTCTTCAGCTTGGGCAACACACAAAAAACCTTGAGCTTCCACAAATGTCAGCTCCCTTTTTCATGAAGGGAAATAAAGGCTGCTGATGGATAGTTTAAGTTACCAGGAAAGGGAGCCTTCATATTTACTATGTGTAAATGCACGTAAGGACCAGACTACAGTGTCATTACCCCATTAACTGTACGTGAATTACCATACACAAGCCATAGGATCAGCAATGATCAAGTACACAGGATTTAGGGCAAGTAAAAATGTTTTATATTTCACAGATTCATAAACTGCTCTAGTTTAGAACATTCTGTTTAAGTCAGCAAGTTAGTTATCTATATACAAAATAAATGCACAGTACGTGCAAAATTTAACATTTTTCTGCTTGTTGCAGTCTTAATAATTAAGTCAAATAGCTTATGAATAAATAAAATAAGATTAAATTCAAGAGCATTCCTTCACTTATTTGTATAGCCTGATGTAGCAGATAGGTAAGTAGCATAACATTCCATACTGCTGCAGAGTTCGTAATAAAACTGAAAAATCCCTTAATGTGCATCATTGCAGTATTGGAATACAATCAAGGTGAAATGCATCATGCATAGAAAATGAGCTCAGGTATTTGTCCTCCTTGTACTCCGGTTCCATTAGTACTGTCCGAGGAGCACTGGAACTGGAATGTCACTTTCCCGCACTGCACTTCAGTCATTCCCTCTTGTCCAAAGTAACTGAGTTCATTACCATCAAGAATAGCACTTACATTGTAAAATGTGTCTTGCTCAACCTGCACTGGGTGTTCAAACCACACAGAGAAGGTGTTGCTGGAGCCGTCGGAGGTAAACTTTGTCAGATTTTGCGCAAGGACAACACCTAAGCGCTTCAGTTCGATTTTGACGCTGTACTCAGCTTTGCCACAGCTCGACCCATACAATCCCAGTCCTGCTATAAATATCCGTTTGTCTACGGCAAACTGAATACTGTCACATCGCCCTCGGTACCTCCACTGATTGCTGCGATACGCAGACGACTGAAACCGATGGCATCGCTGAGGCACGAGTCCTTTTCTCTTTGTCAGTGGAAACTCTAGTTTGGGTTTATTTGCGGCTGTGTACCATAGGAATATGTTGTGTGTTTCCTCAAGGGTGAGGATGTCGGACTGGGCAGCTCCGTTGGCAAACTCTTCCAAAGTCATGGTTGGAATCCGCACCAAGTACAAAGCTTTCCCTAATACATTCCTCTTGTTGCGTGGCGTAACGGGAAGTCCTTGCCTTTTGCATTCAGCTTCTGCCCAGTTGAGAACAGCCTCGAAAACTACCACTTCCTTGGTGTTGAGTGCTTCCCGGGTTACAATGATCTCTAGTGTTTGTTGATCTATCTCACAGAAGCCCTCTGACTTCAGTGCCATTTCTGCCTGAGCATCAATCACTTCCCAGCAGCGCTGCGTCAGCTCTGGCTCCTCGAAGAGCCTGCTCTGAGACAGCAGGACACAAGCGTTCTTTGCTTCTAAGCTGGTCTCCAAAAAATTGACGCAAGCCTTTGCTAGGGCCGGCACGATGTACTTCTTGGCAGCATACAATGTAGCCAGAACTGTGTCAGCTTCGAGGTCTATTTCATCACTATACATGTATCTAGACAGGGGGGGAAAAGAATAGTTTCTTAGGGAAAAGAAGTAGGCCATGAAAATAATCTATCGTCGTCTTTGCTGGCAGTGAATCTGACATTCAGTATTTGTCAGCACATAAAGTAAACAGCAATAAGTGCATATTGCACAATGCCCATTAGGAGATGTATATTTTATAAGCTACTTTGATTCTGTCCGTGTAATTAGTAGACTTGTAGTGGCCACTTACTTTAATAGGATTAGAAAGGCTGCAGGTTCCACATCTGGTATATGGATTTCAGATTTGACCTCTGCGAGATCGCCATAAAACATAGCATAGAAGACAGAGCTACCAACTGCCAAAACATACTGGAAAATAAAGAGAGAGAAGCCTCAGTAACATGGATCAGGAACAGCTGAGCGTGCTGGCTTTCCTAAGACCTACATTTAGGGAAAGTTAAAAAGCTGCAGTGGAGGCAGAACGCTGCCTTGGACTGTTCCCTTTAATTGCAATGTATGTGAATTACTTCTGGGATTAGACAAGCGCTGTAATTAGGGGAAAAAAAATGCAACCTAGATGTAAAAGCAGGGGGAGATGGCGATCTGCACAGCAGCACTAAGAAGCCAAAAAATTATCTGCACAAACCTTATGGGCAGGAACTTTCTTGGATGCCCCTGGCGGGCCCACGATGAAGTGAACGTCAGCCATGAGTTCGTTATTGAACATCAGCGCGTTCCTGCAAGCAGGGGAGGGGGGAGAAGCCGCGTTAGCCGCGGGCTGCCCCTCGCCCGGAGCCCCAGCCCAGCCCTGCCCTCTCCGGTCGGGCCGGGGCAGGTGCACAGGGCGCTCTCTGTGTGTCCCGCCCGCCCGGGGAGGGTCCGGCGGGCCTGGCCCTTACCTCTCCCGCAGCGTGGGATGGAAGGATTGCCAGTTGGCGCTCTCCAAGTTGTTGTTGTTGAGGTTTTGGAGCTGGGGCGGCGGGGGCGGCTGGGCGCTCTGCTGGAGCTGCAGGGCGTTCTTCTTGCTGTTGGCAGCGGTGGCGGCGGCGGCGTTGCTGTTTGCAATGTTAGTGTTGGTGCTGGCAGGGTAAAGTTCTGCAGCCATCTTCTTCTTCAGGGACAGGGGCACTATCTCATAGCATCCTGGCACCTTGCCGTTTGACCTCACACTCTTTTTGGACTTCTTTAAGGTCTCTGGAAGCAGAAGAAAAAAAGTCAAACACTTCATGATCCTGCCATTGAGGCAACCAGGGGGCAGTGGCATGAGCAGGAGAACTAACAGATCCCAAATGCGAGTCCCACTATCAGGATATTTTTGTACGCTTCTAGATGCAGGGTGGCCTTTGGGTTTTTTTGGAGTGTGTGTGCGCGCTCTTTGGTTACCGGCCCGACGCACCTTTCCGGGGGGAAAGGGATGATGCTGTGTCGGATCAGTGCCAGCGCTCACCTTGGCTTGCGAGGGGGTCCCAGCCTCCACGGCGCTGCCACGACTGCAGCGGGGAACCCGAGCGGGGCCGACAGGCAGTTCCTTCCCCGATGAAAGGTGACAGAAAAATTAGGAAAAAAGAGAAAAAAAAAGGGGGGGGGGGAACCCAAAATCCAGCAACAAAACCCCAGGAATCCGGCCACGGCGGTGGGTCAGGAGCGAAAGTCAATCCACAAATCCTCCGAGTGCAGCAGCCCGGCGAGGGTGACACGCAGCCAGCCGCCCGATGCCCGCCGCCAGCGCTCCGCTCCGTCCTTCCCGGCGCGCCGGGGGCACATCCGCGGGCCGGGCCGAGCCGGCGGCTCCCCGCAGTCCCGCTCCGGGGCGGCCCCCCCGCCGCCGCTCGCACCAACTTTGCTCCTCTCTCCGCGGCCGCCGCCGCTGCTGCTGCTGCTGCTCCGCGCTCCTCCCTCCCACGCCGGGGCGCTGCTGCCCGCGGGGCGACCCCAGCTGGTCCGCGGCGGGCGGGACGCGGCGCTGCCCCGGGCGCTCCCCTGGCGGTGGGATGCGGTGGGATGCGGCGCTGCGCGGCCGGGCTCGGCTCGGCGCGGCTCTGCCGGGCCCTGCCTCCGCCTCCCGCACTAAGAGGCAGAGGCGCGCCGCGCGTCACGGCCGCCCGCGCCAATGGCGAGCGCAGGGGCGCGGCGGGGGAAGGGCCGCCCCCCGGCCCGCAGCCCGCCCGGCACCGCCCCCGGCCCGCGCCTACGTGCGCAGCGCCCGCAGCGCTCCGGGGGGCGGCCGCACCGGGGTGCCCTGTACCGCCCGGGGCGGCCGGAGCGGGGCGGGTGCGGGGGGACGCGGGGCAGCGCGGCGGGAGCGGGAGCGGGAGCGGGAGCGGAGCCGGGCGGGCGGAGCCGGGCGGGCGGCCCCGGGTTCGCAGCGCCGTTCCAGGGCGGCCCGGGCGGGGGCGCCACCGCGCCGCGCTGGCCCGCCGGGGCACGGCTCGGCACGGCACGGCTGGGCGTGCTGAAGCCGAGGGAGGCTGCGGGGCTTCCCTCACCTTTTGCCGCACTCGCCGTGTCCCGGCTATGCGCACCTTCCCGGCCTGGGACCCCCCGCCCGCACTCCGGGGACGGACCCCCCAACCCTGCCCCGGGGCTCGGTTCCCGCTGCGCCCCGGTTACCTGTTCGGGTGGGGAACACTGTTTTGAACAGTGCGCGAGATGTTTTTCTGTATCGTTGTTAGGGACTGTGTGGCATCAAGGTTCTTCCAAAAGTCCTAAGTGAGGAATGGGGAAAGAAGGGAAAGTCTTCAGAAAAACACGCACTCCTTTCTTAAAACATGAAATTGACGTTTTTCTTGTGATCCGATTCGTGGCCCCCAACACCCCCTTTGAGGAGAACCAATGTTTACCCGCCTGGAACTTGCTCACCCGTGTGTGGGGGTTTCAGTCCCAGGGGTCTCCCAAAGCCGAAGGGGACCCTCCTGGGAGCAGGGCACCCTCCCGTGCGCTCGTGCTGGTTTGGTACCTCTGGAAGGAAGCAAGATGCTCAGGGTTTACAGCTTCTGAATTATTTTTTTTCAAATGTTTGCATCCATGCCAGATGTGTTTATGCAAACCTGGGCCCTGCCTCGAATTTATATATTCACAGTCTTACTTTTTTTAGCCTCGTTAAGTCTTGTTATTTAAAACCCCACCCGCGTATTCGTTTTCTGAGTGCTTGGTAGCTTCAGAATTTAAATTAACGATGTGCAGTGTTTTGTCAAATGACCTGTGGGCATGAATGCCAACAGAAACGTCTCAACAGCTACAGTGCGACCGTGTAAATGCTCCTGAAACTCAAATGGGAAGAGAGAGCTGAGAGTTGCTCCTTGCTCTCCTCGACTCTGCTCTGGTGGCTGCAGGAGCTGAGGTTGAGCCCTCTCTGGATAAGAAGAGATGGAAAAGCAAACCAGGGGTTGCTTTGTAACATCACACAGGTTCCTGTAGTGCGAAGAGCAAAGTTTAAATGCCTCTTGAACTGCAGGCTATGCCTTCTGAAGGACACATGTTTTTTTGTTGCTGAATTTGGAATTGGTCATTTCTGTTGAGAGAAGCTTTATAAAATCATACTTGGAAGTGTACAGCACAACTCTGCTTAGAATCATGGGGATTGGTTAATCTCTTCTAAACCTTTGCTTGTTAGGTCCATGTTTAGAAGGTGACTGCACTCTGGAATTTCTTCAGTTTTGAGGGAGACATGGTTGAAAGTTCTTGGTTGATAAGTCCTTTCATTTAAATGGTCCTGTGAGGCTGACAGGCATCATCACCTACGGTGTGATCTTGGAAATTATGGATAGCAAGAGGGCTTCATTGTTAGAACTTGGTTCTAAATGAAACTGCTTTGATTAATTGTAAAACCCTAAGATTTTTCAGTGTTTCAAGCTGAATTTTCTTCTTTAGCAGTTTAAGTGCCCACATAGCGGATCAGCTGAGGAAATTAAGTTGAGACTAATAGTTAACAATTTACAGTACATCATGGATTTTCGGTCAAGTGATAAAAGGCTGGCAGGAAATGAGAAATTGATATCTCAAGTAAGAGTAAACATGTGTTAAGTGTAGCTTTTACAAGATTGTTTGATAAATTATAAATTGGTTTAGGCAAAGCACAATCAGTACTGACATATTTTGGTTAGTTTGAAGCTGATAACACTGACGCTTGAAATAAATTTATACATCTGGAGGCAGATCTGTGGCTGCTGTAAATTGTCATAGCGCTGTTGATGTTAATTTGGTTCCAGCAATTTATGCTGATGGAGAGTCTGCCTTATTGTCTGTAATAAACAGTGTTTTGTATTCTTGGAATATGAGTCTGAGCAGGAGCTGGGATTAACTTTGAAGGTATAAGTAGGCTTTTGTTAGGGACCAAGGATTTTAAGCAAATGAATTTTTTTTTAAGCTTAGTTTGTAGTTAGGTTTGAGATGAGACATAAAAGTTATCTCGTTACTTTGCAGGAGATGTGAAAAGTTTGGGGCCTAAGCCATGTTCCATTTTGCAAGTGCTTCACTTTGGGTATGATTTCACTGATATCAGTAACACTGCTCACATGTCGAAGTCAGCGTGTGTAGCCTTGGACTGAAATGCGTTTAAGAAAATGTTTGTGCAGTGCTTTAAAGATCTCTTGTCTACAAAGCAAGAAATTGTTTTGTTTTAGCTTAACCAAAAAGGTGCTTCTAAAGCTCAGTGGTCAGAGGACCTGGCTCAGCAGCCCAGTCTGTGTTTGCTGAGAGGTGGAGCAAGCCAAGCACAGCAGCCCCGCAGTTGGGCTGCCCAGGCACTGCGTTTCCTAAATCAAAGGTAGGATTAGAAATAATGGTATTACTCTGTGTTGCAGATCCATGTTTATATATTCCCCGTTTTGCACACATGCTGGAGTTTGGGGACAAGAACCACGAGGTGTCCATGACGGCTCTCAGGCTGCTGCAGAGGATGAAGCGGGACTGGATGCACACCGGGCGCCGGCCCTCGGGGCTCTGCGGGGCAGGTAGGGCACAGCCTGGGTGTATTGCTTCCCCTGCAGCAGGTTTGATGGGAAAGCTTGGAACAGATGAGAATTTTCTCCATTTCCTTGGTGATATCCGTGTTCTCTGAGTTTTGTGCTGTCAGGAATCTACAGATTATATGGGTATTCATTGAAATAGTTTCTGAAACTCAAACTTCATTTTTACACTTGCTCCTACAGTACTTGCTCAGATCCTTTAGAACTTACAGTTTGGATTTTTTTTTAAGCTCCTTTCTAGTGCTTTTTCTGCCCCCACTCTGCAGGCTCTAGCTGCTAAAAGGTTTTTTTGTCAGCTAAAATGACACCATTAGTGCAAGCACTTTGATTTGTGTCTTTACACAGAGTCTTATGCAAGAAATGCCCTCTTTGACCTGTTTTGTGAAATTATTTTTCTCTCTTCCTTCATCTTTTTCCAAGATCCATCACTGTCATGAGGCTTGCATAAAACCTACCAGCTTGGGAGAGCCAGGTTAAAAGGTAGTAGCCAGTGAAGTCAGAGTAACAAAGGGTGTAGGTAGTCACAGAGATCATGTATGCACTTCATTTTGTTTAAAAGATCTTACATGTGCGTGCTTGAATGAGAAATAGAGCCCAAACTCTTTGGGAACTCAGGCCCATGAAATCATCTTGACATTTCTAACACCTTTTTGTTAATAGTACTTGCTTATTGCACATTGCTAAAAATTTGAGTCTAGACTCTATGGGAGAGGAACCTGCTCTTTGATTCACTACATGGACTATATCCACACAAGCAAGTAATTAGATTCAAGAAACATGGATCAATAGACTGAAGCAGTTGGTGCTGAACCCCTCCATCCATCCATGCAATATGCAGTTCACATGTTGGACTGTGTGCTGGGTTTAGTTTGGTTCCCTGGCCTAAATGTCTGTGCCTCTTGTTTGAAGGACCAGTTGTTAGTTCAGCCCCTGATGTTCCCATTAGGAGCACTTTAAACACATACCAGAAGTGGAGCTCTGGTTTAGTTTCCCCTGTAAGGAAGCACATTTGCATGCTTTAAACTGCTCTGCACGCTGAGCCACTGCATAATGAGTGGGGGTGATGATTCAAAATGAACCTGGTGCTTTGAATCAACACACAGGGTAACTTCAGACAGCACTAGTTAGCTGTATAGAGGGTCTTGTAGAAGAGCACTTGGGCACCAGCAAGGCAGTGATAGTAGTAAGAGCAATGAGGGTTAATCAGCTTAGGCTGATTCAGTGTTTCGCTGAAGATCACTTTGTTAAGGGCAGAATTCAGTGAATTCTGCTAAAAAGATGATAACTTTGAAAACAACGTCATCAGTGAAATGTTCTTGTGCTGTAGCTGACCATGATTTCCCAAATGTTAAAGCACAGAATTTTTCAGGGTGCAATTTGCAATCAGCTCAATTTTATTAGGTAGAAAGCAAAGTTTGTAAAGTCCAGTTAGTCACCAGTATTCAAGGGCACAGCTGAGCATAAGCATTTACAGCTTTTTAGCTGAAGGTAGGGTGAAGAGAGGGTATAGTTATTCTGACTGTTTTCTGCTTTTCTTCAGGAAATTTTCCTCTTTTTGATACTGATTTTCCATGCTTCTTCTGTAGCTCTACTAGTGGCAGCAAGAATGCATGATTTCCGACGGACTGTTAAAGAGGTCATCAGGGTGGTCAAGGTTTGTGAATCTACATTAAGGAAAAGGTCAGTGCAGTTTTATTGCTTTTATCTTTCATTTACAGTACTGAACAGTGGTGTAGTCTAAAATGAATGTATATCAGAGAAAACCAGGTTCTGTTCAGAAGTGCCACAAATAAAATAAGTGCAACGTGTTTTAGGTTGTGATTTTAAAGTACTAACACCTTGCCTGTTATGTAAGGCCTCAAATGCTTAGCAAAGATGGTAAGGAGCACTGTGCCTATTTAACAGGTGAAGAAGGTTGAAGGCAAAAAATGCTGTGTCAGAAGTGTTAACAGTGTTGTCATGTCCTCAGAAAAAATAATGATTCTCAGATCTGACAGTCTACTGTGAGATAATTTTTTTCATCTATCCAGAATCCAGTGATGAAAAGTCTTGTATTTTAGCTATTATTGAACTTTTCAAAGTACTTTGCTGAAATGTTCACTTTTGGTAGTGTTGCACTCTTAATAAATGGAAGACAGCAAAGTGAGTCTAGTGATTAAGTTCAGTGAAGGATCCCCTGAAAGTGGGAATTTTTGTTCAGTGAAGGATCCCCTGAAAGTGGGAATTTTTGAAGTACCTTTTATGTGTTTCTTTTTTTAAAGATCTAGGAGTATTTTCCATATTTTAATGATGTAAACAGACACCCAGTTTCCCTGATGTTACTTTTGAAAAGTTGTAACATATTCTTTCTCCATAGGTTGAGTAAAAAAATGACCCAGCCATGAAATACCATGATTTCTGTTGCCCCCAGTTGGAAATTTTTCTGTCACCAATATTTACTGATGTTTGTTCCACCAAGGTCTGTCTTCAGAAAGCTTCCTTGGTGTCTCTCTTTCTCTCCACCTCATTGGGATCATCTTAAGCACATCCAGCTGAGCCTAATTCATGTTAATAATACTCACTTCTTAATTCTTGAAAATGTTTTTGCCCCAGATCTTCATTGGTGGAACAGGAGTGATGCTATTTCTCTTCTATGCATGGGTGGCATAGGGATAAATTTGAAGTGTTTTAAATGCTTCAAGGCACTACCACTATAAGGATGGAGCGGTACAAATGCTGCTTGTTTTTCTCTGACCAGCAGGTCATGTGTTTTAGTTGTGCATTTTGTATGATTAATGAGTTATGCACCACAATCTACTCCAAGGTGCTTTGGTAAAATTTGTTCTTACTAAGAAAATAAGCATAATGAATTAGAGTTGGAAGGAAAATTAATTTCAGCAATTGTTTCAAGCGAGAAAATCTTACTTCAAAATTCATGCTTTGAAATGTTTACTCAAGTCACACACATCAACCAAAATGACAGTGTTATTTACTTTGACAGGGTAAACGTGACAGCTGAATTATTTTCAGGCAGCTATAATTACAACTATTTATCACGAATCTATAAATTTGATTGATGTTTTTCAAATAAGAGCACGTTATATAGTATTTAACGAAGGCAAATAGAAAAAGTCCTTTGAATAACTCTTTCTGCACTCCAGTTTTTTTCCTCTTCTTTCAAGAATTCCTCTCAAAATGCCCTCAAATAGAAGTCATCTAAATGAATGAGAACTTGTTTCACGTTCTTAAAAATTCCTTTGCTTCTGAGTTTGAGTTACAGTTTTATTTCCTTCTAATTATTGCTGCAGTTACTCCAGTTAGTAAAGAGCTGCTGGTGCTTTGTGTGTTGTGAAGGTGTTGGATGTAGTTTGGGTGAATGCTCGTTAATGGACAGTAATGGATCATCTTATCAGCTCACTGCTGGTGGCTTTGCCCTGACAGCTCTGGCAGTGAAACCAAACAGGAGTCCAGATATCACTGACACTTCCAGCCTGCAGGTTCTGCTGTGTAGTTGGATTTAGCTCCCAGTTATCCACATGGCTCCTGGGGAAGCACAGGCCGTTAGAAGCTGGATTTGCTTTCAGTGCCTGCGGACATCCATGGCAGAAACGTGCAAGGGAATGGGCAGCCACATGGTGTGCCTTCTCCTCTTGCTTCACGGAGACAGCCCAGCACCTGGGGGGTGTGGGGGTCAGTGGCTTAGCTGAGGATGCTCTTTAATAACGCCCTGAGTGGGTTCCTCAGAATGGGATGGCAGCCCTTCCCTCAGAAGGGCTTTCTGGTCCTGGGCAGTGCAGCTGGTGGGACTGGATTGATTCACCATGTTGATCATCATCAGCTGGAGAGCACCAAGCCCACCTGCTTGTGGTCTGTCTCCTCTCTCACTGCTGTGTGCTGGAGGAGTAGCTCTTAGCAGGAGCTTCACAAAAATGTGACATGTCTTCAGGTCATAAAAATTAATGACCTGATCATAACAGGAATGTGTTGTGGAAGGAAAAAGAGACAAGGCATGAGTTGTGGGTGCTGTCACTCATCTTCCAATCAAGAGTTCTTAATTTAACCATCTGTTTGGTGAAAAAACAGTGCATGTTTTTTTTAATATGTGTGTATTTTTGGTAGCATTGGTACAAAAACGTTGTAGTCTCTTCACAGGGCCTTCTAGCTTTATGTTTTGAAGCACACAATTAAAATGTAAAGCTTGTTGCTGTTGGTGAAAGCGAACTTATTAAATATTAATAAATGCACTGATAATTCTATCTCATTTCCAGTCTAATTGAAATTATATTAACTTATATATCACTTTATATATTCAAAGTACTGTACAAATATTAACTAATTAGTCAAATTGTTATTTTCTCTGTAATCATCTGTGGAGGTAGGAGAAATTAACTTTTAATAAACCCAACCCTTTTATTTAGTTCAATCCTCAGATTTGTGCCTATGTTCAATGCACCTGTCTTTGCTGCTGCCTTTTTAACCTTTAAATACTCTGTCCCTTCATCCTTTTATTCACCCATTGCATGCTTTCTCTGTTTTCTAAATTCTGTCTTATCTGTAGTGAGAATAATTCTTGTGATATTTGTCCATTGTGCATTATCTAATACTGTGTGGCCCTTATGCCTGTTTGAAGATCTTAGGCACTTCTTGAATAGAAATTTTAGAAAAAAAAATCAGCTTATCTCTGTTAACATTTGCATTCTGCTTCTTTGGCACTCATTTTATCTTTAAATTGAACTGCTTTTTGCATAAAAAATACTTCTTAGTTCCATAACATACTATCTGCTAAAAAACCTCTTTGTGATGAACTTCAGCAGAAGTAAAGCTTCATTTAGAAGAAATTGGAATGAAAGGCCAGAATGGGTTTAAAGGGCTCGTTTTTGAGGTGAATGCTTTTTTCTCACAACAAAATAGCATTTTTTGCGAAGGAAGACAAGACTTGTTACAAAGGAACTCCATATACCAGTTGCAGAAGCTGCAGGGACTTTCATAAATGGTGTCCTTTGCTCATATCCTGGGGATCCAGCTCTTTCAATGAGTGCATTGGTAATTTTCTGGGAAAAATTAAAGATTCATGCATAGAAATAAATGTACTGCCTGCAGCTTTTCTTCTTTTTTCTAATTTCTGTAATACATAGCTGATGTAAACCTCATGTCCAAGCACCGAGTCTCAGGCCAGGCAGATGTCTGTGAGAGCAGGCAAAGTGAGGAGTAAGTGGATCTGGAGTCAGGATGGGAAGTGGGGGTAGCAGGGACATGGGTAGCTGTGAGGTGGCTGTGAGGTTGTGTTCTTCAGAATACCAAAGTCCTATCAAGCCAGGACTGAAAGGAAAGGTGTGAAGACGTCAGTGTTGGGCTGATCCGTGTACAGCCGTGCTACAGTTCTGTGAAAGGTACCTGGTGAATCAGTGAGAGCTGGTTACCCAAGGTGTTTGAGGGTGGAAGGGCAGAGGATGCTCAGTATGTCAGAGTTCTGTAAGGGCTCTTGGTTGAAGTGTGGAGAGAAGCATTTAGAAAACCAGGAAAGTTATTTGATGTAAAGGAGCTTGTGGTGGTGTCTGCTCTGATCTCAGCTCAGCCACTGTGGATCTCCTTCGCTGGCTGCTGCTGCGATAAGCTAAATTGGGAAATGTCTTATGTCTCCAGCTAAATCATTTCAAGTGGCTTACAGATGATTTCTAGGAACCTTTCTAGTATGGCGAGTAAAACACAACTTGATCCACATGGGCTGGTGTTGCATACCTTTGTAAGTTGGACTGTCTGGTTTAATGAAAAAAAGGTTTTATTTCCGAGAAATCCAATTTCACAGCTAATGTTCCTTTTTATAAATCCAGCTTCTATACAGTTATTAAGTTAATACATTAATTAGATTCCTAATATATTTTAGTACATCATCTTTAAAAATGTAATTTCAAAATCATTGGTGACTCTTATTTTTGAAACAGTCATTAACTTATTTGTGCTAACTCAGGCTTAGATCTTGTAAACAGTTTTCTCAGTGTTTGACTTTCCTCATCTGAGCTGCTGTTAAGAAATTAAGCAGCACTATTTTTCTTTTCCAGGAGACCATAGCGTGCTTTTGACAGACCACAGCAGTGCAACCACAGTAATGAAACAAAATTTTTAAGGAATGCTAAAGCCCTTTTTTTCCTTACCATGGTGTGAACTCATGAATCGGGGATAGGGGGTGAAATCAAACAAAAACTTGCAGGTGTTTTAGCCTGACAGAGTTCTGGGATGGCCAGGGAGGTCTGCTGGGGGGATTATCTGGAGGCTGACAGTGGGCACAAGTGTTAATGCAAGTTAGTCACATGTGTAAGCATTTGTAGAATCAGGGCTTTAAAAGTTAGGATAATGAATTTGTGACAGTTTTAAGTCTCTATTTCGGTGTGAGCAAGTAAAGGGAGCTAATTCTAGAGGGTGCTTTTATTTAGTACAGTAAATCTTTAGAGGTACCCATTCTTTAATACTTAGAGAAATATCAGAGAGTTACCATCAAATGAGTGCCATAAATTATCAGTCACGTTTTAGTGTGCAGTAAATGACTTTGTGTGTGTGCTCTTAGCTGATTTTAAAAAGAGGTGATGTGTATTAATGTTGGAAGTTGTTTAAAGGTGAGACTATTTCTCTTTACAGTTGGATGGGCTGGGAACACAAACTAATTTAGCACAGCTCAGGTGATAAGTTGTAGGTTGTAAAACCCCAGTAACTGGATCTCCTCTGATTTTGTCCTTACCTTTAGTAACGAGATACTCATTCCTACAGTCTTAAAACTACTTTTTGTATTGCTGCAAGTAGATGTAAAATTGCATATATGTGCAGTGATTACATATAAGGAGATTACTCTTTTGCTTATTTACTGGTGGCTACTGGAAAACTTCTTGTTATGTCATGTAGGAAGCATTTAATAACGATTTCTGATACGTGTTCTATAATAAGGATCACTTTTAGGGTGTATGTTTACATACTTCCATAAATAGTTCGTGTGTAAACATTGTATGGCTTGGAAAAAAATGGGGAGAGAAGGGTGATGCAATAGACTGATATATTTGTAGCATAAAACTGGTGATGGTTTGCCACATCACCATGAATTCTGAGCTTCTCACAGGTTTGGGGTGGCAGGCAGCACTGATGAGTGAGTGTGAAGTTAAAGCAGTGGGGATATTCTACAATATTCTGTTACTTCACTAAGACACTAAAGTAAATCCCTTACTTTTCCAGAGTTTGGAATTGAGTTATCAAATCAGCTGATCTATTACTAGAATATTTGTAATTGATATGACAGCTAAGATTATATAGCTATCATGTAAGTTATTACTTATGGTTTTAATTATATTGTTAATTTGGGAAAACTCCAGGAAATATAATTGCCACCACCAGCTTATCTTGCAGTAAAATTTTTTCATGTATTTCTGCTAACAGTGTGGTAATATTCAGCTTACTATTCTTCTATTCCATTAATAAAACACTTGAAGTACTTTAAAAAGACCTCTCACAACAGGTAACTTAGAGGCTGACTGCTCAAGCTAAACCTCACGTTCTCTCTTTTAAAAAACAACTGTCTCTGAAGGTGTAATTTGTTTGCCCTTCTTTGTGGAGACAGAGCACAAGATACCTCTGCTCATGCTGCTTGCTTTCTAGAGCTCTATGCTGATTGTGTATATGTAGGTGAACACTGTGGCTTTTCCTAAATGGCCTCTGCTTAGAAGTCCCTCTTGGACTTTGAACTTGGGCTCCTGAAGCATTTGTGAGTTGGACTCCAGAAGTCTTTGTTCTTCTGTGTGCTTTGTCACATCCTACTGCTGCAGAATTTCAATTAAACATTAAAACCAGGCACTGAGCTGCACACAGGAGTCTGTTTTTCCATTACTGTAGACAGCATTCAGGAGTCTCCACTGGATGGTATCCCTGAAACAAAACAAAGTTTAAAAAGCATTGCTTGTAACTTCAAAATGATTAACCCATTTTCCCTTATTGGGAGTTAAACTAAGTGTAAACAGAATTGGTTTACTGGTTTGTGCACAAAAGTGCTTTATACTGAAGCCGAGGTGTGGTTTTGTCTGTAAATGGCTGAAACAACAACTGTGGAAACTTTCCTTTGTAAAAAAGGGTTGGATTTAGAGGCAGATGACACCAGGCTCTGGAAAAACTTTTCTCCCAAAGGAATTTGCTTGAAAGAGTTTGCTGTGAGAAACTGTAAGAGGACAGTTTATACTGGAAGTTGAATCTTAGCCTGAGCTTAGTGGTTGCCTCTGCTTCAACTATAAATAGAAAATACTTGTCTGCCAAATTTCAGTTTTTAGAGCCCTTCTGAATTTGTGCCAAGGAAATAATATCTTAATTTGTATATCTGTTTATTTTCCTCCGTCTGTGCATAACCCGAAGTGGCAACTCTTATAAGATTTTTCTTTTGGTTAACAAAAGTGAAAATGAACTTGCATAGTATTTTTATGTGGGACTTAAAAAATAGCCGGTAGCTATTTTTTCTTTTCATGAGGGCACTCCCTCGCCCCCAAAATTACTGTTTATATAATTAAGGTTTCGTCAGTGTTTCTTAACTGCCAAACTAATGTTGTCTTGTTTCATGCAGTGCAGACTGCTGCAGCATCAGTTTGTTGCCTTGGTGGCATGTGTCCAAACAGTGGATAAAATTAAAGAAATGTTTAAAAATATGTAGACAGGATATCAGCCAATGTAAAATGTTGAGGCAGGCAAGTGGTTGGCAAGCACAGGTATTTATTTATATCAAGTTAAAAGACAAAATGTTGAGTGTACAACTCGCTCTCCCACAGAGATGATCTTCAAGTTGGGATCCTGACCATTAGAGGTGGTTCTTCATTTTGGGAGGAAGGCTAGACCCTTGTGGATAAGACCAGAGAGAAGTGAAGAAGTAACCTGCTCCTCTAAATTTGGGCTTGCCACTGGCTTGTACCTACACTGTTGTGCTGGCAGCCCTCCCCACAGGGTGGTCAGCCCTTCCCTGTTTGGCTTGCATCAGGACTGAGAAAAAGGAGGGCAGTGGGCATGGGACTGGATGCTGGATGCCCGGTCAGATGGTCAGACTGTGCTGTGCTGTAGGTTTGAGCTCCTTGATAGGAAAGATGACATAGCTCTGCCCTGGCCTAGTGCAGATGTGCTGAAGGTCTTGGGAGGGACCTGTCCTGCCATTCTGGCTCAGGGTTGGAAGCTGGTGCTTAAGCCGGAGCTTGTGCCGGCTGCCTCACCTGAGGGCTGACCAGTGCAGGGTACGTGACCTGAGTCACAGGACACAGTGAACACGAGAGGGACAGACAGAGCCTGGGATGTCTGCAAGCAGACATGCACAGAGTTAAGTGCTGACACCCAAGCATAGTCATCTCATCCCAAGCTTGGCTTTATGAGCAACTGATTTTGCTCCTGGTGTTCTCTCGCCTGCTCGGCATGCGCAGAGGCGGTGCTTTGTTGGAGCTCTGGCTCTGGCAGCTCACCTCAGACTCAGAGCAAGCGTGGGATAAACAAACTGTGGGGCTTTGCCAGAGTGCACCTTGGCTTTTAACAGTGGGAGGAGAATAATATTTTAACAAGGCGAGGTTGGTTGGGAGGAAAAGTTTTGCTGAAACAGGACTACCTATTAGTGCATGATTCATTTGTGGAGAGATGGGTGACTGTTCTTTAATGATGGTGGCTGGGAAGATCCATGCTCCTCAAATGATACATAGGTTTGGCATTAAATGAATCCTGAATTAAAATAATAACAGTTCCCTAACCAGGTTTTCCCTCTAGCTTGATAGATGAGGCTTCCTCCTGAAAGGTGGGTAATGCATGCTGGAAGCCCGTTAATGCTGAGAAGGATTTCTGGTCTTTTAATTAAAAGCTGGGTGCTGCTGCTGCCAGCAGCATCCTCCTCTCCTTTCCAATTTGATCTGAAAGAGAGGAGGAGGGAGCTGGTCCCTGGTACTCCGAGGGAAGGTTTGGGGCTGTCAGTTACTCTCAAGTACATGGCTAATTTGGGGCTTTGTGGAGATGCCTAAGCTCTAAAAAGCAAGTCTGTTTTTCTGAGGCTTTCTTCTTCTCAGCAGCACTAATTGTCCCTGAGCATTTCAGGGCATGAGATGCCACCTGTGGCCTCTGCTCAGGGATTGGGATGCCTCCAGGCAAAGTGTCCTGAAGTTGCAACATGCCAACACCCCTCTGTATGGGCTGTCTGGTCCTGTTCCTCAGTATAGAAGAAGATACACAGATAGTGCTGAGAACATAGGGGGAGAGTGTGGCCCTTGCTCTGGCTTTGACCCTGGCACTGGTTAGAAACTGAATTTCTGTCCTACAGAAAATTCTTTCTTCAGAAGGAGTTTCGTTGCAACCGGAGGTAGAGGAGAAAACCACAACTGCGTTTAGCAGGAGAGAAATGCTAAAAGGTCCTGTGCTGGGAGCACTGAATCACCATTTTTAGTTTCCTAGCTTTGCAGATGGAAGCTGTTGTCAGCTTTGCTTCCTCTGGAAGATGGGAATATTCCAGCGAAGCAGCTGCAGACCCATCATTGTCATTTTCCCATGGAAAATGTTGATACTATTAAAAGGGCACTTTCTGTAAGAGAAGTATTCTGCCAGACATTTCCTGACCTGGCTTTGTACCTAACCTTTTGTCTCACTTTCTTCCATCTGTAAAATGGATGTGCTCATTCTCCGCTACAAAACTCTCCACCTGTATAAAATGCTGGAATTTGTGGATGAAGTTGTGGCCATGTGGTCTTATTTAAGATTGAATTCCTTTGAAAGATTCAGCCACTCTCATGGGAATTCCCCATGGAGCTAGTCCTATCTCTCACATAGGTAGTAACTTTTAAAATGCAAACCTTAAACAAGTACAGAGTTTATTATTGTCAAATTATGTGCATCCATCTATTCCATCTCTGTGACGTGCATATGATCCCTTTATTTTACCACTGCTTCTCTGTGTCCTGGGAAGATCATTTACTGTCTCTCTTCTAGTCTGCTGAAGAGATTTTACTTTAACATTTGATTTGCATAAATTAAGTGGGCTAACATATTAGGAATATTTTTGAGCGTACTCCTAAACTATGGTGGCAGATATTTTATTTTGGGTATCTGTTTTGTTGTTGCTGTTGATAACAAAAGCGATGAGAGGGGAAGAATGAACCGCATTTCTTGTCTTAGTTTTGTCTATACTTAATTGATAGGGTCTGCAGTGTTTCTGTTCAGTGTTTGTTCATCCAAAAAAATGTGTGTTACATACTCGAATAAATCAAAAGCTAATTTGGGATGTGAAAAGATACTTTCTTTGCAGCAGATGAAACAATTAGTAGCACTTCAGTTTTAATGTAGTCTGTATTTGAGCCAGAGATGCTGAGGATGACATGTTTATTCTGTAACTTGGCAGTTTGTGAATTTTGTTACTTTTGAAGGAGTTCTTAGAGATGTTTTGGTCATGTTCTGTATGCTTTGGTAGGTTGACAGAGTTTGAAGATACCCCAACCAGTCAACTAACCATAGATGAGTTTATGAAGATTGACCTGGAAGAAGAATGTGATCCTCCTTCATTTACAGCTGGTCAAAAAAAACTGAAGATACAGCAGGTGAATTCTAAATCGGATGCTTTATTTTTCTCCTCTCTCCTCCCTCTATGTATTCCTTTTTGAATCAGTTAATACAAAATGCTAACTGGCCAGCCTTTGGTAAGACTTAGTTACCTTTATTTTGAGAGTTTTAAGATAAGGGAAAGCATTAGTGCATATGATACTCATTAACTAAAGATATATATGTATATAATTTTTTCACCTGTATAATTTTTGTTCACTCCTCCAGAGAGATTTGCTCTTTCAGGTATGTAGCTTCAAATGCAGGTTTAAACATCCTGTGGTGACATATTAAGTATGTCTGCTGCCTTAGCCAGCTGCTGTGGGAAGTGCAGAAGCACCTCTCTCTCTGGTTGGGATGGGGATGGCCAGGTGGCCAAGGGCAGGGGCACCAGCTGAGCCATGTTCCACAGTGCTTGTGCTCAGCCCTGTACTAACCACTGTACTGGGCTTTGACCTTTTATTGAAGAACCCAATCTTTGTGTCCTTACAAAACTGTGATAAGTGAGCATGCAGGTGTTGAGTAGTTGTCCTAATATCTGCACTTCTCTTTCGTGTGCTGCCCACTCTCTCCCAGCCTGGTCAGCAAGGAGCAGGGTAAAGGTGTAAGGTTTGTAATGGGATCAGAAACCGTGTGCTGTTCTTAATGTGATGACAGTGGCCAGGAGAAGTGCCATTACGTAGAATTTCTTTTAAATAGGTAGGAAAACAATAACCCAGTTGCTTTAATGAGACTGCTGGGGGGCTTGTGTGGTACAACACCTGCTTCCACAGAGATTAGTTCTCATGTGGCTTAATTTCTTTACAAAGCATGAACTTAAGCTGGCACCAGAGGAGAAGATTTTACTGCTGTCATAGTAATTTCTTATATTGTTCTTTTGTTAGGGTTTTTGTTTGTTCTGACTATCATTTAAAGGTCCGTAGGCGTGTTAGTGATGTTCTTAAGAGCCTGCTAGATGCTGTAGCTCAGAACTTCACTCTGCCATCACCTGTGTGCTCTGTCTGGCATGGGTACTTCAATCTCAGTGCTGTCCTTACACGTGCTCACATCTACAGGCACAGTGACAGCATCTGATTGCTGAAGAATGAGGCCTTTTATTTACAGCTTGCCAGAGTGAAGGGTGCTTTTGAAGTACATAGATGGGGGAGATAACATTTGAAATTGGTCAGTATTTTGAAACTTGTCTGTCTTACCTGTCTGACACTACAAAGTAATTTCAGATGTGTTTCAAAGCCTGCTTAGTGCTTTTGAAATACCCTGCCATTCTCTGTCTCTGTATACAGTTCACAAATAGTTGAAAGCTGTGCATCTTTTTTCAGTAATTTCATGTTTATTTTGTTTATTTTCATTTCAGCTTGAGAAGGCGTTATCAAAAAAGCTGGAGGATTTTGAAGGTATAAGTTGTGTTCAGTGTAACATATCACTCATTTCTTCAAAATTACATCTGTGATTGCTGAGTTTTATTTTTGTTTTAACACCACAGGAGAAATATCGAGCTACCAAGATGAAATAGAAATTGAATTAGAAAACAGTAGACCAAAAGCAAAAAGCGTATTTGCAAATTTCACTAACGATGGTAAGTCTCTAAAATCTCATGACTACCTAAATGGTATTGGGTTCAGATCCAGAAGTCTGAAGTGTATGGATTTCATTGTGATAAATGTGATCATATATATGCTTGCATAGTACAAGACCTCTATTGCATTGGGGTTCTCTCTGCCAAGTAGTTGGTTCATAGATCAGTCTTCAAAACAACTGCATTGTTCATTACAGTGACAGTTCATTAATGATTTCAGTTTTTCGTTCCTGGTGCAGTATAACCTTGGCACTGGCACCTGAGAATGTTTCTTTTCATCACTGAAAGCACAGTGGACCAATATCTAGATCCTTCTGTTGCCAAATTCCCCAGTTGACTTCCCGTATGGAAGGGCTTTGTGCAGGTTGAACTGGCTATTTTTAATTTGTAATTATACCAGGAAATAGCTGACTTGTCTCACAAAGCCCTTTTACCTAATTTGATAAGATGACGCTTCTGTTTTAAATGATGATTGTAGTCACAAAAATGCACTTTAATAGTCAAGGTAATGAATTTGAAGAGCATCTGGAAACTCCATGTATTTGTATGTTGAATTAAAATACTGTGTATTTCTTTATAGAGTTTCTCTAAAGAATTTTATTCTTTAACTGATCACGTCTCTGTTTATTTAGTTTCTGTAACAGATGGTATACAATGATCTGTTGGGGTTTTTTTTCCCTTTACAGATTCTATAGAAGATAATACCTCTAGCATACTTGGAGAGGAGGAGGTAGAAGATGAGGAACTGGAAGCAGCTGCTAACCACTTAAACAAGGATTTTTATGATGAACTTCACAAGAAGGATGGAGTTAAAAAAAATGAAGAAGGGGAGTGCAGAAATGGAAATGAAACTCCTGTAAGACCACCCGCACTGGAATCCTTGCTCGGCCCACTCCCCACTGCCGCTAGTCTTGGCATAACAGAGTCCATCAAAGAGTGCATATCCACTAAGGACCAAGAGCCTGGTGAGTAGGAGTTCAGCTCAGCTCAGAGCAGAAACTGGACACATGCTGCCAGTTTTGGGGTTGCTGTGTAATTGCCATGTCTCTTGTTGGTTAGTGTGGTAGAAATTCCGTGAAACACTGTAAGATCAGGGTACAGGAGCTGTGAGGCTGGATGGGACCAGTGGTCTTGGTTGTTGATGTGGTCATTGTCATCTGCTTCTCTGGAAGCTGCAGGAAAATCTGGAGTGCCTAATTATTTTTCTGAGGCCCGAGAATGTGTATCTCTTAGTTAAGTCACTTTGCAGTCATATGATAGCTGATGGGCATATTTCAAGCCATGCACTCTCAAGTAGGAAATTGGAGGAAGCGGGTCCCTGTAAATACGACTGGAAAAACCCAAGTATGAGAATTTTTGATCAAGGCAGACTTCCTCAGGAGTCATTTTACTGTAGTCAAACATGATGCAGTCTGTTTCTGTTTGAAAATCTTTGCAAATGGCAAACATTTAAAATGTTTGCAAGAGGAAATAACTGGTTGTATGCTTTTTTCTTCAATATGGACTTTGGTGTGTGTTGTGCTGGTTTTGCTCCATTTTTCTTAAAACTTCCAGATTTGTCTGTATCATACAGTTACGTATAGCCCAGGACTGATGAACCAAAGAAGCCAGTTTTGCCAAAGCCATTAAAGCAGCCACTACTCCAAACAGCCAGTCATCCAGGCAGGGTTGTTTGCTTTTTTGTACCTGTGCTCAAACTTTATGGAGGTGGCATTTTTTAAAATTCCTTTTGCATCCTAATGGCTCTGAAAACAGCATATCTAAAGGGCATTTTATTCTTTTCTTTATCATAGTTAATTTTTCCATCATAAGACACACCCATCTGATTCTGTTTTGTCAGCTTACTTGGGGGTCAATGCAACAGAACATCTTGTTATCCAGACTGTTCGATGCTGATTTCTGTTCAACAGCACCCACTGGTAATAAAAATAAAGTCTGCCTGAAAGCATTCAGATTCTTATTATGTTAGTGCTCACTCTCCAGCAACATAGCAGGATGATTGCACGTCTGTATTTTGTACAAACAAAATCATATAGAAACAGTTGAGTGGTTTTGGTTTTGTTTTAATTACTGTTAAGAAAACGGATGGCTCATGGCTCGTCTTTCTCCTGGAAATCAGTGGTTCGTGTCAAAGAGAGGTCAGTCATGGCTAGAAGCTGTTGTTGTCTGACTATCCAGTGACCTGTAAAAAGGAGTTCCCAGTGATGGACGTTTCTCAGCTGGCATTGCTATTGACCATTTTAATGGACAGGCTGAGGACTGAGTTTAAAGATCAAACTAAGCTGGCATAGCCAGGTAGGTTCCTTTGAGTCAGACTTCAGGCAGGTGGGCAGGAGAGTGCAGGGCTGCTCATGCCATGGCTTGTCTGTGTTTGCTGTTTGTTTTCTTGCAAAAGTGGAGGATGTGCCAAATGAACTGAATTTCGAAACCAAGCAGGTTTCAGTATGTTCATTCTCTTTCAGTGCGTCTGAGAAATCATTGCGGGTGTTTGAACAAGTACTTGTTTTCTTAACATGTTCTGAAGCTTGTATGCAAAATTACTGTTTCGATTTTGTTTTTATTGCAGATCCTGCCTGAAACTTGGTTGGATTTGTTTGGGCGTTTTTTTGTGGGGTTTTATTGTGTGATGTGGATGCATCCTAGTGGTGTGTACATCACCCCCCTGAGGACCTGGTTTCCTTCAGGAAGTTGTCTGTGTACAGGAGCAGCAATGGAGCCTTGATGTGTTTCGGGTAACTGGGAACTAGGTCTAGCAGACAGGATGGGATGTACACCTGGCTTGCAGTTGGCATGTTATGGTGAATAAAGAAAACCTCTTGTTAAGATGCCTCCCATTGGTTACCTGTGCACTGTTGCTCTGAACCTCAATGAAAGCCAGTGTAGATGATTCTGGCGCCTCAGGCAGTGATGTTTGAGTTCTTCCTCACAGTTCTGAGAAATCTGGGAAGGGTTTGTACATGGATGTAGCATGTTCTTCCATTAGACTGACTGGTATAGTTGTAAAAATTAGACAGCTTGCAGGTTTGTGGGCCCTTCTTCAAACATGAAAAAGAAATGACAGTTTTCAAAACTAGATACAGGATGACAGCGGTTGCTCAGAGTTTAATTTGAGATGGCACAGTTACAGATTGTCTTGAAACAAAAATAGTTGGTACCTGTGGAGGGAGGTGGAAAAGCTCACAAATTTCCCTGCATTTATCCTGTGTATTTGAATTTGCAGTTTATATTGTGAATTTCAGCTGGCCATAGCTTTCCTATGGTAGTTCATGTTCCAAGGTTTAAGTCCATTGGAAAGCAGAGACTGTTATAAAATGGAATCCTTAAGGTATATTCTGGTCCTTCTCCACAGCTGTGTAAGTCATAAACCAGGAATCTTTCCCTTCCCTCAGCCTTCTCCAGCCCTGAGTCATCTTCCACTGTGTGGTTCAGGTTGGGCAGGAGACCTTACCAGGATGATTTTGTATCTCCTGCTGGGCTCCACATGTCATTGGATGGGTATATTATGACCAGTCAATTGAGTAGTTGGAAACAGCCTGGCTGGTGATGTACTGTGGGATTGGGCAGGTGGCTCTTAAATAGGAGTTCAGCAAACAGGTGCAGTATGTGCCATGTTTGGCCTCCCTAAATACAGGGTGTCTCTGCTCCTCTCTGCAGTGATCTCTCTTCCTCCAGAAAAACTCTGCTGTAGGTACCTCCTACAAAGTCTTTTCATTTGGCTGTGGCATGTGGTAATTCAGTTTATAATTGCCTACATCAGCTGCTTTGAGAAATCTTCCACCTTTGTGCTACAGTGGCTCAGCAACAGCAGAAGGTTCTCACAAACTGCTTATGCAGATAAGACTTAGGTGCAGAGCCCAAGTATTAAGAAAAAGTAAGTGTATTTTTGCGCCACTTAAAATTGGTATTTGAGCAGTGTGAGCTTGTCTATATGAATGTTTTATGGAAAGCACAGTTTTTTAGCAAATTTCCATTACAAAGACAGCATGTAAGGTACTGGGTTAATGAGTCTGAGACAGTAAAAAGCTTAGAATAAACACTGCATTTGTCTGTTTTTTCCTACAAAGTGTATTAATTTGCAGGAACGTTAAGCTGAAAACTGTTTGAGTTTTTGCAAACTGCTTCTTCCTTCTCCTTCATGATAAAAGTGCTTTATGGTGAGATCTCAGTTTCAGAGATGGAGATCAGGTACATGAGTCTGCCCATTTTCCTGGACGTGCAGCATCCCAGCATCCTCTCTGCACTCCATGTCTTCTTTCTGATTCTGCAGTTCCTCAAAACAGTGCACCCTTTCTTTTAGGAGACTGTCACAGTCAAATGTCATGGCATTCATTCTCAAGAAATAGCATTCTTTGGTGTAAAATTGCCATCTGCAATTTATTTTTATGTCCCTTTCATACCACTTCAAGTACTTTATCACCTTCCTTGATGTTTCTGTTGTTCTGATGTTTGCTGGCAGTCACCCCGTCCTTCCTACATTGGGCTGGACAATGCCAGTTCATCTCTTCTTGCCACATGAAGCAAAAGTGAGGAAGGTCTGATAAATAACAGAGATAAAGGTAAACTACAGGGTGTAAGTTACTGACTGACTTTATGTAACTTCCCGTTTGCAGTGTAGCATTTTAGACGTGATTTAGGTTTTGTTTGGAATCAAAATTCACAGGCAGTCATTTAAGCCTGTAATTTCAAGTAGTACTGTATGTGAAGTGGGTGGTAACACGCTCCTGCATGTCCTCATGAAAGTAAGCGGCTTTTGCAGTGAGAAATCACTGTGCATGTACCATCTTGTGCTTGGTTAGGCACCCAGCGAGCTGCATTCGCTGCTAATTTCACAAAGAATACATGAGAAAGGTTCACAATTAACAGTTTGCTCATTTATTGCTCCTTGTATTTATGCCTCCATTACTGTTGTAAACATAATCTGGCAGGGGCTGGGGTTGAAAGATATTGCCATTGATTTCTCTGTGTGTTAAAGACCCCACGCAGGCTGTGGTCATTGATCAGGCAGTCATCGTCCCTGTGTACCAGGGATGTTCAGCTTCTTACTCAAGGAGGATGGGAAAAGTGGCTAAAGATGATCTGATAGGATGTGCTCATCTTCACAGGTCTTTTGGATTTCATCCTCTGCAGCTGCCAGCTCCCACTTCATACTTCATCCTGGCCTTGGGGCTCCCCCAGTCCTTCCATGGGCAGATTCAGCTCCCCCACACAGCAAGGACAAATGGATGTGTGTTTGACCCTCCTTCTCTGTTTTGGCCACTGCCAGCAGCACTACAGGCAGCGAAGTTTGCAGAAACATGACATTCTGCAATGTCTGAGCTGCTGTGGAAGGATGCTTAGGGGCCTGCAGGCTAAAGATGGTTGGAGAACGGCTGTTGACAGATGCATGTGCCAAGGAGAGTTGTCCACCCCATCTGGGATCCCAGCATGGATTGTGGCATGGTGATCAGCAGGCTCACTGCTGTGGGCATTGCTGCTTCATTAGTGGTTGGGTGTTGAACCCCACTTTGTACTGGTTTCTTCTTCCAGCATCCTCCTTTCTTCCTCTTGTGTCTGAATGCATCAGTGCCAACTGTTTGGAAATACATAAATGTATACATTGCATACAAAAAGACCTGGGTTTGCTCAGTCTTGAGAACAGAAGTTACCACCATGTTCTAGTATTTAAAGGGTGGCTACAGAGAGGATAGAAACTCCATTTTTACAAGGAGTCACATGGAAAAGACAAGGGCTAATGGGTACAAGTTACTCCTGTGGAGATTCTGATTGGGAACAAGAGAAAAAATTTTCACATGAGAACAGTCAGCCATTGGATTATTCTCCCCAGGGAAGTGGTAGATTCCCCAGAATTGGACACTTGTAAGATTTGCCTTGACAGGGTGCTGGACCATCTTGTCTAGACTGTGAAAGGTTGGACCAGATCATCCTTAAGGTGCCTTCCAACCTGGTATTCTTTGATTCTATTATATAATCAGTAGAAAGACCAATATTGAGCTCTATTACATCACAGTTGCCGCACACATGAGAAACAAAGCTCCTGAGTTTAGTGCTATTTGTGTTACATATTCAAAGGACACCTAGTCATCAGCACAGGCCTGCATGTCCCCATCCTAGCACTCTTCTTCTGGCCTCTGATGTCAACGCTGCAGTTGCTTCGGTGGTTTGAAGCCCCACCTCTGGAAATGAGCCATGTGCGTGTCCTGCTCGGTGCCATTTTCCATGTGCGAAGCTTTCTGAGCACTTTGAGGTTTGATCTTTGTCTCTGTGTGCCATTTCCTTATTGGAAAATATTTTCCATGGCAGGATTAGCCCTTTCCCAATTTTGAGATCTAAACAATAAAAACCTTGGTACAAGATAATCTTTCTACTCTGGCCTCCATATGCCTGTGTTTGACAGTCTTGATGGGCTGTATCCCTGATTGAGCCTTCATTACGCCGTTAATGAGATGTGAAGAGCTTGTTGCAGCCAGAGCAGTAATATGAGACCACCAGCTGCTTTGAGTGCAGTTTTTTGATACCTGAAGTCTTGGGTATGAATTACAGATGACAGGATTTTCTTACTTGACTATGTATGTCACTCACCCACAAGTACTGCGTGTGCACGTCTTCCTCCAAAATCTGTGTGCAGCTTTTTTCATGCAAGATCTTTGCATTTCATTAAAGGATAGGAATGCTATAAATTTGTTCCATATTCATGAGTAACTAGGAAGGTTAAGGGATGAAAACTAATCATCGAGTTTGGCTGAAAGATTTCCAAACAAATCTAGAGAGGGGTTTTGGAGAGAAACCTGCAGTTTGTTAGAGCCATCAGGGAGACAAATTCGAGTGAAAGCATAAGCTGAATCATGTGAATACATTTTTATAGCATTTTTGGACATTTTAGGAATTTTCCAAAGGATTGGGTTATCAATATGGACACTCCTTATAGGGAAATACGTGTTGTTTTTGTCAGAAGTCTTGGTAGAAAAGAACTGCCCCAGATTAACGGCTGCTGGGGCCAGGAAAAGGTACTAGAAAGTGGGGTTCAGGTTCCTAAGCCAAGAATACCCATCTCTTAAACCTTACGTGGCCATGTCACCTGTGAATGAATTCCCTTAGCCCATGGGTGACCAGCCTGGCTGTCCTGTAATCCCCCTGTTATCCCACCTATCTTAGGGGAGAAAGTCTCCTCCTCCTTTGCCTTCTCATTGTTTTGCTTCATAAAATTCTGGTCTGGAACAGGAATTATTTTAAAATCTTGAGCTTTTCCAGGCATGGAATTTTTTTTTCCTGCATCATCCTGACTGCAGTCGGCAACGTGTCTTTTCTGTCTTGCATTTCTCTGATAAAAGCATGGTGGAAAATGAGCTTTATTTTCAGTTTGAGTAGCGTAAAAGCCTTACATTGCTCTTTGATGAGTCTAACCAGCAGCTTAAGGCCTCATCTTCCCTTGCTTGAGGGTAAAAAAAGGCAGAAAGCTGCTTTTTACTCTCACTGCTTCAGCTGGCTGCTGTCTACAGGCTCTTTGGAGGAGGAAGTGTCAGCAGGGCTGTGTCTCCAGCTTGGAGACCTGTGGCCAAGGGAAGACATTGCACGGGGAGAGTGGGGACTCTGGTGTGTCCTTCTGTGTGTTGATAATTGACACGTGTGTGCTGTGACATTGATCCTGCTTTTTAGTGGAGCAAGGAGAAGCAGTCAGCCATAGCAGGTTTTTATGTTTTGTTTTCCATGGTGTCGAGGCGAAGTCCAGGTCTACTGTCACCTACTCTAGGCTTAGACTTAAGGAGCACAGAGCTGGGCAAGCAGGGAGAAGAGGAGAAGCTCAACTGGGGATTTAGAAATGCTACTTTTCCCATACCTAAATAGCAGAATTGGAAAAACAGTTGTTCCCCAAATACTGAGGGAGGGTTGTGTTTCATGGTTGACTTAGGGTTTCCTTCTGTTGGGAGCTCTTTTCAAGGCTTTCACCTGTCTGCACTCCCTGGCATCTGAAAAGATGCTGGTTCTCTGTGTGGGAGATACTTTTAGGGGCATTTATAATTGCTCCTGTCTTTCTGTGTGTCGATTCTCAAGGAATCTGTGGAAATGTAACCGTATGAAGGATCACTGTCCTGCTCTTTAGCCTTGGTTGAAATAGAATCATAGAATAGCTTGTGTTTGGAGTAACCTTTAAAGGCTGTCTAGTTCAACCACCCTGTAATGAGCAGGGACATCTTCAACTAGATCAGAGCCCCATCTACCCTGACCTTGAATGTTTCCGGAGATGGGACGTCCACCACCTCTCTGGACAACCTGTGCCAGTGGTTTACCACCCTCAGCCTTGTAGACTGAGGATTAAAACAAAGACTCAGAAAGGTGATGTTGTGGGGTATGAGTCAGACACCTACAGGCACTCAGGAAACCTGGCTAAAAAACCTCCCTGTGAGTATGAAAATTATATGATCCTTTTCTGCACCTGCCAGAACTGGAGCCCATTACCATTCACGGTTATTTGGTTGGGTGGCCAGTTTGCAGGAGAAATGGATATTCCTGCCCTGCTCTTCTGCCTAAAAGGAAGAAAAGTCTTTCAGCAAAAAATTCAAATGAAAACTGGAATTGTTCTTTAGAGAACTGTGTGGAAAGTGAAATGTTTGGAGGCTACTGAGAGGACGTTAAATTTGCACAGAAAGCTGAGTGCTGAGGAGGATGTTATCTGAGCAATTCATCACGGTATCTGAAATGTCAGGAGTGAAGGCCTGGGTTCAGCTCAGGGAGTCTCCATGGTCTCAGTTGTTGTTGAGAATAAAGACTTATTAACCCAGGTCAAGGAGCCACAAAACATGCCCTTGGAAGAAGGAAATACAGCATGGAGAGATTTGCAAGGCTTAGCTACTTTGAGTTTAACACGATGGGTAATAAATCCGTGTGCGGTGCTGTGGTGGATCCCTGCCACTTGGGTTTGTCTGAAAAAGCTAAAATAATCCTCCATTTAGTTCTTCATTTTCTTGTGGTGCAGGTTCAGCTGGTAACGGCAATACCTTGAAACCGAAAATCCACCAAAGTAAACCCTTTAAATGGAGTGCTGTTTCTGCAAGGTTTTAATGTCTTTGTGCAGCAGTTGTGTTGTTTTGCTTTTGTTCGGTAGCTTTGAATTTAGTTTGAAAAACTAATTCCTATATCCTCTTAAGGATTAACTTCATCACACCCCTACACACTTCATCTGTTTTTGTTTGTTGGTCTTAAATCCATGGGACTGTCACAGCAGGCAAGATGCTTGGACTGGACTGCGACTTGTGTAGATGACCCTTGTAATTAGGGATTTCAGTTGTGGCACTACTGACTGGTGATGAAAACAACCATGAGTTTAGCCTTGTATAATTGTAGTTTGACGTTTTTGGTTTGCTGAATGCTTTCATAACTAAAAGGGATGTATTATCCAATAGAGGAAGAATATTAATGTTGACACTGTTGGCAATTAAAAACAATTTTGGAAACTGAGTTTTACTACTCCTGATTGCTTTTGAAATAATTTGTTTTTCAGTGTTACTTTAGGACTGGTTCATTTATTAGGTCTTTCTTCTTGTGTGACAATGAGATAATTGCTATTTATTTTTTATCCTGCAAGCAATTATAATCAAAGCAGCCAAATATAGAGTCTGCTTTGACCTGGAATCACAGTGACCTGTCAACATGAGGCTACTGTAGTCTTCAGCTTTTCAATTTAATTTTATTTCATAGGCACTCACCAGAATGCATTCAGTAGGGCTGAAAAAATTGTGGTTAGAGTTTTCAGTGTTCATTAATTACAGTGGTGCAGAGCTGTAGAAACGGACAGATAAGAACAGCTTGGGGTTGGCTATTAATAGCAAAAATTGTGATCTTTTATCTAGGGTTGGGTGGCCTGTGTTGGGCCAATGTCCGAAGCAGTCAGAGGAGGAGATGCTGGCACACTGCCAAGGGAGGGGTAGCTGCAAATTAGGGGAAAATTGCAAAGAGTTGACTCCAGAGAGTTTCTACAGCCAAGTTTTCCTAAACGGAAGCAGAAAATACCTTATTTTTAAAGTTAGCCATTTAAGGTAAGGCTCAGCTTTCATATTGAAACATATATGTACACCTAAGATGGTAGAAATGGTTTTCTGTGATGAAAGACCTGGACATCTACAACTGTGTAGTAGGAATAATAAGGGAATGAATATGAAATGAGATGAGTAAATAATGCTGTTAAAGTAGTACCTGGAAAGAAATTCAGAGCAAGGAACAAGGCTCTTGAGACAGGTATAAATGCAGAAGCCAGAAGTAAACAGCTGTGCAGTGGGTGGAAGGATACCATTTTTCAGCAAATTCACTACTTAAATGCCATGTTTGATTTAGTTATGATAGGGAAGCGACTGTGTGCTCATGGATGGGAAGGAAGTAAAACAGTGCTCTGTGACCAAACCCTTAACACTAACATAGGATCAAGGCAAATGACTGATTATGGAAGTTATGCTTAATGCTTCTAATTAATTTCCTGCTAAAGGTGAAAAATGCAAATCTGCAATACCATCAAAGTCACATATTGAAATGCCCCTATCAACATGAAATGTTTTCACCGGTGGAGGTATTGTATTCTGTCAGATTTTTTCACTGAATAAAACATACTTCAGTGAGAACTTGCTTTTACATGAAGTCTCTCTTTGCACTTCAAGCCAAAGTTTTTCAGCACTTAGTGGGAGCACTGCTTTTCTGTCTCATGGCTCTGTAGCTGCTGCAGGACTAACACAAAGCTCCTGTGCAAAGTTCTTTCCCAAGAGCAAAGATAAAATCCCTGGTTTACACTGCACTTTTTGGATTTGGCCTCCAGTTTTAAGGCGGAGCAGGTGTGTCAGGGCACGATGTTCTGGGTGCTGGTGGTTGAGCTTAAGAAGTGTCTTCTTGCCTTACTGGCTCATCCCCCTCCTGTCTGCTGGCTTTGGTCACATGTAGTTGTCTCCCTCACCCAAGTCTGTCAAAAATGTCACAGGCTCATGCAGGCTTTTCTAATAACAGGGTTATTTTGATGGATGTGTGTTAGGGAACGATTCCTTGGCAGGTAGAGTGGCAGCTGAGAGGGATGTGGTACCCACTGCAGACAAAGGGGGCACAGAGCTGAGTCTGGGGGACAGAAACCAACTCCTCTGTCCAGCTGGGGTTGGAAGACCACTTCAGAGCATGTCTTTGTGGCAGCAAAGAACGTGTATTTTGGAGGCTGAGTGTGTCTTTAGTGTTTGTGCTGAGGTACCAGTGCTGGAAACCTTTTACAATCCATCAATGACCTGGGATGGGCAGTTTCAGATTATGTTCAAGGTCACTTTATATGCAGGGTCGTTGTAGAGAGTAAGGTTGATGCTTGGAAGTTCAGCTCCAGAAATGCAACACTTAGAAATCTGGGAGCAATGAAGAAGTTTGGTTTAACAAAGTGGGGAGGGAATTCAAAAAGGTATGCTGAAGTCTCTCCTGAAAAAGCCTCCTTTTAAATTTAAAGTTTATTGCTTGTCTCGACTTTCAGAAAGCCTGCGTGAAACTTCCTTACCTTTGAAAGCTTGAGAGAAACTCTTGAAGTACTTTGACTGAAACAGAAAATTTAATAGTGAGGCATTTTGAACATGGAATGATGTTTGTGGGCAAGTAATTTAAACAGGTAGTAATATGAAACAGTGTTGTACTTGAAAGGCTACAACTGGTGTACACACACAAATGGGGTGGAATATCACTGGGAGCAATAAAATCTAGGGATGCTTCATACTGCTTTCATTGCAAACGATTTTTATGGTATGGCCTGTGAAGCAATTGAAATGCAGAGAGCTGGCACATCACTAGATTGATAATTCCTCCTGCTATTTACAGCTTATTCTCAGTACAGATGTCCCCAATTCTTGCTTTCTATCACATTAAAGTTTCTTGTCTGCTTCAATTTCATGCCTGCCTCAAACGTAGCATTTTTCTAAATTGTCCCTCCAATTTATTTTTTCCCCCCTCTTTAAAAGTTTATATCTGATGAAACCTAACTGCTAGTTTTTATCCCAAGGTTTACACTTAAATTTTTAACAAGCTCGTTTTTAAGATCAGTCTTCTTTGAGAGAGTACTTGGCTGATCCATCAATAATTATGTGGTAATAAAGCAACTGTGTGAAAATGGCACCTTTGTGCCGAACAGATTGGTTTGCAGAGCCACTGACAAAAATGAATGTTTATTACAATTTGCTGCTTTTGGTTCTGCAGATGCAATATAGCTATTTTCTTTTTGGCTTAAGTGTCACGAAAAGTAATTTCCAGTTCTGGAATGTCTATGGTAATAAGGATGTATAACTAGGGAGAGTCTGGACTGACTTTCAAATACCAGTGTGAGTTTGCAATGCTAGTAATTTAGAAAAAAAAAATAAAGGACATTTCTTGTTTTGTTTCTTTACCTAACAAATTTTTTAAGCAATCACTGGGACAGAACACACAGGAAACCCTACAGTGTCATGTAGTTACTCTTCTGAATTAATTGCTGTTATATTAATTGTTGGTTCTTCAAAATTTGGCAAGTTTCCTCATTCTCCTTGCTGCATCCAAAGATTTCTATGGTTAATTTTACTACAATATGAAGAAAAATGTAATGTCTAAAATTAACACAAAAGCCAGAAATTGTTCTTGTTTCCTTTCTTTTTTTTTTTCTTTTTCTTTTCTTTCTTTTTTTTTTTTTTAATGGCATCACAATTAAGGCTGTGATATAGGTGACTTGTATTGTTCAAATCTGTCCTCTTTTTTCGGGCAAAATGCAAACTAATGTAGTCTGTAAGTTTTTATGGCCGGTAGATGCACAGTCATTTTGGTCAGCCAAGCTGGTTGGTTGCAGTGTCACTGCAGTGATGAAATCATCTCTTGGTAGCAGCTGAGAAACACCTTGAGAATTACACCTTTGCGGGTGCAGATGTTGGGATGTGTTGGGATCCGTGTTGGGATCCCTGCCTCAGCAGCCTCTGGCACGGCCTCTGGGTGCGCCCTCACTGCATTTCCCCAGGGTGATGCCGGGGCGCGGCTGTCTTGGCACAGCCACGCTGGCTGCTTCTCAGTGGTGTCTGAGCTACAAGGTGCTTTCATCGACTTGAAAACCTCTTCTGGACAAAGGCCACAGTTCTCAGGTTCTCTGCTGCTGCTGCCAGAAATAGTGACTTGGACTTCTCTTGGGTCTGTTACACCCAGTTTGGAGGGAGAGGTGCGGTTGGTCCTGCTCCCAAAAGGCCCTTGAGTGGCAGAGCTCCAGCTCCATCCCCTCGGTCCCTGCGGGTGATGGCAGAGCTGAGGTCCCTGTGCCTGGTTCACCTCGGTAGGAGGTGAGGAGCTGTTCCACAGACCAGTTTGCTGCCACAGCCCTCAAGTCTTTGTGGCAACTTGTAGCTACGTAAGCAAATGCTTTCAACCCACGTCATTCATTTCAGTTGGCATTCACTGACAGTAATGTTCCTTTGCTTGGCTTTATTTTAGCATTTAATCGTTTTTCTGTTGGTTTTGATGGTGTGAAGAGAATTATGTGGGAGTGTTTTGTCTGGACTTTGGTATTCTCTACTTTATCTCGGTAATAAGATTCAAAATCTCACTTCTTCAGGAGTGCACCTTGCAAACTCTTCCCTCATCAGTCCCTTCTGTCAGGCCATTATCCTGGGCTTATTTTACTGCAGAGCTGATGATGCTGAAGTCTGCTGTGGAAAGAGTTTACCTAGTTAAAGCTAGCATAAAGAGCAATCCATCTATTCCTATCTAAAGAAATAAAAGAAATAAAATATAAATAAACATCTGTTCCATAGAAAAGCATAGTAGGTCTAAATTTGAAGTGATGTTCTGCTGGGATTTTGTAATGAAAAAGTAAAAAATTATCCAGAGCTGATTTTCAGAAGATAATTTTGGTTTAGTTAATTCAAAATAAACTTTCCCGATTTCAGAGAAATCAATATTACACGTGATGCTGAATGTGTTTAAATGAATTCTTACATGAAGTGCACATTCCTCTCTCCCAGTGGGCTGTGGACACATAGTCATATTTCCGAGAACTGGTGCCATAATACAGTATGTTATGGTGAACCTAGATTAAGCCCCATGGGAAAGCATCATTATTCAGTTAATTATAGAAAACCAACTTTGATACTGTGCCATATGCTGTCCAATAAAATGGGTGCATGGCAGAAAGAGCCATGAATCCTTTCAGTATATGTGAGACTGAGCCATGATTTGAGACTTTGTTCTTGCCTCTGCAATACCGTGTTAAGTAGAGGCCTCTGTATTTAAATACAGAGTTAATTGCATGTGAATGTGGGATTTTATCTTTTTTAGTGCACTGTTTTAAATGCTTACTTGGTTCGCAAGGCTTACTAAAATCTTTCCAAAGTCTTCATTTCACTTTGCATCTAATCAACATTTAAGCAGGATCCTTTGTGTGCCTGTAACCTCGAAAGATGGGCAGACTGGGGAGAAACTGTAAAATCAGCAGTACATAACTTAGCTAAAATGACATATGAAGTATAGTCCTGTTAGTATATAAACTTTATATACAAGTCAGATGTTGAGATTAATCATAAAGACAGGTTGCACAAGCAGATGGCTGGCCTTTCTGATAGCCATTAGCTTGAAAGGCTGGCTTTGAAACTGGCTCCCTTCTCTATAGGTGAATCATGCTGCTGGGCTTTGTTGGGAAAAGGTTATTTCTCCACCTAAAGCTCCTGTGTACCGAAGTGCCGTTTTTCCCCATTCCTGGAGGATAAGACAAATTATTCTCCAGGAACTTCTCCACAGCTTTCTTCTTTTGGAGAGTTGTGGTGTCAGAGGGCATTCCAGTGCTGTGATGATGGATCTCAAGCATATGGAGGACACATGCTAATTGCAGTGTGCTTACGGATCAGTCTGTCCAAATGCCAAAGCATCGGGGCCTCAGAGCTGCTGCAGGCAAAATGTTAAAATCCATCTCCACTGTCTACCATGCATCTGGGAAAAGGTTCATTGCAGTCACTGAAACATCAGGGGAGAGGAGGAGGAGGTGGAGGACGAAGCCCATGCATGTCTTCTCCAGGAGTTTGCTGTGGTTCATGTGCTGTCTGCGGCAGCGTGTGCTGTGGTTTGGCCAGGTGACCAAGGGAGCTTGCTGTGCTCTGTTGGCACCTGGAGCCACCCAGGCAATGCCTATACTTTGGATTGCAGAGACCTTTAGTGCTTCACATATGTATGTCTGAATGGACACAAAACTGCCTTGGTCCCTGAGGCAGGGCTCCTGCAAGAGCTCTGTTTGGGTCCAGAGCAAGATAGAGAAATACTTTATCCACTTACATGTTTCTCAGCCATGAGACGTGGTCAGAGATAAAAAGATGGCACTTTGTCTAAAAAGAAACAGCTCAATGCCTGTGATTTTATTTAAAAGCATGGTCTGTGCTGGCTGCAGACATCCATTGCATAATAGTGTGGTGCTCTTAACAGAGATCTGCATTTCTGTAGCTACCACCTTTTAAGAATTCAAACCGAATATCTCCTAGTTCCAGGTTTGTAAACCCCAGCTGGTGATCCTGATCACTGAGCCAGTCAGGATCTTATGTGTCATCTCTCTTTGCTTCATGCCTCTGATACTCCTGCCTGGTAGCTGTCTGAGTGAAGCTCCCATCCACCTCAGGGGCTTTTCCTTTGGGTTGGATTCCCACTTACCTGCTTTGTTTTCAAAGCTTTTACTGTTAACAGGGAAGCTTCTGCTCTTGCCTCTTATTCTGATATAGTAATAACAAATAGTAAGAGTAAACTTTTACCTTCTCCTTCCTCTCCCTGTATCTGTAATTCCCTGCTTGCTATTTCTCATTAGCAATGAAGGAAGAAAGAAGCTGGGTAACAAAATGAAAAATTTCTTACCTGATAATTTTCTTTCTATTAACAGCTTCTCACCATCCAGACCTCCTGGACAGTGCAGTAAATGCCCAGGGTACGTATTCTTTTTTTTTTTCCTTTAAATAAAGACTCAGCTATATAATTTCATACACTATATTGTGATGTTGTCTTAATGCTAGTAATTGCTGAAGCATTTCTGTAGTCCAGGTGGCTGCTGCTGACTGGTGCTGAGCTTGTCACTAGGCCTACCATAGACCAGCTCTGAACCTCAGAGCAGGGTGCAGAAGTCAACCCAGCTTTACTGAGAGATGGTAAGGGTGAATAGAAGAAGTTTTAAGTGGAAAGTTCAATTCATTCCACTTTCTTGCTCATCGGGGTGAGTTATTTTGGTAGACTGTTTTTTAACATGGAACAGCTCTTTCTTCAAGACCACAGCGCTGGAAGGAAGAGGAAGACTGTTACTTTAGTGGGAGAGCTGACACAGGCCAGGTTAACAGGGAAGTGAGCCTGTGGCCTTTGGATGCCCAGCACTGGCCCATGTGCCTGTCCCACAGGTGGAAAGCTGTGGATGGGGGTAAGTGTGGTAACTCTGACCTGGCAAGAGACATGTCAGAGCTAGGCTGGGCTCTCTTTTGCATTTCCTTGTGATAGTTCAACCATTTGTGCTTCTGTTAAAGGAAAATTGCTCTGGCTTTTGAGCCATTATCTGAGCCCATGATGACTTTTCAGTGGTGTCCTAGGAATGTAAGTTAACTTTGCTTTTGAGTTCCAGGCAGTCAAATTAGCCTTAAAATACTGTATTGCGAGACTCTCAAATTTTTCCTGTCTTAGCAGCTTTAAAACTGACTATGTATGTATCATAGTATCATAGAATCACAGATTAGTTTGGGTTTGAAGGAACCTTAAAGATCATGTAGTTCCAAATCCTCTGCCATGGGCTGGGTGGCCACCCACTAGATCAGGTTGATATGTTGTGTATTTATGTGGCTGTATACATTTAAAATTTTTCCCTAGTGGGACAGAAACTGATTCACAATTTAAAAAATAGAGATAAAAATAACCAAGCAAAATTCCTGGATTTGCTTTGAAGTTCTCTGTAGTGCAGAGCTCACCATTGCTTTTTAGTTGGTGCAGGGGGTTACAGGAATAGATATACTTCTCAATAAAACATATGTCCTTCTGCTGGGGTGGCTGAGTGCTGGCCAGGCAAAGATCCTGGGCTTGCAGGGGCGGGTAGCAGAGCGTTTAGTGCCCACAGCAAGACCTGGCTGCTTGGCCTGCGAGCTGCAGAAATGATGCTTCAGCACTTAAACATTAAGCCAGCTGTTCCCTTTATGGCTGGCTCGGGTGTAAAGTGCTCTTGCTGTTTTACATAGTGGTCTGGCAATATGGGAAAAGTGAGCTGGAGTGGGATCTGAGCCTGGCTGCTTTTGCTGTCGGCTCTCCAGGGTGTTGGATAGCCCTCGCCCTCTGCGAGCGATAACGGCAGCGCTCTGCCCTTGTGGGGTTTGGAGAGGGGAAACTGATTAAGATGCTGATCAGTTCTTCTCCTTGGCCTCTCCCTTTATGTAAACTGTTACTCTTGGATCCCCCCCGCACAGATTTAAAAAAATGCAGAAAATACAGGCCAGAAGGCACCAAAAAAGATGAAGGGTGGGGGAAGAGAAAGGGGAGAAAAGATGCCAAAAACAGCATAAAAGGCAAAAGAAAATGCAGCAGGGAATTGGTGATCGACTGGAAAAGAGCAATAAGTAGGGGAAGTCTGTCTTTATAGTCTCCATTTTAAAAATGTTTAAGTCCATAACTGCTCAGGCAGGAGGGGATGAATGTGTGATCACGGGCTGAGATGTGAGTGTGTGGCTCTTTCAGCAGGAGCACTGTGGTCGGTCTTGGCATTGCCAGATGCAGAAATCACAAGTTGAAGACCTGTGTCTGTCTGGGTGCTTGTACCATTTCTGGGCTTGGGTACTGAAAAATGGCATTTGTGGTAGTTAGCTAGTATGTTTCTGTGTGAGTGTTGGTCAGTTTGATCATTGGTGGTTATTGGTTTCATCAGCAAAAAATAACTCTGTGCTGTTCAGAGCAGCCATCCTCCGAGCACTTGGTCATGGCAGCGGGATCGTGAGCTCAAACAAGATCGACAGGTTGCATCAAGTAGGTTGCATAAGTGATGCTGTTTTTCATTGTTTTCCAAAGGTGTTGGGGGGACATGACTGTTATTCCATGTTACTGTTTTTGAGGACAGTGTCAAGATACTCTTCAGTTCAAAAGCTTAACATTCAGCTGTATTTATTTTGGGAAGTTGAAAGAGGTTTTTCTTAAGGACTTTTTATATTGCTATGTAGTTCAATGAACATGAGGTTACCTTTTCAAAGAAAACTCTCCAGAATCAAAAATTTTTCTTTATTGTCAGACTGTTTTTGTACTACCTATTTTAAAATACATATATTGCAGGGAGGATTTCTGGAAAGAATGGAGATATTAACTGTTTTTTCTGATGCTGTAAGTTTAAGTTAACAAGTTTCCATTTCTGGTAGATGAGTGGTCTAAAGGTATAACATTTAACTGGATATGAAATATGTGGATGTGGTTTGGTTAGATCCTCTGTGGACTGTGAGGTGAAACAATAGCATTTGTTCCAGTATGGACGTGCTCTCAGGAAAGCAGCACGGCTGGTGGTTTGGGGGTACTTTTTCCGAAATGGAAATTTAATTTGTAAAAAATACGTGCAGTATCTAATAAAAGTTTTGTGAGAGGGGATTGACTGGAGGAAAAGCTTTTCTCATAATTCATTCCCATATATCATTAAGCACACAAATTTGCAGTTCTGTTCCTGTGACGGGGTAATTGTTCTGTGACTGCCGTACGAAGGCGGCTGATGCGGGAAGGCTGTCGGGTGTCAGTCAGCTGCTGCAGGACAGACGTAGCACCTGGAGCTTGAGTGTCAGCGTGAGGAAATAGACTCAGGCACTTAATAAAGATGAGTTTGTTGTTCTGTGCCCCATTAAGGCCCCATGTTGCAGGAAAATCTCCTGTCTGCAGCAATGGGGATGAGCCCAGTGCAGTGATCGCAAACTGGCCAGGGCTTCTCCTGGCTATTAATTTACTTTGCTTTGTGAGAGGATCCTGTTTTTCGTAGACAGGAGTGAGCAAATAGGTGATGAGCTTGTACGCCTCTGCTTTTGTACAGGCTGACCTTGCAGAGCTGCAATAGGAGGGTATGTAGAATTTCTTTGTTTTTGTTAAATCACTCCTTTTTCCTTTTTGCCCTTCATTTACACCCATTTGGGCTTTGTCTCTATACTTTTTATAGCCCAAGTGTGAAGAGCTGGCCACTGGGCGCTTTGCAGGGCCAGGGCTGTGTGCCCTGGCACTGCCAGGCAGCCCGGCGCCAGCCGGCAGTGCTTCCCACCATCCCTCGTCAGCAGGAATGAATGTTTCTGGGAAGATGGGGCCTCACTCTGCATGGAGTGGTGTGTTTGCTTTCTCTGAGGAACTAGCAGGCTGGAAACTTGGCTTTGGCTGGAGAGGACCCCTTAACCTTGTCTTGGCAGAAGGAAATAATAAAGTGACAGACTTCATTTATCTTTATGCTGGATGCATGGCCTCGTGTGCTCCATGTACCATCAGACCTAAATCCTGGTGTTGATTTGGCACTTTGAAGGAGTAGGCTGTAATTTTCAAGGTGGCTTCAGGTACAATAAAATAAAAAACATTTTCACTTAAATATGAGCATACACATCACGTGTTTTGTGACCTTATTTTGTCAGTAAATGCAATCAATTTTGCTCTGTCCTTATGTGTTGTTTTTGTGGAATAATTCTGCTGTGATGACACACAATGATGCTGCCAAAGGTGAGTGGGGGAAACCAGAGCCCTCAACAGCCGCAGGGTGCATGCTGTGGGATGGGAGCATGGCAGGGAGGGTGGGGATTGCAAAAAGAAGTGGCTTGTCTGGAGCAATGAGGTTGGCAACAGCTTAAAACTGCCAGGATAACCTCCCAGCCTGCTCTGCAGGGAGGGCCCCAAGCCCCATATTAATAAAACTCATGGTGATCTGTGCTTGAATGGCCCCA
>JAWWEU010000158.1:57547815-57617382 GCA_035583155.1 Acropternis orthonyx | reverse complement strand
TCCCAGCCTGCTCTGCAGGGAGGGCCCCAAGCCCCATATTAATAAAACTCATGGTGATCTGTGCTTGAATGGCCCCATGGGCTGCGCTCACACCTTGATGCGTGCTGTGTTCATCTGCACACCCATCGATCCTTGTACTTCATCCTGCACTGCTGCTGCTGCTGCTGCTGCTGCTGCTCCAGCATTTTCACATCCGTTTCTTTTCCCTGTCCGATCTCTACGGCACTTCGTCGCCCCGGTGCCGCTGCTGCTCCCCTCCCGGTTATCCACGTTTAATGACTGTTCTCTTCACGCCCCTCGGTAAATCAGTTATCATCCCCTCCAGATGGGTTCGTGTCCCCTCTGATCAGCTAATCAATTATATTCTGGCACAGTTGTGCAGTGCCTTTTCTGATGCTAAGCTACCACCTTCCCATCACACTCTTTGCAGCTCCCAAAGTGGCACTGGTACTGCTCATGAGTTTGGGCTGCTGAAGTGTTACTTCCCCCTCGGGCCCCTCTGAGGATCTGCAAGAGCTTTCTGTGGCTCCTGTTGGGTTTAATCCCTCCCTGAGAGCAGCAATCAATCCCACTGTTTCTGATACCCTGGGCTCAGGGTGTTCGGTTTGTTGCTTAAGTATTTTTGTAGCTGAATAAGTGTCTCCCAACTCTTTTCAGGTTTTGTTATGCTCTAGCCCCACAGTATTTCTTAAATACCAGGAATGCTTAGCATCTGGTGTTGTGCTGAATAGGTGGAAGGGTTCTTTGTTTCAACTCTTTTGGCTCTTTGACTGCTATGAAATGGTGTGAAGAATGTATTTGCTACATGGGACCAGAGCACCAAGTGCCTTCCATTATATCTGCTCTGGAGGATTTCCTGGGAAGTGTTCAACCTCCATTTCTGTCTGTAAGGAAATCCTCTTATCTGGGCAGAGCAATAAATAGTACTGCCTCCTGTAATAGAAACAGAAAAACACATTCTTCACATGGCTGTTTTTAAAAATGTGGAGTTTAAAATATATCGGCTGGAATGATTCTTCTGTAATAAATCCCCATAATAGTGTGCTCTGTATACTTTTAACTAGCTGCACAGAGGTGGGGAGAGGGGGAGACGGTGTGTTAAAAGAGGGTTTAGTGTGCATTTAGTAATGACAAGAACAGTAAATAATCCTACAGGTTTACAAATCTAATCCCCAGTGTCTGATTGTAGCCCTCGTGTCTACTGGAGTCGGTTGGAAAGACATTAAAAGGCTGTAAAAAGAGAGGGCTTTGGGGGGAGTTTTTTAAATATTTGGGGAGCTGGCTGGGTGATTGATGGTTTTAAGTGGTATGAATGTAGCTGATTGAGTACCTTGATGGAAAGCTCTAGAAGTGCCCATCCTCCTCCGCTTGCTACGGAGAGGTACGGTGAGCATGGAGTAGGCTGGTCCTCGTTGACTTACTCTGTGCTCCTCCTGATGATCCTTTAATTTAACAACTGGATTTGTAGGGGAGGGCTAGAAGTGGTGTTGTTTTTAATGTCCAACTTATTTTTTGCCTGTGCCCTTTGGTAAAGTGGTTGTTTTTCTTAACAGAAGAAATCCGCAATGTCTCAGAGCTGTGCCACGTGATGCTACTGCTTTTAAATAAGCTTTTAAGAGGCTGGGCCAGATGTTGGTCACATCTGTGTTTTTATTTCACCCAATGTTTCATTTTGGCCCCTTTATTAAAAGAAAAAATGATCATTTAGAAATTGTTTTGAAAAGTTTAGCAGCTGGGAAGATCTTTGTGGTATATAAAAAAGCCAGGGGTTTACTTTCTGTGCCCTGCAGTGAGCTGGTATAGCATCAAGCAGACGGATGTTTCCATCAGGTAGAGTCTACTCCTCTTGGAAATGATTGCTGTGGAAATTTTCATATCAAAATGGATGTGTTCTGTTTTGAATTGGCGTTTTGTAACAAAACACTTTATTTTTTTCTCAGTGAAAGCGTTAAACCAGGGATTTGAAGGCACTTTTCCTTCTGAAAAACCCATTTAGTGAATGCCTGTCGCTTTGGCAGGAAAAAGGACGACTTGCAGGCAGAGGGATATCCTGCAATTACTCCCTCCACTGCTGTTATGGGGTCTAAGAAATGTTTATTATGTATAACTTGCTTCTGGATTCTTCTCTGCGATTTACCAGTTGGAGAATGAGTTTTCCATCCCTGTTGCTAATTGATGCAATGAGAAAAACTGGCACCTAATTCAGTAGCAAGTTATATTTAAAATGACAAGTGGAATTGTTCATGGTGCCTGAAATTACATCATTTTCAGTCTGGCATGTTAGGGCTGTATTAGGGAACAGACACCTACTGTACTGTGACATATTAAATTTTAAACCTCTGATCCAAAAATATAGCAGGGTATAGGAGGAGCAAGGTGTATAACGATGAAGAGCAGTGGCAGCTTGATTTCAGTGGGATATTTTTATTGTTCTTAAGATGCTTTGGCAGTTTCTCTAACAAATAATATTGGGATCACTTTTATGTGAAGTTGAGCAGTGAGTTGAGTAGTTCTGTCATCACTTCCGAATTTTTATTTTCTAACCTGCAGTTTTCAGAACTTACTAATGGTTTTTGAGGTTGGCTCCCTTTTTCTTTGTCCCTAATACCAGTAGACAGTGGGCAGTTTAGTTTATCTGGTGTCATGAATATGGAATATGGAAGAAAAATAAATCCTGTATTTGTGCAGATAAATCAAATTGAAAATTGGGATCTCAGTTTAGGCAGGAGAGGCATCCAGGGCTATTTTGCAGAATACCCTGCACTCCTGTGGGTGATTCCTCCTTACATTTTGCATGATTATACTTGACTAAAAAAATTCCAGTGAGTTATATTAAAAGGTGGCAAATCACAGGGATGTATTTTATCACCTTGCTTTTCCTCTCCATCCTTCAGCCAGGGAGTACTTGACCATGTCTTGGGGTTGCATCCCCTGCCTGGCTGGTAGCAGAGTGCCTGCATGAGGAGCTGCTGGCACTGCTGCAGAACGCTCTGCTCTTACTGCACTATATAGAGATCAGACCAGAAGAAAAGCATATGTACTGATCAATTATATAGTCATTATAAAATCTTTTACACTTTTAAAGTATTTTGAGGGAAAAGAAGGTTGTAAAGTAAATCTGGTGCCTGGGACTAATGTGCAATTAATTTTTAAATGTAACAGAAATGAAAAATGTTCCTTAAGGTGTTTTCAGTCATATCAGCAGCACATTGTCTCATAAATGCAATATCAACTTTACCAATTCACATAATCTCAGGAAAAAATATCAAAGTGTAGTGTTATGGAGGGCTGGAGCACCTCTCCCATGAGAAAAGGCTGAAAGAATTGAGATTGTTCAGCCTGAAGAAGAGAAGGCTTCAGGTGGCCTAACTGCATCCTTTCAGTCCCTACAGGGGCTGCAAGAGAGCTGGAGAGGGACTTTTTACAAGGGCCTGGAGTGACAGGACAATGGGGAATGGCTTTAAACTGGTAGAGGCTTGAGATCGGATATTAGAAAGAAATTCTGGGCTGTGAAGTTGGTGAGGCACTGGAACAGGTTGTCCAAAGAAGCTGTGGATGCCCTGTCCCTGGAAGTGTTCAAGTCCAGGTTGGATGGTCTCTTGGAAGGTGTCCCTGCCAATGGGAAGGGTTTAGAACAAGATGCTCTTAAATGTCCCTTCCAACCCAAAACTGTTCTATGATTCTGTTATTCTGTGAGTCTTTGCTGTTCCTTGTGACATGATATTTTTTTGAGGGGAAACCCCCATTTTGCTTATGACTTGGTGTGGAATGTTTAAAATTTTCTGTTGATTGTTTAGGGTGGATTTTGAAATGAATTTTGTAAGTGCTTGGTGTCTGATGCCAGTGTATGTCTGTTGAGCTGAGCAGCCAGAGCCTTGGCACCACCTCAGGAAGCTCAGCTTCTATCCCTAACCGGGTGTTTTGGTTGGATTCACAGTGCCTGTGATTTCACATATTTCAGGCAACTGGTTTAAACTCCTGAGTCTTGCCAAGCAGAGCATCATTTGCATCTTCTGGGAGTGCTTGGAATTCCAGCCTTTGCTTGTCTTTACCGTTTGGTTGCCATAAGCTGCCATGGGATCAAAGAGCTGCTGCTGCCATCCCCCTCCCCTGCTCCGGTGCTGTGCAGGAGCACCAGGCTTGAGGAATCAAACCATGCAAAGATCTGGATTTGTGGGAAGGCACATCCCCAGTTCTGGGGAGTGGAAACTGTGAAGATGCCAAGCTGCTCTGCCACCATTTTGGTTTTAATTTGGTGTTGCAGATTGTTGAAACTTAATTTGGTTTTGGGGTTTTTTTGCAAGTAAACTGGTTAAGTCATCTCTTGTTTGATCTTTATTAGATGTAATGGAGATGACCAAGAAGATTGCTTCATTCCCTGGCATAAGTCTTTACTAAATAATTTGTTTTCTTCTCTACCTGGACTACATTAATAGCATATTACTACAGTACTTTAATGTGATGTGGAAAATCAGGTTTTGCTGCTGTACACTGTGCCAGGCCCAAATTAGGCCTCAGATCTGTGCCGTTATGCTTTTTAATGGACAGAATATTTAAAAAATTTGTTTTCAGAAGAAATCTTAATAACTACCAAACTAGCAAAATTGCAGTGAAATTGTAATTACAGGAAGTTAAGAAGAAAGCCATCATGTGACTGTGTCAGCATGATGTGTTATTCACTGCTTGGTGCTGCTTCCCTGCAAACAGAAGATATTTTCTAAGTCATAATTTAAGGATAAATTACTGACCTATAGGCTCTGACAGAGAAACTCTTGTTATGTTGGAAGAAAAATGGTCATCTTTTAAAATGGTTTTCCCAGCATCCTGCTAAACATTTGTGGCTGTAAATTGAAATGGGATTAAAAAAAATGAGTGGAAGCCTTGCACAGACTTTTAGTACTGAAGAAGACTGTGCTGATTCCTGAATTTCAGTTTAATTCAATGAGGTAAATTTGTCTGTGTGTTGTACCTTCATGCTGAAAATACTCAGCACCACGTTAAACCTCTTGGATGAAGGTGGAAGGATGCAAATCTCTGAAGGACAATCCTGAAGTGTTACATTGCTGTAGAACTCAAGTTGCTATGGATTTTGAACAACCATTTGGCTGATTAAAGTGTGTTGTTTTCTGTAGGTGAGAATACAGGAGATGGTGAATTAGATCTGAGTGGCATCGACGACAGTGAAATAGATCGGGTAAGGTGCCCTCTTATCCTTTGTGTCTCTGCATCTGGATATCAGAGGAAGACAAAGTTATTCTTATGTGGCTTATCCTCTCCCCTCAACTGCCTCTTCTCTCAGATCTGTAGAAAAGTTTGAGCAATTTCAGTGATCTGAGATCAAAGCCAATGTTTATGCAAACATGTGAATTGCCCATATATACACATGTGAGACTGCTGTGCTTGCTCTTAGGATGCTGGAATAATTAAGTTTTTGAATGTCTTTTATTCTAAAGGAGGGCTTTTAGAAGTTTGGTAGAGATCTAAATTCATTATTTGATTAAGATATATTCCACATAGGAGGCTGCCATGGAAACCAAACTGTAAAACCAGCACATACAGCTTGTGTCCTTCTAAAGATTTCTGCAATGTTTTCTGGATATATTATTATTTGTGTGGCAGCAAAACACACAGTTTACCATATAGCCTGAGCAGGACAGACAGATGCCTGTGGAAAATGGCTTGTTGGAGGCCACACAACAGGTCAACGCTTGGACACGCGACAGTCCAACTCTCCCAGCACTAAGCCTGACACCCTCTCCAGCCACCATGCTGATTTACAGTGGCATTGGAACGGATAAGGCCAATGCTAAAAACTCCTTTTGGGGTGCAAAGTCACTGAGAGTGGTGAGGTTGCACAGGGGTTACTGATCTCTAAAATGTTGCTGGTGATGAGTTGACTGTAGCTGTGAAGTGGGACTTGCTGGGCTGGGCTTTAGTGTCTCACGATTGGATGTGGAATGGAGGGAGTGGGAAGGCTGAGGTTTGTCACTACAGCCAGTCCATAATTTAAACAATTGCAGAGGAAGAACAAGCACATTTTCTCCTCTTCCTAGGCTCTGTGATGAGGCCGTAATTCTGCTTTTATGACTTCATGTTCATTTTTTTATGGCAATAGACTGTAGTATTGTAAGCCCAAGATTATGAACTCTCTGAATGCCTAAGCAGGATGAATGACTGAGCTAGGAAGAACGGGATTTTACTATTATGGCCCACTTTTAATAGAAGCACATGAAAGAGTGAAAATATTGGTCTGATAAACCAGGACTTGCACAGCAGTTTGATGACCTTGTTTGCCCTCAGAGGAAGGACTCCTCCCTGCATTTGTTTCATTTTACTGGAGTTATTTTTCTTGTGAAATCCTAGATGTACATTTTACTTCAGAGAAAATCTTGAATGTTCAGGCCCAAAAGATGGAGGAATCTCAAACTGTTTTTCTTCCACTTAAACATTGTTTTCCAAGTCTTGGGTACACTGCTTAAGATTAAAGTGTCTTGTTCATGATGGATGACCTAATTGGTCTCTGTTCTGCAGAAGTTTCTCACTCGTGAACAGCACTTACTTTTGTTTCATTGATAGCTGAGCTAAATGCTGGGTTAATTTTTACATTTACAGCTAAGTAATTGCTACCTATCTGTTTATTTATTTCTGTGGTTCATGTGAATTGTCCTAGATGTGTCTTACTGCTTCATTCCCACTAATGATGTTACCGAGACTAAGTGGAGGTAACTGCAAAAAGCCTGGATGTGGTTACTGAACCCAACTCTCTAAAATCTAGAGGACCAACACTCCAGCAGTCTAAGCTGGTTTCCTTCACGCAGCTGTGACCATTGAACTAATAATCAGTAACTCTGCCTAAACCTTGGCAGAAACCTACCCAGAAGACACATGTTTCTGTTCTGGTCTCACAGGGCAGTGGTTCCCATTCCGTTTTGAATTACAGACCACCATCAACGTGCAGAATTGCTTGCAGACGGCCATGTTGTCATGATAACCTCTCATATCATCTGAAGAAGATCATAAACCCAGGATCATTTTTGGTTAATTACAGACCATGTCCTGGATGGTTTTAAGTCACCCCATCACTGTTTAGAAAACTAGCACTGTTTTTTGAAAACAGGTTGTTGCTTTTGCCAGCTTTAGAAGTGACTAGAAATGGTCTCCAATTGTCACATCTCACTCATGTTTCCTTTTATTAATGTGTTTTTAAAAACAGAATGTGAATTGACCTTGCCGGTGGTTTTTCAGTTCAGTTTTTCTCCATGGTTTCCAATTTGATTTCTGAAAGTAGATAAACTTGTTTTGTCTTTTAGTATATACTTAATGAAACAGAAGCTCAGATAAAAGCAGAGCTGTGGATGAAAGAAAATGCAGATTATTTGAAGGAACAAAAAGGTAAGTATGTAGGACTGAAATTCTCCTTTTGGCTGGTGTTGCTGAAATATGCAATCTGTGTAATCTTCATGCTGGTTACCCTTTTGTCATCTTTCAGAAAAGGAAGCAAGAATAGCAAAAGAGAAAGAACTTGGGATTTATAAGGAACACAAGGTATTAAAAACTGTGTGTTGTGTCTGTTTGAAAATGTCCAGGAAATTTATTACATGTGCTGATCAGCTCCGTGTAGGATGTGTGGGCATACTGGTACAGGTCACCACTAAGCAAGCAAAAGCTAGTGTATCTCTAGCTGTTATTGAATTACAAGGCTGTATTTTTTCAGGTGGTGAGTAAAACGCTTTCTTGCCCGAACTTTTATTTTAAATTGCTATTATGAGCAAATTCTGTGCATGTCAAAGTTAGAGCTAGCTCTTTGCATGTATGATTGCTGTTCTAATTGCTTGCTTATTAAAATACAGGTCTTAAGACATGCCTAACTTTTTTTTTTTTAACATGCGCACGGGGAATTTGTTTGTACTTGCCATAACTTCAGTGACTTTCTTTGCTCTTGCAATAATGATTTCTTTATGAAGAACTGAACAGATCCTTGTTACGTTCACTTGAAGGAGTATTTTGTTCTACCTTTCATAAAGAACGCGACAGTTATGCTAACAAATGGCATGTCCTGTCTCCATGTTTAGCAGTTTAAAGCAGCCTAATTGGCCGTATATTCACAATTTACAGCATTAGTATTTTGTGTAATTGAGCAAGTGACAAGTCAAATCTTCCACATGCAACTAAAATCCATGTTAGTTTTTAGTGCATATATCCTCTATCTTTTTTTCCGACTAATGCAAAAGACAGAGTTTCCTGCTTCCCCTAGATATTTCAACAATAAAAAAAACCCAGACAATGAAACACTGTTTTATGCTTCAGAGTTTCTCATTCATCCTGTGCTCACCCAGACGTGGCAGTCTACCAGCAATTTTCAAAATTGTATAACTCGTTGGCACCACGAAGTAGCCCAAACACCCACTTTTTTGTTCGGACAACACAGGAGTTTTTCTCTAACCCTGTATTGTTTCTGACAGCTCGAGTAGAACTTGATTAATATGGTGCTTTCCAGTTTCAAGGTAGCACTTGACCCATGTAGGTAAACAGAGGGGCTATTATCCATTAAAAAAATAAATCTCCTGCAGAGCTTGGTGTTGAAACCTTCCTTTGAAAAAGAAAATGCCAAATGAGAAACACAGGTTCTGGGGATTTTTTCTCCTACCTACCCAGGCATGGGACACGACTGGAAATGTTCTCTGGTGTCATTTCTCATTGCCTGGCTCTGCGCAGCATCAGCTCCACAGCCTGTGCCTGGGAAAGGCACTTGTAGGTGACGTTGCCGCAGTGCTCGTGTGTCTGCAGCCTCCTGCTTCCTTTCCGTCAGTGTTAGTGCCAATCCATGGCTAGAGAGCTGCTGCTCGTGTTCCTGGCCTTTTGCTGTGTGGAGGAGGAGTTGGGGAGATGCTTTCCCACGCCACTTTCAGACTCGATATAAAACACCGTTGCAGTTCCGATGCAGAGTTGTCAGTGCTTAGGGCAGTTGTGACACAGCTTCACTCTAACTTTAAAGGCAGTTTTAGCAGGGGAAAGTCTTTGTTTCCATGCTGGGTGATGCTATCAAGGTCCCTGTTCCTGTAACAGGAGTTCACTCCCTCCTCTCTTTTTTTTTTCCCATGTGTGAGAAATGACCCATCCTTCTTCTCTGACAGCATTACAGATACTAAGTAAAGAATTTGTAATATACTGGGCATTTGGCAAAAGAGCAAACACTTAGCTCTTAGAGAAAAAAGATGCTTTGGTCCTGTTGAGTGGCAGGAGAGGGAGCGCTGGCTTAGCCCCAGGCATATCGCCTGCATCCCCATATCAGCAGCACCTGAGCCAGGACTGCTGCACTCTAACTCGCCCCTCTGCTTCATGGAAACTTTGTTTGTATCTACATCACTAATTTTATATTTTAATTAAGCCAAAGAAATCTGCAAAGAAGCGGGAGCCAATTCAAGCCAGCACAGCAGGAGAGGCAATTGAAAAGATGTTAGAACAGAAGAAAATCTCAAGTAAAATTAATTATAATGTGCTAAGGGACCTGAACAGCAAAGGAAGTAACACAACAAAGAAAGAGGATGACAACACTGATGACAGCACCAACACCAAGAAGCTGTCAAGAAGAAAATCTATTGCCAGTAGGAATATAGCCAACCCTGTAAACAGTGTGGGAAAAAGGTACTGCAATTGTTCATTTATATCTCTGTCTGTGAGACTGTCTATGTATCTTTCTGAGCCAGACAATGTAGGGACTGAAACATTTGTTTGAGGCTAAAGTAATGTTGGGGCTCTGTTTTTATTTATTTTGCCTGCAGTGTCATGGTGACACCTTATTTATAGTTCACAATTCAGAGGTCTATCTTGGTGTGAGTTAATCATCCTGAAGCAAAAAAAAAAAAAAAGCAATCAATGGAAATTCATAAATGTGAATCTTTAAGTCAGGGACACCTTTTCTTCATAATATCCAGGCATTTGCTCTCCTTGCTTTAAGTTTTCTGTATTAGCTGAAGTGACACTAAATGTTCAAAAGCTTTGGCTTTTTGTTTGATTTGAAAAATACAGTTCCCATCTGTTTTGACAGCTAGCTGCTTTGATTAGCTTTTATTTTAGTTTTATTCCAAACTTTTGTTGTTAATTGATGACACAAATATAAAGCTTTACAGTAAATATGCTAGTCGGTTTTCTGGTCTCCATTTGAAAATGTTTTATAGTGTGATGAAAGCTCCTGTTTTAATGAGTAAAATATTCAACTTGCTGGGCAGATTTGTAGTGTGCTGTAAAGTGTATAAGAAGATTGATGTGTCCAATCTTCAGTATTCAACTATTTTATCTGTCTTCAGTTTGTGAAATCACGTTGGATCATCGTTTGCGTCATTTTGATGTATAGTAATTTCTTACTTAGATGTTATTTATTTATTTGCTGCCTAAAAGATAACAGGGTTTTTGCTTCCACAATTATAGGCCAAGGAAATTTTGGTGTTTAATTCTGAAATATAAATTGATGTCTTTGCACTGTAATTCAGACTTAGGCACATGTTGCAGCTGGGTAAAGGACCAGGGAGGCCAGGAGGGCAGCCACCTGCAAGGTGTGAGAAATGATCTGTTTGTGAAAGAATGGCATACATGGGATACCTGAAAACATGAAGCTGTGAGAGATAGTAAGCGCAAGTCTCTCAGAAGCTAAGGAAAATAAGGATGACTAAGCCTAGCCTCTTATTTTGACTTCGTTTGACAGTAAGGCCAGAGGCATGGGCTTCAGTTTTGGCCAAGAAGCCAAATGCCAAAGCCACTTGCCCCACTGTCACCAGGACACAGGTTTTTACAGTATATCAGGCATATTTTCTTCTTTATTCTGCATTTTTGACTGCAACCTTGTTCAACTTCTCACTCTCAATATCAATAGCTTTGCTTCCCAGCTCTTGACACACTGTGGATTTTAGCCTCCTCTATAAGTTGCTACTCAATGTGTTGTATGATCCAAGCATGTAAGTTTTCCACTGGTAAAGGACAGGGAAGATGCATTGAGGATTAGCTTAACAGCACTTAGCACATGCTTTGTTTAAAGTTAACAGGTATTAATGAGTCATGTTTCTGGTATTTCTAGTAACATATGGCCAATTCAGTTGTCTGAAATGCAGTTCTGGACGGGAAATAGGGGCTGGGCGGGATCCTGGTTGCATTTCAGAGCTCAGCAGTAGCGCTCAAACTGCTCTGCCACATCCCAGCCTTGTCACTTCTGAGGTTTGCAGAAATGTTGGGCCCTTGCAACTCCTGTTGAAGTCAGCATGTTAAACTCTTAACAGGTGTTAAACTCCTTGGAAAATCATGCCATAAATATTTAATTTAACAGTGGTGCAACTTGAAAAGGTTTCTAAATAAATACAAATCAGTATTTTCCAAAAGCAGCTAATAAAACGTGTTTATTTTTCCTCTTGAGAGCCTAAAGTACGTCCTTAAGATGCATAACAGAGTTTCCTGATGATGATTAGCAGATCTCAGATACAATGAATTTTGCAACAGAACACTTCAGAGGAGGTTGAGGATACATGCAGATAAGTGAGTTAAGAAGATTTTGCACTCCTGAAGTAGGCAGTGCTCATGCTTAAATATTATCAAGGACTTGGCAAACATTAGTTGGGTTTCTTTTTTTCTTACAATTAAAGATTTATGACATATTTTTGATTTTTTTGCTAGTAGTCTAAATGCCATGCCTTTTAAATGGCATGCATAAATTTCTGTGTTCTGCATTGTTCTTACATGCTGAGCATTCATTGCCTTTGTTCAGCATTGTTCCTCTGAGAGGTGAATGGCTAAATACTTTCCCAGGGATACAAAAATCATGGTAATTTATATGCAATTAATAATAATAAAACCCCTGAACACTGATCATTTGAATAATGAGTGAAGTACATAATGTATCTTTTTCCAGGAGGCATTTGCAGAGAAAAAGTCATATGGTTTGGGTTGGAAGGAACCTTAAAGATGAGCTATGTTTTGGTGTGTGGTGATTTACAGTCTTTTGTGTTTATCTTACATATCTTAAATATTTAATAAGCTACATTGACTGCAGGAGCACCATGAATAACCAGGCTTTGATCTGGTCTTTCAGTTCGTCAGAGTTGTAGTCAGATTTTAAAGAGTTATAGTTTTGGTCCTGATCCCAGTTAGAAGGTGCCAGTACAAGGACTACCAAGTTACAGGATAGGAATACTCATTCTTGGTTATTAAAGCAACACTCCTGTAAAGGTATAAAATATGAAAAGTGTATTTTATATATATATATAAATATCTTTATTGCTTTCTCTTTGCAAGCCATTTTACATACCACACCAGGTTTGGATTGATGATGCAGTCAAGTTTGTCTTGTGTCCCAGAAATCATCTTCATATGCCGTGTGTAGCACACTGGAAATAGGAAGTTCATCTTCATGTCCATCTTTCTAATTGTCCCTTACTATAAAATACTCCGTACTGCTATTTCCATATAGAGGAATTTAGATATTCCTAAAAAAATGGTTGCCCCAGCCAAACATGGTGCAATCTCTGGGTGTTTTTTGTTGGGTTTTTTTGTTTGGTTGGTTAGGGGTTTTTTAATATATAATAAAGTAGCAGTTACACTTCAATCAATTAAAATATTGGAGAAGCTTTTATTTCCTGATGTGATAATGATAAGCAGATTTTACAGTCTTGTAAAAAGTTGTTGATTTACAAGAAATTTATAAAGAGCTAGAATACTAGGCATGGTCCCAGGGGCAAGCTTAAACTGGATAGCCTTTCAGTTGGTAGCCCTTTTATTAGAGCTTTGTTGCAACTATGATCACTTCGTGGTTATTTGGATTCCAAAGGCGATACAGTTTTATCTACGTCTTATTTAATTAAAAAATCCTAATTTTGAAATCTCAAAAATGCTTGGCATTTTCTGCAGTTCTGTTAGGAAGGTTCTGTCAAAGAATTATTTCAAAGATCATGCAGGTTTTTCCTGTTTAGGTGAGTAGATACTATGGACATCAGTATTTTCAGAAGCAGCCTGGGGTTTTGAACAGATTTCTTTACTGTGAACTTTTTGAGCTTTAGAAAAAGCTGTGCTTTCCTCAGATACATGTCCCAGAATTATACTGGGGCTTTACTTATCTGATAACGTGGTAGAAGACTAGTAATGACAATGTAAGTAATTTTAGGAAATTCTATGTTGTGTCAATGTATTTCATTCCATTTCTTAATGCCTTTTTGTCCCAGTGAGTATCATGACTGCTGCTTCATAGGCAAAAGCCTTTTCATTCTCAGTGTGTTGAAGATGTGGCACAGTGGATGTTACTGTAATAGATGTTGCAACTCTAATTTCAATTACCAGTTCCACAGTTTATCTTCACTAATGTCTTCTGTGCATATGAAGCATAAGAATAATATGTTGAACTCTGAGAAAAGAACAAAAGCCACTCCAAACTACTTACAATCTGAACTGCAATTACAGCTGTGCTGTGCACTGGAGCACTTCAAGTTCAATAAAGAGGGTTTTTAGGACTGGGAGCTTTTGGTTAGAAGCTTAATAATTTATTTTATATTTACTTGAGCTGAGTTTTACAACATTACATGTAAAGTGAAATGTGTTGTACCAGGAAAATGTGGGAACATGAAAGCTTTCAAGTCACTACTTTTAAAAAATTTTAAGCCTGTTCCTTGCTATGTGCTTGAAACTGGTAATGATATCAGAAAAGACAGGATCTATTATCAGAGGACTAAATGTGTCAGGTTAATCTCCTGAAGAATTTGCCTTGGAAGAAATGAAGCAGGACTGTGAAGCACAACGGACCCCATTGTAATGAAACAAGGTTGTTCGGAATGGAACCATATGAATATATAATAACAAACCAAATCATGCCTGCTATGAGTATGACAAAAGCCCTTGGAAGAGATCTCAGATCTGATTAGATTTGGAAATTCATCTCCAAATTCTCTCCATGGTCTCACTTGTATCTACTGATGATCTGTTCTGTTAGTACACATTGGCACATGGCTCCACCTCTGCTTTAGGGCCATGGGATCTGGGTACTGGGAACCATGTGCTCTCAGTACCAGGGACTTGTTCTGCTGCTCAGGTTCCTGCACCAAGATGCACATTTTCATCTAACATCTGCTCCAGCCACATTTTTGTTGTCTTTTCAATGGGTGCCACAGCTCAGAAATCCCCCTTTTTTATTAGGGAGATGTGTGAGATGCTTTTTTACAGCCTAGCATTTGGCATCTCATTTACCCAGATAAACAACTTGCTGCTTTCTTGGCTCTAATTGGAATCACACTTCCCTGGAGGGGAAGATATGGGCAGAAGCCTTATTTTGGTGCTTTGGAGGAACCCAACAATGCCGCAATGCTGAGGGAGCTTGTGGAGACAGTGGGGGGCACTCAGCTGGCTCCCCCAGCTTCCATCCTCATTTATAGTAGGCCCTTTTTTGCTGTCCAGGATTCTCCATAAGGTAAAAGCTTGTTTTGATCTCATTGGCTTTGCTGGATTAGTTTTGGTGATGCTGTAGGAGGAAGGGGACATGGGGCATGATTCATCACATCCAGCCTGAAAGCTTTCTCTTCATTTGTTGATGCTGCAGATGTCCAGAAGAATCTGTATTTCTTTCTCCTGGGCATTAAGGAGGGAAGAAGCCCCAAATCACCTGTCACTCTCACAAACAGGATCACTGATACTGATAAGTCCTTTATTTGTAGTTTCAGGCAGGTGGAAGTGCTGGGTATGGTGCCATGTCCTGGCTGTGTGCTCCAAACTCAGCTGCAGGTCTGAGTGTTGCCCAGAGAAGTCTGTGGATGCCCCATCCCTGAAGTGTTCCAGGCCAGGTTGGATGGGGCTTCGAGCAGCCTGCTCTAGTGGAAGGTATCCCTGCCCATGGCAAGGAGTTGGACTAGATGACCTTTAAAGGTCCCTTCCAACCCAAACTATTCTGTGGTTCCAGATTCTGTGAATGATTATTCTACATTGGCCATGGCTTGTAATTTATTTTAATAAACCCAAATTCTCTGTCCAGTATTTTTAGTTTATTTTACATTATGAGAATGGTATTTGTGGAGGGAAGGAGCATCACCTCATGTTTTCAAGATTACTTAGATCAATCCAAAACAGTATGAAACAAAATTCAGCTTGAATAATCTAAAGGATTCCTGGGTGTCTTAAAAACCTTTGTGTTGGTTAGGCCCGTTTGATTATTAAAGTTTGAGCTCTTTTGACTTGCTGTGTCAAGAAGAGAGTTGCTGGTTCAGAATATTTTTTTATTAGGAAAAATGGCATTGCAGTAATAGTTCAAAAATTTGGGAATGGGTGTCTTAAAAGTTCCTTGACTGCAGCTGGTGCAGTGGAGTCTGATGGGCTGATGGGCATCTGCAGCCAGTCCTACAGGTTGGCTGTTCATGGTGAGGCAGAGCTTCTGAAGAGGGACAGATCCCCCTGTTAGAACCGCAGAATCATGAAGGTTGTACGAGACCTTTGAGATCATCCAGTCCAACTATCACAGCTGATGGATATGAAGCTTTGAGACAGTTTTTTACATGCTCACTTTGGTGATGCGCATTCTCGGTACAAATTGGCCCTTTGAGATGGGATCTAAAGAGTGTTCTTACATGCTTTAATTTTCCACCATATATTTTTATTTTTCAGAAGTGCCTTCAGCTCTTTGTCTAATTTACTTTTGATATCCTGTTTTTCTCTCTCTGCTTTGAAGTCTGTTACAGGATTTGGAATTCATGTGTATTTACTCAAAGTGAGGTACTAAATTTTATTTCTTGTCTTGTGCTGCTTTAGGCCTTCTCTTTAAATGTGACCAAAGTGCTAACACCAATTTCCCAGCTGGAATAAAATTCCTTACAGAAAATATCGTGCGTAGTTGATGAGATGGTCGTTAGGGGTTTCTTCCATAGCTTAATTATTATTTGGTTGGTATTTTTGGTGTTTCTTCTGGAAGCAGTCTCTTGTTGACTACAGGATTCAGACTAGACTGTGATTTCTGGGTTTGTATGTAGATGTGGTGGGAGCCTTTCCGTGGAGTTGTGGAGTCAGCTTTTGGGTTGAATATTGTGTGCGTGGTGAATAAATTTTCTAACCACTTTGACATAACTGTTTTCTTGTGTGATCTGAGCTTTGAGAGTTTCTTAGGAGTGTAATTTTATGTGTGTTTTTGCTTTGCTGTGGTATATAATCATTTAAATCAAAGGTTAATCAAAGTGATTAATCATTTTGAACAGGGAAACAGTGACATTTGATAAGTACCTCCACTTTAAATAAATCTTAACCGATATTTTCCAGTCTTGTAGCTTTTAGAGGGACAAGCTTATACAACTTATCTTTAGGTTTTTTTTTTACAAAAAAACAAAGCCAAGAAAAAAATGCATTCACAGCTTCCAAGGTTCTGCTTTTCAAGCCATGCATCTCCTTATTAAAGTTAGCTGTTTGGGGGAGAGCTTCCCCAATGACCTTGAAAGGAGCTGACACATGCATTTACTTGTTCACAGTTGATTTGAGGAGTGGATCTACTAAAGCCTGTAGTGTTGTAACCTGGCTAATGCTGTGGGTTGCTGCTGTTCTTGTGAGCTAAGAAGCCTTTTGTAATAAAGAGACAAATCAGAGGCAAGAATGGGAAAGAAGTGGATCTGACCCAACATGTTTTGAAACAAGTGTGTGTTTTTTTTAACTTCTGAACACTGAAATGTGATGACCAGCAGTCTTTCCTTCTTCAGTAAGTGAGGACATACGAGGAAAAAGGCATTGCTTCTGCATGTAACGCCGTGCTCTGGAGAGGACGTGGAGTTTAGCAAATGCCACTGAGAGACTGGGGAGGCAGGAACCAGCACACAGTCCAGGGAGTGGTGTGGCAGGTTATCCCTTAGCCCTCAAATTCATTTCTCATCATGCTGAGATAGGACAGAAAGGTGGGGAAAGAATTACTTTTTTTTCCCCCCAAAAAAAACAAACCAAAAAACTCCTCCAGAAAACCCCATAAGAGTTCCCCAAACCTGTGCTTCCAAAAGCTGACAAGTGTTTTTCAGGATTTGATGTTTATTCTGAAGATAAATTCCCCTGATACAATAGTATTTTTATGTCACATCTGTTGGGCTTCATACCCCTGAAAATCCAGCTGCATTAAACTCTGGAAAATGTGTGGATAGTGTTTTGAATGGCTGTGCTCTGCAGCACTGGGAAAGGAGCTCCTCTCCAGCCATCGTCTGGCACAGGTTGTGTCCCCAGCCTGCTGCGGGAGCTGCTTCTGCCACTCGTTCTCTGGTCATTCCAGCATCTCAAAACGTTCTTGTCGTGCGGCATTCCTTAGTGCGAGAGTACTGAAAATCTCATTCCTTCATCCCTCAATCCTTACCTTTCTTCTGCAGAAGGTGAATTACATAATTCAATTCCCCCTTTCATGCCTGTTCTGCCAGCGAGTCAAGAGAAATAAAGCTAAAGATTTTCTAGATTGTTATGTTATTGAAATGGAGTATTCTTCCTAAAAATCCCCACTTGGGATTCATTTGTTTCTGCATACTGGAATACAATGCCAGAATTTCAGTATGACAATTAACCCACCTGTGTCTTCACTCTGTAAAATATAATTGGAGATAAATGCTCCTGGATATCTTAGTGATAGGGGAAATAATATACGGAAGCCTTCTCAATGTGACCTCTACTGATTTTTTTAAGCTCAGTGGTGCTGCAAATCATCTCAAGTTGTACATCATTGATAAATAGCTTTCAGATTTTATAGTAGAGACTTTTAATGTTGTCAGGATTTGGTTTAGGATAAGGGAGCATGGCCTGCTGGAACTGCAGAGGAAGGTTTCTGAGCTGTCATTTATTGGAACTTACGAGAACCTTTGAGAAATACATAGAGAGAGAGAGAGAGAGAGAGAAACCCTTCAAGATTGGGTGAGGACACATCTAGGCTTGTGTGTTTCAGCAATAACAAACAACTGCCAAATCCAGTGCTCAGTTCCATTTTCCCCAAATTATTAGAATGCCTTCGATTTAAAACTAAAAAGGCATTGATCTGGCTCGACCTTGTGGCCCAGACCCAGGTCAAGTCTCCTTATTTTTACAGCACCCTTCTTGTTTGTTTAATATAAATTGGGTATTGCTTTTCTGCCTCCCACTCAAGAAAATCATCTCCTTGTCGGATTCTGGGGGAGGTCAGCTGGCTAGCACAAAAATGCAGAGGGGATTTGGTGACTGAAATAATTTTGTCTTGCATTTTAAGACCAAATGGGAGCAATTTCAGCCCAGAAGATAATTTTGTGTGACAGTTGGATTGCGAGTGCCTTGTTTATCTATGTTCTCATTTTCAGGTTGGTTATAAGAAAAGACTCTGTGAGCTTTTTTTTATTCCAAATTACACTCAGTGGGTCTAATGGGAGACTTAATATAAATATGTATGTGCAGTCTCCTGAGCTTTATAGCGTGTTAGCAAAACTAGTTATATGTGTTGCGGGGGTGAGGGGAGTGGGAAGAAACAAAAAAAATTGAAAGTGTGATGTCTTGTTATCAAACCCTGGAGGTGCATGTCCTGCTGTCATGGCTGAGGGGGCATCAGCAGTGTGAAATGCTTGTTCTCAGGCTGTAGATTCTTCTGATTTATTTTTTTTTTTTCATTTTTTTTTCATGGGTGGAAAATGGTTGGCTTCTGAATTGATTTTCCTTTGACCCTTTTCCCAGCAGGGTCTGCTTGTTGATCTTCACAGTGTATGTCTGCTCATTTTTCTGGTATAAGCCAAGGGAAGCATATGTCTGATGTGTTTTAGATTTGCCAATGAAGTTGAGTCTTTGATGAATATTTGTAAAATGTCAAAGGAAAAGAAAGAAAACAAACAAAAAGTTCACTTTACCTCGCTGCAATATGGCATACATTATTTTACCAAGACTAATAGCCAAGCTCGGAGAGCAGCCACATGATGAATCTCATTGTGCAGGCACTTCCAGACTGGGTGGCTGGCAGCCGTTATGTGGTTCTGAGTGCAGTTCCTTCACCATGGCCAGGTAAAGTACTGGAAAGTTACAGCAGTTTGTTGCAAAACTTCAAGTACTTTTTGTTCACATAATATTTAACAGCATCTACATAATTAGTTTTAAATTGGCCAGTGTGCTGTAACTTATTTATATAAGTGCTGTTCCATTACCCAGTGATGCTTCTGGTGCACTCACTGCCTTCAATTTTACCTTTCTGCGGTTGTTCCTAAATAGAGGATGAAGCATTCTGAGATAACTTCTAAATGTGGTCTTGGAAGATATATGCAGCAAATTTAACTTTTTCTTCTGTTGTTGAATTTCCAATTTATTGTGAGTCAGAAATCTCTGCCTGGCATTTTCCCCTTCCTCCAGTGCAACACGACGATATATTGAACAAACCCATCACTGTGTTTAGGATATGCAGGAACCAAGGACACTTCCCGACCTGCTCTGGAGCAGCTCATCATCCTCTCTTCTCTCCTGCAGAGACCCCTTCCTTATGACCTGCAAGGTATAATGGGAGGAAACCACTAACTTTTACATATAGTTTGCTCTCCACCCACGTTTTACACTTGAGTAGAAACCTGTGCTGCAGCAGAGGTCGAATAGGAAGGTACAGGGTAGAGCATGTATGGACCTCAGGACATGCCATCCATCTCCCAAGTGCACAGGCAAGGGGTGCATCTCTTGCCCTGAGTGCTCTTCCAAGGCATTACTTGGCTCAGGAGCTGCCAAAACCTGGACAATTTGAAATCTTTCCATCAAGCAGGACTGTGATAGCTTGGAAGGAAGGGATACAGTGATGTTATTACAGACCAAGTCACATGGTGCATTACATCTGAAGTCTTTGTTGATCCTCAGAGTTGAGTGTAACCTTGCTGACTGGAGCACTGGAAGATGCTTGGACATTGAGAGCACTCTCAGGCCACACACAGAATAGAAGTCCCAGACATGTACTCAGTGGCCTGTCATCTCTTTATTCAGAAATGGGTTTAGATGTGGTATTTACGTGAAAGAAATATATGCTGTTCCAGCGTAGTGTTCTTTTAAGAAGTTATCAACATATTTAATCTGAGTGGTTTGAGATATTTAATCTGAAGTATGAAGGACACGCATACAGATTTGGAAGTGGAATGAAGTGGCTGGCATATTTATTTTGTAAGGTTATCTTTGCCTGTCTACAGGGGCAACATAGTAGTTTTAATAGAAAAATGGCTCAGCACACTTCTGCAAGGATTTTATCATGCAGCAATAAAGAAACAAAATAATTTGGAATCATAGCTAAAACTGCTATTGCTCAAGTATAGTGAGATAATCGCCAGATTAAAGCTGTAGTTGAATCAGTCAGTCATCTGATGAATTAATAACGGAGATTAAAGTCAACAGTGAATCAATTTATTAGATTAATAGAAGCAAGACAGAAGTCAGGGTAGTTTAAAACATATGACTGGTTATTACAAGCCAGCGGTGCCTGCTGCCTGGTTCTTGAATACAGAGATGGGACCATCCAGTCTGAGCTTTAGTAAGATATGTAAAGGTTAATTCTGTGCCCAAAGGTGCTACTGAATTGAAAGTGGTTTAGACACTTGTTCTTTTTCCTGCCAAATGAACTGTGTGCCAGCAATATTTGCTTTAAAAAGTGATATGCAAATATAGCACATCTTCGATATGTTTGCACTGTATTCATACCTATTGAAATATTACAGAAAAAAATGATGGGAACAGAGCAGAAGGAAGATGAACTCCTTTGTGTAGGTTGTTTGTGGAACAAGGTGGGTAGGGGAGCAGGTTGGGTTGCTCATATTGCTGATGGATGCCTACTGCAGACTTTCTCTGGGAATTCCTATGTCAGGCTTTACCTTCTGAGCCCTCTTTTCTTCCTCCACCACCTCTGGACAGTGTCCAGGAGATAAGGATCATTAATGGCTCTCAGTGATGTGGCAGTGCTAAAAAACTACTGTTTGCCAACATACTCATTCGTTGCCACATCTCTTCAAATCATCTAAATGCAGTGGTGAGTTAAGAGCTTTCTTTGCCTACAACCTGGTCCAGCCCAATCGTGATTTTGAGCTTTGAGCAGTCAGGAATATAAAAATTTATTTGGCCTTACTATCAGATTACATGTAATTTATTTTTCAAGTCAGAACATAAATGCTCCAAAAGTACAAGAGAGCAGCTTGCTGAGAAAGCTTAAGTCTCATCATGGGAAAAGTTCAGAGTATATATACCTTAAATTTTCGTAAATCCCTGTAGGAATAGAACTGCTTTTTATCCACACATTCCTGTTTTCATTTTCTTGTTATTTCTTAAAATACTCTTGTTCCTTTTCAACAGCAAAGCATTGGCGTAATGAAAGAATTTGGTTTAACTGGATTTCATACATTGATCTTACATGGCTCAGAGAGACTGTGTCATATGTTTCATGAAAATAATTCCAAATACCAATTCATCAACTCTAGAAGCATGAAATGACAACACTTTCTTCTGTTCTATTTAAAAAAAAAAAAAAGAAAAAGAAAAAAGGGAGGAGGGGAAGCCATGAAGGGCAGAAAGACAAAGAAAGGGCTAATTAAGGATTTAAAGCCACTGAGGTTTGGGGGTGTTTTGCAGCCAGTGAACTGAGTCAAATGTAAAATGTGGTGTGTGTAAGTCATAAGGAATCATAAATTCTGTGTAATGCAAAATAGCTTTATAGCAAGTAACTGACTAGCTAGAGAGGTCTTGGATGGAAGGGAGAGGTTTCTGTAAAAATAAACCTCATCTCGCTGACCTTTGCCGACCCTGGCTGCCTCTCTCTTAATCTAACCTGAAGAGATTAGAAAAACTCTAAACATCAAAAGGAACCGTAGAGCTGTTGTCTCCCAGAGTGCCATTGTGTTCAGGAGTGATTTCCCAGGAAGCAGCAGCCTGCTCCTGCTCCAGAGCCTTCCCCTGCTGGCACCAACAATGCAGCCCTGGCTGTAGGTCAGGCTGCCCATCTCAAACCCTGCCTTGGAAAAACAACCCACCACTCTTGACATGATGGATGGGAAACCCGACTCCGGGATTCATTTGCCCACACTTGTTTGGAAGATTTGCTGGGTTTACTGAGTCAACATTTTTCAGGTGCTTCCTGTGTTTTATCCAGGAGTGGATAAATAACTTATTTTGTTCAGTGACAGAAAACGCAGTTGTGATTAAATCACATTAAAAGTTTGTCTTTCAACATAGTTGAATCCTCAGGTTCTGGATTTTTTAATATATGTAGTCTTATGCGTGTATATATATATGTGTGTGTGTCTGTGTGTGGATATATATAAACACAAGTTTTACAGAAAAGCTTCTTTAAATAACTGTTGGAGGAAAATGCAGGTTTCATGCATTTATTTCCATCTCATGGGGAGAACTGACAACATTTCTGAGATCCGATGATTACTAGGCTGTATTTTTCTGTTAGCTTTGGGTCACAATTTAAAATTACTCCTTAAAGCATAAGGAAGTCTTAAATTATGAAGCAATAGGAAATCCTGAGATCCGAGGCATTGAGTGGGCTTGCAGTATAGTATATATTCATTATTTTGTTGCTACTTCAGTAGCTCATAGGTATTAAGCACAGCGTTATATTAACTTTTTGGTGAAATCCAGACACTTAGAAAACTCAAGTTTTATGGTTCAGCATTTGCTGATAGGATTTGCAACTGAGGGAAGTCCAGACTTCAGATGGATTTACAGAGTGCTTGTCAGAGGCCAGCCACAGGAACAGACGCATTTTTGTCTAAATTACTTTCTCTCTCTTTTCAGTTTCAGAATCTTCTGATTTAATTTTAAAATCCATTTTAAAGCAAATGAAATAGCTAAGGCTTTTTCTAGCACAGTAATCAAGACCTTTAATACCCTGCCTCTCTACACTCCACAGTTTTAAGAGCTGATGTTTGTGGTGCTGTTGCCCGTGCTGGGCAGGGTGTTAGTGTACACTGTGGGACACATAGTGGAGCGGAGGGTCCCCGTTTCGGGCTCTACTTTCAAGTAATTTTAAAGGTTGGTGAAGATTTTCAGGCTTTTTTTGGGAAGACTTACCTTTTCCTAAAGCACTCTCAAGCAACAGAGCTCCTCTCGCCTGTGCGCTCTGCTCCACATCGCAGCTCCAGAGATATCTGGCCAGCTTCCAGTTTAAATTCATTTAATAGGGTAAATCTGAAATGTTTTGAACACTCTCAATTTACCACCATAACCAAAGGGTTGAAGCCAGGAGCTGTAGAAGCACTGATATTCAAGATAATTTTTAAAGAGGAATTTAGATGTAGCTGCTTTAAAAATGTCATTAAGATGAGATGGGGAATGCTTTAGGTAAGTAATTTCCATCTCCCAAATCTCCTGTTAATGGGTCACCTTAAGATTTTCTATACTGTGACATACCTAGGGCTGGAGTTTGTCCCACTGACCCCTGTGGACTTCAGTTCATGCTCTCAAACAGTGGAGCAATGTGTATTTTGGTGTGTGTACAGGCACCACAACAATGGTGAGACTCGGTCCCTAGCGAGGCAGGTCGTTGACTGAATGGATGTGCTCGGGCTTTGTGCATGCCTTTGGGAAGGAATGGTAAAACAATCTACTTAAAAACATCTGAATTTTTGCCAATTTATGCTGCAGCTTTCCCCGATAAGTTACTAAAGATGCTGTCTATGCTATTGCTGCAAATAATTTCCTTTTTTCTTTTGTGAAACTTTTTTTAGGGTGGGCATCACCCTTGTGTTTAATGATTTTGTTTTTCTTCAGCTGTTAGCAAGTGTATCTCAATGTTATTTATTGTCCTTTTGTGTAACTTAGGCTCCTAGGTATGTTTTTTACTTCAGTCCTCTGAAAATCTAGGAAAAGAACCTTTCATTTTGCATGAAGAAGAGAAAATAGCTGTGTTTTTCTTCTCCTTCAAAAGCACAAAATGTATTAAATAGGAGAATGGAGAAAAATAATTCAGGAACATTGAAAGGTGCTCACTGATTAAACTGTAGGGAACATTCACGTATCTGCCATTTGGTCCCCTGAAGATCAATACTATGAGACTAATCCATGATGTTGCAGTAGTCTATAATAACTCTAACGTATTATCTTTCAGAGTATTATTACTGGAATAAAATTGTTGGGTTTAAATTTTGAAGGTATTGGGATACTCATCCTGGCATTCATTATTTCATAAAATGGATCCACAGTGTTCCCTGTGTGCGGACACAGTTCAATATTCTTTCAAAATTACATTAAAGGATGATCATGCTGTTCCAGTGATCCTGTCCAGCAGTTATACTTGGATGGGGATGTAAGAAAAAAAAACAAGGAAAAAACCCAAGCAAAATGTTACTGCTTCATATCTGCTGCTCTGTGTTACAGAGGTGTCATCTCTCAGCTGGGTGATGAAGGGAGTGTCTGCTCAGACACGACTTTTCCCAGTGAGAGTGCAAAACCAGCTTGAAAGTTTTTTTGCACTGACTTATGGTCTGTGTCCATTAGATACTGTGAGTTATAATTTGGTGAGGAGGGAGAAGCGTCTTAGTGATGTATTTATTGCTGTACTGATAGACAAGTATGAAGTTTGGGCTAATTATAATTTCCTGTGTCTCCATAAATGGATTTGAAATTACTTGTTTGCTCTTCTGCTGTAGTAACTTTGTCATTTATTCTTTTTCCTTTCAAGCAACTGTATCCCATATTGCCTCTAAATTGGGAAGATATTAGATTTCCTTTGCCTAATCATAGAACCTTGGTTTTCCAATTATATTTTGAAACACTGATGGACAATTGTCAGTGAAAGCAAAAAGACATGATTCATACTGAGGCCGAATTTGGAAGTCTTTGTTAAAAATATGGTCTTAAAGCAACCTGAGCAGTGGAAGTAGCAAAGTCGAATTTCTACTGGTTGCCATCTCTTTTTCCTTGGTCATTCCCCTCCTTCCCTGAAGCAAGAGCTCCAGGTCTTCTCCATGAGCCCTTCCTGCAAGCAGAGATGGGTTTTTTGGTGTGAGTCACATAGCTGTCAGCCAGCTGGTACCTGTGTGGGACATGGTCAACTCCTTCCTCTTTGGTGGGGGAATTCTTCTGAATCTCCTCTTCCTAAATCCAGTCTTCAGAAAGGGCATAGAAAATTGTTTATCTTTGTGACTTTCACCTGTGTGGGATTTTGTGGCCACTGGATGTTTGGAGGTGTTGGAGTGGAGTGAATGAGAGATTGGTGGACTGTCACCATATTGCATATTTATCCTTTCAAAATTATCTTTTCCACACAGTGGAGAGTGCATCCTGTGTTTGTGGGCAAAGACTTGAAAATAAGGAGTGAATTTCTATCATGTAGTAGTTGATTTTCGGGGGTTGGACTAGATGACATTTAAAGGTCCCTTACAACCCAAACTATTCTATGATTCGGTGACTCAGTGATTTAATTGGACTTTTAGAGCTTATAGTCATGGGTTTTTTGGTTTGGTGGTTGTCCCCCCCCCGCCCCGCCAACTCAGCTACTGTCTAAATATCTTCTAGCATTTAGTAAGGTTTTTTTTTTTCAGGATGAATTCAAAAGCACAGCATTGCTAGGAAAGGAATGACCTCAAATATAACCCTTCACCCTCAAAAACGCAATGTTAAAGTTGCCCAATATCGGTAATGAATATGAGGGTGTGATACATTTTATTAACTTTGCTTGTACCAAACCAAAGGGAGTTTGTCATAACACGAGTCCCTTATTGATGACATGGTTGTCTGTGATTGATGAAAAGTGGCAGATTTATTTCAGCTTCACTTCTTTCCATTAGCATTCCTATCGACCATCTGGCAGTGGAAAACCTCACTTGTAAGATACACTAGGATCTTGTTAAAAAAATTACAGGATTTCTTGGGGCCTTTTTTTTTGCCAGTGTCCTGATGAGCAGAAAGTTGTCACTTTTAGTGAGAGTTCTCGTTGCCTGAAAGGGTTGAGACTGATGCTGGGTCAGCCTGTGGCTTGTTTTTAAGGTTTTTTAATTATTGCCTTGATGGCAGTAAACATTTAGTTAATGGTTATGCAAGTATCATTTTGTGGGCTCTGTAGTTCTTCCATAGCCTTCAGTTGTTGGTTAGAATGAGAAGGATCAACTTGCTGTTTAAATGGGAGGAACAGAGCAAACAGCTTTTTTCAAAATGGTATCAGAAAACTAGAACTTTCCCTGACTTACTCAATTATGAGAATGTTGTATCATAATCAAAATCATTTGACTGTGCTTAAGATGCCCTAATCAAAATCACTTAAAAATTATGTACAAGGAGGGATGCTTAAGGGGCAAAAAATGAGTTCTAAATGAATTGTGATGTTCCAAAGTGTGAAGTTGCCTATGTGTCCGTTAAATGGTAGATACATGTACTGATAGGAGAGAAATATGGAGGTGGCATGAATGGGCAATGACACCTGAGGACATTTAGTGGAGGTTCTCCAACAGTCCAGTTAATTACATCACAACCTGAAGTTGCTGCTCTTGCCCCACAGTCTCCTTATGAATAATAGTGTATCAGGGCAGTCTTTGGTAAACAACTTTAAGGGGCTTTTCTGCAGCGGTGTTTGGCACATGGAATTGTAGTGCTGGCTCTGCAGCATCCCCTGCTCCCCAGAAATACAGTCATTCAAAATAAAGGCATGAAATCCTGTGGCAAGGACCCCTTCCCTCTAATTTTATAGGGCACATTCTAAAGACTAACGCTATCTATTGCAGAGTGGTGAGTTATGGACAGAGAAAAATTATTCTATAGGGGTTTCCCCTTATTTGCAAGGTTTGCTTAAAACAATGCTCTGACGTTGTTGTTAAACATACTTTTTTCAAGTGAGGGAGGCATGGCAGGAGTGTTTCCATTTCTCAGTGTGTGACAGATTTCTGTCCAGGAACTCCAGAGCTTGACCTTGGGGGCTATAAATATTTTAAACGCTTCCATGGGTATTTCAAGGTTGTGGCTTGTTGAGCCATAATGCACAAGGGACTTCTCCCTAAATGGGCTCTGCATTGCACTTAGACTCACACAAACATTGCAGCAAGTGAAGGTGTTAAAAAACTAAGCATGAAGGTCAAAGTGACAGGTCTTATTAGGAGATTACTGGCAATAGTTTTCTTGAAAAGTAATCTCCTAACAATTTATTCTCAATTTTGAATTCGATTTTGGAAATTGTGTTGAGGCAGCATTAAGATTACAAAGATGGTAGTTACTTGTGCAATATTTAGCATTAGAAAGGAAATGGATCCCTTCTGGTTCTATTTTGCATCATTAGTAATGTTTATGCTGGGGGAGTATGCAATTTCTGAAAATGAAATGTTTTTGGACAGTTAGCAGGGATTATCTGAAACACATACATAATGTATAGTGTAATTCTTTTGAAGGTCTCCTATGTTACCCTTTTTTTAGTGTGAAGTAAGGTAATATTGGAGTAAAAAGGGAGAGGAAATTTATTCAGCCACTTGAAGGCATTCTGTGGAACATTAAGATTTGTTCGGTTTTAAGTGTTTCTCAAAAAGTGCTTCTCTTGTCTGCTATTAATTGTGCCATTACATCTGTGAAAGATCATTATCATATTCTTTTATCCGGACACGTGTCAAAGCCTTACTCACTTCCAACCATCTGTAGACTATTTGATACAAATGCTTCAAAAATTGAGCTAATAGCCAAGGCACTAGCCTTGTATCAGAAAGTTTCTTCAATTTTTGTCACCTGCAGGGTTTTTTTGTCCTACTTACTACACTTTCTTTCCAAAACAATGCCTCTTGGCAGCTCCAGTTGTATTCATACCGTTGTTTTGGATAACGGGCCAGACTTACTCACACCACCATCTCAGTGCACTCTTCTAGATCCTTTGCCAGTTGTCTGCTTGAACACCATCTGTTCCTGGCAAGGAGTTACCTTCAAATACCTAACAAAACAGGTCATGGGAAAAACCAGAGTCTTCCAGGAGCTAATGGTGATAACACACCCTGACTCTCTAACGTTGTTAGCGTTTTCTTCATAGCACTTCAGGAAATTTGCTCTATTTAGGCAGATTCTCTTACCCCAAGATCTTTCCTTTAGAGGAGCTGTACCGTGCCTGCCCAAGCAAACAGTGAGGAGGGTGCTAGCTTGCAAGAAGGTGTTTTGTGGAAAGCTTGAACAATGCATGAAATTCAGTCCTACCCCATAATGAGCTGGAGAAGTGTGCTAATGAAATCTGCAGGAGACAATAAAGTGAGTCATACAGCAAAGACGGCTGAAAACGGCCCTGCAAAGTAGTGCCGCTAAGGAAAAAAGGTAACTGAGAGCCGGAAATAAAAAAGAGCTTCTTGGAAAACATCCAGGCTAATGCATCCAAAGAAATACAATCTGAAACACAGACATCCATGGGAGCAGAAGCTGTAAAAGCCATAAGGCTGCAAAAGATAGAGAGATAGTGGACTGCAAATTAGATACGAGGCTCTACAAAAGAACCAATTTGGGCCATGCATGGGAGCAGCAGCATATGACAGATTAGGGAGGCATCAGGCCTCTCTTGGAGAACCATTCGCTTCTGCCTATGAGAGAATGGGATTCATTAGGGTGGTTTCTGCAGGAAGCAACATAGTGATGATGATCTGGAGGTGTGGTGTTAGGACCCTGAGTGCAGGGAGGTGTGCAAGCTTTTGATGAGGGAAACAGCAGCATATGGTGTGGCAGAGCTGGGATGCAGCCGGGAAAGGCTCATTTCAGTGGGACAGCAGAAGGAGAGTCTCAGTGGTAGTAAGGTTGGGTGCTGTGTTTGAAGACGGCGTAGTCAAAATACAGGTTCAGGGCCAAATACTGAAGTGAAATAAGATCTTTGTATCTATTTGGGTCTGTATCTGATTAGATAAAGTCTGAGTGTCTTCCTTAAGGCAGAAGAGATACACGGTGATGGTGAAGCATTTACTCACTTCCAAGGGTCCTCTGTAGCTGGAGGTGAACCTTAACTATGTGAAAGCAGAGGGTGCTGCATGTCCCAATCACTAATAGGTGAGGGAGGAGGAGGAGGATGCCAGGCTGGCCCAGTTTCATCTCCCTGTGTGGGGGTCAAGCACCTGCAGAGTTTCTTTTTTCCAGCTGATAGCACAAGTAAAAGTGCAAAAGGGCCTGAAAACATCTTAAAAGAAGTTTGTAGATCACCAGGGCTGGTTTGTTTCTCCTGCTGGAGTGGGGCTGTCACACACTCCTTGGGATGGGGGCAGATGAAAGCTCCTGCTGGGGAACGTGCTGGTGTGAAGGGGAGCTGTCTTGACCTCTCTCCACCATTGCTCCTGTTGACCCTGTTAAAGTGGGTTTAGTCCTAAAGAAACAAATCATCAGCTAATTATTTCCCTGCTCCAGTGGCCGTTCTCATAGACATTCTACCATTTTAAGTAGGAACAGTTGCTTTTTTTTTTTTTTAATATAACAAACAGAAGGGAAAACTAAAATCTGTTTTACTGTGATCCTGGATGCAGATCAGTTGTTCATGTCAAAAGGGTTATATGAAAACAGGTTATGTAGTAGCTTTGAAAGTGGTCCAGCTTGCTGCATCTTGCAGAGCCTGATTATCCAAACTCCTTTTTCTAATATTAGGATTAATTCCCTTGTAGCAGTGTTATAAAGTTGCTTATTTCACAGTCCTTTTAAATGTGGGAGGCTGCCTGTAAGCAGAGCAAACTTATCAGCTCAGCAGCCGCTGCCACTTGCCAGTATCGTATGTTTGGTAAACACTTGGAGTCAACTTTGAGAGTTTACGGACATTGGCTCGCATTTCCTCCACTCTGTATTTCACTACACTGTTTAAACCAGGGGTATTAAACCCCTGCTAAATTTAAAGAGAAGAGGGAATCTGTGAATGCACCATCCCTGCCTCCTCCCACAAAAAATGCATCCCCTGGCCAGTGAGAGGTGTGAGGGAGATGGCGTTTGGGGGGGCTCTGCAGACATACCCCAGCAGCACTTCTGAGAGTGTGAAGTGAGCCCAAAGGTAGTTTATGACTTTGTCAGAGAGATGGAGAGGGAGTAAAAGAGCCTCCAGGACAGCACTTTTAATAGCTCGAGGTGCTTTGGTTTTTTTTCCTCTTTTCAAATGGTTTTATTTTATTTTATCTGACACCAGTCAAGGAGAGAGGAAGCTCTTTAACCTTAATGCAAATAAAACAGTAGTGCTTCAGAAAAAAAAATCTGTTTGCTTTATACCTCTAGGCTGATGGTTGTGACAGACCAGAGAATTTAACAATAAAATTACTCATTAGTTGGGGGTTTTTTTCTTAATCTGTTTAGCTGTAACAGTCTATTTGAAGCCTGATTTTTGCTTGGGAGGATTCAAAAAATTACCTATAGAGATAAATTCATCTGTCACACTGTCTGTGTATGTATCTATACCCTAAAGACTTGAAGATGTTGGTTTTTATTTCTGTACTGTTGCTGAAAATCAATTGTGACATTTTGTGTTTAGGCTGTTGAAGGTTTTGGCAGATAGAACATGGATTTTGTCTTTTGATGGTGAATTCAATTCAGCATTTACTGCAAAGTCCTCAAGTGTTTAAACGTGTGATGATAGACAACTAAACCTCCTCTATGCTAAACTCCACCAGGTCTCTTCTGTAGTTCTGTTCAGAAAGAACTGGGACTTGTTTCATCTGTTTTTAATAAATGTGAGTCTTGCATGCTGTTCATGTCAGAACTAAAGCCAACTTTGAGTTGTAATTTGACATGTAGAGTCTAACTTTTTAGCTCTTGCTGCTGAAGACACCTACTCAGGATGTTGTTACTCTTTAAAATTAAAGGTGAGGGCCTTGTGCATCATCTTACGTGAACTGTGATGTGTGAGTGAGCGAAAGCCAGTCTGCAGAAATGCTGGTCATGGTAAGACGGCACACACTTGGACCTACTTGCTGGCTGAGGTGGACTCCAGCACTTGGGAGCGGTTGCCTGTGTTTGGGTCTGTTGTGCTTTTGCTAATGCTGGGGTGAGTCTGATGGTGTCTTCTTCTGATTGTTGGCAAATGAGAGGAGGATGGCACTGGGTGTTCATGGGCCAGGCATCAGCATGGCACCTCCTGCCTCATCTTGGAGAGTTTGTTTTAGATGATGTCTACAGGAGAGCATTTGGTGATCCCAAGCTCCCAAGCCTGTGCCCTGAGCTTCCTGGGAGCTGTAACACCCTGTAGGTGTGATTTTCTGTCTGAACTAATGTGCATTAAATACTGACAGCTGTTACTGGGGGCCACAGAGGTATCGCAGGGATCGGCGCATGGCAGACGAGGCGGGACTGTTCCAGCGTGGTCTTGCCAAACACACTTCTTGTGCTGCCAGGAGGGCTGGTGGGCCAGGAGCCCAGGGCATGACTGCAGGGACAGCACTCACTCAGTGACTTCTCCAATCTGCTTTGTCGAGAGATGAGAGAAATCTGCTCCCAGGCTCTCCACGTGGTGCTGCCATTTGGTACAAACACCACATCACGCGTATGCCGCCTCTGAAGTGTGTTTTTTCACTTTTATCCTGTGAGATGGATGGGGAATTTGAATGTTGGGACTCCTTGCATGGGCACCAAAATTCAGTGAGAAGAGGTAGAGGCAGTAAGTAAGTTTGATATTGGATGCATCAACTTTTGCCAGTGTTGGCAATTGGTTTTAGCACCTTTGTGTGAAGCAGGTTCATGATGGAAACATGTATTTTGTTTGTGAGGTTTATGGTGCTTTCTTGTTCTTCTATTAAGATTTTTGAATAAAGTATTAATACTCAGAAGCCCAGAGGTAACAAGAACCTTAGAAGAGCTGGAGCTGTAGTTTCCCCATGGAGACCAGGCAAAATGTAACACTTCTGAACCTATACATTCTTGCTATAAGAATGATTGTGAAAGTTCATGTGAAAGGATCATAAATTGCTGCCAAATTAATTTCCAAATATAAGTCTATTGTGCATGTGTTTAAATCTGATTCAGTTCCTTTAAAACAGTTTATTCTGAAAAACGTCTTCCATGAAAACATGCACAGTAAAAAGTGCTTATGTTGCAATATAGCATTTAAATTGTACCAAAAACAAAATAAAAAAAACCCACACAACAGAAAGCCCCCTTTAAACAGCTATTTATTTGCTGTAACATTTTACTAACCAACAGAGCAAAGTAACCCAGAGATCTGTGATGTCATGTTAAAAACCCAAGTGGTAGCTTGCCAAGTATTGATGTTCTCAGGATACTCTGTAGACACAAAAAACTAAGGCAAAGTGTAACGATGCTGTAGTGCCAATAAAGGAAATACAGTGTATGGAGATTAAACAGCTGAAAGGCAGGCGTGTCTTACAATCTTAGAAGTGAGTCTGAGCAGACTGTTGTCTCCCTGGGGCCGAGCACTTCTTAGGCATTTGCTGCATATTTTGACCAAGTACAGAATGCAGGAAACCTAAACTTTACACATTCAAGACTAAAGTTTCTTAAGAGATAGGGGAGGGTATCATTGGTTTGGTTTTTTGTTTTTAAATTAAGTAATTTTTTCTTAAAGTGATGCTTCAGAAATGCCCTTAGAGAGCAAAATGAGCTTGGTGATGAAAAAGAACACAAGTAACTTGCTCATTAGACTCGGTTAAAGCTAAGTTGATCATTGATACAAATTTGCATTGTTTTCCCAGCGGGGCGTTTGGGAACAACTTTCCTGGGTGTGCTTTTGTTTCTGCTGACATTTGCTTGAATGGCCGAGCGAGTTGGCAAATTTTGTGCTGCTGGTCTTTGAAGTTGTGACCAAACAGCCTCCTCTTTGTGTGCGGCGGGAGCCCCTTTGCTTTGGAGAGGGTGTGTGTGGCACAGAGCCTGGAAAGGGCCGGTACCTACAGAGCCTCACAGTGCTTCTTAGCACTTAACTTTGGGAGCTCAGCCCTTGTAGGAATATCAGTTTCTTTGCTGCGAATTTTTAAAGAAAGGGGTTAAAGTTCAAAATGAAAAAAAAAAAAAAGGCAGAAGATTAACCCGAAAGTACTTTTTTAATTGATCTTCAAACATAGGTTAGTATTTTGAACTACAGTGGGAATTTACTGTCTTCTCTGTTCAGTGCAATTATTTCACAACGGAGTTTGAGTGCAAGCTCTGCAAAGGTACAAAGGAAGAAGCAGGGATTTACTTGAGGTGGATAGCATTTGTTTCGTGTTTTAGTCCTTGTCACTGGAGTTATATTAAAATCTGTTATATATCCAAAATTGTCTGAAAAACTTGACAGAATACGGTGAAAAAGTATCAATGATAGGATGGAAAGGAGGACTTTTATATAAATAAGGCAGTGTATAAATATCTATTTATTGTAATATTTGTACATTTCATGGTCAGTTGAACTCCTTTTTCTGTTCACAGCCCACCTCTTGGTAATTATGGTAGGAGTGTAGCTTGCACAGCATGTCTGTGACTCCCTCTCAGATGGAGCAGCACAGTGCTGAAGGGCAACCCCAACCCTTCAGTATTTCTGTACACACAGAGTTGAGGATGTGCATGAGCAGTTTCTGAATGGAGCCTTGTAGCTGCAGTAATTTTCTCTTTAATTCATCTTCCATAGCTACAGTGAAATGTAGGAAAGGCCATTTTTCAGCAGTAGGAATCGCTTGCCTGGCTTTTACTTTGGCCTTTCTCAGAAGCTGGATTTTTGTTGGCTGAAGAACTACGCACCAGGGGCCACAATTTCTTGGAAGGGTTGAGTAAAAAAATGAGGCGGGGAGTAAGGATTTTTAAAGAGATCTTGTCACATGGGTTAGTTGCTGTGTTTTGTTTTGACAAGGAGTGACTGACCCCAGTTAGTGAAGTTTTGGCAGTCTGAATGCTTAAGGTTGGGATCAGCCTTCCACCCATCCAGGTGAGGGCTCAGTGCAGAGGAGGCATCAGGAACCATCTGGGTGGGCTGTAAGCCAAGGTCAGGGAAAGTCTTCCCAGCTGAACTCAACCACTTCGTGTTATCCCTCAGATCTGCTGGCTGACCTGCTTGTGCAAGTGCCCTTTATCTGGTTGCGAAAACTCCAGTGCTTTCAAAGGGTGATAGTTAGCAAAGGTCTCCTTAGACTGACCTGGCTTGTTTTGACTGAGCCAGATGAGGGACTGGTGGCCCAAGCAGAGCTGCCCCCAGTTCACCAGCCCTGTGGAGCCAACTGTGGGCCAACTCTCTTCTTCTGGGCAGGTTTTGGCCCAATTGATCCAGTTAAACCAGCACAAGAGGCTGTGAGAGGCATCTACCCTGCAGTTAGAGAGAGGTTTCTTTGGATAATTTTTGTCTGATAACACTAGTATTAAGCTGTATCAAAGCAAAACCCTATCAAGTGAGTCTGCTTTACATGTAGGATCCCCTACAAAGCTCACCTAACTTCATCAAGGCATGCAGCATGGAGCTTACACAGGACACTGGAGAAGACGGTGCTGTCTGCTCCCGACATCAGAAGCAGTGTTCTCCTTTCTGAAAAGCAGTTGCACATGTTGCACACAGATTTTAAAACAGCAATTAATATTGTTTTCCTTCGTAACATTTCCATTTGGAATTCTCTTTCCATATAAGAAAATGTGGCTGCATTCTTATCTCGTTGTCTGTACTAAATGCATTGTGAAGGAGACAGAACTTGTGTAACATGATGGGCTTCTGTGACCCAGTTCAGTGGTTCGTTGGTACATTACAGTGTGTGTGAGCAAGCACCCACAGTGTGTAGCAATGCATATTTTAAACTTGTGTCATATTCAATAGTAAACAGCCTTTTCCCCAGTGATTTGTACTGGTTTTGCACTTCATTATCCATGCATGCTTATATCCAAGTAGGCAAGCAGCCTCCAAGGTTGGAATAAAGCACAGTTAACTTTCTGGACCTTTCTTATGTCAGTAGAGGTTGGATCCAAAGGTGTAAGAGAGAGCTGTATGAACTACAAGTTTTATGCAAACTTTGACCTGGAGGAATATTCTCCCTGCAGAGCATCCTGTTGGGGTTTTGGAATGGGATGTCGGATTAGCCTCTTGTTAACTTTGAAGAAAGCTGTACACGTTAATGTATACATGTCACAGTGTATGCTGACATCTGACCAATTCATGCACTGGATGCAGTTTCATCTTGCCTGATGCTGAAGTGGTGCAGTCTTGTCTCTCTGTCAGGTTCCCTCATTCTTTTTGTACAGCATCACCTGGTGAGGTGAAAACAGGTATCCCACAGTATACTTCTAAGGAGCAGGGAGGCCAGATGCAGACACACAGGACACCTCAGCATCTCTGGCAGTGAAGCCTGGCCTGGCCTGTATGGCAGGGCAGGGAGGAAGACCTGATGGACCGGTCCTTCTCCTTCATTAGGGAGCCCAGTTTACACAAGCCAGAAAGTACTCAGGTGGTTACATGGCAATCACATGCCAGCCTGAGTTCAGCCATCAACAGAGCACTGCTGTGGTTATTAGCCAAGGATTTCCATAATACGTGTCTCTACAACCTGTAATTAAAGCCAAGCCTGCCCTTAGCTAATTACAAGCTTGCTTAGAAGTATAGTTTATATAATGCTTTTAAAACTTTATATGGGGAAGATACACATCCAACAGGCATAATAAGAACGACGCCTTATTTTCAAAATGAAATTTACAGGCTTTGGTGTCTGTTTCTTCCTCCCTTTACAGTTTTCTACAGGCTGTTTTTCGCATCCTCATCCATATTTTTTGCCAGAAGTATTGCCCAAGTTTCACCAATGTCAAGCCAGTGATTTTTTTGCTTTTCTTTAGTGTTTTTGTTCTCACTGCTGAGAGAGTAAACCAGATGTTAAAATGCCTGTGAGCTTTGTGTTTGGAGAAGACTAATAAATAATACTTAGATCTCTCATAAAAAAGAAGATAGGGAGTTTTGAAAGCGGTGAAACTCTTTGGTGAACACATCACTACAAGGTCTACATAAATAATGATCCATCTGTGGAGAGCTGCTGTGTGTTGCTTAGGCAGTGCTGCTCCTGTACTCCTTCAGTGTGATCTCTGAGGAGTAAAGTGATGCTGGCAGTGTAACCCCCTGAGAGCCTGAAGCAGCAATATGGGCAGGGCTCAGTGGTGAGACCAGTTGTGAATATGAGATGTGGTTGTAGGGTGGACTGGCGTGGCTGTGGGTCTAACACAACATTACCTGGTGGTTCTTGCACCATGCTGGCCAAGGCCACTCTCTGGGATGACTCTGGGGTGGCTTTGTGGCAAAGGTACAGCTAGATGGTACTGACATGGTCACCACTGCCGTTCCACAGCGTTCTCTTTGGATTTTCTGATTCACTTGCCATCTTCTATTCCCTGCTCTCAGATGACAGTGCAGCCTAGGGGCAGGAGGAGATGCACCACCACTTGCTCTCTCATAAATGAATGGTATCTCAAAAGGAAAGGGAACACTGTGGAACCTACAGCGCTTGTGCACTTGGCTTTGACACCTTTGGAACAAGGGAATGCTCATGCAGCTGCCATCACCATGGCTCTTTGGGGAAAAAAAGTGGGGTTCCTACCCAATATATGGCTGAATAAAGTGTGAGATAGGTCCTGCATCCTCATGAATTCCCTCTGCTTGCTTTTCTCTAGCCATTTTTGAATTTGGTGTTTGGTTTGATTATTCAGGTCAGATCAGATTTAGGTCAGTTGTGATGGATTTTTTCCAAATCCAGTTCCCTCGATTCCTACTGTAAACGCTTACCAGATGACACAATGTGAGGCTGGAACAGACTCGAGCTGTGTGATGACCGAATAAAATCTCAGTGGGAACCACTTCCACGTTCCTGAGATTAGTTTCTCATGTAATAAATTCTGTATCCAAAATTGTATCAAATACTTCTCTGACAAGAGTGAGGTTTTTTCCTAACGAACAAATCCCAGCAGAGCTATTTATAAGAAGCCTCTCTCTTGTGTTTGCACTCACATGCCTGTTACTCAGACCTACACTGAAGAACAGATATAAGTAAAAACTTCTCCGTGTCCCTGCCTGTGCTTTTGAACTGACCCTGTTTGGTCTAGTCTGAGATCCTTCATTACGTTTTTTTGCTGTTCTGTTGGCAAGGGTTGCCATAGCAAACCACTACTAAAGGCTCCTCCCTGAAGGAATAGTCTGGATTTATTTGGTGACACTTTTTCTCTGCAGACCATTTCAACTGCTTTGTTCTGCCTGGTCTTCTCCTGTCTGGGAGGGATGGGGAGGAGTGATCCAAGTGAGTGCCATGCTCATGCTCTGTGCTAACACCTGCAAAACCTGTGCAACAGGGAGTAGCCACAGTGGCAAGTGCCTGGGTGGTGCTTGGGGGAGTCCTTTGGCTTGGGAGGAGGAGGCCAGCCCATTTCTCAAAGCAAATCCAGGCACGGGAAAAGCTGCTTGAGTTGTTTTTTTAAGTATTAAATTTAGAGCTGTGTTCTTTCACTGTTAGTTCCTAAAATGAAACCAGATATCATGCAGAAGTTCTTACTTAACCAGCCGACATCTTCTTCTCCTGCTACAGCCTCTTTATTCATTTCCTGACACAGAACAGGGAATCCTTGACACCAGACTTCCCTGAGTTGTGTCCTGGCTCACGTATTGCTGCATGTAAATCTCTTCTGCATTAAGTCAGATAGATGAGACCTCTGCTTTCAGTTTTGAGAAGTCCTGGTGTACACGGGGCAGAGGGGAGAGCAGGTTCTTCCATGTGTGTCTTCTCAGTGGCTGCAAAACCCCTGTTAAATCATCCTTCTACCATTTGGCTGCCTGATTAGATGTTCTGTGCATACCTCAAAAATATGTGATGTTTTAAAGTGAGATTTGCTATTTAAATAAGAGGTTTGCCATAATTGGCTGTTATAAATTACAAGCAAGAAGGAATGATTTATTGCTTATAATTAGAAATGTGTTACGAAGGGGAATGTTGGTAATCATAAAATAAAGCTTGGAATACATTGATTTCCAGATGGCTGCCAGAGAAATTGCTCTTTAATGTATAGTAGACCAGACACAAAGGGGAAAAAAAGATCAGTCATCCATCTTTATTCCTTGATGGATTACTTGTATGAATCTATAGTTACCTGAATTTTGAAATACTAGTTTTGCCAGCATAATTGGATAAGAAAAATTGAATTTGCACAATGGTATATGCTGTCGGAGGTGGTGGAAGAGGTGAATTAATATTTTTCCTGGCGTGGTTTTTGTCCATATAATGTCAACAGGGAAGATCCAATGATTGATCTGACATCACCTTTGGGTTCAACAGCCTCAGTGGATTGTTCTCAGACACTGCAGGTTACTAAGATGTTTTTCTTTTTATCTCTTGCCTCATTTGAAGTTTTCTTGAGGTTGAGATTGACCAAAACACTTGTCCAAAAGCAAGTATCTGTAATCCTCCTTGCTTGAGTCCAGAAAAATATATTTACACCAGAAACAGACAGCAGTGCTACTGCTGAGAACTTTTCAATAGCATAATCCTTCTGTTGGGATGATAATGTATTCATTTAACGTGTAAACTTTAATTTCTGTTACTATAGTTTCAAGCACAATTTTAAAATTATTTATATTTGCCTTATCTTCTAATAGTGGTTCTTTCTGCCATAACAGATGCATTCTGCACTGTTACCATTTGAAAGACAGCGCTACAGGATAGTTAAGACATACGGATTGTCACCACATGAATTGTCTTAACGCCCATGTTTTAAAAGTGACACTGCCATTAGACTTGCTTAACTGAGACCATTATGATTACTCGTTTACCTTCATTAAAATGCTTCATAGCTTCCTTATTTTAAGTAGCTTTTCTCAGCAAGGTGCAGATTTGCCTTGCTGCCATCATTTCATCTGGAAAAATTTCCACGGTGAAAAGAACAGCACATTTTCAACTAATACTTTCCTGACCTGTGGAGAGATGAGCTCATCAGTATCTTTATTGACAAACCCAGGAAGAAGGTGTGTCAACCAGAAATATTAGATCAGTCAGCTTTTCTTGTCCTGGAGCAATTGTAATTTCCCATGGTCTGCAGCAATTTCCTTTAAAAGCAGATATGTGCAGAGATTGTTTGGGATCTGCTGCAGGAGTATAATTTTATTTGGTCCCAATAAGGTCGACTTAGATGTCATTCTTTTCATTTTTGCTGTTGAAAATCTGTTGGTTTAGTCAGTGGGAAGAACAGCAAGTTGCTATTGTAGAGAATCTAATTGAAGAATGAGTGCTGCAGCTATGCAGAAAAATATTACTTTCTCTGAGTTGGGTTATTGAAGACAGATGTCATGGCCTCTGCCACGCTCAGAAAAACCTGAAATAGGTGTTTAGCTCACGATACATTAGCAAAGTTCCTGCTTTTCAAAAGCCTATGATTGACTGACATAGGTGCTTAGTTCCTCATGGTAAGTATCTCCTGTAGTGGGTGACAGAGATTCTTACTTTCTGCCAGTTTCCTCCTGCAGGTTTTAGTCCCTCAGTGCTTATAGGCCCAGGTGTTTGCTGAAAGGGGCCGATCTCATTAGCACTGAAGATGTTCTCAGCACTGCATTGTCTGATGCTGCACTGATGAAAGCAGAGCTCCTCTGATCCATCATGAAAGAGGACTGAGTGGGAATCAGAAGTGGGAAAAATTTCTCATTTCACTCTAGTTTTTGTTGTCACTTCAGCTTTGCTTTTTTCCTACTTGAAATGGCTCTTTCTGTAGTGTTGCTTGCTCGGAAACCGGACAAAAGCACTGACACTTGGTGGAGTTCACACAGGCGTGTTGGAGCAGAGTTAGCAGTAACTGGCTTAGCTGTCTGTTAGAATCCAGAAAGGTTCAGACCCTGTCTGCTGTTCTGTCAGACCCATCTGTACAGCTGGCAGCACTGGGGTGAGCCATCTCCACAGGGAGCTCGCTGTGTGTGAGCTGAGCTCATTGCAGTGTGGACGTGCCCTTCATCTGGACTCTTTTTGCCATTGGTTGTGGTCTCTGCAGTTCTGTCACTTGGGGGAGTGATTCAGTAAAACTCCTTGGGGCTTTCACAGTGTTGATGAACTGGGCTGGGTGAAGGGCTGGTCAGGCTGGCATTTAGAAAGCCTACCTCATATTCAGACACACACTGTGAGCCTCAGAGATGTTTTGTTGTTCTGCAGAGCGTGATGCTGTCTGTGGTTGTATCTGGACTTCTGAGGTGGCACAGTACACCCTTACCCCACAGACTCTGAGCTCCTGGCATCATGCTGCTGTTCTTGGGTGTCACAGTCAGCCATGCCCTGGCTTCTCGAATGGAGGGAATGGCTGTCCTGAGCACCTGGCTCTCTGCCAGAAGCAGATAGAGAAAACAGTGGGATCCACAGCTGGATGTGCAAACCCTGAATTGCTCCAGAGTTGTGGTCATCATTGCAGTCTCTGTTTTGTCCTCTGGAAAAGAGCAGTGGTCAAAGTCTGGGAAGGTCGCCCCTTTGTCCTGACCTAATGGTACAACAGTGGGTCAGTTTCTCTTGACACTGTTTCCAAGAAGAGCATTAAGTCCTTGCAGAGAGGTAATTCCCAGCTTTCCGGTAAGGATAACATTGATTGTACCTAATTAAAGGGCACTCTCAGCCTGGATAAACATTTATATTAATTTCCTTCTCACACAGATGTCTGGTAAACTGACCTCCCGAGGCAAAACCATCTGGCCTCAGGTGGGAGGAGGATCTGGCTTGGCCATCGTGGAGAATCTGACTGGTCTCTTGCCGAGTCGTTCCTCAATAGCTTTTTCTGTCACTGCACATGAAAGGCCTGTGTATGGATATATAGGTTTCATGGGCAGTTGTCTTGGATGACCTGCATAATTACACTGCAGGCTTGTGGCTGTGGGCTCCATTCTATCTCTGTTTTCCATCGTGTATTCTGGGACCATCTGCGTATAAAATTAGTATGGGTGGTAAGCAGCAGTAAGATGTTCCCTACTTGGATGGATTAAATTAAAATTCAGGAAGAAACAGAGCTTTGGTTGAATATCCAAATTACTTGCAGGATTGCACTGAGGAGATTGTTATGGTGTTGTCAACTTTTTGGTGGGTGAACAGCCTGATGCAAGTGAGGTGGGTTTATTACCTCGCAGTGCTCTTCCTCTTTTATGTACTGTGCTGTGTAATCTTCTGTTATTAAATAATAAGCAAAATAAAAACAGTTGTTTGTCATAGCCAGCTTGTTTTTCAGAGAATTTGCTCACTTTGAAAGTTCAGTCTGTGTGATCTCCAGCCCTGTCAAGAGCTATTATATTGAGTCTTCTTTTAAATTGTTAAGCTGGAGGACAAACCCAGACGTTATCGTGCACATCTCGGCTGAGAGCGGAGCGGATTTGGCGGGGAGCAGCCTCTGATGCCTTGTACCATGCCGTTAGTTTTTGTCACAAACATGTCAAGATAATCTGCTTCCAGTGCTATGTGTGTTGGCTGACATGAGCATTAGTAGATCTGCATAATTTTTGAAGTAGTTTGAAGTGTGGATATAACCCTTGGGGCTGTGTGAAATCTTTTTTTTCCCCTTTTTACGGATCACATTGCTGTTCAGAAAGTTGCTTGTTCTGTTACTCCCTCCCACAAGATACTGTGTTAATTTGCAAAGTTCATAAGGAAAGTGCCCCAAACTAGAAATCATCATAAATAGTGAACAACAAACTGGCACACTTGGGAAGACCAGGAGCCCCATCCCTTCCCAGTCACAACATTACATTTTAAATAGAGGCTGTTTTCAATTCAGCATACCTGGAATTGTATCTTAATGTAAGATATTATTACTTATGGAACTTGGGAACCCTTAATTCAGTCTTGACTTCAATGGAAGTATCTTTCATGTGTATGGTAGCCGTTTACAGATGAGGCTGAGTCATGCGCAGGGAAAGTTGGATAAGATACTTCAGTTACTTGTTTTTTCAAGATGCCTTTTTGATCATTAATACTCAAGCCTATCCCAGCCTCGAAAGCAGTTGTGCTCCTCCCATGAAGACACTTTTTTCCCCCCTCTGAGGTGCAGCCAGACAGCAGAAGGAGCCCATATCTGTAGCCATGGCAGCCAGTAATTTATTGCTCCATATGGCTGGTGTGGCAGCAGCTGCTCTGGTTGAAGGAGGTCAGGACATCAAGGCATTTAAGAAACAAAACAACACCCCAATTATAAAACCTTCCTAAATGGTCTTGTACAGTAATAGTAGGGTTCTCCATAGGCTTAAGGAGAGCCAAGGGAGTTGTATATTTTTAACTCTTATAACTATAATTGGAATCAAAGCCATTATTTCAGTTGGGAAATAGGCTTTTGTCTCTCTTTGCAGTGGTTTTACCTTTTCGCAGTTGTTGTGGCTAGTGTTTGTAGGCAGCAGATAGTATGGAGGTGCAGCAAGCTGGGATGTTCCAGCCAGGTGATGAGTGACCCCTTTGGATCTGCACTGCAGCAGGTGCCAACCATCCCTGGCAGGAGCAGGATCCACCCCACTGCTTTGGGATGCATTTTATACTACACTGAGAGAGAAACTGTATTGCCCAAATCTGACAGCAGTGCTGTACTTGTATTAATGAAGATGTACATGTTGTGTGCAGCTCTCGTGGAACAGAAATACCGCTTTAATTTCAGTTTGGGTGTGGGAGAATTGAGGAATGCGCTGAGAAATGGTGTAGAAGGACTCTTGGATTTAGCACTAAAGTTTTTGCAAATAGGCTTTTCATAAGTGTGAATCTTTTTATTTTCATTAGGGGACCATTTTAATTAAAATGAAACTGGAATGTTTACTCTTTGCTTCCTATAGCTGTGATTGTTTTCTTCACTGTGTGAGCACTTGTATAATTTTCTCTAAAAGAAATGTCAGCAGTTTCTGATTACCTTGTGAGTCTTACTCAACAGCTTGATTTTAATTGGGGGGAGGAAATATTTTCAGGGTGCTCCAGGGAGGTCTGATGTGTTTGGGTAACTGGAGGGAATAGGTGCTATCTTTGGTACAATGTTAATTGCAATAATCACGACTACAGGTTTAAAATAAAGGTCCTTCATTTCTTACCCCTCTTGGGGTTTTTTTCAATCATGTCAATGAAATACAACCTGTTTGGTAATGTGAGTCCTTCAGCTATGTAACTTTCTGGCTTTGCTGCATCCATATGTTTGTAAGCATCTAAAGAGGATGGGTTTTGGAAAACAGTGATTGAAAGTAGTTAGGTAGTCTCAAATTTCAGGAATTAAGGAAAAAAAAATTATTATGAGGGTAGTGAAACACTGGCACAGTTTGCCCAGAGAGGTGGTAGATGCCCCATCCCCGGGGGCACTCAAGGCCAGATTGGATGGGATTCTGAGCAACCTGATATAGTTGAAAATGTCCCTGCTCATTGCAGGGGAGTTGGACAGATGACTTTTAAAGGTGAATAGTCTACAATTTGGATTAAATGAAAGGAAAGAGAAGGCCAGGCACATAGGCACATGCCTTCAGATATGTTCTCTCTAAGCTCAGAAGTCCATCCAGATTTTTAATAGATATTTCTGTGGGTCAAGAGCATCTTTTTCTTGACATTTTTTAGAATTATGAATTTTGATAATTATGAAATATGACAAGTATCTGTATCAGAATAATGTGTTCTGGATTCTTCAGTGGCACCGCTCCTGAAACATTCCCTTGGCTTCTTTTTGTTTTGATCTACTGTGAGGAGGCACCTTGAACTAGCTGAGTTGCTGAAATGCCTTTTTGGTCCTGCAAAGCATTTCAGAGGTGACCAGTTTCCGAACCTTTTCAGAGCTTAGTCAATCTCTTGTATTTTAGCATTGTCTTCTCCATCAGAGACAATGATCTGAGTCTCCCCTGCTCATTCTCTGAGGTTTTGTTTAGTCCTGCTGATTATTTGAAATAAATAAATAAATAGGGAAACAACCAGTTTCTGTGTGTTAACAAGGAGGAATGACTAAGAGAAAAATCAGAGGAAAGTACTGCTTATCATAAAAGACTGTATCTCTGGAGACATAAATTGGTATTCATTAAGTTGTTTGCCTAGACTTAGTTAAAAGACGTGCTTGAGAAGCTGTCTGAGCAGTGTTTCAGTAGAAAGCAAGTCATCCTCTTTGTGATAGGATACATCTAGATGAGGAGAAGAGACCAGAAAGTAACACTAAATGATGGATTGAGAGCAGCCTGCATGGCAGTAAGGAGACAACAGACTATGCAATATTTTTCAGAAGTAACAATATTTAACACTTGTCTGTAAAGTAATGCTGATCCATCTTTTCTCCCTAAATATGCAGGTCTTTTTCATACCTGATGCAGAATTTTAAAAAATGTTTATGTTCAGTTTTCTGTCATTTCTCATTCAGGGTGTGCAGGGTGCCCTTGTTTTTGATAATTCCTCTAGCTGGAGGTTAAAATTTTGCCTCTGGTGATTATGATATTCTGCATGTATAATCTTACTGGTATCCCCTATGTATCATCAGATACAGGGAAGTAGTTTCAGAGCAGTGCTCGGTAATCAGAGTGTGGCTCAGTTTTGCCATGTCTGCATTCTTCAAAAAAATCAGTTTTCTTTTGACTTTTGTAATGTGTGACAAACCCATCTATTTCAAAGACCTCGGGGATGGGTTGGGGCTGCACTTTGGGATGAGGTTTTGCTACTGTGCTTGTTGACTGGCATCTTTTCTTATTATCTTCAACTGGGGCAGACGCTTCCAAGGGAGTGTGTGTATTAATTATTGTGGAGTCTGTGGCTCTCCTCTCTTTGTCTTAAATCATTAAAAAAGTAGTTGCACAACATAACACAAGCAAAGTGCTTTCACTGTTCGGAGAGTGAATACTCTCTGTCAAACTCTTGAGCATGGTGCAGCTTTTCTGATGTTCACCATTTTTTCCTTTCCTTCTTTTCAGATTAAGACCCTTGATTTCAACCCAGTTTGCTAAAAAGGCTGCCACTGAAGAGGTATGTAAAGTCCAGCACTTCTCCCAGTGCAACAGGTTGAGTTTGGAAATTCCCACAAGGCGTTCTCAGCCTGGCTCTGGTTATGTGGTAGATATGGGTGAAAGAAGTGAGAGTCTTATCTCACTGATCAGACTAGGAGTTGGTTACTGTGAACACTGCAAAGCTGAGGTTGCCTGTTTTCTAAGCCAGATTTGCTCTTACTTACCCATCAGCAGCATTAGCACAGCCTCATAATGCTTGGTTAGACAACAAAAAAAGAAAAAACTCCCCGCAAGATTCTAAAAAGGTCCCTATCAAATAAATAGGTAGGAATAGGAGGGGAGCAAAGCTTGTGTCTGTTTCTCAGCACTTGGAGTGTCCCCACAGAGGAGGAGGAGGATCGAAAACATCACCTTTGTGCAGCCAGACTTGACCCCAGGGAAGGGCTGGGCTTCTGTGGGAGACCAGTGAGGAAAGACAGCTTACCCTGTACAGCGTGGCTTACTCTTTGCTTTGTGTGTTTGTTTGTTTAGTTTGAAAATGTTATGCTGCCACAGAAAAGTTTGTGCTAGTAATTGTCCGCTGCCTGAAGGCCTTGTTGGGTGGCTTTTAGCACCTGCCTTTTCTTCTGAAGGGTTTATCATTATTATCAGATGGTGACACCAGATAACAAGAGTAACTGCTTTCCTTCACTATTATTTTCACCCTGTACATAGTATTCATAGGCATTTTGTGTACAATAAACTATTGCCTATCTAAAAATTCAGTATACCAAAGGTATCTGTCTTTCTTCTTTTCCCCATGTACATGTGACACTGACCTTGACCTCTTTGGAAAGTGAACCAGTTCCCTTGGGTAGTTTAACATCTTTAACAATTGCCATCCATACATAAAGCCAAGTGCCAAACTCCAGTCCAGGATGTCTGGAAGTGAATTCAGGAAGTTCTATTTAAAGGTGTTGTTTGACTGCCTTATTTTTAAAATGCCTGAAACCCATTGATTTTCAGAAACAGTTTGATATCCTGCCTAGGGAAATACATTTTCACTTCTTATTCTATGCTCATTAGAAAACTCTGCACATTTTTAGAAGTACAGCAGTCTGGAAGTGGACACGATAATTAGAAGAAGGTCACATTTTAATTAGCATGGTGAAATTTTAAAAAATAATGACTCAATTGTATCTCCTTTATATTCACCCACTTTTTCAGAGCAGATGGATACTTTTAAGCATATAAATTGATGTATATTATGATGCTGATTGGTCTCAAACTGTTGTGTCTATTTCTGCTTATACTGAGATGGACTCAATTTGATCACTGGAGGCAAAAGCAGTGGTAGATAATATAAACTGGAGGGAAGTTCCTCTAAATAATATGATTAATTTAAGCATTAAAAAATCATGAAAACCTGTCTTTGACTGATCTGAATATCTAAATACCTGATTTTCTTTTAAAATTAATGGGTGTCTTTTGCCCTCTTAATGAGTTATTGGAGCAAACCCTTAGGTGACTTTGAAAAACTCAGGAAGATTCTTTAGGTTGACTGTCATGGTATATGACAAGTTCAGGAACAGCTTTGATGTTTGAATAATTAGACTATCAACTTTCTGGTACACAGATTTTTCTCTTACAGTGTATCTCTAAAGTGCCTGGAGTTACAGGGATTCTGGGAGTTACTGCATCCCAAGTAAACACATTTATAAATAAATAAATAAAAATGAATTACAGCACTGAATCAGAACTTGCTGCCAGCAGAATTGAAGAAGATGCAGCAGGACATTGTTGTGTACTGTAATCTCAAACCTAAATCACTGTAGAACTTTTCTCATGGTAGGGACCAGAGAAACTGGGATTTTCTGGTCTCCTTTGGACCATTCGTTTTTAGAAGAACCTCACCACTGTCCTTCCCAAGGAAATGGTCCCAGTCTTTTCTGTCTTCCCTAATAGGGGAGATGACTCTCAGTGCTGCTAATTGCTGACTAGTGACAGGTACCGTTAATATTCCCTTCTCAAAATTCTTTCCGTGACAAAGCAGCATTAACGGTTAATTTTTAATATTCTACAAGTTGCCACTGATGGGCTGGTTGTTTGTGCCACAGGCTCTGGTGTGCAAACCCCAAATAGTCCCAAGTACACAATGGAGGTGAAAAGTCCCCTTACAGAGCTGATGGAGATAAAGCTTCTGTGAAGTTTCTTCCCTGGCTGAGAGAAGGAGGTGGAGCCCTAGGCTGAGCACACCATCAAAATGAGCCTGGGCTGCACTGGGGCAGACCATGTTGCTGGTTCCTACCCTGTTCTCAGGTCTCTCCTTAGTGAACCAAAGACAATATTACCTTCTCCAAATTCACCTTCATCCCCTTGTGGTATTGCCCTTTCTCTCCCTCTGTGCTGTGTCCTGCCTCACCTTGGAGCAGCTGGGTAGGTACATGCACAGAACAGGTCCCACCAATGATTGATTTCCAAGTTAGTGTTCAGAGATCATTATTCTGATGAATTTCATAGGTAATATTACAGGTGCCAGCCTGTATTATCAACTGAGTGCTCTGCCATCACATTAAGTGCTGTCTACAGAGTGCTATTTGTTCCACAGCTCATTGCGCCGCCAAATAAATCCAACCAGAGCTGTCAAAACTAATACATGTTGGGTTTTTCCTGATTTGAAGGGTACATTTTTGCTATCATTAAATTGTCAATACCGTTGTTATTGTGTAATAGGCCTGATGCGAGTCGAGCACATTGAGGAAGAGGTTGTAGGTTTTCCTACAGAGCTCTACTGAGAAGCCTTGATTCCCAAATTTCCCCTTCCCTTCTACTTGCAAGAGGATCCTTGTTCTGCTGTTACCGTTGCTGGATATTTCAGTTTCCTGGTTCTGGACTATGTGAAAACTGTGGTTTTGCCTGACTTCTGTTCAGACTTTCATTAGAATAGCTGAATCTCTAGCACTAGACATGAGTTTCCATCTCCTCTGGTCCCTGTCATTTGGAAGCTGCTAAAGTTTTGTACAAATGTTGGACAAAAGGAAAGGCTGCTCTATTGTGCTCTCTTGTTTTTTGCAGGTGACCTTTCCAAATGCACAGGCTGAAGCCCCTGCTGTTGAAAAACCAGCAGCTGTGCTCGTGGAGAGTGGCCCAGTAGCTTACAACCCTGATGAAGAGGTGGAAGAGGAAGAAGTAGAAGAAGATGAAGATCACTGCATGAGCGCCTTGCAGTTAATGGGAGGAAATGGTGAGCTGGGATGCTGCCTAAATTACCATCTCCTGGTGCTGTGGGCTTCATTCTTGCAGGGCTGAGGACAGACAGGGTTCCCCTGATTGTCCGTGTCCCAGGGCTTCTGCCACCTTTACATCATTACCCATTCCTGGGTAAAGCCTGGAATTACCCTTGTCCAAAACCTGACCTTCTTAGAGAAAACTGCATCTTGAGCTCTAGCCTAAGAGGGCTTCTCAAGAACAAACTGAAATTATGCATTTTCCAGAATGAGGTTTATTAATGTGGATCTGAGAAGCCACAGGATCAGTAACCCTGCTGTTAGCAGTGTGTGGGGCTTGTTGCCCCCTGGGCTGAGCCACCCTGCTCCTGCTGCCTCCTCAGGGCAGGCTGCAGTGATGTCCAAGTCATCCATGAGCCCTGGGGACGTGTCTCTCCAGCTCAAAACAGCTGGAATCCAGCTCAAATGGTCCCACTTGATTTCTGGAAAAGTGTTAGGAGGAAGTAGTTGTTCACCAAGTGCAGGAACGGCATTGGTAGCACACAGTGTGCTGTATGGGACACAGATGTGTGCTAATTTCTTTGGGTTAGCCAGCAAAGCCGCTCAGTTAATTAGATTTCTTTGCTGGCAGGAAAAGGCAGTATCCTTCTCCACTGTGGTTTTTCCTAGCTGGACACATCCATATTTATCCTATATTAAAAGCTTCCCCTTAGAAGTTAAGCTTTGAAAATACACAAAATTATTTTTAAAATGAGAGCTGCTAATTACGGGTTGTGAAGACTCAAGATGGGAATAAGTTTCCTACTGAAATGTTATTTACTGCAAAAATCTTTCCAGCACTATTCATTTAGCTTTGTGGACAATATGTATACATTTTGCAAAAGTGTCTGATGGTTTTAAATTGATTTCTCTGCTGGAAAATAATTGCTGAACTGTAGGAAAAACAGTTTGTTGCCTGCATTTATTATTAGAATAATGTTCCCAAGAACAGGCACCCATGTGGGGGAGGGTGGGTCTATGTTTATTAATAAACCCCCCACAAAAATAGAATAAAGGTCACTGAGCTTTTTTTCTTTGTAAATGTTACTATTTTTAAACCATTCTGAGAACATTCCACTACTCCCTGTCTGGTCTGGACAACAGCTGAAAAATCAGAGTTAAAAAATAAAAATAAAATGGAAAGGAGCATTCCCAGAATTTGAACGCAGGTGTGCAGAGCTACTCAGCACAACAAGTAACTCTTTCCTAACTGGCTTTCTCTGTGGGTTTTAGACCTGTCTGCCTGGAATAACAGCACAAAATACAGATGGTGAACTTTACCCATTCTACACAAATTATTATAGATTGCACTTAATTCTGCTTCTGAGCATCTGCTTGACTCTTTGGATGAGATGTTACCCTGTATTGAATTTGGAATATAAAGGTTAATTTTCCTCAGTGCTCATGTGTAATAGTTACCCCTAGGTTTGACTACACAACAGAAAATACCTATTTTGCTGCATTCAGAAGCACACAGAAGAGAAATTGCTGCATTAGAAACACACAGATGTGCTTTCTGACACACAACACACAGTCTTTGCACTCAGCATTTTTTAAGAAAACTGGATAAAAAAATCTGGGCAAAATTTGAAGTTGTTTCTCTAGAATTAAGTAGATATGGGAGATCTGAGTCAGATGCATTGGTCAGGATTCATTCCATGACTCCTTTGATGTTGATGGGAACTCTGAGCTATCTCTGAACCCTTGCAGTTTCAGCTTACAAATCCATGAATAATATAAACAAACCAGCTTTTTCCTTGGTGCCTGTGTCTAGTGAAGAACATGCCTACTTGCAAATGTAAGCTGCTGCTTACCAGCCACCGTGTGCCACGTTACCTTAGACAATCAGGCTTCATTACTTTAGCCTCTAAATTAAACCAAGTATTTCACATATGTGGCAAGTATTCCTTAAATGAGGGTCCAGTGACAAGTGAGAAGAAACATTTACATATACATACTCTAAAAATAATTTTATTTCATTGAGGGAAATACATGCAAGAACTTCTTATTTAGCCCTAAGAAAATCGATGATTTCTAAAATGCTTGCTTAAGGTAGAACATACCATCTAGTTACATAGAAGGAAAACAACCTGAAAGAAGCAATACTTTCATTGTGTGTTCCATCTGCCTAGAATATTTGCATGTTTATATGCCTTTGTCTTTGTGTGTTTCAGATTATGGCTGTGATATGGATGAGGATGATGGCTATTAGCCCCATTTACTTCCAAGGGACATGGACTGTGTCTTGTTCTCTGCAAGTCTTCGGTCTTCAAGCTGTGTGAATAGTGAAAGAAGCTGTCTGTGGTCAGCAAGCGTAATTGAACAATCCTTACTTTTGTAACGTGAATTTGAGATTGGCATTGAGTCTGGTCAGTTTACATTGACCCATAACCCAGCAATAACCAGTTGGGTTTGTACTTGAACTTATTATTTTGGTGGATCACAGCTGGAGAATGAAAATTAATGAGAATAATGTTTCCAGAGAACAAAAGAGACAAAACAGACTGTGTATAAAACATGTGTGGCTGAAAGCAACACATCTCTTATTTATGTGGCTGCTTTTAGCCATGCTGCTGAAAGGGAGCAGATTGAAGGACAGGTAAAAACGAGAAGCTTGCCTGTTGATTATTTGAGTACAGTAGGGTTGCTGTCTCATAATGCCACAACTGACAGAAAGAAGAGTTTCCAACCTGTATTGTGGATGTGACCCTGTTACTGTATACAAGCTCCCTCACCCAACCCTATCAAAAATTAATGGCAGGTTATATATTTGCAGAGCAGTATTGGTTTCTCTGAAAGAGAGTAAATACTTCTTTATATTAATCAATTCATAGGTTTCTTGAAAGATACGACAATAGATGGCAATGTTGGTAGTGAAGAATCATCTTCCACTGCGAGTCTAGTGCAGTTTATGTGGAAGGAGGCAAAAGGTCTGGCTGAGGCAAGAAGTGTAGTGAGCGAGCAAGCAGGCAGTGATGTGCTCATGTGCTGTTGCTGGGCATCCCTAGGCACAGCCAGGTCTTCTTGAGGATGGTATTGCTGCAGGAGAGTTGCTTTGGCCATCTCTGTGGAGCTGCTCTTGCCTGACTGAGTTAGAGTGAAGGTCTGCTCCCGAGAGCTGCCTGTCTCTAAAACCAGTTGAAAGAAAGAGAAAGCTGAGCTTTTTAATAAATAAGCTAGCATCTGCTTTGACTGAATTTAATTTAACGTAATTTGCTTAACATTCTGTGGGTAAATTAAAGGTCACCGTGCAGCAGTCTGACTTTCATGGCTCAAATCCCACCCTTGAACAGTTGTTGCTATGTGAATAAAGCTGGAGCTGCAGCCCTGTGCGCCCTGAAACGTCAACAGGCAGGGCCTTCTCTTACAGATAGATCAGTTCTCGCAATGCTGTGAGAGCAGGGGTCAGGGATGGAGCCCCTGTGACCAGATCCTGCCCTGGAGCCTCTGACCTGCCTTCCCCTGGCACTGCTGGGTCCAAGGCTCTTGGCTCCGTGGGAAGTGCACTGCGCTCTGGATCACGCTCTTGGTGACTGCAGCTGCAGGGCCTGAGATGTTTTCATCTCTCTCCCTTATCTAGTGACAATCACGAAAACTGCAGCACTGCAGGCTTGTCTTACATGAGAGAAAGATGGATATTTATCTTACCAGCATGGTTTCTGTTCAGCTGTGTCTCCTGGTCAGCTTGTCCTTCCTACCCTTTTTGAGAAGCACTCATCACTAAAGCACCAGCCATCCTCCTGCAACAGAGGGTGGGTCGTGGCAGGAAGAGAAGCTGCCTCAGGAAGCTCTCCAGCTACTGCCAGACAGGGTGACGATGGTGCTCATAGCTGTGGTCATCACCAAAGAGGGGAAGGGCCACACAGCCTTCCGTATTTCTTCTCTCCCTCTCAGTAGTATGCATAAAATGGATCATTTAAGTTGAGCAAGAGCAAGTTCTTTTTTTTTAGGAGCAAACTTGGTATTATTTGGCTGGTAGATGTAGTTTAGTGAGTCAGCTGTATCTGTGAGGAATTTTTGAGCCCTGTATGGGAGTCTTTCTGCAGGGACTTCGTCAAAACAGAGCTTGGTAACAAAAATGATACAGTGAGGTTAATGGGAAGAAGAGCTCTTCTGAACCAGATTCCAGTTACTTAATTTGCAGCACTTCAGTGGAAAGAAGAGATTCCATATAATTCCTATGAGAAAAGGTGGCATTTTTATCAAAAAGCTATAGATTTTTTTCTGATACTCTATAAATACTGGGCAGAAACTGATATTGGGGAGATAAACCTTTCTACCTCTCTTTTATCTACACCAGAAAATAAAAGTCATGCTATAAGCAGACAGTTTTTGAGAAAGTTGTTTGTTTTATCCAGGTTCATGCTCTGCAAGTCTTTTGAGACTGTTGAGTTTGATCATTTCGGTTTGAATTAATCTACCATAGCACTGCTACAAATACCCATAACTCTCAGTATATTCTCAAGGCCTGGCTTTTATTCCAAGGTACACAGTATTCTCTATGCAGGAAGTAAACATGCATAAATAAACATGTGTATGACTCATGTAAGTCGAGTGCTTTTCTCAAATGCAAGATGTTGGCTCTTAAAGAAACCGCTAAGCTGATTTCTTTGTCGCTAAGGGTCTTTCCTTCAGTCTTCTGGTTTGTTCCCCCAAAGGATTCTAAACCTGCTGCCAGTGTATGTGTGAGAGCTGAGAGTCCACCCAAATAACTGCTACTAGTAAATTTGAATTTCAGTAGCACATTGTGTTTCTGAGAACATTGTTTTGTGCACTGCAAGTAGAGGGTTGCAGTTCTTGAACGCTTTCATATGATTTGATTAGGAAAGGCTATCAGATAGTCTGCTAGAAGGGCACTTGGAGAGCAGGGGGAAAAAAAAAAGACCTAGAATTCCATAGCATCTCAGTATTGCTGGTGAAGTTAATGGCATGGTTTCTGTACAGGATTCCTAAAGAAAGGATATTGGATAGGCAGACTTTATTCTGAGCTTCTTAAGCTATAGTGGTTATGTACATTTTTAATTTATTGGTGACTTACTGGGATTTTTATACTGTTCATTCCTTCTTGATTTAACTAAGCTCAGGAAATGTAAACAGATTAGAACATGCTAGTTTCTGTTTTTATAGCTAGTCATTAAAATGTAAAAAGATTAACACTGCATTAACTCTGTTTACTACTGTTGATGTATCTGGACAATTTTGTTGTGTATAAGTAAGCCTGAATTCACTCGGAGTGATTTGGACCCTGCTTTTCTCAGGATTCAGATTATAGTGTAAAGAGCTTATGAGGCTTCAGCATTTGTTGTTCTTAGATCATCTTATTTGAACCCACACAAGCTGTGTATCATCGGGTTTGTTGCATAAAGCATGTCTCTTGCTGCAAGTCACTGTGTTTGACAGGCAAAACCCTCCAGCTGTTGCATCCAGCTTGTCTGCCATGCAGCCTTTTAACACTCTTGTATTGTGGGAGTCAAAAAGGAAATAAGGAAAATAATGGGCTTCTTCACTGTGGTGAGTGCATTTTCAGTGTCTTAATCATCTGTGACATGTCTTTAAAATCAGTGTGTTCAGTACAGCAACTTTTATATGGTGCCAGACAGCCTTGTCTTGAGGGTTAAACATGTTTGTCAAAAAAAGTTCTTGCCATCCTCATGACTTGTTTGTGTTCTTTGGATTGCATTGAAACTCCAGTTGCAGATGTGTAAAGTTAGTGTAGAGTTTGCCTAATAAATGTTCTGTTTCTTATTTTTGTGTTGAATCCTTGTATTTGGTTCAGTTAGTGCCAAGGAAATTAAAGCTGATGATCTAAGCATATGTACCATCCTTACACAACCACACGAGCCATGTTAACCTTTTTTACTGTAATATATTTGCTGTAAATAAAGAGTAAAACCCTTACATAGCCCATCTGTTATGATGCTCTCCTGCTAATTTCTGATTTTTCTGTCTTCATTTTTATGAATGTTTGGTTTTGATTGCTGCATGATTGGCTAATAGCAGCCAAAATTTGTCATTCAGAGCTTTCTTTCGTCTCTAAAAGGGAAGACACAGCTAATCAGGCAAGTGTTTTTCACAAGATACTGCTCCACTGATAGATGTAGGTACTTTCTGTAAAGTGCATAACATTAACAAGGTTTTTCCACTAAGCTGTATAATTAACTGACTGTGGGAACAATATATGGGGTGTGTGTTTAGTGGAACTGTTCAAGTGCTTGTTTCTGAAAGTTGTATCTTGATAAATAATGTGTGTGTTGAGTTAAAAATCATGTTATTTTATCAACATCTGGTCACCACAGTTTGGAGACCAAATTCCACATCTGCCCTTTGTGCACATGGGTATTTGCTCCTTTAAATTTTTTCTGGATCCTCAGGAGTGTCTCCTGCAAAGTTTTAGCATATAGTAGGCCGATTAACAGTAGTTTTGATATGGCAGCATGAGTCATCCAGCATTTCACTGTTTTCCATAACGTTATCAAGGCACACTTTTGCTCTCATTGACATTGGGATGTTTTTATCTTAATTTCTTTTCAGCTGTTCCAGCCCTTTCCACTGGGAGTTGGGAACTTCTCCAGCAATGTCCATCACTGGTGCTCTCTCGCTAGTAACATCTAAGCTGTTAAAAAGTACTGACCACCTTAGCCCCTTATATTTTCTGCTCTTCCCAAACTGTACAGCTTTTGGCTTTGCCCTATAGTTTTTCTCTTCCCTACCACACCAGGCTTTCATAACCAAAACCATTCTGTCCCTCCAGCTGCATTCATCAAATACACCTCCTTTAATGGTCTCGGAAGTTAAATAATGTTAATAAAGCTAAAATCTTGCAAGGCTTTATATTAGCTTCCTTTGTCACCAGTAGATCATAGCACACTTGTTCTTAGGTTTGTGTTTTGTAATGCAGAAAAGGCTGTTGCAGTTTTCCTCTCCCGACGCATCTGTAAGAAGAGTTACAGCATATTAATCAGTGTTTTTTATGCCCACCCCAAAACCTGGCAGAGGTCTGGGTGAGTAGTGGTTGCCTAGTGAAAGGGGTTAAGCACACAAGAAAGGAGCCTGGGTGAAAAATATGCGACTTACAGCATAACAAATTTACTTGGTGAGTTCCTTCATCGTAACTGTTTTTTTCTTAGGGGACCTGTTGTGCATTCTCATGGAAATGAGGGAGGCACATACAGTTCATAAAAATGCAAAATGAAATTCCCATTTTGCCATGTGACTCCAGGAGCACAGGATTTAACAACTTCTAGCCTGAACCATACATTTGTTATTGTGTGGGTGGGCAGTAAGTGGCACAGTACTGGGCACCAGGATGGCAGTTACTGTATTACCCATTTCTATTGCCAAATTACAACAAGAATGCTTTCTCACTGCTCTTAGTGCTCTTAGTAAAGTTTCTCAGTTCTTCAAAAGCAGGAAAATACAGCAAATTGAAGGGATTTGAACAAAGCAATGAAAAGAAACAGCACCAACACTGAACTTGCCAAGTAATTTTTCTTCAGTGCTTCTCTGTGGGAAAAGTGAAAGGTATTTGTATGCAGAGACTAAGAGGGGCAAAAGCTTCATCTTGCCAGCAGCAGAGATGAGGCAGCATTGTCCATTTTCCACACAAGAATTCCAGACTCCTCCTGTTTCATGGTATATCCTGCACAATCTTCATTTGCAGGCTAGGCAGTCCACTGGAGGATATTGAAAGAGGTAGGACACCAAGACAGGTGAGAAAGAGAAGATGGTGAAGTATCATTATTTCTCTTGTGTTAAAAAAAAAAAAAAAAAGAAAAAAAAAGAAAAAAAAAAAGAGAGATTAATTAATTAGAGTGGGTTTAAGGGCTGTAGTTTGATGTTAAGGAGAAAAACAAGCTGCACTGAGAAAACCAGAAAGATGAGGGAATATTCTTTGTAAGGCAGTGAGCATAGGAATGAACCAAGGATAATATTAGCATCTCTGGAAACTCACAGCTGCATTAAAAATTGAAGTCTTTGGTCATGCCATTGTTTCTGATGTGCCTCTGCTTTTGTTGAAGTGTGATTTCTAACCCTGCCCTGAGATGCCATATGCTCATTTTTCCACTCTGCATTTTTAGAAGCCTGACGGAAAGCAGCAAACCTGCTGCCCACACAGCCCAAGCTGGCCTCGTGTACCACCCTGCTGTGGAGCAGGGGCACGTGTTGGAGGATGGCACACATGGCTGGTGTGGTGGCTGGCAGGGGTTCTCTGGTCCCTGTCTTCCTCTTGGATGTCGGTCTCCTGAGTCTGCCATTCTGGTAGAGGTGCTAATCCCAGCCTTTGTTAAATACCCTTGGGCCCATAAGGATTTTGGAACATTTTGGAAGAGAAGTCACATGCAAGGAGTGTGATCTGTGCCCTAAACAAGTGTCTGCTGGCAGTCGAATTTCCTAAAAACACAAACAACCAATTGAAAGGTGATGTGAGGATATCCGTGGTAGATACTGACCTTTGCTGTGAATGGATGCAGTTCCTGTGATGTCACATCAGGCAGTAGGAACTTTGCTGGTTTGTGTCAGTCAGGATCTGTGCCATTAACAGCAGTCTCTGGAAGTGGTAGCAGTAGTGAAGGAAGGGGTAGAATTGCTCTGGGACAAAACCAGCTTGTAATAGTGTGGTATGTCACGCAAAGCCACTTCTTACTCTGCTTGCCAGGCACAACTTGCCTAATTAACCAGCAAGGAGGTGTTACCAATTCTGCTGCTTTTAAAATAAATGAGAAGAGGGAACTTCAGTGGTGGTAGAGCTGCAGCTTGTGGCACATGGTGCATCCCTCTTCAGCTCTGCATGGGGATGGCTGCAGCTGAAAGAACTTTCTAGGTGGTCTGATGTGGATCTGTTGTAATTGAATAATGGTTCTTCAGTGCAGCATCGTGTCTGGGAAACAGGATAAACTCTTGTATTTGCTTTAATTCCTGCCCATACTCCAGGAGCTCACTAAAGGAGAGTTCAACACATACCAGCATAATTCAAGATTCATGGGTTGGCATGGGGTAAAATACAGCTGTAGCAAATAATTTCAAAACCAGTCACTGTTTTCAAGCAAACTCTTACACAAGGCCACTGGGAAATTGTTAGATACTGCTGCATGCTGCACTAAATCAGTAGGACCTACCGTAAGCTTTGAGGTCTCCAACAGCAAATCAGCACGATGTGAATCATTGTTGTTTTCTTTCTGGACCGTCGGGCACCATGAGGAAGAGTCTGAGCGTATTTTCTGCCTGCAGTAAGATGAAGGATCTTTCATCTTGTTCATCTTCCCTGTATAATTTATGTTGGTTCAGAGTTGCTGGCTGCACTGCATTAATAAAATGCCTTCTGAAACACTTTTGGCCAGTGTTCTTGGCACATGTGCAGGTGTAGACTTTCTGATCTCCCCTGGCCGCTTGGTAAGCAAAAGGGCTCTATCAGCAAGGGTAGTGCCAACCCTTGTAAAGCTGCCCAGCACAGACCCCAGGTGTTGCCACTGCTTGTGGCTGTAACACTGAGTGAAAGGAGCCACATCTCAGGTCAGAGATGATAGCACATCAATTAGGAGATTAAGTTTGTCCCAGTCTGCCTCACATGTGAGTTGGGAGAAGCAGTTGCACCAATCACTGTGCAAGGAGGTAGTTTAGGGGTCTGGAGGGCTGTATTCAGCCCATGGATCAGTCCCATCTGTTAATCCACCTTTACCACACCAGGTATGAAGCTCAGAAGGAGATAAGACATTGAGGCCATCTGTGACACCTCAAGTGAAGATCAGCAGTAGGCAGGATGAAGACACAGCCACTATAGGACTTAGCTGAGAGTCAGAAGGAAGTCTGTGGTTCTTCTAGTGTAATTTCAAGCCTACTTTCCCAGCCAGGCTTAGCTGTCATTAAGTTCTTGGGTGTATCTTAGGTTGATTGGGCCATAGGGTGGCTTACCGTCCAAGAAACTGCTTTTGAGGGGTTTGGAGTGAGTGGGATGTGCGTGAGTGTTTTTTAAATTACCCCCTCTACTGGCATAATTTTCCAGGACCTTGTTGGGGATTGCAGCTTTCCGTCTAAGCAGGGTCCTCAGTGCTCAGCTGGAGTAAGCAATCACTATGAGGAGCAGAGATGTTAAATGAGGCAAAAAGGGGGAAAAAGCAGCATAGACAGAGTCATGGTGGAACTTGGAGCGTGAAAATATCAGTTGCTCCAGGTCTCAGAGCCAGGGATGACCCACATCAGAGTTGGAGAAGGAAGAAACACAGTGGAGATGTGGTCTAGTAAGCTCTGACCTGAAATTCCTCTTCATTTCCACCCCAGAGACTCACTCTGTTTTCCTAATGCTGCAAAGGAGGGGTGGTAAAATTATCTCAGATGGCTCCCCACAGCTTCCCTTATTCTTCACCATTAACTGCTCACATGGGCCCAACTTGTTCTCCTCCTGCTAGTGATTATAACTCATCCACAGAGAGATCCTCCCCAGCTCTGTGACTCTGCAGGCAAAGGGGCTGGGATATAATGGCAACAGCTCCTTTTCCTGGAAAGAGAGCAGTGCTGATCCTCGGGGTTTCACCCCTGCCTTTGCTCTGAGTTTGGCAGCTTCACTGTCCTTGGTGATCTCACCGAGATAATTTCTCGTTTCTTGTAGTTTCATATGGGTAACTTAAGGAAGTGAACGTGGGAGCTGAGGGAATCTAGAACCACCAAGGGATTTTAGCAATTACACATGGACCTTTAGTGCCTGTGTTGTCTGCCCTTCTGTGTAATGTACCTCTCACTGGTATTTTTGGAAGAGAAGGATGTTGAGAAATAGTTTTCTGGAAGTGCTGCCCCCAGTTCCTGAGTGTTGGGCACCATTACAAATGCTGCGAGATCAGTGCAGAAAGCAGCAACGACACAGCCACAGCAACATCCAGGAGTGCCAAAAAAAGAACCCACAAAGAGGAAAAGAGTCCTTTTGTCTGAAAGTGCAACATGTGAGAGAGGGGTGAGCTGGGAGCATGGCACAGGCAGTCTGGTTTAACTGGAAAGCAGGAGTGCCAGCTACTTCCCTACCAACTCCAAAGGAGAGCTTAGGGGCAGGAGTGGGTTTTGCTTCGGAATGGCAGCTTGTCAAAACCTTGGGCTGCATCCTCATCTGGTGCAGCCCTTGGTGCTCAGCAAGACTCAGTCTGGTGCCAGGAGAGTCACCCTTATGGCTGAGTGAAAGTCCTGCCTTGTGGTCACCTCATGTACCAGCAGAAGGGTAAATGCCTCTACAGGAAGCAAAATTACCCACTGGAATCCCTACAGTTTGCACTAAATATTTGAGGCACCAAAAGTTAATGAAGTAGAATGGAGTTGGACATGAAAGTTAAATCTGCCTTTTTGAAACTTGAAAACAGTGTGATATCAGCAACGTTGCAGTGTCTGGGAGCAGACTGTAGAAAAACGTGCATGCATTTAGGAATTATGGTATTTGTACAAGAAATATTTAGGGAGCTAAAGTGTTCAGTATCTTTAATTAGCCATGGGACTGAACATCATTGGCTTTCTGTGGAAGAACAGCAGATTGTTGCCATTCGGTCTTTCTCAATACATGTCCTGTTTTCCCCTTAGTATATTTCATTATAAAATAAAATATGAAAGCTTTAAAAAGTCTTTATTAGCTAGCAGATGGTTTTGCAAGTCATTTTAATGAGATGAAGAAAACTTTAATAACAGACATTTAAAGTTGTGTTTAGACAGACTATTGCCTTTGGAAAAATCTCGTGAATGTTTTCTCCGTGTTTTTGGAGGAACTTGGCACCAGATTATGTACTAGGAAATAGGAGGGGATGATTTACACCAACTGATTCCCTCACGAGAGCGGTTTTACATCAGCATGGCATCGTTGAGTTCCACAGTCATGCCGTGATTTACAGAGGTACAAGGGGAGAGGGAAATGTCATTAACTTGGTGCAGTTCAAGAGAAATATTACGTTTCTCATATATTCACCTCATTCCGTTGCCACAGTCAAGACATTTTTTGGGAAGCTTACAGGCAGCCCCCTGGCAGGCAGGACAGCAATGTGCCAGCTCCTTCTGGACATCTCTTTCTGGATCTCAATATCAGCAGCGTGTGGGGATAAGAAAAACAAGGTGGGAGAGTCTTGAGACTCTGTCCATGTGCGGCAGCCCTGTGAAACTTGGCTTTCTTACTCCGCGCTTGCTAAATTTCCTGAGGCATAAGATGCTGAGAGCAGGTAGGAACGTGGTTGTCAAAAAAAAAACAAAGCTTTTAAGGTCTTGATGATTCTTCCAGTCCCGTATTTCTCTCTTGAGCAACCGGTGCCATTCTTTGGAGGTGTGAGCTGACTTTTGTGAATATACTCAAATCCATAACACCCAGTCTGTGACAAAGAGAGTTTGTATCCCTTTAAACATGTGAGTTCTTGTTTGTGTTCTTTTTACGTGAGTGGTTGCTGACTTTTGGACCTGCTTCCTCCAAGGGTTTGTTTTGGCTGTGCGGGGTCTTGGCCTCCTGGGCGCAGGGAGAGGGGAGCGTGTGGTGATTCATTTGCACAGCCGGAGGATTGACTGTCCCTGCACATATTAAGAGATGAATCATGCTTCACAAAAGCAATAAAAGTGCCTACTAAATGAATAATTGCCTGGCTACCTCCTTAGCCTGTCCAACCCTTTGTTCCTCCCCTGGACCGCTGACCCTGTTACACCTGGCCAAGCTTCAGCGTCAGCTTTTTGCACTGTTGGAGACCTTTGTCCTTCTGGTTTTTCTAGATCTGGCTGATCTAATCTCAAAAGCCATTTTTCAAATTTGGATAAAACCTCACAGCTATGCACAGCTCTGTAAAGGAAGCCTTTCCCTTTCTCTCTGGAGACAGAGTGTGTAGGATCAACTACACACCAGCAAGAAATAACATGCTGTAGTGTGTCTAGGAGCTCTGGTGATTGGACTTGTTAGAAATGCCTTCACCAATGTATAGGAAAAACCAGGAGAACAGGAATGTTTGCTGGGATATTAACACTCAGCAGAGAATTCCTCTACTCCTGATCCCCAAGGACATTAACAGCTGCTCTGAAAAGCCCTTCAAGCTCCAAAGACCCTATGTGAAGAAGTTTCCTTCTTTTCCATTTTAAGAAGTTTTCCATCATAACGGCAGTGTGTTTCCCTGCCCCACTGCTCAGCAGGAGCTTGGAAAAGGGTGAACTACCCTTCAGGATCCCAATGGTGAAGGTGCCTCTTTATCAAGGTAAGCGCCAGCTTTTCATCTTCTCCCCGGCTTTAATATTAAGTAGCAAATAGGAGGCATCTGTTGTCATTTTGCCACCATCCTTACAGTCATCTGCATTACCTCCTGGGGTTCCCTTTTGGTAACACAGACCCTTGTCATGTTCTGCTGCTTTCTCTGTCCAACAGTGGATATTTCTGCGGAGGCCTGTCCTGAAAGAAAGGTTGCTTGCCAAGAGAAACACAATTCCTCCATTTACCAGGGACAGTCAAGATGCACCTGTGTCCCCAGCAGCAGATGCACTACGTGATGAGGACACCTCTTCAGCCTTGGCACGTGCCCTTCGTGCAGTCATAGGGCTGATGAGCAGCAAATTGCCATTTGCAGTGCTGTGATTCCTGCAAAATGGAAGTCAGCCCACTCCTGCCGGTTCTGCCAGGCTTGGCACTGCAGAGATTGCAGCACCCAACTCCTCTCAAATTACAGAACTGGGTTGTGTGGTGGCCAAGGGGACTTAAGAGCAAGACAGACCCCTACCATTTCAGGTGGGTGAAAAAAGACCTTTGCAATTGGTAAGGTTTCCATGCTAGGTTGTTCTGGGAACAAGCAGACCCACCTCTCCATGGTCACGCTAAAACATACAGGGACTCACGCTCTTGCTCTGCTTTGACTGTGCACCTTTTTGACTTATAAATTCATTTTGTGCTCTCAGTGCCAGCAAAGCTCTAGACTCTCTAGGAACTTTTTGCTGTATTCAAAGCCATCATCTTTGCTTGATGATTCCCTGGGCTGCCTGTTGCTCTCTAAAGGAGCTGCTAGTGAGTTGTTGGGACAGAGTGTCAGTCTTGTAGGCAGCAGGAGTGAGGTGAGGTGAGGAAATCCCATTCCCGTCTGTCTGAGTCTTCCCTTATAGTCCTAATTGTTCTGAGGAACAAGAGGCTTGAGTGTCTCCCTTCTGCTATTAACCAGCCATCCTGTGCCACAAAACAAAACAAAACAAAACAAAACAGCTTTTAATGTATAGCTGGCGTGACTGGGCATCATAAAGTGTTGCACCATAAATATCTTAGATTAATAATTTGTTTATTTTCGCCTTCACAATAGGCTAGCATTCTGGGTCTGCTAAGCAATGCTCAGTGCAGCTAAATTTGGCATTTAGAACATGCTCATGCGACAGGCATCACAAAAACTTTGTGAGGAATGAAGACAATGTGAAATGTCTTAAGCACATGCAGAATAAATTGCAGCTGGCCTGTTTGCCCCACACATTTATTGATGCTGCTGTTAGTTTCCTTCTCTGGCAGTTCCCACACTGCAACTTCATTACTAAAATTGTGTCACATCCTGGTGCCTGTGTTTGTTTAATCTGGGCTCCATCAGTGAAATCTGAAGTTCATGTGTGTGAAATTAAGATGCATCCTGAATGCTTTGGGTCTCCTCCTGTACCTGCCTCACGCCTCTGTCCATGTGCCATGACTTGGACTCATCAGAAACCCTCCAAGAAGATTCCCAGGGTGTTCGGATCCCTCCAGAAGTGACTGCTTCACCCGCCTCTGGAGCTCTTTTGACCCAGAGTCACAGGGACTGTGAACTCTCTCCACACTCTAAAACTAAAGTACATTCTGGATTGAGTCTCTTTCCCAAGAGAGCACGTGGGCTACAGTTTCATAACGAGCTGGAGATGAAACTCCTGCCTGATACTGTCCTTGAAAGATGCCTGTGCATCGCCAGCAGTGGAGGTGTCTGGTGTTTCTCTGAGGATGGGGAAAGCAGAAGCCCAGTGCCAGCTGCCCTCACAGCTGGGCTGAGCAGCTGCACATCTGTGTCCATGTAGATGTTTGTGCCAACCACACGTGTTGAAGAAATACTGCATGGACAAGGTCATGTGTAAATGGAGTTTCACCTAAAAGATCTTACAATTTTTAGGCACACCAGTGAGATCAGGAAGGGAAAGGGGAATCTGTGACTTTTGCTGGGGCGGGGAGTCACTGAAAGGCAGGGCAGGTACATGAGGGTCTAGGAGACACTTGCATCCCACAGAGGGCAAGCTCTCCTTATTTCAGTTGAGCAAAAGGGCAGGCCATCTTCTGGGCAGCAGGAATGGGCAGAGTTTCTGGGCAAAAGATAAAATCCCTCAGGTCCCCTGGAAGGCTTCAAAGCTGGGCTATGGGCCCATGTGGAGGCCATGGGGTTAATGGTAGGGGTGGCTTGAGGCACAGGGTAACTGTGTGACTGGGAGTGATGGAGATGGTTCCCATGGCACTCTAGGGATGCTAGATGCAATGTTTTTTTAATTAATTTCTCCCTGTTTTTTTTACAAATCCTTGTGATAGTGGTGCTTTTTTCACAGGGGCTGAGTAACTAAGTGCTACTATTGGCATTTTACTTCATCTGGCTTGTGTGAGCAAAGTGTGATTTAAGGAACCGGTGTAACTCCGTTGCTGTTCTCTCCTAGGAGCTGGGCAAGCCTGTGAGCAGGACACTGGGGCATGAATCCCAGTGCAACACCTTCCCAGTGCCCCTTTCTGAGCCCAGGAGTAAAGGAGAATCCCCATGGGTTGTGGCAGAGCTCTCACTCCAGGTTTGTGAGTGGCCATCAGAAAAGTCAAGGAAAACAAAACAAGTTCAATTCCTCCCAAAACAGTTCTCAGGAAGAGCTGTATGTGTGATGGTGAGTTTGAGTGGCCATGTCTGTGCCTGTGGAGAGTTAGAGGTAGGTGTGAGCTGCCTTGGGACATGGCAGGCAGGTACACCTGGAGGAGCCCTGCCCATGGCTGGATGGGCAGCATCCAAGTTAACCAAAGGCATGGAAATCTACAGGGAGACACATCCCAGACCTTTGTGCTACATGGGAGCTCTCATCAGTTTGTGCTTCATTTTTACATGGCTGTTGGGGTTAGAGATATTTCCCTGTTGTTCATGACTGCTCAATAATATGGAAAAACAGGACTCTATTCCCTCAAGAAGGACAAATGGTCCCATCCAACTTGTATAGCATGTTAATATTTCATTTAAAATTTATGTTTGCATTTGTTTATGAAGTGAAGCCAACATGTTAGAGCCTTGTCAAGACTGTCATCTGGGTCTCCCTTGACATGCAGCCCCATACTTTGTCCCTACATCAAATGACCCTGACTCCAATATCCCCTCTCCTTCCTCTCCTCTCCACACTTCCACATGGGGAACATCTTCCCCATTGCTTCGTCGTGGCTATTTAAAATGCAGCCTGCCTGGATTGACTCTGGGACTCATCACGGATGCTGCAAAACTAGGGCTGTGGATGTGCTGTTGCAGGAGAACAGACCCAGTTTTCCAATGCAGATCCTGTTCCCAGAGAGTTGGGCTGGGGAGGCAGCTGGAGAGAGACACAGAAGTCCAGGGATGTTGCCTGCTGCTGGGTATGAGGACGTGCAGAAAGGCAGCTGGCGTGTCTGCCACCCCCAGCTAAATGTGTTTGGATAGATACAGACTTGCATTTCTAAATGGACAGTTTTTATCCACTCTTTTAACACTAAACTCAGGCCCAGGGCGAAGCTGCGGTAGAAATTCCCGTGGGAATTCATGTGGAGCCAGAATGGGAGAGTCTTAAAGCTCCTTACACTGTTTTCTAGAGCAGCACTGGAAGAGGATGGTATGTCAGCCTTAAACTGAAATTTCCTGTAATTTGTCAGTTTTCACAATTCTACAATTATTAAAATGAGAATTTTCTCTGGTTTTTTTCCCTCTGCATTTGCTGGATGCCATGAATCAGAAAGTGGCTGGAACAGTTATCTTGCTCCAGTGTAATTTGATTCTCTTCCCCCACCCCCTTAGTATTTGATGAGAAACCTTTGTATTTTCATGCTTTAATACAATCTGGCACATAATTACAAATGACTCATAGATAATCTTGGTCATGGAGCACTCTGAAATTAGATGATAATTTAGCCTGGAATATCTGTAGAAAGAATGAAGGAAAAGACAATTATAATTATTCTAATCAAGATATCTTTTTCTTTGCCTGGGGTATTGCTCTGTGAACTGCCAGAATCCTGAAAGTATTTAGACCATTTCTGCTGCTTGCTGTTTCCCAGGCAAACACTGCTGGGCACTGCATGGTTTCATCACTGTGCAGTTCCCAAAAGTGCTACTGAGAGAGAGGAGAAGATGAAATGTGCGGGGGCAGAACCTCAGAGCTGAGTGCTCCTGGGGCGTGAGCAGAGCAGCCACCAAAAAGCGATGGATCACAAGCTTTGTGCAAACCCTGGGGCATCCTGCTGCAAGGGACAGAATCCTGCACAGCAGCCAAAGGACATTTTGTGACATCCACCACCGGTCCCCACACCATGAATAGAGGCACTGCAGCTGGCAGGAATGAGGGCTGGGTGTTCTCATTCACACTGCTGGCTATTCTGCATCTTCCCTTCCTCAGCTTTGATGCTGGTTCTAGATGCTTCCAGTCAAGCACTGGGCTGTGGGAGCTGAGCTGTGGGGACAGTTCAAGAATGCCAAGTGCAAGGTCCTGCACCTGGTTCAGGCCATCCCAAGCCCAAACACACACAGGGCAGAAAAGGGATTGAGAGCAGCCCTGAGAAAAAAAGATTTGGGGGTGTTGGTGGGTGAAAAGCTCAACAAGAGCTGACAATATGGGCTCACAGCCCAGAAATCCAACCAAAGTCTCCTGGGCTTCATCAAGAGCAGTGTGGGCAGCAGGGTGAGGGAGGTGATTCTTGCCCCTCTGCTCTGCTCTTGTGAGAACCCACCTGGAGTCATCCAGCTCTGGGGTCCCCAGCACAAGGAGGATGTGGATCTGTTGGCAAGAGTCCAAAGGAAAACCACGAAGATGCTCAGAGGGCTGGACTACTTCTCCAATAAGGAAAGCCTGAGATAGTTGGGGTTGTTCAGCCTGGAGAAGAGAAGTCTCCAGGGAAATCTTGTAGCACCTTGAATAGCTAATGGAGCTACAAGAGAGCTAGAGAGGGACTTTGGCCAAGGGCATGGAGTGACAGGTCAAGAGGGAATGGCTTTAAACAGAAAGAGAGTAGATTTAAATTAGAAATTAGGAAGAAATTCTTGACTGTGAGGGTGGTGAGGCCCTGGCACAGGTTTCCCAGAAAGGTTGTGGCTGCCCTGTCCCTGGAAGTGTTCAAGGCCAGGTTGGATGGGGCTTTGATCAACCTGGTCTAGTGGAAGGTGTCCTTGCCCATGGTAAGGGGATTGGAACTAGATGATCTTTATGGTCCCTTCCAATCCAAGCCATCCTATCACTCTATGACAGAACTACCTTGCGCAACAGAGGTGGTGTCCTAATCCTCACTGTCAGAGCCAGTGGCCGGCCCATTTACAGAAGGGGTGTCTGGCCTGTGGGGTGCTGACCAAGAGTCACCATGAGGTACAGCCCCAAAGGGGAAGGAGTTGGTTGTGTGAGACTGACCCTGGCCCAGTGTGTGTGTCTACCAGATCTCATGCCCTGGTCACTCCTATAATGTGAATGTAAATGTGAGCAGATTGGTAGGAAAATAGAGCATTTATCTTAGGAGAGAGTCAGAAGAGTGTTTTGTCTCACCCAGCAAAGGCAAAGAGGGGATCTGAGTTCAGTCTAAAAATACTTCAAAGGGGCAGGCACCAGGGAAAAGCGAAAGCATAAAACAGAAGAATAAATAAGAATAAATTAGCCATGAACTAAACTAGGCTGAAAACTGGAAGGTTTGTTGGTATTCTGGGGAGTCTCTCCTGGTTTTATGTTCTGTTTATTCAGGAGAGGGAGATAAAGGCTGCTCCCTTCCTCCCAGAGGATGAGCCTGGAATGTAATGACCAACATGTTCATGCCAACATCTCTGACTGTCCTGCTGCTGATTGCTTCTGACAGCAACATAAAATGAGTGCTTATGAAGGATCCCAAGCTCTGACCTACACCCCTGATGGGCAGCATTTCCCTTCCAACCCACCTCCAGGGCTGCCTGGGGCTGGCTCCTCACAGTGTCTTGAATAGGGTCAAGTACTGGTGATGCAAAACCTCTCCTGGTTAGAAACCAAGGGATGTTAGGTCAACAGAAAAGCCAATTAAAGCAAACAGAACAATGTCACAGGAAGAGGGATGTGATTTTCATGGTCTTCATGACCACTGTTGGTGTTCGATTGAATCAAATAGAGTTTTTAATCTGTGGTGGGTACAGGTTTCTGAGCCAGCTGTCCTCACTTACAGCAGCATCCACAGGACCTGGCATACCAGGTGAGTGGGACCTGAGATGGCTCCAGCCCCTGGGAGATGTAGGTGTGGCTCACAGATCCCTTGCAGCAACCATCCCACAGGTTAGACATGAGCTTTGCCTTGGCTGTGGGTCCGATGGTGGGGCGAGGGCTGGCGGGATGACCTGTGAATGCAATGAGCATGTCTCCCTCCCCTTGTGCTGTGGGTGCCAAGTGCTGCTTGCACACATGAAGCTGTGTGCTAACAGCTGAAATCTCACCTCATTTTTTTTCCCCTGCACCTTTATAGCTCCTGGTCTTTTCCCTGCCAGCTTTTTTCCCACTTTCCCACCTCCTAGCACACATCATATTGCAGTGTCACACCAATCACTTGGCAACGTCCCCACTGATGGGGACAGGGCAAAATTCTCCTTAAAAACAACTTGACCAATTTTACATTTATTTCTTTTTAAAGTAAAAACTGTCCTGTGTTTCCTATGTTACGATGGCATTTACAGAATGGTGTGTGCCAAGGTGACATGACAGCAGAGCTGGCAAACAAAGGCAAAGTGAGGTGCTGTGGCTGGGCCAGGATAAAAGTCAGGTAGGCTAATATGCTGTAGAAGTCACTCTGAGGCCAGGAAGGTTGATAAGATTTAGTTAATTCTCTTTGCCAAGCCACCATCTGATTTTGCAGACGTGTCCCCAGCTTTGGTTCAAATCCTGCCAGCAGTGACATCCCAGCCAGTGCTTTCCCTCCCTGTGCTGCGACGGGCTCTGTGAGGGATGAAGGCAAAGCGGGTTTGCTGTGATGAATGAATTAGGAGTTTTCCAATTTGTATTAAGATCCTCCACCCAAAGTGGAGGATTCTTTGGGATAAGCCATACCATCCCCAGTCTTGATGCACTGGGGTAGCATCTTCCTGCTGTGCCAGCTCAGTTTGTGCCTGCAAAACAGTTAGTTAAGCCTGAATGTTTACTACTGCTGTAGGATTATGCAGGCAGCACTGTTATCTTGGTGGAGCTCATTCTTTCACCCCCAGGAGAGCAGCCAGCTGAGGCTCAGATGGCCAGGGGAGGCATTTTATCCTTATTTTCCTATGATGCTGTGCTGCTGGCAAGTGGGACAATGCTGACTCTGTTCTGTGGGGAGGAGCAGGAAGAAAAAGCTGTAAACCTTGTTCTCTGTCTTACCCACCTGGACTTTGCTGAATTGTGCCAGAGCAGGTATGTGAGCAAAACCTGGTGGTTCATGCTTTCAGGGTGATGATGGGCCACAAAGATGCTCAGAGGGCTGGAGCACCTTTCCTATGAGGAAAGGCTGAGAGAGTTGGGATTATTCACCCCAGGGAAGTGAAGGCTCTGGGGAGACCTTACAGCATCTTCCAGTACCTAAAAAAGGAGAGCTACAGAGACTTTTTACAAAGGCACGAAGTGACAGGACAAAGGGAAATGGCTTCAAGATGAAGTAGGGTAGGTTTAGATTAGGTATTAAGCAGAAGTTCTTGACTGTGAGGGTGGTGAGGCTCAGCAACAGGTTGCCCAGAAAAGCTGTGGATGCCCCATCTCTGGCAGTGCTCAAGGCCAGGCTGGATGGGACCTGAGCAACCTGGTCTGGGGGAAGATGTCCCTGCCCAAAGCTGGGGGGCTGGCACTAGAAGATCTTTAAGTTCCCTTCCAACACAAACCATGCTATGATACTCTGATTCTTTGATGTACCTTTTTTTTCACGTGCCTGCAAACCCTCATTAACTCAGCAATAGCACGAACAAACTGCTTTGCTGGAAAGCAGAGAGAGGAGGGCCTGCTCTGCCAGGGGTTTCTCGGGGCTGTCCTGCTTCCTGAAACCTGTCAGAGTTGAGTTTTAAGATGCTGTAGAAGTAGCAGGAGACTAAAGTCTCTGATAGATGCAAAAATAGCAAGATCAGAGAAAAACGCGATTGGATTTGGAGCAGCTGCTGGGAAACAGATTCTTCGCAATAAACTGAAATGTTCTTAGCACTTGATGTTTGTGCACTACAGTGAAAACATCCCTGGTACAGTAGGTTTATTTTAACTACAGAGGACAGAACCTGTCAAATGAATGCTCAGCTCCTGACTTGATCTAGTTCATTTTCATGTGTGTGTTTTTGCTGCTCCTTGGCAGCTCTTGTAGGGCTTGTTGAGGCTGATTTACTTGTTCTTTTGGAAGGTGGGCTATGCAGAGTGTAACCAGAATTCATTGAACCAGAAGTGCTCTGTGTCATTATAGTGCAAATGTCTCTG
>JAWWEU010000158.1:57487770-57547786 GCA_035583155.1 Acropternis orthonyx | reverse complement strand
CCCCCCCCCCCCCCCCCCCCCCCCCCCCCCCCCCCCCCAAAGGCAGAGCTAAACATTTCGTTTGATCTAAATCCAGATATCTGATTTCACTTCAGATAAACTGTGCATTTTGTAATATTTATTACACCTCTCCCAAATGTAAGTTACATTTAATGCACATTTGCTCTAATATTTATAGTAAGAGATGATATGTAAACTTTTGAAACATTGCTTCACAAGGAAAAGTTAATATTTTTTAATAAATGTGAATATTGTAGTCAAACATCCCGCTGTCATACAATCCTTCCAGCTCCCTTTTGCTTCAACCAGTCTGACACGCATCTGTGAACATCCTGGATCTGTCTGAATCTGCATTTTCAATTGCATCAGCTCTGAACAAAGCGTTTCTCTCCTGCATTGGAGAAAGCTGCTCTGCTTCCTCTGCCCCCACCAGCTGCCCCTGCTCCTCTCCTGCCTTTTGTTGGCAGCTGGGAAGTCTTTGCGTCACTCCTTTAGTCCAGTGGCAATTTCAGAGCGTAAAATAAGAAAGCAGTGTTCTGTATTGATGCACTTGGTGTTTTCAGGGGTGCAGCCGCGGCCTTATGGTGCTCCCCGCTCCTGGCTGTGCTCGTGTCTCTGCAGGGATAGTTTCTGCCTGTCCTCCTGCTGATTTCTGAAGGAGAAAATTAATAGGCATGAAGCCAACAGCTTTATAGAGGTGGGACTTCGTGACAGAAAGGGACTTTGGTGGTGCTGTGAAAGGAAAATTATTTCTATACAATTTAACATGAATCAATGTCTTTTGAAGATCAAAAAAAAAACCAAACCAACTTCACAACAAAACACCACCACCTGAGGAACAAAAAAGAAAATGTGTTTGCTTTTAGCATGATGGTGGTAGTGCTGCCTGGTAGTGGATGCTGGAGACTGATTTGCCCAGGTTGGAAGTAAAGCACATCTTCTCTGGTGGAGGGATCTGAGCAGAAGCAGAGCTAGAGGGTCTTCTGTAGACATGGTCAGGGCAGATGTAAGGCCCACTTGGCCCCAGACTGGCTGCCCTGTACTTGAATGCTTTGGTTTGAGATGCTTTCTAGAGGGCTGTCACAGAGGTGTGGAAAAGGGGGAGTAGGTGGTCATCTCTTTGTCTTTGTCTGAAGGCAGCACCACCTTTCCTTCAGAGGCCGGAGCAGAAAACCTTCTCCCATGTGTAACTCTTCCCTCTCTGGCACCTCAGGAAAATGTGCGGAGACGTGCATCTGCTCAGCTTGCCATGTGTGGATTTGGGAGTGAATTTCTGAAGCCTGTTGGCAGGGAAAAACTTTTGCCACACTGTGGGCCCAACTCCACAACGTGCAGCAGGAAAATCCTCCAGGCGTCCATCTTGCTCAGCCATTCTGCTGCCCTCCAATTCCTGTAATTAATCAGCTTTTCCTATGAAAAAACCTACACAGAACATGGCAAGCCAGGAACAAGAAGGTGATTGCTCATAGATATGTATCTTAATTCTTGAACTAGTACCAACTAAATAACAAATGTGATTTTGACAAATGTTCCTACCACAGGCAGAAGCTACAATACTTTGAGGAGCAGAATAATTCAGCCAACTGCAAAATTAATGTTTGATCCTTGGTTTCATATTTATTTTGAGGTGTCACTTTTGTTTTGCTTTCCCCTCTACCTACCAGCTCATGAACAACTGGGTACAGAGGAATTGACTCAGTGCACAGAACCATAACAACTTCTTGCAGCATCATCCATGGACCTTGGGAAGCACCGTGGAAGCATGTGGTCCTCAGAGCCTCAAGATGCTGAGGGCTGAATTTCAGAGGGAGGACATCATGGCTGGGCAGATGCAGTATGTTCACAGGCGGAAAAAGATTCTGTTTTAAATTTGATTTATGATAAGTGGAGAAAGGGCGGGACTTCCCAAAGCAGCTAAGGGAATTAGGTGCCTGATTCCCATTGATTTCCCTCTGACAGAGATTAATGCACTGTTTTCCACTCTGTGATGTACCCAGATGCATTGGCAGGGGAGGATAATATATCAATCAGTGAGTCATATGTCTGCTTGCTAACGCTGATGAACGGCAGAAGGGTATTTCACATTAGGCTCTGGATTGGGCTTTTCTCTGCTAATCATATTTTGGGTTGTGTTCTGTTGGTTGCTTTTCTTTTTGGTGATTGCAAGGTGTGTTTGTGAGGCTTTCTGGGACACAGCACCAACAGTGGGCAAGGCTGACCTGTGGAGTGGCTCTTTTCGCGGGGTGAGGCAGCAGCAGGTTTTAGAGAGGGGAAAATCTCCGGTTCGTTCTCATTTCCCCAAATTCACAAGAATCGCAGGAAGAATAATTGGACTAAATGATATTTTCCAACCACCTCAGGCGCTTTGCTGAGGCTGCATTTGCATGACAGAGCTTTTTATTTTCCACCTTCTGATACTCAGCAGGAGAGGGACATTATTGTCACTAGAATATTCCCGATTCAGTGAAATTTGAGTGAGCTAATTAAATAATGTAAAAACCTTGCCAAAGCCCAACAGTTTTGTGTAAAAGGAAACTGCACCATGTCCCCTCTCTTTATTTAAATGGGAGGAGAGGAAATATGTGAGTCTAATGAACTCTATAAGTTCCTGTGGTTTATTCTGAGCAAAGCAACCTTTAGCACTATTTGCATTATTAATATCCCAGATGGGCAAACTGGCTGAAACTTGACACCAAACAGAAATCCCATGGAAAAACTTTATTAAGGTCTTCCTGCTGTCTTCTTGAGATTCCTCCTCAATCTCAGGGAGTGAACACTGCTCCTTGGAAATGTGCTGGAAATGGTGAGCACTTTCTGTCTGTATTACTTTTATATTCTGTTTGTTTAAGGACTGGAAGTTTTGGCCTTGGAAGTTACTACCCAGCTCCCATTCATGTCAGTTGACTTTGGATTAGGCATGTGTTGCTCCAGGTCTTTTTAGAGAGGGATGTGAACTTCCATCTTGGCAGAAGGAAGCAACCAGACCTCTGTTTCTGTCAGAGCACCACACTCTTTTGATTTTTCGTGAAATTCAAAGTATTTACACACTCCTTAGTGTCTCTGCTACCTCTGCAAACCCTTTCTGCTTACCAGGTGCCATTGTGGGACCAATGGTTTAACCAGGGTCCCTGGGGGCTCAGCTGGGTCACTTCTAGATGTGACAGAAACAGGGATATGTATGTCAGAGACAGATCACCACTCTCTCCTCTGCCCTGGCAATGACTGAGAGTTTTATTGAAACTTTGAGAACTGAATCTCAGACATGATCCAGGTTAAAAAAATATCCTTTTTGGATACATGTCCCTTTAACCACAGGTCAAAACTGGATCAAACTTGCGATGATTTCAGTGGCCCCATTTGCAACTGGCACTGTGGGATCAACTGGGAAGGAGGAACTTTGGAAACTGGATTTGCTGCAAAAACTGGGGGGATCCCGAATCTTCAATCCCTCAGCTGTAGCAGAGTTGCCTCCTCATCAGAGCAGGCACAGGAGGCCCAAAACACACCTTGTCTGAGGGACTACACTTTGGTCTGCAACCTGAGGATGCTGCTCTTCTCCTCGCCAATCCTTCATCTATCCAAGTGACTGAGATAGTAAACCCAGGGGATTAAATGTGTGTTAGCACAGGAGGTGCCCATGTACTTGTGTGGAGCATCTAGAAACACTGTTATGTCCAGGCAGGACGTATAAGAGAAACCTCAAGAACAGATTTACAAATAGCTAACGGGGATCGCAAGCTTTCTCAGAGGGGAGCTGTGGGAGCATCCCATGTTCCGGTGTGTTGGCTAACCCTATGGAAAAACTATGCTCTTGCTCTCCAGAGCTTTGGATTAAGATCCTGACAGGTTAGACCTGCACTAGGAAGATGTCTCATGGTTTGGTGGTTTGGTTTTTTTCCTGTACAACATGTGAGATGTGGTGAGAGGAAATGCTCGAGTTGTTTCGTGCCTGGATTGCTGTTACAAGTGAGTGCCTGGGGCTGAATGTTTCTGAGTGATTTCACTGTCCGGTCAGGACTGTTGATTCTGCTCCATCAGGTGCTGGCAGCCTGCTGGACGTGCTAAGAACTGCTGGGCTTTTTAAAGGTCTTTAATATATAGCCTGCCCTTGCTAGTGCTCTGAGTAACTTTGTAAGGTCCCTGAAAGGTCATAGTGAGCTTGGAAATGTCTTAAAATATTTGTCCAAAAATCTTTACTGGAATAAGAGCTGCTCTTCTGGTTTCATGTCCAAGTGCAAGAAGGCACTGTAGCTGCCTGCCAGCCCCTCCAAAGTCCTTGGCTGCAAAGTGAGTGTGTGTGCTTGCTTTTAAAAGAGTGTATAAAATTGTCAAAGCCAAAAAGGACATCCATGTGCCTGACATTTGGTTTGTTTCATGCTCTACTTTCAGTTAGGGCTTGATGTTTTATTGGCCTCCCTTTGTGCTTCTGCAAACACGTCCCTGCTCCTGTGCCTGCTTCAAGTCCCTGTCCCCAGCATGGGCATCTCCTGGTTGCTTGTACATCCCTCCCTCCCTCACTCCACCATCAGCACGGCCCCCCTCTGCCTTCCGTGCTGCGGGAGTGTTTCATGCAGCACAAGGGAAGAATGAACATCACCCCTGCCATTCCCCAGCTCCAGTCAGTGGCCATATAATTCAGAGACCACAGAATGGATGACGGTGCAAATGCAATGAGATGGGAGGCAATGAACTGAAGAGAAGCATTATTAAAACTGCAGCAGCTGCAGGTTGAGCTGTGCATAAAAGTTTGCTGGGGTCCTGCCTCTGGCCTCCTCCTGAACCTGGCAGCAGCTCTGTGCAGTGTGTGCAAACCCACAGCAGGTGATGCATAGTCCTTGTCAGCACCACTGTCCACCCCTTGGTGCTCAGCAGGGCATTCAGAAGGACCTTTTCTTCTCTGTGGCTGTGCTGGGACTGATGTGAAACCACCTTGGTATTTGTTCCACCTAAAAAGCCAGTCTGTTGGTGTGGTGGTGCAAGGACTTGCTGAGAGGCAGCTCTGTTGTGCCTCTGCCTTCCATCTGGGGAGGAAGAGCAGCACGTGGCCCGTGCTGTGCCTGCCTGGGGCTGCGCTCCTCAGGTTTGTGCACTGCCATCCCTCCCCAGGCTGTCTGCCTGAGCTGAAAGCTGCAGACCTCAAGAGCCACTGGTGCTTCTGCAGGATGTGGGCCAGCACTGCGGGATGGGAGACAGGCCCCTGTGCTGGGCTGCTGGAAATGTGTGTTCCAGCTGTGTCCACTCTGTGCTTGAAGGATGAGGCTTTGCAGGGCTGAGTGCTCTTGGGCACCACCAAGTCGTAACACCATAGCATCAGGGAACGGTTTGTGTTGGAAGGGACCACAAAGATAATCTTGTTCTAACCCCCCTGCCATGGACAGGGATATCTTTCACCAGACCAGTCTGCTCAGGGCCCCATCCAGTCTGGCCTTGAACATTTCCAGGGAGGGGCATCCACAAGTTCTCTGAATAACCTGTTCCAGCGCCTCAATGCCCTCACAGTAAAAACCTTCTTCCTAATACCTAATCTAAACCTACTCTTTTTCACTTTGAAGCCATTCCCCCTTGTCCTATAACTACATGCTTTTATAAAAATTCCCTCTCCAATACACCCAAGGCACAAGGGATGCTGTAGACCACCACAGGTCCTGTGGTAATCAGAGGTGTCCACTTGAGGAGTCGCATGATACCCTTCCATAGGCTGCAGATGCTTCTTGGCACCCTGTAGCACCCAAGACCTCTTTTTTTTTAAAGAAGAGTAAAAGCATCAGAAAAAATGCAGAGGAGGCTGAGGTGATCAGCAATGCTGAAGTCCCTGCAACAATGATTTCTTGCATAACCCACCCTGGGAAGCTGCCCGTGCTCCTGTGCTACAGAGGGGGCAAAAAAGTCCTTGCAGTCCCTGCCAGTCCAATCGCTTGACTCTGGGCTCAAGATTAACTCCAGCATACTCCGAGGCTGAAGGAAAACTTTGTGTCCTAAAGCTGCCTTCTCTGCTGGGCCAGTCCTCATCCACCCATTTTATGTGCTTTCTGCTGTCTGCTTTTATCTGGCACACAGGTTTGCTGAGCAAGACTGCCCTCAGTCACTCCTAATCAGCAACCTCCCCAATCATGTCTGGATAAATGGAAGTGTAACATATGCCCCAAATGGCAGAAGAACTGGAAAACTTCAGTGACTAATCACTGTGAGAGGGTGCATCACAGCCACCAGAGCCATTTCTGCTAAGCTCAGGCTAAAAATCTCAGGGCAGATGCTATTTATGTTGTACAGCACTTCAGAGGCAGCACTGCAAGAAAGCAGATAGAAATGAAGGTCAGACCAGGCCTTTTAAACACTACATTACTTAAATGGCTTTTCCTGCCTCAGCTGTCTTGCTCCAAGATTAGCCCAACTCCAAACTAGGAGGGTTTTTTCCCTGCCTCAGTAAATCGCATGCATATTTCTGTGTTAGTTCTGAGGACGGAAGATGCAGAGCTATCCTGTACATTTGCAAACAATTGCTCAAGCTGAGTGCTTGGCTGGGAGATCCCTTCTGAAATAGTGAACGATTACAACATGTCCCCAAATTGCATCAAACCTTTGATCTCCTTGGTGCTTGAAAAAAACCCAGCAACCCATTTTCTAAATTGCTGTCAAGTCTTTAATTTTTTAGATACCTAAAGCTGATGTGAACACACCCATGTCTAAAGCATAACCTTGGCTCCTCTGAATTTATGAGAAGCCTGGCGAAATTTGAATGATTGAGTTACTAAAATAACTTTCGATGTAATTACCATGCATTGCCTTTCCAGGTACTGGGGAAATTGGATAATTGAAGTTCAGGTGACGGAGGTTACACGGCTCTTTGTAAAAGCACAGAGTGTCCACTGTCCCTCTTTGAAGAAACCTCATTAAAATCAACAGAGCAGCATATGAAAACACTACGTACTTCGTGGTTTGGGAATACTTCTGGCCTTCTGTTGTAATTTTTTTCTGCTGGATTGGCTGAAAAACCGGCTGGGTGCTCATGAATAAGGGTTGGGTTGCAGAGGATGCTGCATTCAGTGCAGTCCGGGGATGCTGCAGTGACTGTGCTGAGTGCTTGCAACTCCTGACACTTTGCAGGGGCAGAGACCAGGCTCTGCATTTCCAAAGCAAGTGTAAACCCAGATTTAGCACCCTATGGGTTACAGATTTAATCCAGTATAACAGAGAGCAGCATGTGGTCCATACTTCAGAGCTATCAGTGGTTCTCGTATAAGAAGGCAGTGGCACAGACCTGAATGCCTCAGAAACCATCTTTTCCTGACTGTGACCCCACCCTGACAACTGTGTGCCACAAGAATGCCTGTGCCCTGGGTTAAAACTGCACTTACCAACAGAGAGGTTAACTCAGCACTTTCGTAGCGTTTGTAATTTGAGTGGCTTGTAAAGGCCTCCATGTACAAAAACGAGCACGTCCTTGACCTATTGCTATTTAAGAAGATTGCTAGATTATAAATTTAGTTATTTTTCCTATGCTGCTTTGAAGAGCTGCAAAAAGAGCTATCCCTCCATCGGCTCAGTGAGGCACCCCATAGATCTCTGTTCCAGCCTTTCAGCAAACTCAAGAAAATATCTCTGCATCACCTGCATTTGTTCCATGCTTTTAACTTTTTTTTTTTTCTGAAACAGTATTGCTAGAGGCTTTTTAAGACATTTGAGACACCTGCCTGTGCCCAGCTTCCATATTCTGAGGGGACTGGGCGAGGCAGGAGGCACCAGTGCTCCCTTTCACTGGGTATCAGAGGAGTGAAAGATCTTTTTTGGGTCAGAACAAAACAGGATGCCTATGTGAACACAAGGGATCTGTGCAAATGCTGGATTTCTATTTTTTTGGTGAAGAAAGCTCAGGTTAGATGAATTCAAACTAGATTTTTTAGAAGTACTTTTGCAAGGTGAAATATTAAGCAAAATATTTTGTTTTACTGAGAACATAAAAGTCTGACTGCTCGGATACTTGACTTTGTTATTTTTTCATTATGAAGTTTGAAACAAAGCCATGTATGTCATGCCTGAATTTCCAAGAATTCCACTCCCCTCATTTGTTTTTTTATTTTTTAATTTGGAGCATACCCAAGAAGTTCAATCCAAGCTAATAAAATCTGACCATCTTGAAAAGTTCACTTTTTAGTAAATTTTTCTTGCACTTTAATATTTCTGGCTGGTTTTCCTGCATGGAGTGCCCAATCTGATGCCCCCAGGTCTTGCCTCTGGCACCATGCCCCATGTGAAAGCCGTGGGTGAACTGACATTTTTGTTGTCAAGTGTGACTTTTGCTTGAAGAGCAGCAGGTCCTTCAGGATGGTCTCCTGTGACAATGCAGGGCACCTTCCCAGAGACTGGGAATTTTCTGAGCAACAGAAGGACTAGAAAGTGTTGGGAAGGGTCAGACTTTTAGGCTCTGATCTACATAACCATCATAGTGAAAAGACTGTGTGCTGCACAGCATCCAAGCTGCAGCATCTTATTTTGCTAGCCAAGTGTGATATCAGATCCAAATTTAAAAAAAAAAAAATAAAAATAGAAGAGCTTAAGTCCCAGCTCAGATAACACTTATGGAATTGATTCAACTCAGCCCTAGCTAGGACACCACTTAAATGCATTTCCAGCCTTGAGCATGTACTTAGGCTTACTTAACTGGATCGAAGCATGCCCCTGTAAATGCTTATGTGTTTTCCAGAGCTCAGTTTGTTGCCATCCAAAAAGTTCCTGTGAAAGCTGTTGCCTCCCCAAGTAAAGAGAATGAGCCTAGCACATTGTTTTCAGAAAACTAAAAACTATAGTTAAATAAAATGGTAATAATTGGATTTATCTCATCTACGTACTCTTTGGTGTGAAATCTGTCTGTATGTGGGTGAAACGATTTCTTTCATCTTTGCATAAAACCAAGAAGTTAAAAAAAATGAGAAGGTATAAACATATCCTTCAGTAAGTGTTGTATTGAATTGGCAATTCTTTTGCAGCTGAAGGGGAAAAGATGTTGAATATTACTACATTGTAGTGTACACAGTAGTAGAATATTATACAAAAACAGTGTTCACTGTTCTGCATTAAATAGAGGTATATATGCATTTAAATAGGCACATCAGGACTTGGGTTTATAGCACCAATATTTTATTTATCTATCACAAGCTTATTTTTACTGCTGACAAATATTTTCTGTGTAGTTTGAAATTCAAAAGAAATAGTCACACGCAGTCATTAATGTTTAAAGTCACAGGGTATTATTTAGTGTAGTGCTAGTTATATTATACATTATGCATTAAATACTTTTTGGTGGTACACTTATTAAATACAAATTGAGGCAAACCAATTCCTCAGTGGGAACAGACCTGCCAAATAACTATTTTCTTTTTACTTTCAATCTGACATACAAATGAAGATCTTTTGGATTTCAAAGCTGCTGCTTATTTCCCCCCCCCCTCTCTGTTTTCAGTGTGGATTTCCATGGCTATGGGGACTTGTTAAGGAAAGATCAAACATAGTATATATATGTATTAATGCACAAGACAGATATATTTACCTCACTGGGGCATTGAGAATTAATTAGCCTCTGATTAGAAAGTGGTGGAAAATGAAAACTGCTATCTAAGCACACGATGCTATTTTTCCTTTGAATCCACAGCTGAAAATGAAGGCAGTCAGAGAGGGTGTCATGGGACGTGTCCACACTGCTCGGGGTCTGGGCTCAGCCCGGGTGCAGCCCCAGCTCCGAGAGGCAGCTCTGGGATGCCTGCATGGATGTGCTCTGCCTGGATGTGCTCTGCACGGTGTATCTGATGGATCTGGGAAACAGGCTGCTTGTGCTGCTTAGGTGTGAACACTTAATGAAGTCAGTCCATGCCTCCAGCCTCTGGCTGTGTTGCAGGTGTCCCCAGAGCTTGGTGGTGGAGTGTCTTCTCCATGTTAAGTCTGTGGGATTGCTTGGTTTGCCTGAGCACGGGAACAGCCCCAGGATCCCACAGACTGCTGGCATGCCTGCATTCTGTTCACACCAGGAGAAGGGTAAGAGCAGAGCAAACATGAGAAAGTGGTTCCTCTCAGCATCCCCCAGCCTGCACCAGTGTCTGACTCAGTGATTTTCCAAGCCTGATGTGGTGTCTGAATCCCTAGAGTTATTTTCTGTGGACGTGCATTTTTCCCTAGAAGCTGGGTAAACCCTCAGCATCCCCAGGACAATGCTGCAAGGAGCTTCCAGAAGTTTGGGGTTTGGGTTTGTTTTGAGAAAACCCTCTATGTCCTTTGTTTTTTTGCCATCTTGTTCTTGTGCTGGGGAAGGCAGTCAGACATCAGTCCCTGCTCACCCTCTCCATATGACTCCTGAACTTATGGACTCTTATCACGTCTTCCCTGTCATTCAACTCCCAACGTGAGAAGCAAGTCAAATCCTGTTTAGCTGCTTCTTGTGTGGGTTAATTTTCCTGAAATCTCCTCTAAGGACAAGGCCCATTGAGCCAGTGCTGAGGGATGGAGAGCTTGGTAAAAATAAAGTTACAAACCGTGAGATTTTCTGCAATGCTTTTGGGAAGGTGAGAGCTCTCATCACCCTGGGAGGGGAAGGGGAGGCACCAGGAGATGGGCTTAGAGAGGAGTACTGGCTCAGTGTGTTGAATCACTGTTCCTGTGTGAATTTTTGTTTCTGAATTTTGTGGCAGGTATTAGTATATTGTGGTTGTAATTAGGAGGCAGGACAACCAGGGGTTTTATGTATGTGTCTTTTGTTATTTAAATCTTCTACATATAGTCAAAAGCAAGCTCAGGAGCTGCCTGTGCTGGCTTTGCAGCTGATGTCTAACCCCGGTGAAACTCATTTAATTATGGAGACTCCTGGGTCTCCCAGCTGTGACAGCCCCCTGCTACAAGAAGAGAAGCAGAAAAGCCTCTCTACCACCTTTGGGACTCAGTTCAGCAAATGTGATTTGGGTTTTCATGTGGGCTGGAGGAGGGGGTTGTGATGGGTTGGGTCACAGGTATCCAGCATATCCCCATGAGCACAAGCAGCACATCTTGGACCATCTCTAGAGAGCAGTTAATGCTGCAAAATCCGAAAAAAAAAAATAAAATCAAAGAAATGAAGCAAAACAAATAAAGAAAAATAATAGATTGTGATAGTTCTGCAGGATGAGAAACACATTTCTTAGGCAGCCTTTAACCCTTTAATTCACTGCCAGTGCCCTCAGACATCGTACTTGGATGCAAACTGAAAGCAGGACTTTGAGAAACACGGCACGAGGGGGTGTCCTGTGGTCCCCTCCTGCTTGTAAGACTTCAGCTGAAAGGCAGGGGTGTTGCCGTCAGCCCCTCAGAGCAGCTGCAGCTGAGCAGTTTCCAGCCCCTGCAGAAGCAGCCGTGCCCTGCGGCGATGGCCAGACCCGGCCACAGCCTGGCTGCTTCTTGCCCGCGTGCTGAAAACGCAGCACACTAAAGAGACGTTTCACACAGCCGTGTTGAGGCATGCTCTGAACTCCATTGGAGTTCCCTGACACAACATTTTCCCTTCCCTTGGGGAGGTACAAAAGCATCCATCCGCTCGTGCCATGTGGGATGAGGATCGCCGGGGCTGAGGATCGCCGCGGGAGAGCGTGTACATGTGTGCGGCTCCAGGCACAGGCTGTCAGGCTATTCACATGCTGTCATGTGCCAGGGCTCCATACATTTTAGCCAGGACCCTTTGGATACACATCTTGCAGCACACAAGCAGCACCTCTCAATATTGGTTTTCCTGCTCTGGCAGTAGATGGATTGAGCAGCAACTAATTCCTTTTTTTCTTGAGAGCAGACCAAGCCTCAGCGCTCGAATCCCTCATTAAACAAGCAGATTTACTGCCTTCTACTTTCCCATAGATTTTGCATTACAGCCTCTTGTCTGCTGTGCCTCCCATAGCAAGCTGGATGAGTCTGCTCCCCATCCAGGCGGCAAGTAGTGTCCAACTTAAAGCACATTTAATGGGCACCATGCCTGGCAAGTGGCACCGACCACTGCCTTTGACAATATGTGAGGGAACAAGTTGTAGCAACCATTTTCTCATCTTAAAGACAAACCTTCATGTCTTAGGCTCATTTGAGACAAATCTGTCGGGGACTTAAGGTCTTTGGCTGCAGGTAATTAAAAAGTTACAAGAGAAGACAGGCAAGTAAGTGGATAGGCAGGAGCAGAGACTGACGGGGTGGCTGCTGAGACAACCAAGATGAATATGGGAAAAACAGGAAACAATATTAAAAATAGCTCCAGTTTTTAGAGCCACAGGTTACCCTGCAAGCTTTGTGGAAACTGAAGGACAGTATACCTCTGCAGGGAGGATCATAAATCCATTACAACTGTATGAAAACATGGACCAAAAGACACTAAAGTGTTTTTCCTTGCCACTTCAGTTCCCTACCATGAGGAAAGGGGATGGATGGTGAATGGCTTCTGCCAGACAGTGGGATGAGGTGATGGGCGGGAGCTCAGGAGAGGTGGGTTTGCTGGCCAGCTCCCAGTTAAAACACTGCTGTGATCACTCCAGCATTGGTGGAAGCAGCAACACGTGTGGATGCCTGTGATGGGCTGGGCGGTGGAGCAGTGAAGGCAGTGTGGGCTGGCTCCAACTTCTCTCTTGGGACAGGGCAGGGACAGAGTGGTGGCTCCTCCCTGATGGCCTAGTAGCTGCCTGCTCTGCCTACAGCCCCATTTGACCCCAACTAAGGGAGAGCTACACTTCAGTCTCTTGCTGTCCACTGGAAAGAAACCATGGGAAAACAGCAATATTGCAAGTCAGAAGAGAGTCTGTTTATATCTTTGGTGGAGTGGATGAAAGCATCCAACCAGCCCTGTTTATTTTAGCAAATGTTTTATGGATCGTCAGGAATTTTCATTAAAGTGTTATTTTAAAATTTTCTTCTCCTCCTTCTGAATTAGGGGAGAGTGCAAAGCCAAGGAGACCCTCCTGAGACCTGCTGAGGAGTGTCTAACAGGGTAATTAACCCACGTTCTCTAAGAAACTATCCTTCAAGTCTCACAACTTCAAAGAAAACCGTCATAGTACCTCCAGCTGCAGGGTGTCCATGTCTTGCTGTCTGACATTTGATGCAAAAGGGATTCATTTTCCCACATCCAAGCTGAAATTCCCCTGGTATTAATCAGTGATCTCACATTTTAAGCTTGAAATTTGTGTGAAAGCCATTAGCTGTTAGGAAGTGGGGTGTACAAGAGAGTTCTCACTCAGCCTTTTCAAAAAGGAAGTAATTTTTTATTTGCAGTCCTTGCTTGGTGGCATTTAAGATGTTTGCCCCCAAATTTTAAGCTGCAGAAGGAACTGGACCACTCTATGCTTCAGCATCGTTAGAAACAAAATCTGGCTGTTTAGTATTTGTGTGTTGTGTTAGAACCTGAGGTTCCATGCTGAGATATCTTCTTTAGTGGAAATTAAATAACATACAGTTGCCCTTGTCTACAAGGCTCATTACTGTCTGTCAGTTCTGACCATTATATCCACTTAAAATACCACTGGGAGAGCTTATTGGGATTCTTCTGATATACTATTGCTCCAAAAGTCAATCAAAAACCAATCTAGCGCACTTAAAGCTTTTACTGCTTTGCTGAAGACAATCTCCCAGTATCAGCTAATCTGCACAGCCTGCTCCCATAGCCCAACGATTTCTAAGGGCATGCGAGAAGGGATTGCCTACCTGTTTGTAAATGAGAATAATGGCTCACTTTCTGTGGGTGTAGGAGCAGAGGTGACAAATGCAATTACTCCTCCTTCTCCAACCGGAGCGGGGAAAGAACCCCCCAGTGCAAACGCGTGCTTGTTTGGACTGTGTCATAAAATCCGAGGAGAGCTGCCTGGTGGGAGGAACCCATCAGTGGGATGGCTGGTCAGGGAGGTGAGCAGGCAGTGGAGCTGAGTTATTTCCCCAAGGTGCTGGTATGTGAAGCAGACTCCGGCGGTGGGAGGGGAAAGGTTTGTTTTCGGAGCAGTTAATAGTCCCAAAGGGTCTGCAGGCTCTGTGCATCGCTTTGCTCTGCGGTACAGGCAGGGAAACAGGGAAATGGAGGCACAGCTGTGCTGCAGGGTGAGTGCAGAGATACAGCCTGTGAGAGCAGGGGGGCAGGGATAAGTTCCCTCAGAAGACTGGGTGATGCTTCCTGCAGATGGACAGGCAGACAGGCACAGCACTGCTTGGTTAGAGTGCCAGAAGTGTTAAGAAAATGTTGTGTCCCTAAAGAGGGTCTGTGAACTTCCAGGACATTCAGGGGTGGAGCAGCACCCTCCCCATCAGAAAGATGGGGAAAGCGAGGCACAAAACAATCCAGCAATTAGCACAGATAGTTTACAGCAAACCAAAGAAGAGAGCAGAGGGATCCTTGCTCCTTGTCCCGCTTTAATGGAAACAGTGTCTCTTTGCTCCCTCAATTTAAAAGTAAGTTTCATTTCTACATTTTTCATGCAGTGTCCCTGAGGGTTGTGTGCTGGAAGCTGGCATCAGCCTGGCTTCCAGATGACGCAGAAAGCCTCCACAGATCCTCCTACCATCCATAACCCAGGTACTCCACACTGCCTGTTGCTATCACTCACCCTGATGGGATCACTGCCCATGCTCTGTGCCCTTTCCCTTCTTGCCCTCTCCTAAAGCCAGGGCTCTTCTTCTGTGCCAAAACTCACAACTCAAGCATCAATTTATTCATATTTCATGTATAACTGAGGTATCCTCTGCACATCTAGACAGAGTTATACAGAGTTGTACACAGTGTACACAGTTTGTACTCACCTGAACAGAAGTCAGATTTCCCCAAGTACAGCTCACACTGAGACACAGAGGTGCAGTGGTGGGACTTTGGACAACCTAAGCATCAGTATTCTATTAATACAGCAGCAGAGTGTTGTCATTTGGTCATGAGAACTGATGAGTGTCCTTCACAAATTCCTTGAGACTCCTCGGGGTTCAAATATGCTCTTTCTTCTTCTTCCTTCTGGACTTCCTGACATAGTTTCCCCAATCAATGAAAGATACTTCTTCCTTTCCTGAGGCCTGTTCTTACAATTTTCATGCCATGTTGTACATTTACTTTTTTAGCACATTTGGTGCTCTTTGAATGTGTTAGGCAGCTGATGACTTCCTATCATGTTCCAGGACCCCATTTTTAATATACAGGGCTTAATATCCCAGTTTCTGTTTCTCTTTCCCTTAGGTGAATCTGGAATCATCCTCTGCTAACTCAGGCTGGAATTTCCTTGCCATAGGAGTTTGCTTAGTGGAGAGGAAGGCACAGAACAAATGCAATGTCACCTGAGGTTAAACTACTCCAGACGTGCCTGTGCTCTCCTTCAAAGTCCTTCCGTCGTTGCTGACAGAGATGGGCTGCAAGAGACCACACAATATTCTGGGACCAGAGAAGGATGGACTCACCTTACCTGCTCCTTGCTTTCCCCAGAGGTTTGTTGACTAATATTTCTTTTTCGTGCTTTAACTATCAGTCTGAACATTAGGCTACTTGTTTCTCTAATTCCATTCTGGACATATTCATGTAAAACCACGTCACATTACTGAGATATTAAATGCACGGTCTTTTGTGACGTTTAAGTTCCAAAAGAAAGAGATCATTGTACCACAGGCAGTTAAATGAGAAATGTGGTTCCTAATTTGAATAACACCTCCCAGCCCTTGCAGAGGTGTTTCACTTACAGGTGTGTGCCCTGGGATGCACCATCACAGCAGTCCTGACAGCAGCGGTGGGTGAAAAGATGCAGCCCAGCGTGCACTCGCAGTTCATTGCTGGGGCTCTGCTGCCTTCAGCAGAGAAAACAGAGCAACCAAGGTTCCTCCCTTCCTCCCCAGCCTGGAGAAAGCAGTCTGTGTCTGAAGGCAGCAAAGGGGAAGACTAATCACTTCTGTCCTGCTGATGACTCAAAAGCAGAGGCCGACTTTCTAAGCTCGCGATTTGGCTTGTCCCTGCACAGACACAGCTTCTGACAGCACGGCAGAGTTTAATGTGTTTATCCTCAGCTCCCTGGGATGCAGAGGAGTGTGTTGTTTCTCTCTTCTCCTTCTATTTTATGGATGAGGAGTGGAGCAGAGATGCTAAAGCTCAGCCTGACTGTCTTAACAACAGCCACCAAAGAACTCCACAGTGAAGAAAGAAGCCTGTCACCCAGTATCTCTCCTCCATGCAGAGAAGCCCAGCAGCACCAGCCAATAGGGCCATGAGGAAAGGCCCCAGAGGTGTCTGGGGGAGCATCTCCATCCCTGGGCAGCCCCACATTGCTTGGAGGTCACCTACCTGTAGTTCATGTCCCAGTTACTCCCATCCTGGTCTTTCCATCTGGGATAGATAATGATCTCATTACCTCCCTTCTACCATCTTAGGCACATAGAATCACAGAATATGCTGAGTTAGAAGGGACCCATAAGGATCGAGTTCAACCCTTAGCCCTGCACAGGACCATCCCGAAGAGTCACATCATGTGCCTGAGAGTATCATCCAAATGCTTCTTGAACTCACTCAGTCTTGGTGCTATGACCACTTCCCTGGGGAGCCTCTTCCAGTGTCCAACCACCCTCTGGGTGAAGAACTTTTTTCTAATATCCAACCTAAACCTCCTCCCCTGACACAACTTCAGGCCATTCCCTCAGGTCCTGTCCCTGGTCACCACAGAGAAGAGATCAGTGCCTGTCCCGCTTCTTCCCCTCATGAGGAAGTTGTAACTGCAATGAGGTCTCCCCTCAGTCTCCTCTTCTCCAGGCTGAACACACCAAGTGCCCTCAGCTGCTCCTTGTACGGCTTCTCTTCAGGCCCTTCACCATTTTTGTTGCCCTCCTTTGGACAATCTCTACAGCTTAATATCTTTCGTATATTGCAGTGACCAAAACTGCACACAATATTGCAAAGGAAAACGATGCCACCACTCTTTGCACGACTTAGCCAAGCCCAGCTGTTGTAAATGCTTAACAAGGCTTAACTGGGTGCCTGCATGTTGAGTTTGAACTCCTAAAGCCTGTGTTTGCAGTTGAAAACTCAAATAGTGTAAAAATTGTAAAATGACTCTTAGAATGACTAACATGACATCTATATAGGCTTCAGGAGACATTTTCTACCCTTTTCATACCCAATCACAGATTAACTCATCAGTTTGATAAAATAAAAAGTAATTAATATATTTCTGTCATGTATCTCCTTGCAGTCAGAATGATAAAATACTCACAAGAGAGGTGGCTTGGAAACATGAATTTGATGAAGATGATTTAAAAAGAAAGAAACTTTAATTAAAGTCTAGAAAGGTCATTGAGTCCTACCATCAGATAACGGTGAAATTATAAAACAGATGGCAAATGTCCCCAAGAAGAAGAGAACCAGTGGTCTGGAAAAAAAGGAAGAGCTACTGCTAACAAAGTGAAACTCAGCTCAGCACAGGCACATTGCTTTAACAGCCTGGAGAGCAGGGAGAAGTGGTCAAAAAATTTGGACTTCAACCAGACTTTTTGACTGCTACTAAAAAATATTCTATTTACAGAGAAAACATTGCATACAGGTTTGTCTCAGTAATTTTACCGACTTCTTTTCAGGTCCTGTGTGGCAGAGGAAGATCCTCTGGTGTCTCCAGACAGGGCAAACCTGAGTTAATTTGAAACCTCAATTCCAGAGGCAAGCTAAAGGTGAGGACCAACAGACACAGATACTCCCAGGTAACTCTTCAGAGCTGAAATCTGGAGTCAAAAGGTCCTGTTGGCAACAGGCATCTGTTTCTTAATCCCACTGCTGAATCCACACTGCTGTGTGTGCTTGGGAAGGGCTGTGGACTGGTCTGTGGTACAGTTATCCCAGGGCTAGACATCCATGGCATTAGAAGCTGTAAACACCCACAGGGCACTTCTGTGCTCCTTCTGTGACCATTCAGTCCAGCTACAGCTGGAAATGCAAACAGAAAAGATGCACTGGCAGAAGTTTTAAATCAAGCTGACTGGCTGCGTGTTTTGGTGGACCTGGAGTGTTTCCTGGCCTAGCCTGGAATGACAGGGAAGAGAATAAAAACCAGCAGCATTACTCTGCAGTGGAATCAATGTGTGCAGCTGGAACCAGACCCACCTCAAAAGATATACACAAATCTAGAAGTGCTGCAGAGATGAGGGGAGGTTTGGAGTGTCTTCTTTGTGACATGCCCCTGCCTAGAGGGTGGTCTTAGACTTGAGTGAGAGTCTGAGAGACAGAGACCATCAGCTGTCCTCTAGAGACGGGATAGAGGGCTTACAACATCAGGAGCAGATGAATAATTCATCATTCAGCCACTTTTCTCTCTAATTCTGTACAAAACATTATGGGACCTCACTAGATGGGTGCAGGTTCAAAGTAAACCACAGGAGTTGGTTTGTCACCTGGCTCATAGCTTCACTGAAACTCATCACTAGGTGTTCCCAAAAGGGATGGAGAAACAGTTAGAAGGGAGTCCAGTCTGCTATTGGGTGATAGATTTTGGAGAGAGGAGCTCAGGTGAGATGGATTCATAGTATAACCCAGTAAGGCTATTCTTACAATCCCATTTCTGTGATTCCTGTCTGATCCCACAACCTTAACAGTGTCTACAAATCACAGCGGCAAAGTCTAGAGGGAACAGCAGGAGCTCATCTCTTCACTCTCTCAGGCCTTGGCAGGGTCACCTCAGCCTTACTAGTTCCTGGGAGATGTGTCTGTCAGTCCTAAGGAATCAGGACCATCCAATGGTTCTCATTAGTGCTTTGTTGTCCTGAGCATTAATAAGTGTTTCACAGTGTCAGACCTAAACACATCGTGCTACAGTCTTCATCTTTGTTGTGTCCACAGGGAGTATAAAGACGAGGGCATGACACCTCAAACCAACCTTCACCTGTAACCAGAAACCTTTTACATCTTGAATGATGCTCCGAGACAAGAATAGAAAAGTCAAACACTTAAGGAAGCCATAAGACCATAATGAATGCATAATTTCTGGCTGAAAAAGCAGAGATGTCGAGCTTGCCCCATGGCTTAGCTGTTATCTTGCACATTGTAGGACTATGTGACTTGGTGTAATGCAGTATTTGTGGGGAGGAATAGTGTAGCCTCTGTGGCAGCATGGTGCTGTCTGGTTTTGAGGGAAATAAGGAGTTTTCAAAAAAAAAAACCTCAGAAAACCTGGAGTATTTTCAGTTGCCTTATCCACATCACTGTGATTGCTGTCCTGTTCAGTGTGCTGCTTCCCCAGAAATCCCACTGCTGCTCCCAGAGCACTGTTCAGGTCTCAGCATTAGGGAAGGCCAGGCTCAGGGTTGCTCATGCAACCCTAATTCACCATGATATCATCTTCACTTTTGCCGTCACAATCTATTTCTTCCAGTAAAGCCTGTCTCTGATAATGCAGTGGAGGGATGGTGCTCACTTACTGAGCAGCTATTGCAGACACTTTGCTCCCTATTGCTCCATGTATGGCCCCAGGCAGGAGCTACTCTGTTGACCTTAGGCTCTCTTGGGTTTTTCTTGTGCCCACTGCTGCCAGGTGAGTAATGGAGGGCTGAAGAGATATTAAGAGCAGAGGTTTGCAAGTACCTGCCTGCAGAGCACCTGACTTGGCAGAGTACCTCACCTCTTACAGCACCCACATGTCCTGTGGTACCCAGGAGGGTTCAGCCCTCATCACCAGCAGATCTCTGGGGACTGAGCCATGCTGAGCACATCACGAGTGGTGGAAGAGGGAAGTGGGGGGATCACACTGTGATTCCCAGCTAAAACAAATGGATTTCTCTTCTCTTCCCAGCCTTTATGCACCTTTCTAACCTTGAAGACAGAGAAGACAGTAAATGCTCTCCTTTGCTGCCTGCCATTGAGTCACACCTCAAGCACATTGTTAGGGTGAGCAGTGCTGTTGTGGAGGAAATGTCAAGTGGCTACGTAATGAAACATGCCAACAAAATATATATATATGTACCAAACGACTTCCCAGGGCCTCATGCTTCACACTAGGGCACTTTGCAAAGGCATCTCATTGATTTCAGCAGAGGATGGGTTTCTCTCATCATCCGAGTCAGCCTTGATGTTGCTGACTATCAAACAGCATCCTTGGCATCTGTCTCAGGCTCTCAGCAGGGATACGTGCGATTTGAAGTGATGGTCTCAGACATTTAAAACACAGATCCTTCTCCCACACTGTAGATAAAAGCAGGTGAAGGCAGGCAAAACTAAGCTGCGACACATGCTACCTGTCAGGGTGGGCTGAGGGACACAAAACAGGTTCTGCCCACAGTTACCCACACAGCTGCTCTGCCCGGTGAGACCCCTCCTGAAGCAGAGCTGGCTGAACAGGTTGTTAGTCCCTGATCACCCATACTTCTCAGGAATTTCTTCAATACTTAAAATATCAACAAAGAAAAACAGCGATTTTCAAGGATATAATGGGCTGGAAACTGAGACATGAGCCCCACACCCCATACAGGAGTCCTGCTAATTGTGGCTGGGTGGGCAGCACCTCCACCACAGCAGTAAAATTGGGCTGTGAGCTTCAGCTGGGGTCTGGTTCGTAAAGCGGTGTTCAAATGCCATGAGGCAAGCTCTGCATCCTCTGACCCAGTACCCTCTCTCCTTTCAGTCATCTCTGTGCTTCAGCATTGCTTCCTTGTCATAGCAAACTGAAAGACCAAACCAATTTTAATGTGCAGTGTTTTATTTGTATAACTCATGTATGAAAGATCAAAGGTGAGCTAATAGGGCTGCTCTTTTCCCTAACATCTTCAGCATCACTTTGGCCAGTTGAGATATTAAAGACGGGTGACAGCACAGACCAAACTCTCATGGTTATCTTTTGGGCACACATTGGATGAACCAAGGCCGACACAGACCAGATCTACATGCCTCTTTCTTTTCTCTTTCTGAAGGAAAATCCTGCTCCCAGGGAACAGGGATCTAACACAGCAGTTTGAAAAAAAAATTTTTTTTTGTTTTCTATAGCAATTAGTTGAGTTTTTTTTGGTTTGTCTTTCATCTGTTATCGCATGTTCTACTACATTTTCCAGAAAGTTTCTTTGATTTACAGCACATTACAGATTCTGAAGGAAATAACTTTCCTTCCTTTTGCCTATTTAAATTGCTTAATGTGTTTAAAAATGTCTCCTGCTAAAGGCAGTAAAGAAGAAGGGCTTTTGCAGTGGTGTCCTTGGGGCAACTCACTGCTTTCATGTACATACCCAAGTGTGCACAGTTTTCCTCCATCACTTATTCCATCACCAGAAATGGGTGGTTTAGTTATATTTCTTTCAAAAAACAAACAAACAAACAAAAACAAAAAAAACCCAAACCCCCCCAAAAATAATAATTTGAAAGCTGTTGCTTAAGGGATCTTTTTGTCATTTTAACCCGTGGCTAATGCTCTTAAAACAAAACAAAACTTACTGAATTCCAAAACACAAGTCTTATTTGAGAATTAGAGCTAAGGAGGATGTGCCAGAATGTTTTTGGATTTTTGAGGAAGGAAAGTTGAAAATGAGCACATTTTTGCGCATTCCCCTTCATCCCCTTTGCAGACCCCCTTCTTGTGACAGGAATGAAAATCTAATTTGCATATTGCAGGACATTCCAAGTGGACTTCAACTTTTAAAAAAGCTTCAAATAGTTGTTTCAATGTAAACGAAGGAGAAATGCTGTTTGAGATAGACACCAAGGGAAAAAAAAAAAATAGAAGGACACCCTTCTGCAGGTGTTCACACCCGCAACAAGTTTCCCAGTTCAAGTGATTCATCTCCAAGGGAGCAGGAGGATGTCACAGTGTTTGTCCCAGATAGGAGTGGGGCGATCAATCCTCGCAAGGGTCATTTGCATCCAAAAGTGCCTGATTTCAGTCGGGTCCGGCTCAGCCAAGAGGCATTTGTGAGCATTAGCATATGTGCATGTTCGGAGGCGGGTAGTTTGCATGTTCCTGTGACAAAGGATGAAGAAAAGCTTCCCGCTGGGGGCTGCAAAGCACCTGCCCAGGTAGAACAGAGCAGCTGATCCTTCAGTAGTTAAACGACTCGCTAATGGCTTTCGAGCACAGGAGATGAGTGCACCTGGCCACCCAACTGCATCATTTGCATTTCCAAAGGGAGGAGACCTCTCCCTAGCCCTGAGGAAAACTGGAGAAATTGCCTCCTGCTGGAGGGGGATCAATGTATCCTTGGTGCAACGACTAAAGGCAACTTGAGTTTAACGAGAGGAAGCAACTCCTGAACCAAGCAAATTTTTTTCATCCGTGCGAATGCAAAGTGCAAATGAGAGTGCAGAAATGCATCCTATGAGCAAGCCCCTGGTGACGTACGTGTCTCCAGACTGCTGGCTTTTCCTGTTGGTTTTGACCTTGCAACAACCATATGAAGTAACCTTTATCTTCCCCCCCCCTTTTTTTTATGGATGTCTTTATGAACCATTGAAATGTTATGGTCTACTTTGGAACATTTCTTTTCTGTTAGGCGTTAGTTTAACCTGGCTTGTGTTAAGTGTGTTTTCAAAGTGATGACCTATAACCAAGGTGTTTATTTCTGTGGTGCAGTGAACTCTCACACTGTGCACAAATCCAGTCTGGATTCAAATGTGTTTGGTGAGATGTGTAGGTGAACTTCTAGCAGCAGGAGCAGACCGTGTTTGAATCCCAAGGGATTTGAATAAGCCTGAAACAGGGGTACAAACACATGCAAACAGAGAAAAGTGGATGAAGTGTAATCTTTGTCTCACACACACACGGTGAATGCCAAATAAATACCAAGTAAACACACTTTTAGGTCCAGAAACAGTACAGTGTGTTGCCAAGCGAAGCAATGCATTTTTATCTGGATACATGGGATGTATAGTTATGTCATTACAACGTACTTATCACCAGCCGGATGTGATAGATAGCCATATAAGTACATCTTGTTTATTAACTCATCCTTATGGTATAAGGCCATATAAACACAATGTATTCATAGCCACATAAAATCTCTCCTACTTATCAGCTCATCATCTCGCCTCCTATCTCAGCAGAAAATGTCTTCCCTCTTACTGAAACTTCTTGGCTCAGACTTCTTATTTAGATGAATGATTCTGCCCTTTAGCTTCCCAGATGCGATGTGGGGATAGCGCCTGCATGAAAATGCTTGGCATGAAACAGACCAGAGAAAACAAGTCTGGGAGGGGCTTTGTGCCGTTGTGGTGTTGATTCCCCGGCTGTGAGCAAGGGCTAGCAACGCCTGTGCCATAGTTGTGGAAATTTCATCACGACCCTGACAACTGCTCCGTAAGAGAAGAGGAGCAGAGCAAAACTAACCAGGATCCATCCCACCACCCGCAGGAAGGGATCAGAGCGGGTTTGGGGGTGGGGCAACCCCAAACCCAGGGCAGCAGGCAGCTCCGTGTTTGCAACTGCAAGACAGCAGTGTTAAAGAAGGGATAGCAGTCCATTTTTGCTCTTTATTTTGATCTCTCCTTGCTTCTGGTAGTGCCAATGGTGCCTAAAGGACAGCTTGTCTACACTTGTACATGGAGATGTACTGAAATGTTATTTTTTTTTCATTGCAATAGCAAGTTGTGAAAGTGCTAACACTGAAGGCTATATGACAGCAAGACATTTGTCACAGTCACCTTTTAACTATCAGTGACTGTTTTCAAGCCCTTTCTGAAGTTGTGTTGATGCCAATATCCCCATTATGTAGTGGGGAAACTGAGGCAAGGGAGCTTCCTGAGATCTTAGACCAGGTCCAATAACAGAATGAGATTTCAGGTTCCCGAGTCATTTTGGTACCAAATAAACAGCACACAGAGTAGCTGATTCACATGAAAGATGCTTGTCTACTTTATTGATTTACACAATCATCTGTGACCCTGATGCTGTAGGACAGATGAGTCTATTACTACTTCATAGTAAGAAGATATTACAAAAGCTTTGTCATGCTCATTTTGGTCTGATCCCTCACTCAGGAGCATCGGAGCCAGAGGTAATTCATAATTTGTTCCTCTCAGGCAAATTATCATTAAAATCTTTTCATCTTGTTCTTTCTTGTGAGGAATTATGGATATCCACTCTATTTTTAAGAAAATCTGTTCTGAAATATTTTTTGAGAATTTAATCCCTTTCACCCCATCTTTAACCTGCTTTCCTAGAGGAATGAGGCATTTACAATTGCAGGAGCTATCCACCTGCAGTCTCTTTATCTTCCTCTTGACCTTTAAAAAGGGTGAGCCCCTCAGTTGATTCCAACTATAGCTGACAGAGGGATAGAGATCTCAAAGATATGCGTTCTTGGGATTTTTGTGGAACTGGCAGCAGGAGGAGGAAGCCCTGGAGGGACCTACCACCGGAGACTCCAGCATGACCTTCCCAGGTGTGGGCAGATAGGAAGCACCTGAAGTATCCTGGGTGTGTGGCAAAGGCATGTATCATAATTGAAGGCACACAAGAAAACTAACCAGCAGTGGTTCTGCTCTCTTGGACTGCTTTGTTCCCTCTTTAAACTCTCTCGTGGCACCTCTCTGGAAATGATGAACTCCAGTTGTCTGAGGAAGGGGTTAGGGAATTCCAAGCCAACCAGAAATGTGCTCTAAGTTTCTGGCCATCTTACTGAGACTTTGCTGGTCCACACTGGAGGGATGTGAACCAGGACCAAAACCTGTGTGCTCTGGGGACTCTGAATTTTCCTTCCTAGTGATGTCATGTCTCTTCCATGTTGCAAATCACTGGGGCTCGTCTGGCTTCAACAGAGCCATGCCAGCTTTCTCTGAGTGAGAAAGCCTTCCATCTCCAGCCCACAGGGCTCATGTGATACTGGCTATTAATTCTTTTGCTGGTCCAGGATGGATTGCAGCTCCTGGGGAAGGGAGATAACATGTCACACACACCCCAACTACACGGAGCGGTGGTCCCAAATAAGATGCTCTGGTGTGCAAAAGTCTATCATATCTGACCTTATGTTCAGCACCTGGGAGACACTGAGGTGTAGGTAACCTTTGGCACGTGCAAGTTTTAACTCCTGGGTGAGAGTGGACAGTTTTTTGTGAGTTACACCCTGGTTTGGTTTTATTTTAAAAATAGGAGGAGCAGCAGGGAAAGGCTCTCGGTCCTGGGCTGTTCTTTGAGCAGTGTAAGAAGGCAGCTGCCTTTCACTAAGGAAATCTAAGGTGACCTGGGCTCACAGGGAAACGTGGGGGAGTTTTCAGCTCATCCCGTTGTCATTCCAGCATGTGGGTGGTGCATTACTGGGTGTTGAGAAGCTGATGGTCCCACAGAGAAACCAGTGTGCCTGCTAGGCAAAGATGCAGTGCTCTTAAATATAATGCTTGAATTATACCTAGTCGACCTCCCCACTTTGCTTTTTTTAAAATTTATTTTATTTTATTTTACCCAGTGCACTTCCATGACATGAAAGCCCAGTAAGTGACACTCAGCAGCTATCAACTATTTTAATATGGACTTTTCTGAGGGAGCCAAAAAAATAAAAGCTCCTTCCAAGGTCATTAGCTGACAGTTGCAGCCTGCTTGAAAATTGCTTGCACTCTCGGCTAATTGGTCTACCAGACCTGTTCATTTGTTAATTTGACGCCATTAGGTAACTGGCACATCTCTGCTGCAGACAGAAGACAAGGACTGAGGAAGCTGTTTTGGTCTTTTTCTTTGGATGCTTTGAGAGGACCTGAGACAGTGCAAAGATGCTCTGTGCCTGTTGGGGGGACCATCTTCAGGTGTGATAGGACACTGTTGAGACACCCAGGGCTGGGTGTCACCCCTTCTGGGTGGTATGAAACCTGGACTGTGGGGTGAAGAGGATAGGTTGAATGAATAAATTGCTTTAGGTTGAGTGAATAGTTGTAGCAATTATTGTAATTACTTAGATTGGCCCCAAATTGACTGGTTTTGCATCTGCAAAGTGAAAGAAAAAAAGGTGTTTCAGGGTTAAATGGATGCTTTATTTGACAAAAAATGAGTCCTATAAATACAAGTGAAAGGTTGGATGTACAGAACATGTGCTAATACCTGTCATGACCCTCTCCTCTCCAACCATAACCTGGGACAAGGACTTGGATCTCAGTCATCTCTCAGTAATTGACCCTCCATGAGAGTTTCTTGGAATTGGGCTGCTTTCCATTTCTCCTCCCATTTCTGTGAAACATGAATGGGCAGAGGGGTGAAGAAGCAGATCGAGTCTTCTCTCAGTCTAGTGAACCCAAGCTCAGGAGGAAAACACTGATCACAGTATGTGGGGATGCCCCGCTGTGGCCACCCCTGAACATACCATATAGTGGGATGATTAGGCTATTTTTGGAGGAGGAAGACTTTGAATTCAAGAGGGATGGAATCTCAACTGAGATTAATCCCTGAGATGCTGCACCAGAAGAGACATCAGCTGTGTCTCTTAATCTGTGAAAGGTGCCAAATGCCCTGAAACTATTTATACATTTAAGAGTACTCAGTAAGTGCAACCCAAACTGTTTCAGGTTGGCTGAAAGAGGATCTTTTAGCAGCTTCACTGCATATTTGTAGAAAATAACATTGCTCTTCCCTGTAACAGGTCTGCCTCCTCCAGCCTGTTGCACCACCGCTGTGTCAAGCAGAAATGCAGCTCATCTGCAAACTGGTGCTACTGGTTGATGGTATCTCTGTGTTAAGGACCTGCTTGTTTTGTCAAATGGCAGCTGGAATTTCTCTGGTCTGGAGAAGGAAAATGAATATAGCTCAGATGATGTACAGAGCTGCTGGGTCCTGCCAGGAAAAGGCTCAGATTCAGCTCCCCGAGCTGTCCTGAGTGTTTGGGGAGCTTATATCATGGACTTTGTCCCCCACTGTCCAGCAGCTCTGCCTCACTCTGCTACCAGTCCCTTACTTCTGTGCCCTATGAATATCCCCAGGGCCAGATACTGTGTTGATGATCCCATGTGGCTGCTTACCAGGCCCCTTGCACTCTTCCCTTCTATCCTTCATCCTAAACTTTCCCTTGTATCCTTCATCCCCAAGAGACCAGAAACATCTCAGACTCAAAACTCATTCCCTTCAAAACACCTGTTGTTTTCCAAAGAGCATGTTTGGCCCTGCAGTTCATTGTCATGTGCATGAATTGTTGCCTGTTTCATTCCCGCAGCAGCAGAGTCCGAGATGAAGGGTTAATATCCAGGTGTGGGTTTGCAAACCTCCCCTCCTTCATCTCCATGAAGGGCCTTACTAATGGCAGCACAAGTGGAGAAGGGTGTCTTGTCAGCAAGACCAAAGCTAACAATGTAAAAATCCAACTTTAGAGCAGTTTTGCTGCTTTTGAATTAGGTAGGAGAATTATTCATGTTGTTACAAGGTCACTCTCAAGTCCTGGATCTCACTGGCTGGACTTTGCTACCAAACACTGGTGCTTCTTTTACCCCACACTCCTAAGAAAACACTGGTTTGAATGTGATCTGGGTGCTGGGCACACTGATGGAAGCAGATCCCAGGAGCGCCATGCCGGGGGGCAAAGTGAAGAGGACACTCAATCCTACTTTGGATCTGTCCCCTTGTCAGGGCTAAATCTGTGTCAATGTTTGGAAAGCTGGGAGCGGGAAACTGGTCAAGTACCTCTGAGGCGGGACTTAGCTTTGAGTGGATAACCTCTGCTTCGGTGATGCTGGATGAAGGAAATCAAGCAAAAGCCTGTGTAATTCTCCCTAGACTGGGGCTTTCACCAGCCCAACTACACTGGTCACAAATCACACCTCATTGTGCCTGACAGTCACAGCTAGGCTGGAAAAACCTTGTCATCCTGACCCTGCGTCGGGAGCTGGAGGATTTAGCGGGCTCTTCTTTGCTGTGTTTTGAGAAATTCTTAAGCAAACACTTTCTTTCTGTGGGTGATTTCACAAGCTGGGAGAAAAGCAGCTGTTGGTGGTTCACAGCTCAGATTTCCCTAAGAAATGTAAAGTCTCAGCTGGACACCATGATGATAGATTTTATAGATTTCTCCCCTTCCTCCACATCCAGCAGGCAGCTAAACCCAACAGTGAGCTACAGTGCATTTCTCTGTATTTAACTTCTCCTTGAGATAATCCATTTGCCTCTGTTCTTTGAAAACTTACTGAATAAGCCACTTGTTTCACACTGGTGGGGAAATAACACTTTGGGGGCCCCTTTTGTGCCTGTCTTATGTACAACAGAAGCGTGGAGTTTTATAAAGTCTAATAAATACCCAGCTCTGCCAGATGTTAACTTTCCCTTTTATTTTTTATTCCTTTTTTCTTTCCTTTTTTTTGCCCCCCTCCCCACCCCTACTAGAAAGGAGGTCGGAATTTGAGTTCCAGACTTTGGCTGACTGCATATAAAATGGGACTAAGAGACATGTTGTGACAGTGTAAATTATCACATTTTAGATGGTGTTAAATATAGAAATGCCACTTAAGAGGGGATGCATTTTGTTCGGCGCCTGATATTTGTCTCGTCAAGACATCCTCATGAGATGGTGTCTGTTTATTATCTTCCCACCTTTTCCCTCTATTATTCTGCTCTGTCTCCTGACAGTGGTTAATGAAGAAGTTATAGCCTTTTTCTGTGTTTCATGGTGCTTGAGCAATGGGGGCGGGTTATTGCGTGGCTTGTGAGGGCTGACTCCAAATGAGCCTGCGGTGGAGAAATTCCCACTTGCACTTATCCCCCCTGGGTTAAACCTCTGGATTAAATGCAGAGAGCAAAGGTGGGTGAAAAGGCCATGCTAACACACAGCCCTGTGTCTCCACCCAGGGCTGAGGGGCTGGAGGGTCCACAGGAGGCAGGGGGAGAGGCTGGAGAGACAGCCCAAGTCAGGAAAACCAGTTTGAGGAAGAAAAACATTTCCCTTAGACTGGAACTGACAAAATTCACTGGAGTGAATGGTTTTGAAGTTTGTTTGGTTATTTTGGCTAAACCTAGCTCATTGATGGCTCTATTTCCTTCTCCCCTTGGAAAAGCATGTGTTTGGTCTCATTTATTAAATTAAAAAGTGTCATTTTCTGTGATGTATGCTCTCTGCTCCTCCTCGAGAGTGGTAATTGCATGGAAACTTCCATGGTTTATACCTAAAGGAATCCTAATTTTAATACATACAAAATTACAGCTATTTAAGCCTCATTTAGTTAGAAGCAGTGCAGTTTTCCATTAAAAACCTCTCCAAACAGAAGCTGGTTTTGCACTTAGAAGTGGATTCTCAGTTGTAACTTTATCTTCCCCAGTGTAGTCTCAACTCCATTAAACTTAATCACCATCATATACTAGTACTCGTTCAGTTAATGAAAAATAGTTTTCTCCAAAGGTAAAGTGTTATAATTAAGGGCTCTGTACATCCACAATAGCTTTTGTGCCTTCCACCTTTTTTTTTAATTTTTAAAATTGGTTAATTCTGTGCAGAGCAAAAGGCCAGAAATGCTTATGAGACAAAATAATTCTGCTCAGATGATGAGAAAAATAATCATGAAGGATTACATGGCCACATATAAAATTTTGCAAGAGGTTCTTGTCCCTGCCATGGATCATCAGACAGATCTGATAAAACTCTTAAGTAGGCCAGTGTTGCCCAATAAGTTAATAGCAGTCTTGCTTTTATTCAGAATGATACCAGGCTGCTTTTAAAGCAGTAATGAGACTTGTGCGCTAATGGGGCATGTGGTTTGGCCAGAGAGCCCAGCCCGTGATGGACAATAGGTCCATGCCTCCATCCACAGCACCCAAGCACAACCCAGCAGTTCAGAGAGGTGACAGTTCAGCCCCAGCTGAGATAAAGGGAAAGAATTTGTTTGGTTATTCACAATATCAGTTTGCTTTGTCAAAATTACTATTTTTTCCCCTATGCACTGAATTAATTTTCATTAATTCTTTCTCATCCCTAAATTAAAAAAAGTCCTGCATGGAGAAGTTCCTGATCTGTGCTAATGAAAATACATTCTTGTGTATGTTCTTGTGATGCACATCCAGCTATATAAATAAAGATGATTTGTAGCTATACAAAAATAAAGCGGGATTTTCAAAAGCAGTCTAACTACTCCCAGCCTAAACTAGTTGGAGTAGAAGAGGGGAGAGTTTATAATTATATTCACTGGGAGCTGTGCTAGTCCCCTGCTGAGTGCTTTTAAACATTCCCCTCCTTAGACTCTACTGGGATAGAAATATACTGTATTTATAGCCATCTTGTTTCAATATAAACATGTCAAACTGTAAATCTCAGACACAGAGATGGGCTCAAGCTGAAAAATTCAAATCCAGGTTTCCACTGTTCCCTATTTCAGATCAGCTCTTTTGTGGGCTTCGGCTTTTGAGGACCTGGGACTGGATTTTCATTTAGGTCCAGCTTCCCTTCCCTACTTGCATTCAGAGAGGATTGACTGTCAGACCTCATGTCCCCCCGGACTCCAGTTACACTTCACGAACTGGATTAGCTCCTGACTTATCTCAGCTCTAAGGTGCTTTCCCGCAGCAGAACACCCTTTGTGTTTCAGCACATATGTCCCTGATAACCTTGTTCCCGTTCAGAAGATGGTTACACATTTCCTCCATAGCGGGAGCAACGTGTACCTGTCTCTGGTTTCACATTTTTGTTCTGTGTGTCCCTGTGTTTTTTCCTTCCATGCCCTGTGCTGAAAAAAGCCTAATAATACAACGGCAACAACAGAAATAGCATCGTGACTATTATTAGCATGGCACAGGTTTCTTGCTGGGAACAGATGAGTCTGTGAAATGGGCCATGTGCCCCAGGACAGGCACTGCTCCTGCCTCCCCGGGTTCCTCCCGTGGGAGGCAGAGGTTGGAGAAACACAAAACAAAGCCCAGCGAACTTTGGCTAATTTGGGAAAAGGCAGCAGCTATCGGTGTGTTGACAATCCCATGCTTGTTTAAGCAGTAGATCCCAGGGAGAAAGGGGGGAGCGGGAAGAAAATGTTTCCATAACGACTGACACGTGAATGCTGTTAATGTTCCCGTGAGGTGCCGGTGTGTGTTCACAGCACACGCATCGCCTAAAAAGGTGTGCATGCTCTGCAGATGTTTTCTTGGAGCAGGAGATGTCCTAATAAGCAGGTACATTGTTCCACATGTTTAATCACGAACGGCAGTGAATGGCTGCTTCAATTCTCCTGACCCTTTTTTCTTCCCTCTTGACCTTTTCCTTTCCTAGCCTGCCACAAACGAGGAATGATTATTAAGTGAAATTAAAAGAAAAATTAAAAAAAATAAAAAGGAAAAAGAAAGTACGGAGATTAAGCTTGGGGGAGTAGAGAGACTTGGGAACATAAAGGAGAGTGGAAGTGTGTTATGTAGTATTTGTTTTCTCTGCTGCCATTTTATTGCTTTTCTGGGAGCGCTGCCAGAAAAATGGCGAGTAGCACTTTAATTAAAGAAGGCTCTGTGTGTACTCCAGCTGTTCCTCATGTGACCGGCCTGTCTGTGGGTAAAGCGAAGGATGCTCCCGCCAGCTCGCCCGAATCAATGCTAACCTAATTCCCGGCCACACACTGCCGAGCGTTCATGCGAACCTGCGGCGTTTGGGGCACTGTCTGCGAGCCAGACGCTCGGCACACCGTCCTGTTCCTGGTATCCTCACGGATCTGAAGGCAGAATCTGGCAGCGGCATTGCTGGGAGTGCAGGAGTGCGTGGAGGGAGGTGGAGCTCCACTTAAAACATCTTTCCCTGCCTGTGGCAGACCGTGCTGCCTGGAAGGAAGGGCATTTTGGGTTTGGTGGTGGAAGAGTGGACCCCCACTGAAGTTTCTGGGAAACCAGACATTGGCTGTGAATGAGTATGACTAATTTTTCAGCAGTAACCTAGATCAGAGATACCCTAGGCTCAGAGAAGACCCCTGCATTTATTCATATATATATATATATATAATTTTTCTGAATTTGGAGAAAGACAAATTCAGCTGGAAGAGAAGAGTCCAGCTATGCCAGTGCACCCAAACTGAAAAATCAGGCTGTGCATCTGGAAGGTGCTTTATGGGTTCATCAGCAATGTTAAAAAATACTAATAAAGCAAAGCTGCAGAACGGGATAGAAATTTTTGTGATAACCCAATGAGAAAACTGACATAGCATCTTATAGCTTATACATGCCAAAGCTGTGTTTCTTGGGAAACTGTTCTCTGTAGTTTCTTGTGGAAGAAAATATTTACTGTGGTGATGTAGGCTATATAATTCCTAAACACAATAGGTTGGACTGAGTTTTTATTTTTTGCTACAGGGCCCCTTTGCAGCCCTCTTGCCAGGGTGAAGGGCACGAAGATGAATGTGATGTTGTTTGTGCCCACTGTAAGGCCATTCTCCAGTGCCAGGCAGGCGTAAAGGGGCCTCTCTGTAGGAGAGAGCGTCATAGGACGCTGTGTAATAAAACCCCTCGCTTTTGTCGCAGCAGCTCGGTGGCATTACTGCCATGGCAAATGTCACTTCTGACGTGCTAATTTAGGTGCGACATGAAACGTCCAAGTGTAACCTGAAGTGTCCCACAGCTGAAGCGTTTCATTGTTCTTTTCACACACCTCACCCCTATCAGTAACATGAAGCCGCTTCCTCCCACAGTGGTGCAGGAGCTGAGCCTCCTGTATTGACCTGCAGGAGACCTTTTTTGGGAGCTTTCCAGCCCTTTTGCTTTCATAGGCTGAGAATTGCTCCTTCTGTGTTTGTCTGTCTCCCCGCACACCTAGGTCTGTTCACACGGTTTATGGCAGTGGAGGTGAATTGATATAATACATTGAGGAGATTTGAGACCAAGCCATTGTGTTACTGAAAGTCAACTTCAGAGCGCTGGGGAAAGGCTTTACTTCTTCCCCTTTCCAGCAAAAAGGGTAAACAGAGGCAAAACCTGATAAAGGGGAGATGTTATCTGGATGTGGCAGAAACAAAGAGGTTTAGATGGAGTAGTGGTGTGCAAATGGGAGGTTGGAGCTCTGCCTTGTATACTTTGTCCAGCCTTAATGTGTTTGCAGGGGGCCTCAGGGTACCTGAACAACTGTTGATGCATGTCAATAATATTTAAAAAAGGGTAATCTCAGTCTTTTCTGATGGAGAAGCTGTGTTGTCAGCTGTGGATAATTTCTGAGCAGTAGCTGGATAGAGGCTCTTGAGCGATGTTTCCTTTGTGTGTTTACTGTGAAACCCAAATGATGCTTTAGGCCTTCTCTTTGCACACCCACCAAGTTGTCAGATTTTGAGTCCTATCAAATACAACAGTGACTTTTCCTCAGATATGGAAATACGTATGTGGGTCCTGCTGTTAGTGTCCCCAAGTCTGGCCACAGTCATCTCCTCTGCTCTTGTATGGAAGTCTGAGGAGTGCAGGGCCTTTTTCTTTCACACTCAAATGCTGACATCCTTTCAGTGACACCATCTGTTCCTTTGTACACCAACTCACTTCTCTGAAGTGATTTATCCGTCTTCTGCAGTCCAGTTTCTCTTTGGGTGATGCTGTTATGGGACTCTCATTTCTCTGGTGCTGCCTTTCAGCCAAATACCAGATTGTTTCCTCCATCCATGCAAGTTTCTTTTACAAGAAAACTCATAAATTATTTTCTGTCCCCTAGACTTTATTTTTTTACTTGCTAGGCAGTTTACCTTCTCTTCACGTACATCTGAGTGAACTTTGTTTGTCCTGGCTGCTTTGAAGTACAGGCTCAGAAGCAGCAACAATTTCATGTTCTAAAAATCGTCTGGGCAGAGTTGGTGCTTATACAGGAGGCTGTTTGCTGTTCAGGTGATAGAGAATAATACGACAAAGACTTTCTTCTTGTACAGTGACATGGGTTCCTTATTAATGGAGTTATTTCCAAAATGTATCTGGAAAAGGCATTTGTTCTGTCCTGGTTTGCTTCTAATGCTTCTCACAAGTTTTTCTGTTCTGCAACTTTCCCAATTAGAAGCAGGCTAATGTATCTTTTGGCAATATATATTTATTTATTTATGGTACAAGTCTTTGTTGATTTGCTGGAGGCAGTGGTTGCCAGTATGCCAGCTGCCCTAAGGGCACAGCTTTTACTGTCTGTTGTGGTCTAGCAGGTGCCCTTATCCCTCAAGTATACTGGGCTTTGAACTAAGGTTGTGTCATCTTTGCATCATCTCCATTGGCAGGAGATCTGCTCCCAGTGTCTGCCTGCCTCTCCTGGGTGACTTGACTTTCCATGTCCCTTCTTTGACTCCTTGACATCTAGACAGAAGCAGCTGAGGATTTTTCTTGGTCCAAGTCCTGCTCCTGTTGCCATCCTTGTAGGCTTTGCCCACTGCTGTGACAGCCCCATCTCCATCCTGTCCTGAGTTGTACCTATTTCATGTGATCTGTGGTTCCCACCACAAACTGGGTGCTACCTTTTGCCATTTCTTCACAAAACATTTGATGACCAGATGCACACATACCCACAGTACTGTGGTCTCTGGCTTGTGGCATTTACTATAGCTGGCTGCTCTGCTTGGCACTCTCCTACCTCCTTTTCCATAATCTTGTATTGGGCTGAGGCAAACTATGCTGCACAGGAAACACAAACTTGGTTTTTGGACTTGTAAATCAATTTTCCATGCCTGGATGTCTTTTTCCAGTGGAAACATGGGTGTTGGAGGAAGGTGGTTAAATAAGTTTCATTCCAACACACAGTCAGGATGCAGCCAATGTATGTACGCAGCTTGGTGCTATAGCACTCCCTGTCCTGCTAAAATAGTAAGGAGGGAGAGTCGTTGGGACTGAGGGAGGGATGGAAGAAGGACATTTGTCATGGGGAGAAAAAAATTGTAGGCAGAAGTGACCCAAATTCAAATCTTCTCTGACTGATGCCATTTAAAGCCCTTCCAGGCAGGATGATGGCTGTAGCTGACTGAGGGCATGTCTGCATCAGGTGAATGGAACTCACCGCGTGCCTCTGAGCAGGATGCCCTGGCTGGTTGGCACAGGGCTGTACAGCAGCATTAGCCTGGTCCTGGAAGTGGGATAGATGGGTCATGCTGAGGGCCAGGACCTGGTCAATAGAGAAAATGTTCTGCATAGTGCAGCTCTGCACTGCTGTGCCTGCTAGTTTGTTCCCAAGAGGAGCAGGGATCTTTGTATGGAGCTGCACTTCACAGAGTAGCCCTTACTCCCCCATCCCCAGTGATCCTCCAGACCAACTCCTACCACTGTGGGTTCCACAGAAACCAAACTGGCAATGTCTGATGATGAGTGTATGGAGCAGCAACCAGCGGGGCTGACCACATAAAACAGTCTACCTGGGTCCAAAGTGAGAGACAGCCACTGGCCAAACATGGCCTTGGACACCTTGGCAAAATCAAAATTGGATCTAGTGCCAGCACTAAACAAAACCAGTTTAGAGATTGGTCTCTGCTCAGTTCTGTGTGCATTGAAACATGCCTGACGTTGTGGTACTAACATGCTGTGCAGCATAAATGTGACTAACGGTGTTTTGGACACAGCCTACAGTAGCTGCTGAGTGACTTCATGCCCAGGAATGATGATGCTGCAAGGGTGGTTCATGGAGCCCCACACCTGGCACACCATCAAAGCCCATAAAATATTACCTTAGCTGTAGGACAATAACACATTTCTCAAGCAGGACAAAGTAGCTGGCTGGATTCCCATGTAGAAACTTTCTTGGACACTTGGGAAGTGCTAACAGGATATGGGATCTTTGCCTGTCTGTGCTTTGAGTGCAGTGCAGATGGGTACGGCCACAGTTTCTCCTGTGATACCACTGCTGATGGGACTGAGGAAGTTGCACTGGGACCAGAGCAAATTGTGGGTCTCTGCAGCAGCACTCAGAGTGGCTCTGAAGGGGAAAGGACTGGATTTGTGAGTGACAGAAGAGATGATGCTGCAGTAGCCAAGAAGCTGAGAATTTGGCCAGGCTTTTGGCTGTTCAGAATGACAGAAAAAGTCTGAGTAGCGGTATTTGGACTGAACCTTGGAAGGTTTAGCTTGGCAGTGGTGATCCTGGGGAAGGCTATAGCTGGAAGTACCTCTGAAGGGGTGATATTGCTGAGCTCTGACACAGAAAGAAGAGTCTGTCTCACTGACAAGGTCCAGGCTTACAGTTGAGAGTTGTCCAGTCTCACAGTGCATGTTTGGTTTGAGGAGGTCTGGAGTCAGGGTTGAAGCAGGAGCCACCCACATGGAAGGGATGACTGAACTTATGTCTGGGATGGGAGTGGTCTTGGAGGAAGTGGGAGAAGGCATCATTAAGAGCAAAACCCATCAGGGTCTTTTTCATCAGGGAAAAAGGGAGCTGAGGCATCTTCAGAGAGTTTGTGAGGGAGGTATGAGTAGAAACAGGACAGAAAAGTAGCATGGAAGCCAAAGGAAAATTAATCCTCAGGAAGGTGAGATGTCTGAGTGAGGATGTAGGGAATGCAAGGAGACTGGAGTCAGAGCCCTGGATTTGAGATTGTGAAGACAGTTGTGTGGAAATCAGGCACTCTCTTTGGCCAGAAATACTGCTTTCTGTATGTCTGCTTTTGATCTCACTATGAACATTAGTAAAATATTTCCATTTTTCTGGCAAAGTGGATGTCCCTAGACCATGCAGCTGCTCCGTAAAAGCAGCTTTGCTATCAGGATGGTGGCCAGCATCGTAATGACATTATACAGCTGTTTGAGGCCCTGCAGTTTTGCCTGCATTCATCACCTGCTTTCAAACTGGTCCCAGTTCTCATTGCTGACCTACTGGAAACCTCTGCCTTGCACCAAGCTAGTGTTTATCAGACTGGAGAGGTTTTGAATAAAACAATTCCTGTTCCAGGGGACTTGATTGTTTTGACAGAACCTTGGTCTTATCCTGAAATCTCCAAGCAGCTCCAGCCATCGATGACTTTGACATCTGTGCTCTGAGCTGAGCACAAGGAGAAGATGCTGTATTCTTTAGTTGGTGCCAGGCTATTGTGATGGCTGATGCAATGTTTTGGCAGCCAAGCTGTAGCATTGAAGGTTTGTACTGTAGGACCCAGTTCTAGCAGGAGTTTTAAGGCCTCAATATTTAAAAAAAAAAAAAAAAGCCTCACTGAATGGGCAAACAGCCAAACCATAGTACATAACCTCTGAGCACTCCAGGAGTATTTTCCTAGCAGCTGGATGAGGAATGAGTTGATAGAGACAGAGCAGGGGGAGTTTGGAGCGCAGCCCTTCTGATCATTTTTCAACGTGCTGGATTGTCCCTGCACTCCCTTGGCAGGCAACCCAAACTGTGCTGCACTGCCTCTCCTTGGCTACCTCCACGCCAGTCTCCATGTGCCGGGGCACGGGGTGCGAGGGAGATGTGTTTACACTTCTCATCCAGTGGGAAAGCTGGGAGTGCGAGCACAGGCACTTCAGACTGTAATGTGATAACAGGTTTGCCCCCATCACTCACTCCTACTGCTACTAATAGAGCAAGAGAGGGAAATTCCTCAGGCATGTGGGATCTCAGCTGTGAAAAAACCACTGTCCTGGTCTTCCCCACTTCTTTGTCCAAGTCAGCGGCTGCACTGCTACTCATAATACAGACTAATTCCAGGTAGCTAACAGGAAACAGAGAGGATACACTGAATATATCAGACCCAGATTTTGCAGGGAGGCTAAAAAGAGAAGGCTGCAAAATCTCACCCCTCCATCATCACTGTGTGTTGTGACTGCATGGCCTGGGACAGGAGTGTGACAGGGAGGAAAATCCCCGTCCCCAGCAGAGCCACATCTCCCCAGCAGCAGGGAAATAACCTCCCAAACACACAGTGCACCAGCCACAGTGCATGAGTTTGCTAGTCTTCTACTCTTCTGGCAGCCAATAAACTTACGTTCATGGTTTTCAGACTTGGGTTTGGTAGGACAGGTGGTGCTATGTTGGCCTGGCAAAGAAATGGGCTGCATGATGGGTTTGGATGACTTGAGTGTGTGGTACCTTCTTCCTCAGTAAACTCACTGGCAGATGAATTTCCTGAGCCAGTAAACCCATGTGAGCAGCCACCCCCGTTGAGGTCGGGCCCAGCTTCCAGCCAGACACCACCCTGCTATGACGAGCTGGGTTGGAGGAGGCTGGAAATAGGAATGAATTACCACATGCTGTGTGGTACATCAGTGCTGGAGCCATGGCAGAAATCATTTGTCCCTGAGTGCTTCTGTGTCCTCTGCTCACCCACACTGCCTCCTGTGCTTGATTTAGATGCAGATGTTCCAGTTATGTTCCAGTTTGTCATCCAAAACTTAGAGATTTTCTTCCTCCTTTGAGGCCAGCAGACATGGGGTGGTGGTTGAAGGCTGTCCTTGTGCTGGCCATTTCCACCAGGTGAAGTTACTTGGGAGGGTCTCTCCTTGCTGTGAAACAACTTAATGAGTTCTCTTGTCCTCTGCTAGGTTTTGGTCTCATTGACACACTCAAAGGACTACTTTGGTGGGCTGGGAAGTGTTACTGTGCTGGGGATGGGAAGCTAGAGATGTGGTCTGACAGAGAGAGCTCATTTTGGCAAACCCTACTTTCCCGTGTGCTTGGGGACCCATTAAGCTCCCCAAACCAGCCCATCTGGGTGTAGGGGACACACTGGGAGGGAGAGACACCCTTCTGTGGGATTTCTGGCTGCAGTGCTCCAAGGAACAGTGCTGAATAATTGTCTGTGTGTGTGCATGTGCATCTACTTTAATCACTCTTTAAATGTACAGCTGCTTTCTGTAGCAAAGTGTTGTATGAGAGTAATGGGGTGACCCCAATTCCCCTTTTGCTCCTGCAAAATCTGTTAATATTCTCTCTCATGCCTGAGAAACTATTGCAGAAGACACTTTCCCTTTCTCACTCTCTTTTTCACTTTGTAACGAGAAGAACAGTCTTTCATTGTTAGATTTTAAAATAATCCTCTTCTGTCAGAGTCCGACTCCTACATCCAGCAGCACTGGCTGGACCCTGTACCAGAAAACTGTGTGAATGAGGTGATGCATGTCTGACCACCCGTTGCTTTTCCTCTCGGTTTCCCAGGAATTGCTGTAAAGCCATTCCCTACTGCTATGGCCAGTAGAGTAATGCAAAGGAGGGTCTGACTCCAAGGCCATTGAACGGTGTGCAGTATCCAAACTGTGGAGGATTTTGGACAGAGTCTAAAAGGAAAAGGCTTGTTAGGGATATTCAGGGAAGAGTCTGCTGCCAAGGAGAGCGGCACCAGCCCGAAGCCGGGGCTGTCCCCCAGCCCTTTGTTCCTCCGGGTGGTCGGCTTCCTCCACCCAGCATGGCACAAAGAGCCTTTGGGAACTGGCCCAAAACTGAGGAGTGGCAAATGCAGTTAGTTCCCCTGCTTTTGTAAAAAGCATGTCTGGCTGCCAAGGGAAGTTTCCGTATCCTGCTGCCTTGTGTTTGCTGGGGCTCGGCCGGGACCCGCTGTGCCTCCAAGTCCTCGGGCTGCGACCGGAGTCTGGGAGCTTTGCTCCTTCCTTTGTACAAGGGTGGAGAAGACAACGGTCAAGTGTTTTCAGCTTTTCTGACTGATTTGTGCTTATTACAAAGCTGGCTGCCTTGGCCAGTTTTCTGATGTGGGTTGGGTGTCCTCAGGACATTTGCTTTGCTTCTGCTGGGACTGAGCCTGTGCTGGAGACAGAGGGCCCGGTCAGAAACTTGGGAAAGATGCTGAAAAGATGGCTGTGAGCTTGAGGATGCCCTCCAAGAAAGACCTGGCCCAGGGCAGGGGGCTGAGTGAGCTGCCTTGCTTAGAAATCAAATGTAGTGCAGGGAAACCACTAATTCTAAAGACACTAGAGACAACCGTCTCCTTCCATGCACTCTGGCTTGAATAAATTGCAAAGGTTGACAATAAAATAACCTTTTTTTCAGGCGAGACAGATTCTTTGGTTCAGATCCTTTCCTTGTGGTTAATCTCGTGGTTAAGGAGTTTTGCTGCCAAGCAGGGCACTGTATCAGGACAAACCATAGCACAGGTTTTGTGCAAGGGAACTAAAGAAAAAGACTGGAGATACGTGAGATCAAATTACGGTGTTTGTTGGGAATTACTGTCATGTGGAGAAACTTTTCACAGATTGGTGCAATTAGCTGATATCAAGATGGTGTTTAAGCTGTAAAAACCATCCATAGTGGTACGATGGGCAGAGGATTGTGAGAATGAAAGCACGCTGTCATTAAAATGAAGATGCAATTACAGGAGGTATTTTAATTTGAGTTTATACAGTGTGACAATTTGTAGATAAAAGATTCCTACTTTAGGAAAATTTGGGGCTTTGGCTTTTGTTAATCTTCTGATAAGACAGGGACTTCGGTGTGAGTTCATGTGCTGGAGCACTATAGCCTAAGGCTGTCTTCTACAGACACACCTTTCAGGCCATACAGAGAGGGCCTGGGTCCATTAGACTGGAGCAGCTGCAAGCAGCTATCATACTGGATCAGTCAAAGATAGCACAAGCGTACTTAATCTTGCATGCGTGTGTAATATGAAAATAGGAGTAAGTGAAAATCTGCCATTTGTTTGACAAGAGCATCCCCCAGTCTGGGGATCACTCCACTCAATGGCCACATTTCGTGCAGAAGAGAAGTCAGAGCATGCAGAGAAACTCTGAAATGTGCTATGTGTTTGATATGAAAAGCATGTGAGACTTTTTTCTGTTTTCTGGGGGGAATTAATATAATAGAGCTGTCACCTTTCATCAGTCAAATTTGGTGGCAGCTGAGCTCAGGGACAGTAGCGGAGAGGGGGGCGTATGAAAGGTGTGGAGAGAACTGGAATTTGCATCGCAGAGAGGAAGGCATTTTTTTGTGCATCTCGAGAAGCAAAGAATTGTTCTTTGGGGTTTGCTTCTGTCAGAGAGCCTGACAGATTTTGGGCTGGGCTGAGCCCGCTGGGGTGGGCACAGAAAGCATCTGGGTGTGCAGCAGAAGCTGCTGCCAAAGGAATCCAAATCCTTCTTTTGGAGAGACTGTCAGGGTTATTTAGAGGTAGGTTTAAAATGTGTTGCTGTCTTCCCTGCAGTGAGGAATACCTCTCTCTGAACTCTTCCCGGAGGATAGGCTACACTGCTGAGTAGGAGGGAAAGGTCCCTGCCTCAGCCCCTCATCTGAGTGTGTCTGAAATGCAGTGGAACCGACACAGTTTAGCAATCTAAGGGGCACTGTAGTGCAGAATTTGGTATTCTATGTAGTTAATGTCCTATATACAATTTTACAACCTATGAATCCAGAATTTTGTATTGAATATGTTTATGTACAATGTCTAGGACACTAGCATTTGCTCTTACTTGCTGCAGTCATAATTTTGCTAGGTACTGTGTGCCCCTGCTCCTGCTAGCCCAGGTCTTGCCATTATCTCCTGGGCAGGGGTGGATACCGTGAGGTCTCACAAGGGTGCATACAGGTAAAAGACTTTCAGCAACTTATCAGAGATCACATGTCCTCAGGACCTGGCCATGGCACTGCCTGGCAGTCGCAGCAGAGCATTTGGAGGGGTTGTGCAGGGGATTTTGGACTTGGTTGCTGCCCTACTTGCCCCTGTGGAGCTCACAGTGCTGCTGTTCTGAGATACTTTTCTCTTGGGTAGATTTTTATATTGGCTCAGTCTTGGCATCTCTGAGGCTCCTGGGATGGAACAGCCACAGCTTGCCAGAGGCATAAACCTGCAGTCCTCCTAATGGCTGCCCCCAAGGATTTTGGCTGTGCTTGGCAGTGTGGAAACTTTCTGCAGTTCTCAGGACACATCAAGCATCTTTTTGTCCCTCTACATGCACTTCTCTTAGCCACAGAGCAGCAGACCTGAGCCACCTGAGAAAAGCATGTGACTGATTGGAATTAACAAGAAAGGGAAGAGATCAAGTTTGTTGTTTTTTTCCTAATGTTTTTGGGGAAGTTGTCTGAAACATTAGGACATTCCTCCAGTGAATGATATAATTAACAAGAATTGAGTTCAGCTCTCATTATCAGCATATACCTTGAGAAGAGGGAGCTTGAATCATTCTATTAAAGCTGTGCAACTGCAAATAGAGCTTAAGACAGAACTGGCTCTGCTCACTTGTACATGCCACATGTTTCTGTCATCCCTAGGACACATCCTGAGGTCCTTGGGGTTTTTTTTAGGAAGCATTTACCTATGCCAAATCTCAAGTTTTTTCCAGAGGAAGTCGTAGAGAAAGAATCAGTATGAAAATTGAGTGCAGACCTAGCGATCTGTTTTGTCACTCCCAAGAACCTTGAGTGATGTGATATGATGGGGAAAGGACCTCTGTCAGCCTTAGATAAGCTAACTGGTTTCACCTGGCACTTGGGGCTAAAAAAGGGGGAGAGGTGGGAGTTTAAGGTTTTGGTTTGGGGACGCTGACCTGTTTTTGCCTTTGACCCCCTTTTCCACTCTTGCTATTTACCTGCTTATTACTTAATGATAGCATCTGAAGCACTCCATGAATTTTTTAGCATATGGGCTGGTTTTATGTATGCTATTGTAAGCTGCACAGTGCCTGGCACAGAAGGGATCAGATCCTGAGAAATCCTTGGCACATGTGGCCATGCCACACAGTGGCGGGAACCTCTTGTGTCAGACAGAAAGTGCTTCCTGTTTTTTTTACTGTTGAATCTTTTGGCCCTGCATTTTTGATTGTTCCTTTGCTTGGACAAGGCTCTGTTCCCTTCTCCCAGTAAAAGGCATTATTCACAAGCTCCCATTCCCTCCTTTCTGTGCAAGGCATCATCCACAAAGCGGTGAGCACTGTAATAATCCAATTTCCTACCTCTAAAACAACCAGTTTTGACTGAGTATTTGCTTGGCATTCACACACTGAACAAGAAAATACCATGGTTTATAAGCTGCTTGTTTGAGCGAACCGCATTGTGAGCAAGGGGCAGCCACCGGGTCTCAGACTGCAGCTGGGAATTCTCGTGGTAGAAAATCTTACTTCAGTGAAAAACCTGAAACATGAAGATATTTTTATTTGAAGCATATCACCATCCTATCTTTCCACTCCCTGCAATTTTCAGATAAGATAACCAAAGTCTCTGGGGCATATTGTGTTCAGAGTGACCTTCAGTAAACTGGCATCATGACCTTAGTGCCGTGCCCGAAGCAGATCTCTCTGCACCTGCCAATATAACCAGGAGTCTGCTATGTGGAGCAGAAGGTGTTGCTTCTTGGTGGACCTGGCAATTGGCTTTAAACCTCCTGTTCAGTTTGAATTTCAATCTGGCCCTGAATGTGTTTTTTTGCCTGGTTTCTAAATGGATAACGTAGTTCAGTCTCTTATTTTGTCTGATAGGCATTTTTATACCACATACAGTTTTAAAGACTGGCTGTCTTATAGACCGCCATTATCCTGATATCTCATCTCTGCAGTTACTGCAGGCCTAGTTGGTATTTTTGATTCATGATTGCATAAAAAAATATATGTTATTCAGGACAGGACACTGGCAGAACTTGTGACATGATTTAGGAGCATTTAATGATCTCTTAGTTATTTAACCTGAAGAAGGTGTTAAGCCTGTCCTCCTACCACCATATATGATGTAAATTAAAAACTGGGGGGAAAAAGCAGCTAGAGATCCACTCTTCTGCAGATGGCTAATGTACATGAAAAGGATTTTGTATTATGTATTTGCATAAATAAAGACAGCATTACTAGTAGGTAGTACCTGGCTGGCATTTGCATCTGTCAAGCCTAAATGAGAGTAGGGTGTTTGTGAATTGGAATGATTTAACATGCCAGTCTTTTTTCAGCTGTCATCTATTTCAGAAATTTCGAATTTTTCCAAATTAAGCTTATTTTTCCTTCTTGCCTGGCATCAGAGTGGGAAAAAAACTTTACTGGAATAAACAAACAAGTCATTTTAGTAAAATGCTGGTGGTAGGGAGGAAAAAGTGAAGACAGGACAGAGTAACTACCGTAACTCAATGGAATATTGACATGGATAAGTGAAAGCACGAATAAAAGGGAGGGAGAACATGTGATTATCCAGAATCCCAAATGTGCAGTGCTAACAAAACTTTTGTGGTGTGGGATGGTTAGCAATTGGCTTGGTTGTCAGGATGGAGAACAATTGCTCAGCCTGCTGCAAAGCCTCATTGCTCAGGTGATGGAGCGAGTATTCTGTATTTATTCAACAGCCTTCCTCTGAGCCAGGGAATTGGGTCCTAGTGTTAGGCTTGGACAGGGAGACTGGCAAGTTCTCTCTTCCAGTCCTGAGAGTTTCTTCTCACAGCTGATTCTGCATGGTGGAAACCAGGCTGAGTGCTGCCCTTAAACACAGTTACTTTTTAACATGCCCTTCAGGAGGGAATGGCAGCCTCCAGCCGGCCAGAAGAATTTTCTCAGGACTGTTCCACATTTCCCCCTCACATCTAGCTCTTACCACTTTCCACTACTGTTCACTTTACTCCTTGTCTTCTTCCCTTCTTTGCCTTATCCCAGATTATATCTTACTCCATGTCACACCTGATGGGTGCTAGCACAGGTTCTTTCTTCAGGGAAGCTGGATGCACCTGGTAGGATAAATCCTGCTGCTAAAAGCAGTAGTCAGTAAACATTAAGCAGCAATTAGTGTGACTTGAGCTCTTTGCGGTGTCACAGTACCAGGAAACTGGATAGCATGCAAATCCCGCTGGTGGATTTGCAGCAGTCACTTGGTTGTGGGCGAGACAAGGATGAGAGGGAGCTGTTGGTGACTAATTGTACTTCCTCAGGGGCCCGGGCTTTGCTTGGAGGTCTTTCTCAAGGCTATACTCATCCAAGGAACTCCTGATAGCTTCTCGACAGGTCATCTGTCTGGCTTCTCATCAGTCTGCTGAGCCATGAATCCCAGGTAGTATTAAGCGCCCCACCACCCTACAAGGCGCTGGCCCCAGTCGCCAAAATTCAAAGATACTGATTCACACTTGTGGACTGTGACGTGCTTTTCAGTGGTACAGGCCTTTGAAGCAGCAGCAACAGTGGATTTTAAACTGTTTTCAAGGAGTAGGTGAGAGAGAAACCATGCCAGTTTTAATCCGCAGCAGCTACGGTTTCATCGCTGGGTGCCAGACTAGCAGCTGGAGAATGCTGGGGAGCATGTTCTGCTTTGATGTTTCCCAATTGCGGTCCGGGGGGATTTCACTGTAACCAAAAATGTTTGAAGTGCTGGCCTCTTGCCACAGTTTGGAATGAAGAATGCTTCTGGAAACCTTCACAGTTCTGTATGGAACTGAAGTGTGTCTTTCCCATGCAGTTCCAGGCAGGACCGAGACGGATGTGCTGTGGAATTGTATTACTGTTTTAGGACATCTCTAATTCATAACCCCAGGGCAACGGCAAAATGCTAAGGACCAGATTTTCAAGATGTAACTCTAACGGAATATCTCATTATTATTCTTATTATCTTGGAGAAAAGGAATATCCAGTGGTTCACATTTCTAAAGTGCAATGTGATTTCTCATTCTTAGATTTTTATGAAGTGGAAGAGTAAAATAAGTTCAGTTTGTGTATATACAGCTCTGCTTCTGTACATGCAAAAAGCCCTGCAGAAAGCAATGCTTTTGGGTTTTGGTTTTTTTTTTAAGGCAGTAATCTGTCCCCTCAGTTGAGGTGGCTGTAAAAGATAAAACAGAATGTAAGCCATTAGATCAATTGTACTTTGCATGTTTCTAATTCTGGCCTGAAAGGAATTAGTGTAACAGCTGAAGGGAAGAATAGTGGTGCTGTTTTGTTGTTCTTCAGTGAAAATTCAAACATAAATTACTCATCTATTAGAAAACTGTGAGTTCTGGAACTTATGAAATATTATCAGAGAAGGAGCTGTGTCATCCATTGGTGTTGGTTGGTTTTTATTCAGCAAGGCTCAGGGGCACATTGTTCATATACTGTATACGGAAGCCCCGTGAATGGAGGGCTTTTCCCTCCCTCCCTTCACAGCCCCTTGCCGTGCCTTTCCTTCTCACCTTCATTCTAGGTCTATTGCCTGCATTTGGCTTGCAGAGCGCTCACACAAGTCACTGAGAAGCTTTTGGCCAAGAAACGGGTTAAGAATCAGCCTTGCAGTAGACAATTAGTCTCTTCTGGCTAACTAATCCTGTTATTAGGCTTTGCCACTAATCGCTATAGCGAGAGGTCTGGCCCTAATAGGAGCCAGCCACCCCTTTGGCGCGGTGCCTCCCCTGCACCACGTCCCGGGTGATGGAGCTCCAGACGCTCTGGATGGAGTTGTGTGAGCGGGACTTTGCCGTTGCGGCGGCCACCCCCGCAGATGGCAGCCTGCGAGGAGTAATGTAGCGCGAAGCTCCTTCCTGGATGTCTGGGCAGTTTGATTCGGGGGCCAGGACCATGCCGTGTTTGCTCAGTGAGGCGTTCCGGTCTTCAGGTGCTCGATGTGCCCCACCCGCAGACTGCTGCGGGTTAAAGCCTTTAGGTTACAAGCCTTGATCACCTCCCCGTTAATGCTTAACGCCAACGGGGCTTTTAAAAGATTGTCTCGATGTTAAAATGAGCGACCTTCAGAACCAAGAGTTTCAAAAGCTCCAGCTATGCCCTCCCGTTAGATTATTATTACCGGTTATAATGTCCTGCTATAAATTGTATAAGACTAGGTGTAGCGCTGCGACTGAGTTCATTCATTCTCCCCATCGCACTGAGACCACGTTTCTTTTTGTGCTCACTGAACAACAGTTCACACCTTCACAGTTTCCTGCACTTCACCCTGAATTTTGCTCCTCAGCATTTTTTCTGTTGAGTAGAGTGCTTCATCATCCAAAGAGCATGCTTCAATTTTCATGCTAAAAGCAACTGCCAGGCTCATGTAGGTGGTGCCGGGTGCTTCTGGCCCATCAGCCGGATGCCGACTGTTTTCCCTGATGCTGCAAAAAATGGGAGAGCATTCTCTGAACAAGGGCAGGAGGGAGGGAAGAGGACAAACTCGAAATAAGTGACTATAACAGTGCTTTTGTATTGCAAATTGCATGCCAAACAGGAACCTCTTGTTTTTCAGGAGTTACGTGTCCATGAATTTGCTGGTGCTTAGCTCTCTTGCTGAGTTCTTCCTGCTGTATCACACAACCTCACCTGGAGGGGCCCTGAAACTTTCATGGAATATCTCTGAACTAAACACAGTTTGTGCACTGACCAAGTCTGAAAAGCCTGTTCGTTCCTTATGTTATGGGCACATTTAAAAGAAGCTCCAGTAGAAATACTGGATGACTAGTATTTATCATTACTTTTTTCTTCCTTGGTTTTTCTGTACAGGCTTCTGCTGTTCAGTCCTCTGCCAGAATCTGCTCCTGCAGCCCTTCCCTGGAGAGGTACCTCTTGATATGGTGAGTGCTGCAGCAAGCAGTGGTGACCACTGGCAATGGCTGTGTTCAGGTTACACATCTTGGTTGCTGTGCATGAAGTCTTTCATGTTTTCTGGCAGTGCATATCAGACTCTCCTTTGGTGGGTGGCTTTGGAGCAGCCACAAGTGTTACAATTTCAGCAGCCTCAGAGTGTTCTCAGCACCTCTCCAAAAGCTCTCAGCATCATGTAGTGTTGGGAAATCACATTACTCCTTCCACCCAGTGTTAGATTGAAACCAGTAAGGCTTCCCCCTTGGCTGAATAGCGTGCCAAATGTGCTTGGTCCAGCTGGCAGTTCATAGCCCAGGATTTGCCTTGGACATGGTATTTCCAGCAGAGGGTTAATCCCATGGTCCTTATTCCATGCCGTGGAACCCTTGGGTGTGAAATGCTTACAAGACATATTTTTACCTCTGCAGAAACATGCTCATTTAGGCCACGGAAGTTGTCTATGGACAGTAACAGAACTGACAATGCAGAGGGTGAAAATCCTCACAGAAACGGCTTTTTTGTCCAAGGGAGTGACTCTTCTACTCCTAGTTACTGATTAACTCTGCGTTCATGGGCTCGCAGGGTTTGGTCCAGCTTGTGTATCCCATTTCTCTGCTGGCCTTTACAGTTCACCTTTCTCACTGCATTTATGTCTGAGCTTTATGGGTTTTCAGAATGATTTCTGGAGCTCTTTCAGATCAATACACAGTAGAGATCCCTCTCTGGAGGGCATGTTCTGACATGATATTACCCTGTCATCAGTTCTTTTCTCAGTTTATAGCTCTCCTTAATATTTAAATGGGTTTCTTGCTGCAGTGCTTGTTCCCCGTTTACCCAAATAATCTATAACTCAATGACTTCTAAATCCACTTCACAAGTTGTTATATTCATTATAAATGAGTTGTAGTGCAACCTGCATCTCAAGTAGATATTCTCATCTGGAGGTCTGTGCCGAGATCCAGCATGAGCAGAGAATATATTAAACCCATAAAACCCCCAAGACATACCATACCATACAAAATGAGCTCTAACGATGGGCTTTATTCCTTCTTATCGCTTGTATTCACCAACCATTGAATGAAAATGTATTACACACACACCAGGCAGCTGCTAACCCGGCCACAGCACCTCGTGCAGCTCCTACCAAGGTTTTCCAAGCGGCTGGCAGTTGCAGCAAGGCTGGAGATGGCTGAGGCTGCAGGTTTCTGAAATTAGCTGTGTGAGTCTTAAGTGCTTGTGCAGGAGGGACTCAGTCCAGCAGCATTAAAAAAGGGACCAACATCCCATCTTCGGCTTCAAGCCCATGAGTGGTCTCACTGATTTCAGTGGCACCAGGTTCTCAGGTTGCTTTTTCCCAGTGAAGAGGCAGCTTGGCCAAGGATTCAGACGTGCCTCTGTGTCTTTGGGGGTTTGATTATTGTCAGAGGCAGCTTTTATCTGCCCAAAGGCTTTGTCTGGTAGGGTCTTAGCTACTTTTTAATCTCAAATCCCGGCTGATTGCTGTGCTAAAGCCAGCTTCGCTCACAAAACACTGTCTATCTGAGAATCCTGCATAGACGTTGCTGTTGAGATTTTACTTCCTTTTTAACTCCTTTTTTTTTATTGCCATAGAGCAGTAGATTTAAAAGAGATTTGAAAAAAGGAAATCTGGGGTTTGGAAGAGACTCCATACCCCATTCTGACAATGAATGCAGGAGAAATATTAGAACTTGGCAATATTCCTCTGCTTGTAAAATCTGATAGATTTAGTTGCCTTGGATTGAGCAGGAATATTATTAGTGCATGAAATTCAATGAGCTCTGATGCTATTTAAAAAGTCCTAATGAGAAGGGTGCTTTTGTGTCAAATTCTATTGTTTTTTTTTATTTCCTTTTCTGCCTTCCGTATTTGAAGAGCTCTAAAAATATTTTTAACAGCTAAGAAGGGAAAGAGACTTTTGTCTGAAGGACCTGCAGAAGGAGGGGGGGTCTGGGGGAGGGCCATGGAATTGATTTGGTTGGTAGCTTTACTGTATGTGTATGTTCTCCTGTGAACCATTAAATTGGGGAGTTCACTTGGGTTACAGCTGGTGCTAATTGTGATCTGAGTTTACTGACTGGCCTCCTTGTCTTTCCAATCAAGAGTCATTGTCTTTCCTGTCTGTTGAGACTTTTGTGTGATTTACGGGAAACTGTAAGCTTAAAGGACAAAGAATTGAGATGATCAGTTTGTACAGTGATGTTTTTTTCTTAATGATCTTTTGATTAAATGCTATATTCCTTTCCATAAGAACTGGTAAGGATTTGTGCATTTTGGCTTTGGTTGGATACTCAGTTTCTGAAAAATTTAGTGTAAGGGAAAAAAAAATCCATGAGGTGAAAAAAAATCTAAAATGGTTATTTTTTGTTCCAGCTAAAAATATTTAGTTTATTGAACCAAACTGAAGCATTTTGTTTTGAACACTGTTGATTTGGGTCTGTCTGTGTCCTAGAAGCACTGTCCACTGCACAGACTTGGCTCCTTTACTGTTATTTGTGCTTTGACTGTGTTTTGTTCCTATAGAGGCATCACTGGAAATATGTTCTTGGTATGAATATATCCAACCCACAAAAAGGATAAGAGTAATGAACTCACAGGCAGCCACTTGTAGTAGGCATGAAGGACCATAAGGTGATGCAGTTATGCCAAAGAGCCTTGAAGCAAGCGGTTTCTAACTATGTTAAAATAAGATCTTTCATGGTTTAAATAATCTTTGAACTTAAAATCTGAAAAGAACACTGATATTTTAGCTTTTTTTACCAGCTTAGAGACAAAACCAAACAATGAATTATCAGAATTCACTGTGAAATATTAAATCTGATTTTATTGTTTTGTTTTAATATTACAAATACAAGGACAATTGATCAAGGCCTCCTGCTTCAGAGTTATATCTTATACCATTTTATGACTTTTTTTTAAAACATTTAAAAATATTTCTGCTCCAGAAGCTTCACAGGTCGCTTCTCAGAAAGCCCTAGGACAAGGAACTCCAAAAATACTGTTTCTTTCATTCTCACTGGCCTCTTAAAACTGAGTACATATTTTATGCCAGCAGACAGAACAGCCTTTTTCTAACTGCAGTAAATCTGATGACAATTTACTTTATATGAAGTCTTATGTAATGCACTGTTTATCTCCTGGGTAGAATTTCTTTTTGACTTCTGACTTAGTTGGAAGCAGAAACAACTATTCCTGCAGCAGGGAAAGCTGGCTCCTTCTGCAAGTGCTCCCACCCCCGTGTTTGCCTGCCTTGCTTCTGCTGCACTGCGTGGATGGGGAGATAACACTCGTTTTTAAAAGCTTCTACATCAGCCAAAAGCTGGGGTTTAAGATGGTTTCTCTTGCTAGATCTGGTGTGCAGATTTCGACGAACCACCCAGAAGACTGGAAATATTCCAGTTTGCACCTTCACAAAGGCTGTGTGGGCTGGGTCCCAGGGCAAGAAGATGCGCTGCTTCAGCTGTAGCTGAAAACTTCACCTTGTGGCCCTGAAGCTGTTTGCTCGGCTAAATCTTTTCCTAGAATAAAGGAAAAATGTGTCTGAGTCATGAGGCCTGAGTTGTGCAGAACCCAGTCAGGTCACTGGTGGGGCTGGTGTGGCCTTACTTGTTATCTCCAGAGGTGGAGGAAGCTCAGCAACTTGCAGAATGCAGCCTGTGACACTGCTCAGGGCATCGTGCAAAGTATCAGAGATCAGCAAATAATTATGACTAATTATGTCCAATAGTGGTTTCAAATCCATTGCTTCTTTTCTGTTTTCAGATTTTCTGCTCTGGTTTCCCAAAGCAGAAGTTGCAAGACACCTTGCAAAAGGCAGCTTTTGAAGTATAGTTTCTCTTCCTCTTTGAAAAGGATAAAGTCCCATAAATCCCACAGAAGAGCCTGGTCTTTGCAATCATCTAGTCAAGGCTACAGACCTAAGAAAGAAAAAAATAATCAGCTCAGTCTGTGGATGCCTCATCCCCGGAATTAATTGTTCAGGTTTTCATCATTAACTCTTGCCTCTTTTTCAGCTATTTTTTTTTTCCCAGTTGATTTAAGAGAAAGCTAAAAAAAGAAGCTTTCATTGCAGTATCAAACGTATTTCTGTATACACGGAGAAAAATACCTCTCTGTATATTTCAGGGATCTATTATTGTTCTATTAACTGTGTTACATCTGCCTATTGGCACAGGTTTCATGCCCTGGTTGTTCTCATGGGACTATACCACTGTTCTATTGCTGGCACAGCCATTATTCAGGGGTAACTGGTGCACAAGGGCAGTGTTATATTAAGTGCAACATATGCTAGAAATCAGAAATGGAAATGCCTCATCATTGCAGTAAGATCACTAAGTCAAGGCTTAGTTAGCAGCTGGGACTCAATATAAAAATAGTAAACCTGGGTGAGAAGGGCTCATAGGAGAAAAAGCAATAAAAGAAGCAGGAACTTCTAATTTTAATTTTCAAAACTGACTAGGGAAAACATTCATGAACAGATTTTTCATCAACATAGAAACAATGAACCCCCAAAATGAGACTGCTGAAATCACCAGTGATAAATCTCAAGGGTTTCGGCTGACTGCTCGTGTTCTCTTCTGAAGTGGTTGTTCTGTTTCAGTTAAAAAAGGAAAATTTCAAGGAAAGAAGATGCTTTTTAAAATCTGCCTTTCAGCAAAACCTCAAGTACAAGCAGAAAAGGAAAAACTGAGATAAAACTACACATTTTCAAGTTTGGGGGGTTTTTTTGTTGTTGTTGTTTTGTTTTTTAAACATAATTACTTGTAAAACATATTGCTAATACTTCAGCTTTTTTTTTTTTTTTTTTTTTTTTTTTTTTTTTTTTTTTTTGACTGGGTTAAAAGAGTAAATGTATTCAAGAAGAATATCTTATAAATTTGTGTTACATCACAAAGGAAAACATATTCACTGACCCCGACGTAACTGTAGATACTCAGGCAACCTGGAGATAGGGACCAAACTGCACTGCCACTAGACTGGATATGGAGCCAGGAGACTGTGGTCTCATGCCTCTGGAGGGCTTTGGTATGGTGTGAGCATGGCAGAAGTCTCCTTTGCTCTGTAGCTTCATAACTTGATGGTATTAAAGGCATTTTCCAACCTAAATGATTCTGTGATTCCCAAATGACTCTATAACCAGACTGTGCTGCTCCTTCTGTGGGCCCGTTCTTTGTAGCTGTAGGCTAAACCTGGCCAGTGCTGGTGTGGCTCTTTGATTGGGAGTAGTCAGTGGGACAGACTAGATGAGCTTCTGACCTTGAAATTGCAATGATGAGCCTTTTGGGACTGTATGGAGCAACTGTAAGGTTGGTGTCTAGAAAGGAATAGCCTGGGGGATGTGGAAGCGCTGGAACCCAACAATCATGAAGCCTGGGGAAGGGAAGTCTTTAAGCTGGAAAGAAGCACTTCTGTCCAAGGGAGGGATTTGTGGTCAGGGAGAAGAGACTCACCAGGGAAGTGGTCACGACATCAAGCCTGCCAGAGTTCAAGAAGCATTTGGACAATGTTCTCAGGCACATGGCGTAGTGTTGGGGTGTCCTGCGCAGGTCTAGTAGTTGGACTTCATGATCCTTGTGGGTCCCTTCCAACTGAGGACATTCTGATTCTATGAACAGTCATCTCTGAGCAGCTGAGCTGTCTGCTGGTTATATGACTGTGCTGACCCCAGTGAGAGCTTCTGCATCCCCGTACATGCTCAATGGACAACACCCAGGGTCTGGCACAGTGGGCACTGGTTTAGGCTCTAGGGAGTTGGCTAATCAGAAGTTTGTTGTTGAACTGTTATGTTCAATTTAACATTAGGACACGTAGCTCCTCAGGCTGAGGGGTACACTGGATCAGTGAACTGGTCCCAGTTAAAAAACATTCCTCTCCTCGTCCCCTTGGCATTTGTGAGCGTGATCATTCCTTGACCACTGCAGGGCCCTCTTGTGGGCACAAATGAAAGAGGTGAGCCATCATTTAGACTGGATACTAGGAAAAATTTCTTCATTGAAATTGTGGCCAAGCATTGGGACAGACTGTCCAGGGAAGTGGTAGAATCACCAGCCCTGGTGGTATTTAAAAGACATGTAGATGTGGTGCGTAGGAATAAAGTTTAGTGGTGGACCCCTTTGTAGAAAACTGTGGGGTTTATCAAAGAATCAAAGTGGAGTGATGGTTCCTTGAGTTTTAGGTGTTCTTTGACTCTCTGTTCTTCTGTGCTTCTCAGATATGCCCCTTCTTTTTTTAACAGCACTTCAATCTTCTCACATATCCTCTCCCAGAGCTTTGATGCTCTGTGGGAAATGCAACACATTTGAGGAGCTGACATTGTAGACGAATAGGGAAAAAAAGGAACCAGAGTTATTATCAGGATCTACAGCTTCTATTTTTGGCCAAAATACTTTTTTTCTTTCTTAAGTTTTTAGGGGAAAAAAAAAAGACATTCACAGTAAAATTCTAATGAGTGGTAGGGTGGTAATTGCCATTAACAGTCTCCACTTGGAATTTGTTTCTGCCAGTTTACTGATTCTCTGTGCATTGCTGTAAAGGGACATGCCATGACTGCAAACTCAGAAACCTAACTCTGATGATGGTCCATTCCCCTGCTGTGAGGAGATGCTGGTGTTCCTGTGGTGGGATATTCATCTGTCTGTTCATTCTAAAGCCTTCAAGACTGATCAACAGGTGCAACTCTTCTGATAGATTTGGAAGTGATGCTTCACTGTAGCACCAGTTTGTAGTCTGAGACTATTGTTAAAGCTGTTCTTGTGCAAACTGAATGGGCTGATGGTATTGTTTGGTTTCTTTTCTTTACTTTCCTTGTGTTTTCAGCATTCACACTGTTTTCGGAGCGCTACTGATTCTTCCAATAACATATTCCACAAAAAACCCCATCCATAGACTTGTTGGATCTGACCAGTCACATGGACAGTGTTTTATCTGGCCCCTGCCTGATCAGTGTCGCTGTAAGAAACCTGGTGTTTCCTCAGGGTAGGCAGGAAAACCTTCCCTATGCAAGCTGCAAAAGCTGCCTTGACAAATTGCTGATCAGAAGTGCGGCTGGGATCACTGATTTAATGTTCTAGATGATACCTGCAGTCCACACACCTGACCTGAAACCTCATCTGCCTGTGTCACACAGAGCCAGTAACCTGAGGGAGGTGGAAACCACAAGCACTCCTGCATGCTATGTAGACCCCTCCCTGGCCTCTGAGAGAGGTGCAGTACTGGCTTCTGCTGATGGTGGGGCTGTCATAGACATGCACTGGTCTTGATCTTTTTAATATGGTGCATTGCTGTGGGTATCATATAAAAGTGTGCCTTGAGGAAGCGCTTGTAGCAGCAGAGGGGAGTAACTTGCTGAATTAGTTCAAGGATGCCCTAAAAAAACTTTTATCAGTGGTGTCATCCTGCTGTGTGGTATCAGCACAAAGACCAGTCAATGATCCGTCTTGCTCCATCCTGAATTTGCAGACAACTGTTTCATCAGAGCGGCACTGACAGTCCTTTGAAAACACTGATGAGCAAGGGAGGAAATGAGACACACCGAGACAGTGCTATTGTAGTCAAGTCATGACCTTGCTAACCTCTGACCACGTATTCATACAAACAATGCTGTGACCAAACAAGACTACAGCCTTAAACAGATGGAGAGTCAATACAACATTGCTGAAGGATAATATATTAATTTCATTTACGCAGCCAAGAAAATCCAGAATACACCAGTTAGAGCAAACATGTTCTGCCCTCTAAGTTGACCTCTTAGAAAATTTTAACAGAGCTATGTAAAGAGAGAGAGTAGATGCTCATCAAATTAGGAGAAGAAATTGCCTGAAAATGGTATTTGGAAGACCAAGCTAGAAAAATTTTAAATAACAGAGTTGGAAATACTATGAAAATAGCCCTATCAAAATAGAATATATGTGACAGATTTTTTTATAAAGCTTCACAAGGCTTCTGCAAATATAATATGCAAGCTGGGAATATTGGATTCCAAATAATAAAAAGCTCTCAGTCAAGCTCCATCTCATTGCAATGAGCCTTAGTGGCTTTAGGCAGATGCGAAGAGGTTGCAAGCAAGTGTTTAAGCAGTCTTATGTAAGAGATAAATGTGATGGATCCACATGTAATAGAGGGAGATTATCTTTGGGATAAAGAGAATCTCCCAAAAATCACAGTAGAGGCAAAGGTGGAAGCTGTGACAGATTCATCTGTGTCTGTTGTATGAACTACAGCATATGAAAGCAATCTAAGAGTGAGTAGATTATATGATCAAGGACTTTTTTCATTTGGAAACCAAATACAAGGTTAGAACTGAAAAGACTAGGAAGCAAAGAAGATTCTTGGAGAAAGTTGTGTGTGGGTGTTGGATCCAGCTACTCTCTGCAGCTGTACCCATGATTTTTTTCATGTGCATTTTGTATTTGCAGATGCAGTCCTACCGAAAGGTGAGGTGATGCTGCAGAGAGCAGGCCTGATTCTCATCTTAGTTATGCAGGTAACTGTATAATATAAAATAAGCTGTATATCAAGTGACTTCTGGATTGCTACATCAGGCACAGTTTACTGCAAGAGGGATTTTAGGCAGCGTGCAGCACTAAGAACAGCTCTATAATGGTCCTGCCTGGTGTGCACACACACACTTAAACACTCCTCTGATGCATGGAGACCTACACAGGCTGCTCTCCCAGCCCCTACTCTGCATAGTTACCCACTTCTAGCCCAACACAATATGTGATGCATCCTACTTTTCACAGAATACTTCCCAAAAATAAAATGGAAAGTTTAACCTTCCTCCCCTCCAACCTGTTTTTTTTTTTTTTTAAACTTCTCAAATGATGTTTCTTTCTGCTATAATTTAGGATCTGTATAAATATATTCTTCTGCAAAGGGTGATAATTACCACACCCACACAATTTTATAATATACACATCTAATTGTAGTACAGTTATTTGTGGCAGCCAAGCACTGAAAATATACTTTTATTGTATGCCTCTAAGCAACGATAAAAAAGTCTTTTTATTGCTACCTGAATGTAGCCCTCCTTTCAGGGTATTTTTATTTCACCTATCTAAACTGCTTTTAGATTTTTCTCTTTTGTGTGGCACTCAAAATTTCCCTCCTGCAATTAAAAATGTAGGTAATTAGTAGGGACGTAAAAAGACTCTGGGAATGTCTTGTCAGTGTGTCACAGTGCCCTGTGCAGATGCCCAGGCTGGATCCAAAGAAGGTGAAAGACTTTCCCATTTGTACAGCAGAAGGACATTCAGATACTGCCATTTCTTGTGGGTCAGCCTGGTCAGGGCAGGACCTTGACTAAGGCAGGGGCAGATAGTTAAGATCTATTTTCATCCTTTTATGTATGTCTTGCAGAAAGGAAAAGCCAAGTCCTTCACTGCCTTTCTTTCCGATGAAGCAACAGCCTTTTCCACAACTAACCCTACTCCCCAGAGGCTTTATCTGCACTGTTCAAAAAACCAGTGCCATGGTTTGCTCCCATATCCTGATTCCCTGATTGCCAGCACTCCATGAATGTCAAAAAGGCCCTCAGAGGCAATCAGTTATTTCTCTTCGAATGTAAATCCCAATATTGTTCTGGGAATGGTTTGCTCCGGGGCTGTTCCCTACAGGCAGTCCCTATAGCCACCATGTCTCTGAATTCAAGTCCTGATCTACCCAGCCTCTCCTGCCTGTGCGGGGCAGATCATTCCTACATTGCTTCCTAAAGCCTAGACTTATCAGAACTTGTTTCAGGATTTGCTGTAGGGTAAAGTCTGAGCCTGAAGCTCTCACTCCCTGCTGTAGTCTTATCTCCCCAGATTTAGGATGTCTGAAAGAATTATATGCTGTAGTAGAGGGCTTTGCCATCCAAACAGACTGTGATTTCCTTGCTGCTCACCTTTTGCAAGCGGGAAGAGCACATCCAGGGCAGTCAGAGGGAGCTTTGGGTCAAATCACCAGGGGTCCTGCCTCTGACCTCTGGCTGTGGTAATTCTTAACTCCAGGCAAAAAGCAATCCCTTTGGGCAGAAAACATAATTGAACAAAGTCTTTACTGAGTCACAGGGAGAGAACTTGCCTCTGCTTGGTGGAAGGAGACAGAAGGAAATGGCTGTGACACTTAGAGCAAGATATCCAAGGGACGTGTCCTGTGTAGTGTGTCAGGGGTGCTGGGAGGTGAGTCAGGGTTTTAGCTGGCACTGCAGAGAAATGCCTCTGTGCTTCTTCGTGAGATTTACCTCCATGAGGTAAAGTTTAAATTTTGACTGTTGAGGGGGGAAAAAACCCCATAACCAGTTCAAAGGCAGAGTTTCAAAGTCAGGGTCATATGTGGGATGATGGCAGAAAGACTAGGGCTGCGGGCAGAGACTAAAAGAAGGCGCATGGGAGATATCACTGAAGCCCAGGCCAAAGGACTTTGGTATGCAGTCAAAGAGCTCCCAAAACATCAGCCTGGCCCAGCATCCCCCACTTTCTCTCCAGTACTATGACAGTAATAACTTTGTTTGTAGTCTAGTTGTCTTCATTGATTCATTTGGATCATTTTTGAATAATCTTGCTCAGCACCTTTTTAATGTCCTAGCTAATATTGATTAGAAAATCTGAAAAACATTAGTTCATTGGAGGTAAACAATATGATAGAAGTCTTGAAGAGAGGTATGTCAGGCATGTCACCAAAAGATAGGTCAAAGATTGATTTTTGTCTGTCTCCATGCCAAGGTGAGTCAGGCCACACTGAATGAACAGTTAGAGACGTGAGGAGACTGCAGAAAGTCACTACTTTAGGGGCTGTTGTACTGGACTCCAGCTAGAAGCAGTGTCACAGCACCTAGAGCAGCAGCGTGGTCTGAGGTCTGGGATGCTGTGGCCACTGCTCAGTGAGAAAGGTGGGGAATACAGCTGTTTTCCAGGGACCTTTCCCACAGAGCTTCACTGGAGGTTTCTTTCTCTTTGAGAATAAGATGCTGCTTTGGTGAGTGGGTCTGACCTTGTGCATGAGCTTGGGAAATGCCAATTTCCTTTGCTGGCAAAGTAGATGGCAAGTTCCAATGACCCTGGTACAGTGCAGGTGCAGAGCTGCCCAGTGCTGTGGGGCCTTAACTGCAGCAGAGATAAATCTGAAGCAGGCTGGATAATCTTCTCATGGCAGATACACAGTATGTTCACTGGGAGTTCCATTTCTCTGCCTGAGCTCCAAGACACAGGACCCAGGTGTCCTGGCTTTCGTATCTGCTCTGCATTCCTTATAAGTTATTGAGTGATTGGGAATTGAGAATATCCCTGTGAATATTCTGATTTGACAAGTACATGCACAGTAATAACAGAAAGCTTTTATTATGGAAATAGAGATCAAGTTAAAAAAAACCACAGAGCACTGTTTATTAAAGCTTTGGTTGCACTGTGATATGTTACACTTGGTGACTCACCCTGAGAGTCATCAGGACCTGCATGCTAATGCTGCAGTGCAGTAGGCTGGGTAATGGAGAGTGAAAGATCATTCCAGTTAGGAAGATGACCCAAAACAGCTCTGCTCATCCACTACCTGCATTTCTGTCATGACTAATGTGCAGAGCACCTTATCTGTATCCCTAATCTGTTTAAAGGCATGACTCACACAACAGGCTCATGCTAGAATGATGACGACAAGAAATCTCAATGCTGGGGCTAAGGAGCCCCTTCTGAGCACTTATCAGTGGCCATGTCCCTTGGTCCTGGGACTGAGACTCTGAGCCAGTGATGACGCTGCAGCCCAAATGTTCTGGGCATCTCCGCTGAAACTGCAGGGCAGTGCTGCTGATGAGATCACTGTCTCTTGCTGGCGCTCTGGTCCTGGCTTGTGGTGGGTGACCTGGAGGCTCAGAGCTGGGAGGAAGCATTTCAGCTGGCAGCTGAAGTGTGCTTTGAAAATACAACTGTATTAAGAGCGTGTAATAGGCTGAGACATCCTCTTCCTTCCCAAGGCGAAGCTTTGTTAATTTGAAGGAGCCGGTCAGACCAGCTGATAGGGATCCAGTAAATGCAATCTGTACCAGTGCCATTTAAATGTATATAGCCCTAACTGACTCATGCCTGTCTATTGCAAGGTGTGAGGATTTGCTCCTCATCGTCTTCAGGAGTGGGGAATTGGCTAGAACTTTCCATTGACTCCTTTAAAAATATTTCAAACCTGCTAAATCACTTGGAAGGCCCAGAGCTGCTGGACTCCTATAAGAAATAAAATGAACACTTGCTCCTGAAATGACAAAGAACCAAAGTTTTGTCATTGGTGTGGGGTTGCAGGGATCCCTCATTCAGACAGCTACACAGGTAGGATGGACTAGCAGAGGTGACAGGAACAAGGGAGACAAGTGAATTCATGTACTGGGATCTGCCATTGAATTGCTGTATAACCACAGGAGTATATTCACAGCCATCCTCAGGTGGTGCAGGCTCACTGTGGAATATCTTGCCTTCCTCCCTTGCTACGGCTGCTGCTTTTAACTCTGAAGTTTGCCTGTCTGAGGGATGTCTGTGTGCATCAGGGCTGGGTGATGCTGATGGAGTGTTGCAGTATCTTTCCCGTTGAGTGACAGGCAGCATATGAATCATCAACTGGTACCGAAGGGAGGCGGGGGCGTTGGGAGGGGAGGTGGGGGGTGGGCAACCATCTCCTTCAGCCTCCTTTCCCTTTTGACAGGGCTCCCCAGGGCTTGTATAGTCAAGGCCTGGTTTTATCCTGGGAACAGCAGCAGAGTAACTGCCTATATAGGATGGGGAGATGAACATCTTGATGTCTCTTAGGAAAAGATCCAAAGGAGACCCCTGAAAGGAAAAAAAAAAAAAAAAAAAAAAAAGAAAAAA